>JASERS010000004.1:67077201-67799835 GCA_036711965.1 Onthophagus sagittarius
AGTTCGTGTTCCACGCGGGGTAACATATGACGAAAACATAATTTCTTCTTAAAAGCTAAGATTTATTCCAGTTTCATCGTTTTCATTTCAAATATCAAAATAAAAAGCATGGATCGTTCGGACTACATAGAAAGAACACGTACCTTCTTCGAACAAAATAATATCAAAGAGATCAAAAAGGACCCTACTTTTGATTTTAACAACAAATTTAAAAAATTATTAAAATTATTAAAAGAGTGTAAAAATAGCCTTAATAAATTTAAAATTACCCACTCTTAAATGTTTTATTAAACTTCATAAAGCTGACCACTCTATACGACCCATAACACTAGTTTACAAGAAAAATTTCAAAGACTGTGATACTTTTTTATAACGTAGAATATTGTGTTGATTCTGAAACTGTCTTCAGTTTTTCGCCATCACGTCCAGTTTTCGAGATATACCCAAAAATGTGGAAAATCGTAAATTAAAATACACAGTAACGGTTCATGTTCAGTATATTTGTTAATTGGCATAGTGTATTTCTGTAGCTATATGGACATGAAAGTAGAGATGCAGACGAACATTTTGAGGTATTGACGGGATAAATCGGATTCTACGCTATTCTGCTACAGCCTAAAACAACTCAATAAAATCAACTTTTTTGACATTTTTCCCATTTTCTTTTCACTTAATCGCACCGTAACGAAAAAGAACTAAATATAAACAAAAAAGTTTGCTATTATAAATTTCGAACTGTTGGATCATGATCGAATGTATTTTACCGGAGATATAGTCAATTTACGACAATCGTGCAAAATTTCATTTTTTTGCCATTTTGTAACATCTTGTCGAGCTTCGATGTCAAGTCTCTCTATCCTAGTATCCCGATCGTAGGGGCTCTCAAGCAGATCAAAGAAAACGAAGTCTTGCCTAGCCATATCGTAGACCTCGCCAAACACTGCCTCAACAATGCTTATTTTCTGTTTGACGGTCAGATTTACAAGCAGGTAGAAAGAGCGGCTATGGGTTCCTCACTGTTCCCGGTCATCGCCAACCTGTTCATGATTTAGCTCGATAAGAAAGCGTTAAGGGAGGCCAAATACAAACCGAAGATATGGATCCGGTACGTTGATAACATCTTCGTCTTTTGGAAAAGAAAAGCTTCACGGTTCGCAAGTTCACCACGGAAATAGAAGAAAATGGACAGCTTCCTTTTCTCGACGTATTAGTAAAGAAATCTCTCAACAGCCTGCAGCATACTGTATTGTATACAGAAAACCTACCCACACGAACCGATACTTAAATGCCTCTTCTCATCATCATCCTTTACAGATCCAATCAGTCGCCAACTCCCTAATCTCAAGATCCGTTCGACTTACAGACAACGATAACAGATCAAAAAAAATGACGAAAGTCACTTTGGCCCTTGCTCAAAACGGCAACTCCAAATACATGGTGAAAAAAGCCATCGATCGACAATTCAAGCCGAAGGACCCACATCCACAAGAAGAGACCAGAAGATAGAACGACTTCTACCCTACAACAGAGGAACAACTTACCGCTTAGGAAGTTGTAACAAACCCAGCAAGAGACTATAGGAGCCTCTCTCAGGAATCCAAAAGACCAAATAAAATTAGAAAATCTAAGAGTTTATTTAACTAGAACTGAGTTTGCAGTCACGAACAGGTTTTTTCATAAATCTTATACTTTTATAGCAATTCATTGCTCCATGTTGTTTGTCCAACATTCTCGTGATGTTCTTTTACAATTTTAAAGTTTAAACTAAATTAAAAAAAAAATTAATGTGTTCATTGTTTTTAAGTAACGTTTGTGACGGTTTTCCATGACTATTGGCTTCAAGTAACAAGTAAGTTTTCTAAATTTAAATAAAATAAAAAAAATTGTTTTCTTCAATGTAATTTGACACGTTGGTTCAATTTAACCTAATGTTTTGATTTAAGAAAATTTCCATTTTAGCAATTAAGATGCTCTGAGGAAGATTGAATAAAGTACAATCGAAATATTAGCATGTGAAAAAGTTAATTGATAAAGTTTTTTCCAACAACATCGTAGGAAATATATAAAAAGAAAAAGCTTTGGTATGGCTTAAAACGATGTATTTAAATTATTCAATCAAATCTTCAGTGCGACACGTGTTTCGCCAGTAACGGCATCGACAGGCACGACTACGTTTATAAAAGAGAGAAAATTATGTTAAAATATAAAATCGTTAAATTATTTATAATTATTACCGTCAATGGACACGTTGTTGTGTTGAGTACATGAACAGCGGAAAGGACATTTTAGAAATATACATTGGAAAAGCTTGATCTTATAAATTTGAGCCTGAAAACTATATTCAAATAGGTCAAGTGTAAAATTAATGAAAAAAAGAGAATTGAAATTACCTTATTTTTTAAACCACCCACGCTAATTTGTATGAAATATTTAAAAAATTTAAAAAATTAAGCCAAAAATTAAATAAAATGAAGTCAAAATTTACGCCAAAACAATATTTGTTACAAATTTAGAATTTTGAAAACTGATGCTTGAAGATAATAAAATTAAACTAAACTTGAGTCACCCTTAATCAATGACATGTTTAAGCGGACTGAGTATGCGTTAGCGATTTGTATTAGGTTATGTTAAATTTATATGATGGCGGGAGATTCGAATTTGAAATTTGAATTATTAAAATTATTACAACATCTTTAAGAAGAACCTGTGTTCGTTAATATCTGAGAGATATCTGAGAGACGAACACAGGTTCTTCTTAAAGATGTTGCAATAATTTTAATAATTCAAATTTCAAATTCGAATCTCCCGCCATCATATAAATTTAACATAACCTAATACAAATCGCTAACGCATAGTCAGTCCGCTTAAACATGTCATTGATTAAGGGTGACTCAAGTTTAGTTTAACCCTCCAGTACACGCGCATTTTTTTTGACGTGAGTGCTCGCACCAGACTGAGAGTCCGGGTTTCTTTGCCAAATAAGAGATGGCGCTGATGTGTAATTTGTATTAAACTCCCTAGATTACTAAAGTACCGCGGTTCATGATATCTATATATTCAAACGATTCGAGCCAAAATGGTGATTTGACATCATGTCAGTGACCAGGTGTACGAATAGGGAGTTTATGTGTGAGAAAAACGTTTTGCTCCGCCCCCGATTCTAGACCATTATTAAACTTCACCTTTCGTTTCTTCGGTGGCTGATACTGCTTAAAACAAACCTGATAAGCTACCAGGAGCCTTGAACTGCTTTCAAAAATGTTGATACTACCTCTGGAAGACTTGATAATGCTTCTAGAAGCCTTAACATAGCTTTCAGAAGGCTTGAACTGCTTCCACAAGATTTTATGCTGCAGCTGAAAGACTTGATACTATTTCTAGAAGATTTTAAATGATTCCAAAAGACTTGATACCGTTTGTAAAACTACTGGCAAAAAAATGTTTGAAAATGCAAAGTCTTAAAGAAGACATTTTTATTGCAAAAGGCACGAAATTGTTAATACAATTTGATTTTGCTTCCAAAATACCAAATACTGCTAGGATACAAAATGTTCATTTCAAAAGTTCAAAAAATTTCAATTATAGACCAAATATTGCTTGTGAAGGTGTAAGCACTGTTGATATAAGGCATTTCTATTGCAAATTAACCATAGGCGCCAGATACATGGACGTTTTTCATATCACTTTTGTTTTGAGAACAGTCATTCGTCGTTTGAATCTTTTCCCAATTCAGTTTTTTCACTATCCAGCACCCATACTTATTTTCAAAAACCGGCGCTTATGAAGCTACGAAGATTGTGTTAGATGTACCACTGACGATCTAAAGATAAATCAGTTAGCTGCAGAATTCTTCGAATCCTCTATTTGGGCATCGTAAATCTTACACAAATTGCTGGTTCTGGTCCTAAAAACGCTTTAGCACTAGCTCATCTGCCGTTTCATTGGCAGCACTTCCAGAGTGACCTCAGTGTAGTTAAAACGACGAACCGTTTGAGCTATCTGTATTTCCATATAAATTTTGATAATCCTCTACTTGATTTCGAGCTTTGTGGAGATGAGTTACTCAGCTTGTGTTCTCATTTAATCCCAAGATTATTCCTCATTTGCGCAATCAGTAATAAAATGACCAATATAATTATATTTACAAACTCACTTCTACAGTATTATATATTTAGAAATCTGAAACTAGCAACTAACGCCATTAACAACGACAACATTCTGATCTGAAATAATACTTTGACGTCCTTCAACATCGGCAAATACAGAAAAAGGGATTAACTAACTAGAAACTGACGAAATGACCTATTTATCTTTATTAGCTGTTTCCACCAAAACTTATTTTCGAAAGTACGTCCTTTTTTCGTAGACAAGAACGGATATATTAAAAAAAAATGTTAACTTGAATGGTTGCGGTCCGCCGAACCAGCGGTTGCAAATTGCTAAAAGACTCTGTAAGTCGATAGTTAAACTTGCAGGAAAAGATTTTATTAATCATAAAATCGTGGCTAAGAGAAAATACTGGAAATTATTTGACAGCAGACTTGCAGGAAAAAAACTTTATGACTAAAGTGGCTAAGAGAAAATACAGGAAATTATTTTCAGGATTCTGAGATGATCGCTAGGAGGTGCAAATACCATCTTTAATGCCTTGAAATCTTAACAATTAAACAATTAGTCATCTTAGGAATGGTATCTCAATTTTAAGATACTTGTACATTTCAGTTTCAGTCCAGTCCCAGTATATACCGGGTTCATGCCGAGATTTCATGAAAGAAGATTTATCGTTTAGAAGTTTGGGAGCATTAAGAAAGATTTGCAATGAAAATACGATTGGCACCAAATAAATTAATTTTCTGGAAGCATTTCAAGCCTTATAGACGCAATGTTAAGTATTCTGACAGCAATATCAAATCTTTTGTTAGCATTCCAAATGTTTTGGAAGCAATTTAGATCTTCTAGAAGCAATATTAAGCCTACCTGAGCCAATATCGAGACTTTTGTAACCATTTTAAATCTTCTAGAAGTAGTATCAAGTCTTCTGGAATCTTCTCGAATCTTCTGAAAGCATTTCAAATCTTCCAGAAACAGTATAAAGTCTTACAGGGGCTATATCTAATCTTTTGGAAGTATTTTAAAATATCTAGAAGCAGTATCATGTCTTAATTATTAAAATCTTCTAGAAGCAGTATCAAGTCTTTTGGAAACTTCTCAAGTCTTCTGAAAGCATTTGAAATCTTCTGGAAGCAGTATAAAGTCTTACAGGGACAGTATCAAGCCTTTAGGAAGCATTTTAAAGCATCTAGAAGCAGTATCAAGTCTTCTGGAATCTTCTCGAGTCTTCTGAAAGCATTTCAAATCTTCTAGAAGTAGTATAAAGTCTTACAGGGGCTATATCTAATCTTTCGAAAGCATTTTAAAATATCTAGAAGCAGTATCGATTCTTAATTATTAAAATTTTCTAGAAGCAGTATCAAGTCTTTTGGAAACTTCTCAAGTTTTCTGAAAGCATTTGAAATCGTCTAGAAACAGTATAATGTCTTATAGGGGCAGTATCAAAGCTTTAGGAGGCATTTTAAAACATCTAGAAGCAGTAGAAGTCTTCTGGAAGTAGTATCCAGTCTTTTGGAAGCACTTCAAGTAATTTTGAAGTATTTCAAGTCTTCTAAAAGTAAGTATAAGGTCTTCTGGAAACATTGTAAGTCGTCTGGAAGTATTGTAAGTCATCTGGAAGTAGTATTCTGGAAACCATATCAAGTTTCTTAGATACAATATCAAGTCTTCTGGAAGCATCTTCAGTCTTCTAACAGCGACATAAAGTACTTTGGAAGCATTGTAGGTCGTCTGGACACACTTCAAGTCCTCTAGATGCAATATCAAGGCTTCTAAAAGCGTTGTAAGTTATCTGTAAGCATTGTAAGTCATCTGGATGCATTGTAAGACATCTGTAAATTCATCACTTTAAGTCTTCTAGAAATATCAGTCTAGAAATTCAAGTCTTCTGAAAGCAATATAAAGTTTTCTTAAAACAGTATCAAATCATCTAGAGGTAACAACATCAAGTCTTCTGGAAACATTTTAAGTTTTCTAGATGCTATATCAAGTTATCTGAAAGCATTGTAAGTCATCTGGAAGTATTTTAAATCCTCTAGAAGCAGTAACAGTCTTCTGGAAGCCGCGGTACTTTATAAATCTAGGGACTTTAATTTGTATTCTTTTTAAGACAATAATTTAAAAAATTTTTTTATTATCATAAAATTTGCGATAGGCAAATAAATGCCCGCGTTGAATACACTGCACATTTTTCGGGGCATTTATGTTCTACAGCTTTCATTATCTTCTTCGTTTCTTCTAATCAGATAAGAAGCCATTTTGAACGGAAAAAAACATCTTACCGTCTGCAAAACTTTTTGAAAAGCTTCAGTCTTCACCTTCAAACAGTATTTTTCTTCGCTATCGTATTCATATTCGTATTTTACTGTGTTGTACACTAAGAAATTTTTGACACTAAAATGACATAATTATGTCGGTAAAAAAGTTGCCTTTTCTGTTAAACAATAGAGGGTGCAGAACCCGGAGTGAGAGTCCGGTGCGTGTATCGAAAGGTTAATTTTATTATCTTCAAACATCAGTTTTCAAAATTCTAAATTTGTAACAAATATTGTTTTGGTGTAAATTTTTGACTTCATTTTATTTAATTTTTGGCTTAATTTTTAAAATTTTTTAAATATTTCATACAAATTAGCGTGGGTGGTTTAAAAAATTAGGTAATTTCAATTCTCTTTTTTTCATTAATTTTACACTTGACCTATTTGAATATAGTTTTCAGGCTCAAATTTATAAGATCAAGCTTTTCCAATGTATATTTCTAAAATGTCCTTTTCGCTGTTCATGTACTCAACACAACAACGTGTCCATTGACGGTAATAATTATAAATAATTTAACGATTTTATATTTTAACATAATTTTCTCTCTTTTATAAACGTAGTCGTGCCTGTCGATGCCGTTACTGGCGAAACACGTGTCGCACTGAAGATTTGATTGAATAATTTAAATACATCGTTTTAAGCCATACCAAAGCTTTTTCTTTTTATATATGAAAAAGTTGTTTTAATTAACATATGTTTGGACCGTTTATCCCGGATTAAAAAATTTGTATTTGTTGCCCACGTACGGTCGTTGGATACTTCTTGCTGTTCTATATGTGGGTGAGCCAACAAAGGAAATGATAGGTCTCAATGGATCGGGATGATAGGCCTTCCTTATGGATCTTTGGTAACCCATAGAATTTGGGTAAGACACCGTTATGACAGACTAAGGTTCTATAAACCTGTCTAGGAATGTGATCACAGTCAAATAAGTGTTTGCAAAGTTTATTCTCTCTTCTCTGGATGGACAGAGTCGGGTCAGATTTAAAGACCTGATATGTGTCTGTATCTGACAAAAGAGAAAGAGGCTTTTCCACATACTGAGACTGATTCAGGACAACAGTGACTTGGCCCTTATCAGCAGGGACCACTAAAAGAGGGTCAGATCTAGGTTCTTTTAGAAACCGGACAGTTTCTGGTTTGAGATGGGAGATCAGACCATTCAGGGGACAAGTGGTGTCCCTAACCTTCATTAGGTTTGTAAGAAGATTGGTTACCCTGGCTCTCTCTATTCGAACCATTTTCAGGTATAGACCTGAAATTAACTTTTTAGTCGTTTTAAAAAAAAATTCAATTTCAATTTCACTAATGGTTAGAGGGGTTAAGAGCAGTTTGCAAGTCTCTGTCCTTGTCACAGAGTACCAGAGGCCGGACTCCTGCCAATAAATTGGCACCTCTAACTATCCTTGTTCAACTAAAGAAAAATTCGTATAGTACTTTCTCTTTCACATGGTTTGCAGACCCGTAGATGGCGCATTTGTCGCGTTACAGTTGTACTTAAAGCAGCCAACAGGTGGCACCACGTTTTTTAAAATTTTAAAATCGCAATCTCGTAATATTTAAAGAAAACAATAGATGGCGCAACGTATTTTAAGACGTAAATGTGTACAGACTACTCTGTGTAAATGCCAGAGCTACGTTCAGTTCTATTAGAACTAACGAACCTGTGCGGTCATCCTACATTATACGATGATGAACTGACTTGGGGTGGGGGAACTCAGGGATCGTGTCTGTGTGTGTGTTTATGTGCAAAGCAGACATTTATTACAGCTATTGCCCACTAGAGGTTACTAAATAGATTTTTATTAAAAATAGGATTTGTGCATAATAATAGTGGACAAATGCGGCATACGGAAATAATTTAAATTGCATACTTTTTTAATACGTATTTTATACGACTCGCGAAAAATTTGTAATCGTCCCACCCGATTACGGTCCCACGGACTATAATGTAATTATAACAAAAACATACAGTAAAAATGGAATAAACAAATAAAAACAAGTATATAATTTTTTATTTATTTACCCATCTTTAATTTAATTTTAAAATATAATATATTGTCATATTAAATGAAAGATGTGCATTTCCTAATTAATTGGATGTGAATCCCCTAAAAATAAAATATCCCATACTATTACTTCATACTGCTCTAAACATTGTTTTCGCCCGGGTTGTTACCTTTCTCGCTGATATTATTATAATAATAATATCAGCGAGAAAGGTTTTGTTTTAAGTGTTATTATTATTTTTTACGGTTTAGTTTTTAGTGTTATGTTTAGTTTTTAATCTTGCATTTACTTTTTTGTGTGTTATCTCTTTTTCTTTTGTATATATAAATTTTAGGTAAGTTTAACATACCATGAAATTTAAAACTCATTAAACTAAATATATGTACATATTTATAACTAGTACAAAAATGGCAAAGCATGCGCCGACAAGTATAGTCGATGTTGTCACAATTTTGGGGGTCGAAATGATGATAGAGGAAACATTTTCCGCACGGGACCTCTATTGTAATTCTATTCCAACGATTGAGCAAACAATCATTTTTTTGGCTACACGACGGCTTTTAGCCAATTCGAAAGACTGTGACAATTACCATATCAGCATGTCGCTGACAAAGAAAGCTAGTGTCAGCGACGGAAAGCAATGGACCTGCAAAGAATGTTTAGAAACGTCTCGATTCGAGCAGGTTCATTCTTTGAAAACAGCAAATTAAAATTAACGCAAATAGTAGATATTATATACGGATGGGCAAGAGAGCACCCACAATATGAGATGGCAAGTGATGCCAAATTGGTGGAGAGATCCACCCATACCATCGTGAATTGGTACTCGTTCTGCCGGGATGTAACAGTACAACATTTGCTGCATAACTCAATCCAAATAGGACGGTTCGATGAGGACACGCTGTTGTCCAAAACGGTGGAAATTGACGAATCTAAATTTTTCCACCGTAAATACCACCGTGGATAATGGCGTGAAGGCCATTGGGTTTTTGGGGGCATCGAACGGGGTAGTGGCAAATGTTTTCTGGTGGAGGTGCCGGACAGAAGAGAGGATACGTTAACCCCAATTACTGAAAGGTAATTCTAATTCAAATTTGTAGGGCAGCTAATATATGAAAAATTAAGGTCAATCATAGGTTCGCAAATGTCTCTTTTACGAAGTATAGGGGGTTAGGGGTCAAAGTTTTTTTAATATTAAACATTATCTGCAATAAAAAAAAATTCTTTTTAAATAGTGTTCTCTACGTCACTGCTAATTTTGTCAAACGGTCAGAGTTTTTGAGTAAAGTTACATCAATTATCTAGCAAGTCATTTATCAAGTCTGTCAGCAGTTTTTTGAATCACCTGTATATTATGTATAGTCAGTCAAACTAAACGGCCCATTATTTTTATCCAAACATATAAAATAAAAAAAAAATATTTAAGGTAAACGATTAGTTTTTGAAAAGTTAAACAATTACGTATATTATATAATTGTTTAATAATAAGGTGGTTAACAGTAAGGTGGAGCATTGAGTTTAGATGACCCTATATAAATTATAGTCTGTACCCCGAGAAGTGAATGTGACTCATCGATTTCCGCAAGAATTTTGCGCTTACGTTACAAGTATTACGTTCGCGCGTTGACGTGTGTTAGAGTGGAATGATTTCTAGCGCGTACGTCTGTTCCGTACACTGTTAGGCGATGAGTCACCTCCACTTCTCGTGGTACAGACTATATATCGCGTAAGCTCTTCCCATTTGGAAATAGGCAGTTAACATAGAACACAATTTTAGTTAATACTTGCTCCCATATCATTTAATCCAAAACAAAGTTTATAAACTTAAATTTTAGTTAACTTATTTTAGATTATCGTTAATTACTCCAATTAAATAAATTCATTCCACTCAGATGTGTGATGAATACCTCTAAATGAAATGAAAATGTTTTTTCTTAGGTATGTGCTCCCAGGTACCATTGTTATATCAGATGGTTGGAAGGTCTACAGAAACATAGATCTTATAGGAGGCGGTATTTACGAACATCAGGTTATAGTTCATGAGGAGAACTTCGTAAATACCGATGACCCCAGTATACATACACAAAACGTGGAAAATATGTGGATGAGGGCGAAGAGGAAACTAAAGCGCCAATGTGGCACCTCAGAAGCCCTCTCCACTTCTTATTTGCATGTGTTTATATGGCGTAATAAATTTAATGATCGAGATACGTTCTCTGCGTTTTTTGTATGTGTGAGGGAGCAGTACCCACTGTGGTAAGTATCATATTTACTATTCTATTTTCTATTTCTTATCTTTTTTGTTTCATTTTGCAGATTTTTGGGATATTTTCAACTCAAACAATATTTGTTTAATTTATAAACAATAATATCAAATGTTTTACAGGGTATTTATCATTTTGTACTCTTTCTTAACTTTAATTTATAGTGTAAATTTTTTTTAACATTTAATTTATATTAATTTATACTTATTTATTAGATAAGTTATTTTGTTCTCCATTAAATATCAATAAGTAAATTTATAAATTAAACTTAGGTAGTTTTTTGTAGTAAATGGAAATGTACTTGTACATTTTAGAAGGCGAAGATGGAATGAATGTCTTGGTATTCCTTTAGATACAACATATTCTAAGAAAATGAGAATTTGCAGTAACCATTTTACAAAGGAAAGCTTTATGTTGAATAAGACCCTCTTGAC
The DNA here is from genome assembly GCA_036711965.1 of Onthophagus sagittarius. Lineage (NCBI taxonomy): Eukaryota > Metazoa > Arthropoda > Insecta > Coleoptera > Scarabaeidae > Onthophagus > Onthophagus sagittarius. The sequence goes on from JASERS010000004.1 coordinate 67,088,336, forward strand.
ATTGAAAACAGATGCAATGCCTTTAAGACTGATCATGATTGTAAATTATAATTTCCTCTAACTACATCTACAGGCATCCTTCATATAACATAGTACTTGTTTAACACAGTTTCAATATTACATGCTTCAAAGCTTGAATTTAATATTATATGTACAATATGACACAATTAAAAAAAAATTATTTTCTAGAAAATTCTCTATTCTTTTTTTAAATAACGCAAAATAAAGCAGTGCAAAGCGAAAAATTATTTTTTTATGAATACATTTTGCGTTTTATTTTGAATTACTGTATTTCACTGTGATGTATTTAATTTTTTTGATTAAAAACTTGTAGTTAACATGTTTTATTAATTGTATGGTTTATTGGAAAAATAAGTAGAATAATAGTTTAGTACTAACCAGCGCTCATATTCATCCTGTACTTGTCAAACACGATTGCACATGTTTAATAATGTCATCACAATGTAACAGATTTCATCGTTATAAGATTGCATGTGATGAGTACACGACGAGTCAGACCACTGGTTGGAATTATTTAATTTAATCAATAAAAGAAAACTAAGTACAGGGTTCTTGTACAGCACGGTATGATGTGACCTGTTGTATGAGGGACGCCTATATTTGCTATTAGAATTACACTTCTACTTCTAATTACATTGTATTTATTCACGAAGCAGAGCCTGTAAGCAATGAAGCGCCTAAACAACCAGAACTGGAGAGAAACATATTAACAGATTCTGTTATGGTAAGTCTTTTAGTCACTTTTATTTTCACATTATCAGTAATGTATTTAATATTTTTAGTTTTGATTAAAAACTTGTAGCTAGGATGCTTTATAACATGTATGACTTATTGGAACGAAATTTTAAAAAATATTTAGAAAAGAAAAATGAATATTTTTTTTCACTTTTATTTTTACAGTATCGGTAACATTGATATGATACTATATATGATATGTTGAGAGTTATCAGAAATAAATGTTAAATAAATGTGCTTGTTATTGGTTTTGTTTTAATACACTGTCATTTTTATTCAAGGTTAAATAAGAAGAGCCCTAAAGGCTGTAAATTTTTACAACACTTGTTTGCACCCCCATCGCAACGTACGCTTATGACACTATTGGATAAAATACCATTCAATGTTGGAATTTACGACCACATTTTTATACATTTGGGTGTTTGCTTAGCAAAATTACCAGAAAATGAAAGGCTTTGCTAATTGTTTTTTGTTGAAATGGCACTGAAAGAATATTTGCAATACAATAGCAAAACGGATTCTCTAGAAAGAGTTGAAGATTATGGCAGCGGAAGAACCGAAAATTTAACTAATTATATTATTGTATTTATGGTTCAGGGGATAATTAAACCATGGAACAACCACCAACTTTTTATTTCAGTCATGGGGGCGTCGATTCGAGCAGACTTAAAGTTTTATTGAAAGAGGTTTTGTATAATATGTTTAAACATAAAATCCCCGTTATGGCTACAATATGTTATCTTGGAACTGCAAATGTAAGAGCTCTTAAAGACCTTGGATCAACAACTTCGACTCCATTTTCTATTTATGAAGGGAAGACTATTCACAATGTCTTTGATGTACCCCATTTACTAAAAAGCACAGGAAATTTATTCAAAAAGTACAATGTACGATTACATCATCAGATGTACTGCCCTCATTAGATGTACACATTATTAGATGTACTGCCCTCAATGTCATCAGATGAAGAATGTTTCCAAGCAAGGTGGTCTGAAATCCAAAAAGCGTATGAAGTAGACTCTAATACACCACTAGTTTTTTGCAGCCTTTATATGTTGACAGAGTATTACTTTTCACCTCTACAGCAGAATGCCATGAAGATAAAAATTGCAGCACAGACACTTATCAGAAGCACTTCAGTGTATATTTACCAGCTAGTTCAAAAAGGTAACATTATAAAATAATGTGACACTCTTTATTACTTATTTGTTTTTTTCAGACATACTTCCAGCACGAGCAATAGTAACAACACGTTTTGTCTCAATCTGCTCCTGATGGCAAGCCATATAATTGTTAAGGTACTGGCAAGACTGGACACAATGAATTTTGGGATTTAACAAGGAGCAAAATAGAGCAATGGAGATTTTTGAGAAATCCTAGGCAAAGTGTATGGAAACCACAAACTCAATTAGGATGGCTACACATTTTAAAAGCATTTGGCCATATTTCGAAAGATTTACAATTTGCTGGTTTAGAATCATTTCGTCCAAGGTACCTAAACCAAGATATACTTGAAAATTTTTATGGTTCCATAAGATCCAGTTGTGGATGTAATGAAAATTCTACTGTAACTCAGTTCATAGGGGCATTTAAAACCTAAGTGGTAATTGGTTTGTCAAAAGGAAATTTAACAGGAACAAATTGCGAGGAAGACAGCCTTGAGCTTTTGAGTAAATTTTAAAGAATTTTTAGAAACACCAACACCACAGACAATTACAGAAGAAGAACCTACAACAAGTTCCGTTAATGAGTTAGAAATGCAAGCCCTGCCTCCAATATTATCTACACATGATATTCAAGATTTAATTTCATCTGGAAGTGTCCAGTCATTGTCAGTTGCATATGTATCAGGATATATTGTGAAGAGAATTTTCAAATCTTTCAGTTGCGACGTGTGCATGTCTATATTAATATCCGATAACTTGGAACCATGTAATGCTTTTATTTCGGCCAAGGAACTCTGATGAAAGTAAAAGATTTTTCTATCATCCGAACCACTAGTAGTTACAGTAGGTCTCGCAATTACAGAAGTAGAACAGATGCCGAAACATACCGAAAATGCAAAAACATAAGCAGTATTTATAAAGAAAGAATTAATGATAAAGTCGATTTTTCATACTTACATAAATGTCTTGAACATGCAGAGTATATCAGAGCAGCTATTGTTACTAGCGTGTGTAGAATAAATTCGTAAATATCTAAAACACAACACTCAATAATGTTATTAAAATTTGTTAATACCATTTGTTTTTACAGGGGTACCTTGGTATTTTACAAGGGCAGTACGAGATATTAAAAGTGCCAAGAGGCAGGGCACAAACCGGCAGAGATCGAAGTTTCTACACATATAAATTTATAGGTAGGTGTATAGTACACATAGGTGTACAGGGTGGGCACATTTTGGTGTTATTATAGGGTATCTGTGAAACTATAAGAGATACGAAAAAAATAGGTGCCATGTCCCTGTCTCATTTTTCGAGAAATGTTCAATCCCGCAAAAACAAAATCTCTATCTTCTTTTGTTTTTAAGTTATAGCCAAAAAGCCATATTTTCTCCATTTCAAAAAATGCTCCTATTTCGTTTATTTGGAAATTGAAGAAACGCAGTTAATACATTCGTAAAACACTTTTTGAGTAGAATGTAATGTCGTTGAAACATTTTAAATAAAGTTGATAACTTTTGAGATATAACACAAAGTTGTGTTTTTTTAAATACAACCAATAGTTAATTATGGTGTTGCTAAAAAGAGCACATTTTTAGCTTTCCAATGATGTATTAAAACTTTATCAAGTTTCCAGATGAAAATTTTTGATTGTTTCGAACTTATTATTAAAAAAATCTTTAAAGAATAATAAAATTTATATTTAAACCAGCTTTCAAATTCCCATTCATTTTTATTGATCGGCTACACCACCGCCATCTACGCGGCTGCAAAGTACAAAAGAGAGAGAGGCGACAGAGAGAAAAGAGATAGAAATAGGGTCCAAGCGAAAGCGGTATGAGTTAAGCATCTAGTAGTCTGTGGTCCTTGTCAACAACTTCTTCCATCCTTGTTTGCTAAACCTTTCTCTTCATCTTCTTGTAATGTACACCTGGTGATTTTCTTGCCTTAAAGTTTTTCCCCAGAGTTAGTTGGCGCACCTTGTTTCGACCTGTTTTTCGCGCCTTTATCGATTCTTGATCGCTGCTCACGCTGGTTTTCGGTTTTGTCTTTTCGTGAAAAAATTAAGAGATTACTTCCACCTTTGATATTTTTGGGGACTTCAAATATTAACATCATGTATTGTTATACATCGTACACTCTAAATGTAAGTTAAGTTACGGTTTTTTATATTAAAAATTGTTAATGATTATCGTTGTAGCATACCCTTAGTAACAAAAGTTTCGAACTTTTCGTGTGTATACGATCTTTTAAACCCATCGCACAAAGATCAAATCGTACTAGATAATGCTTGGAAAGATATAGGACAAGTGGTAGGGAGATCAGAAAATATATACTACTAGTTTACTTGGTTCTGGTAACATAACTATTTTGCCAAGATACTGTCCCTGCGTTACTGTTGAAATATTGCTTAAATAAATCCCTGACATTAAATCCATCCATATTTCCAAATTTTCTAGTAAGTGATATAAAATTTGGAGATGATAAAGTTTCGTTTAGGTCTAAGTCGTAATATTTCTTCTGTTCCTTTTCTAAAAATGCATCCCTAAGTAAATTGTGCAAGCCGCAAGTTACAATAATCAAATCACCATTTGTTTCTAGTTTTATAACAATCGGGGTACAATATATGCGAAACACTTGGCTTAACAAACCAAACGCGTTTAGAGATACTCTACGAGCTCTTGAAAGACGATGGTTGAAAATTGATTTTTGATTGTCTGTACTTGCAACCGGTCGAGAACATTACTTCATCATATTTGAATGCAATCGAAATGCCTCATCACCTACAAAAACGTGAGGCAAAACAATGTCCGAATTCGGAAGCGCCCATGATGGAGGACACATGTTACCAGCCCTAAATTGTTTTCCAATATTACTCTTGCCAAAAATGCCGCTGTCGCCCTCTTTTCCATACGAACCAACGTCAATAAATATAAATTTATAGTTTGCATCAACGACAGCAAGCAAGACTATAGAAAAAAAATACGTACTTACCACGCTCTTATTGTAATACCTAAAAAAATATGACGGTTTTCTACTGAATATGGGCGAGGCCCGAAACCTATAGATATAGTATAGAAACGAAGAAACTAAACCAGTCACCTAAGTATATTTGATTTTTTTAAAACAAACCTTAACTAACTACAACAAGGTGAAGATAGATTCAATAAATCTTAATATAGAAAAAAAGTTTTTATAATTAAAGTACAGTGAAGCACTGTGTGTAGGAGCAAAAATTCGGACGTGTTTTCCGTCGATAGCTCCGACACAATTGGGAAATTACTGATATAGCTAGAAGATATTCTGAATGCAAATGCCAGTGATTTCAATGACTTATCGGTTGCTAAAAATCTGAAAACAAAAAGCATATTACAACAGATTATAACGTCGCCGTTGTGGCAAAAATCGCTAAGTTCAAATTAGTATTATTGAGTAAAGCATATTTTAGAAGAAAGAAGTTGTTCATTAATTTCCATTGCAGTAGAAAATTGTAAGAAAAGGAGGAGAAACAAAAGGGGGGTCCTTGAACAAAGCCAGGGGGTCCGCGCAAGGTTTAATAAATAATAAATAAATTGAGACACATTTTTTTAATAAGGACGTTAAAATAAAAATAAAAAATCGCCAATAACTTATTAGTAAATTATTCATTAATAAATTATTAGCAATTCTTACATCCCAAGTAAAATATAAATACAGACAGGTGCATAAAATTCTACTTTATCGTAATAAATTGTACGTAATTGTATTTTATACAAATAATAACAGGCATCGCGATGCAGGCTTATGCCTGCTCGACCTTGTATAAACAGGAATAGCGTCGATCCCTGCACCAACTAGTGAGTGTATACAACAATTTAGTTCCGTCTTGTGTGTGATGTGAAGTGCATATAACAAATTTTCCGAGTGTTGGACAAAAAGAAGTATAATTTTTTGTTTTATTACATAGATACTGTACTTTTGTTGCTTCTCTTGTTTAAGTTGATTAAAAAAATTTCTTTTTTATTAAAATTTTTGAAGGAAATTTAAGCTTCTTCAGTTCATATTTCGAATTACTGTGTTTTAGTGTATTCCGTTGTTAATTAATTTTGAATTATTTATTATAATTACAGATATATGTATATATATGATAATTCTTAGTGCTTCAGGGATGGAGAAGTATGTGTTCTGGTTGATCCGAGGTATCATCCGTTCATCTTCTTTGTTGTTCCCTGTGGACAGGGGCAGACATTTCTCCAAGATCTCACTTGACATCTTCAGTGCTTTGTCGTAGTCTACTGTTGACAGACTGTCAACAGGAGACGGAGAAGAAGATGAACGGATGATACCTCGGAGCAACCAGAACACATATATATAAGTACTTTCCTGTATCGTTTTGTGCCCTTTTTTCAGATAACAATATGAGTGAACCAAAAAAAATGCAGACAACAGAGTTGAATATATTAAATTAAAAATAGTACTTTACCTTTCTGTCTTCTATGTAATAAAACGATGTCAAACGATTCAATCAAACCTTCTAAGCTTAAGGAACATTTAATAAAAATCCATAGTGACAAAAAAGATAAGGATTTAATGTTTTTTCAAACACTCAAAGAAAAATATTTGAAAACACCGAAATTGCAAGAACTCATAGGGACAACATCTCAGAGAGATGACGATGGACTGCGTGCTTCTTATAATATATCTTTAATGATTGCGAAGTCCGGAAAGCCGCACACTATTGGCGAACAACTTGCACAAACCAGCTTACGATATTATAAAAAGAATTCCATTGAGTAATAATACAGTACGAAGAAGGATCGACGAAATGGCTCAGAGTGTGGAAAACTCTTTATGTGACTACTTAAAAACATCTCAATTCTTTATACAGCTTGACGAGTCAACATTATCTGGAAATGAGGTTTTACTTTTAGCTTATGTAACATTTGTGAAAGAAGAAAAAATTTCCCAAGAATTGTTATTTGCTTAATGTTTGGAAACTGATACGAAAGGTAAAACATTATTTACTGAATTAAAAAGATTTCTTGATGTAAAAGCTATACCCTTGACTAATATCATCTCCGTTGCTACTGATGGTGCTCCGGCAATGGTAGGACGACACCGAGGCTTTCTGGCGTACTTAAAACAAGTCATACCGAATGTACTATCGGTATATTATCCAATGATGTCGATGAATAATCGACATCATTTGGTGGCAAAAAACCTAAGTGGACGTCTGCATGAATCACTACATTATGTCATTAGAGCAGTTAATAAAATCAAAAGGAATGCCTTAAAAGAGAGATTATTTGCTCAACTTTGTTTGGAAAATGATGATGACTATAATCGTTTACTACTTAACACAGATGGTTGTCTAAAGGTACGTGTTTGAACTGCTTCTATTCGCTTTTGATTCAGTGTTAGAATTCCTGGAGAGTAAAGACAATGATTTGCGTCACAATTTAATTACCTCGAAAAATGACATCGCTTATATGACTGATTTATTTTCCAGATTCAACGAGACTAATTTGAAACTACAAGGTGACACACTAAATTTAATCAAAACTAAAAGTGTAGTATCTTCCTTTGTTGCAAAACTTTCGCTATACAAACAAAACTTGGAAAGAGGAGAATGTTCTCAGTTTCCAAATCTTTCAAAAGTTGCAAAATAGAGACGGAGATTTGCTTGCTTATTGTCAACACTTAACGGCACTCCATTCGGACCTAACTCAAAGATTTGTAGACATTCTTCACTTGGATATTCCCGACTGGGTGTTGAACCCTTTTGTAAGTAGTCAAACTCAGAGCACAAATGCAGATGAGTACATGCCAGTACAAGAGTAACTTATTGAATTATCCACAAATGAGGAGCTGAAACCAATGTTATATATATAAATATACAGATCCCAATTTTATATCCAGCATTATGGGTTATTGTACAGAAGCTGTTGATTGCTTTTCCGTCTTTGTATTTGATAGAACGTTCGTATTCAGTGCCGTTAAAAGCCTCCTCACAAAGAAAAGAAACAGACTGGAAATTAAGTAATCGGGGGGATTTGCGTTTGCTACTGACAAACATCGGGCCGGTCATAAATAAACTCATAACATCCCATCAGGTTCATACAAGCCATTAATATTTTATTGTATTTTAGTACAAAAGTTGTAATCAATAAATACTTCTTCAACAAAATGTTTACTTTATATTTTATTTTTACGTCCCCATTTGTCATTAAGACAACAAAGTTAAGGTCTTCATTTTTCCATTATGTATTTAATGTAGTTTTTCACCCTAGGGGTCCGTCGGCAAGGTTTGACTAAGAAAAGTGGTCCGTGGGCGAAAAGACTTTGGGAAACACTGAGCTAAAGGGAAAAAGTGTTCTTAAAATTGATTACGTTCGTCTTCTTAAAATTCCAAGAGAGTTAAATTGTTTAACATGAAAATAAAGAGATCTTTTGACATTGATATTTTTATTAAATCACTGAACAATGTTTTAATAAATAATCATTTTCACCTAAATCAAAATGATGATTTTACTGAAATATAACGGTAAATATAAAGTAATTGTAGAAAATTGTTTGTTATTGGGGTGTAATTGGTTCACAAATTAATACCAAATTCTTCTAATAGTTGCAATCCGCACGATACCATCTGAGCCAGGGTGCGTTTGAATAATTCTCCCATAAGACCATTTTAAGGTAGGTGGTAATTTGTCATCCTTAATGATTACCAATTGATTGTTTTGTAGGTTAACCGCGTCAGCTGACCATTTTGAGCGTTGTTGGAGTTCAGTGATGTATTCCTTTGACCAACGATGCCAAAAATCTTGTTGGATTTTCTGGATATGTTGGTACACAGAGAGTCGGTTGATATTCAAATGACCCAGGAGTGGATCAGGCGCTTCTGTGAGCGTACGACCGACCAAAAAATGTGCCGGGGTTGACGGGTTGAAATCATGAGGATCGAAAGACAAAGGGGACAATGGACGTGAATTTAGGATAGCTTCTATCTGAATCAATAACGTATTAAACTGTTCAAAGGTGAAGCTGGCATTGCCTGCGACTCGTTTAAGGTGGTATTTAACAGTTTTGACGCCGGTTTCCCATAACCGCCGAAGTGGGGCGAATTAGGGGGAATAAACTACCAGCGGATAAGATCATTCACGATCAGGCCCTCCAATTGAGTGGAACAGGATGGTAGGAACTTGCCTAATTCCTGTAACTCGCGATTCGCGCCTACAAAATTTGTCCCATTGTCAGAATAAATTTGAGATGGTCTACCCCGACGACCAATAAAGCGCCGAAGTGCAGCTATAAAGCACTCTGAAGTTAAATGGGACACCAATTCTAGGTGAACAGCACGTGTTACGAAGCATACAAATAAACACATGTAACCTTTTGTGATTTTAGCACCCCGACCCCCCCTATCCTTTAAAAGAAACGGGCCAGCGTAATCGACTCCGGTGGTAGCGAATGGAGGTGCTGGAGTGACACGATTGGAAGGTAGGTCACCCATGGTGGGTTGCAAACAGCGGGGTGCCGCGCGAAAACAACGTATGCCATTAAAAACTACCCTTTTAGCCAGGTTACGACCACCAATGGGCCAAAATCGATCCCGTATTGAAGCGAGTAGATGTTGAGGACCGGCATGAAGGAGTAACCGATGCTCATGCTCAAACATTAAACGAGTAAGTATATGCTTAGAATCAAGTAGTATTGGGTGTTTTTTATCAAAATTATATAACGAATTGCGTAGTCACCTACCCGGATGATACCGTTACTATCTAAAAATATTTTTAAATTAGTAAATTTACTTTTTTTTAGTAAAATACGATTGTCGGTGAGAAATTTTAATTCTTCAGCAAAGAATACCCTTGGCTACATTTTATTAAGTAAAGTTGCGCTTTATTTAATTCTTGGCACCTTAAAGGGCCGGTGCAAGCAATAGATTTCTTCAAACAATTTTGGACAAATCGAAAACAATAAGCAACTATGCGTTGAAACTTGGTAAAAGTGGCGAATTTCGAAAACGAGATGATGCAATTATCAGTCATGGTTGTTGTTAATGCGATATTTTTTATTTCAGGCAAGTTTTCATGGGAAAGTTTTTAAGTGGTCATGCAAATTCATTATTTCTTAACCAATCTGGCCCATGCCAGAAAATGGATAAATCTGCGAGTGCTACCGAGTTTACACCGCGAGAAATGGGATCGGCAGGATTATCAGCGGTTGCTACGTGTCGCCAGTCCGCAACACAGGACGATTCGAGAATAGTGGCAATACGATTTCCTATAAAAGTTTGTAGTTTACTCGGGTCAATTACCAGCCATCCTAAAAGTACGCTAGAATCGGTCCAATAATCGGTACGATTAATGTTTAAATTCAAAGCGGGTTTTACCTTGTTAATCAACGTGGTGAGTAACATTGCGGCAACCAATTCTAAACGCTGAATTGTTATAGGTTTCAGTGGTACTACCTTTGATTTCGCGCAAACCAACTGAACTGAACAGTTACCCGTGGAGTCTACAGTTCTTAGGTAAACGCACGCGCCATACGCCTTTGTAGATGCATCGGAAAACCCGTGCAATTCAAAATCTATCGCGGATTTTAATGAAACATGACGTGGAACCTCAATTGAATTTAATAAATACAAAACATCGCGAAACTCACGCCAACGCGTATGTAAATGAATTGGAAGCGTTGCATCCCAATCTAGACCCGCACTCCAAATATCTTGGAGAATAATTTTTGCCTTGATAGTAACAGGACTCAAAAACCCGAGGGGATCAAATATCTGAGCAATTTCGGAGACAATAGTGCGCTTGGTTACCCGAATGTTAGGTGAGCTCTTTGGTATCCTAAATTTAACACACCTTGAGACGGGTCCCATAATAAACCTAATGTACGCGAATTTTCTCGACGGGGTAGATCAAGAATTTCATTCGCTTGAGTACCCGAGACGCTTTGCAGCACTGCTGGATTATTTGACACCCATCTGTGAAGCGTAAACCCACCAGATTTTAACGCACGCGATACCCCCTTAATAATCTGTAAAACGTCATCGAAAGTATCTGCGCCCGTAAGTAGATCATCAACATAAAAATGGTTTTGAATAACGTGGGCGATTTTAGGTTGAGAGCTTTCCAAACCAAGCTGCTTTAAACACCGTATAGTTAAATACCTTGCCGATGCGGTACCGTAAGTGATGGTAGCTAATTCATATGTTTTGATCGGTAAGTAATCAAAATCGCGCCAAAGAATTCGTTGAAATTTCGTTTGATTTGAATTAACCAAACAAGCTCGATGCATCTTTTGTACATCGGATGAAACAACAATATTGTATTTACGGTAACGGACTAGCGCGCTAAACAAGTCGGGTTGAATAGTGGGGCTTGCAAGTCGTTGAAAGAAATACCGGTTGACGTGCGACACGAAGCATCAAAAACAACGCGCAATTTTGTCATGGTACTATTCTCATTAATTACACCGTGATGCGGTATATAATAACAAATTTCGTTTGGTTTATCTGACGGGAAGATTTCGTGCATATGTTCCTCACGATACTCCTTCATAAATTTACCATATTTTTCTCCAAATTCAGGGAGTCGTTTAGACTTACGTTCCATACTGAATAAACGGGCTTTTGCGCTATTATACGATTCTCCCATCTGATTAACTGATCCGTTAAGCGGAATTGTGACAATAAATCGACCGTCATCAGCGCGAATTGTCGTACTACGAAAATGTTCTTCGCAGAATATATCCGATTTTGAAATTGGAACCGGACCATTGATAGACTCTAATTCCCAAAACCAAGTAACTTGTTTGTTTAAATTCGAATCACCCCTTTTGACTAAATTACATTGTAATACTTGTGTGGCACTTGTTTGTATCGGACCAGAAACAATCCAGCCGAATCTGGTGTTCTGCATAATCGGGCCCTTATTTAATTTAACTTGACCTACGCATAATAATTCCCAAAAATAATCAGCGCCAAGTAACATGTCAATACTGTCTGATTTACAAAAATTCGGATCGGTTAAGCGTAAATGAGTGGGGATCTTTAATGAGCTAATATCTATAACGAATTGAGGCAATTTACTGCTGATTTTCGAAATAATGAGACACGTGACGTTAAGTGAAAATTTAGTACAATGCGAATGTATCTTTAATGTGCACGAACTAGATATAGCCGATGTAGTTTGATTTATTCCGGTAATATTAACGTTTGTTTCTTTTTTAGTTAAATGCAACCTTTCCCGAAGACTTGTAGTTATGAAGTACATTGCCTGCCCGGATCTAGGAGTGCGCGAAATACATGTTTTTTGTTATATTGATCAAATGCGTGAAGTGTGACTGTTGAAAGTAAGACTTGCGAGGATGTTGAATGAGATGCTAGGTTGATTGTCTGTGGTTGAGTGGAAGTCGATGGTTGTAATGGATCCGGGTGATTATACGAAATATGAAGCAAGGTATGATGTTTTGATTTGCATTGTTTACATAATCCCGACCGACATTGTTTGATAAAATGTCCAGCGCGAAGGCAGTTTATGCAAATTTTTAGTTGCTTTACGTGTTCTATTCGCTTTTAATACGTTTTAAAAAATTAGGGCAGTCTTAAATAAAGTGACCACCCTTGCAAGACACGCATGTCTTAACACTGTTACTTTGATTTGAAACTATAAACACCTTTGATTTTGACATAGATCGGTTCTTCTCTTGTGTTTTTGGGTGCGCAATGTCACCCAACGTTTCAAGTAAATCTGCGCGGGCTTGCAAACAACTATGCAAGCAATATTTTCTAAATTGGGCTTATCGATTTGGGTTTTTTTTACGCTCCCATTCGCGATTTGAATCGGGATCTAACTTAGTGCATGCTAAATAAATTATGAGGGTGTCCCAATTATTACTGGGTTCCTTTAGAGACTCTAACGCTCGTAAATGTTTTCTAATGTTATCGATCAACCGACGGATTTCATTTGGTTCATTAGTATGAATTTTTTCAGAATTGAATAATGCCCTGACGTGGTTTTGAATCAAAAAACGCGGATTATCGTATCTGGAACATATCAATTTCCACGCTGCTTCATAGTTTGCGTTTGTTATTTCGAAACAGGAAATGACTTGCCGTGCTTCACCAGTCAAAGCCGATAATGAAGCTTTTGAATATCATTGATGACCGCATTTCCGTTAATTAATGAATCGAAGATATCGCGAAATTCAAGCCAAGACTCGTGATCGCCACCGAACTTAGGTAAGTCGATTATGGGTAATTTGACCGATTGTTCAGGGGCCGGCCCAACAACAAACGAGTAATCGCGACATATGGATTTATTTGTAAGCATTTGTTTGGCCCTTGCGGTACTCGAGTAGAATGCCGTCTCAAATATATCCCGCTCCGAGGCTTGCGCTTCCCCGTCAACGCTTAACAAGTCTATCTCACCCTGAATTCCCTCAAACTCATCAATTAAATTAAGAGCGCGTTCGTATCGTTGTTCCAGCTCAAAAGACCATGCATGATCAAGGTCACCTACCCTGACATCATCTTCTGATTTATTCACAAATTTAACGGAATTAGTGAGCTTGCCTTTGACAACGCCCCGCTTTTTTACCAGGATATCTAATTCTGACATAATGAATGAAAAGAAAAAAATATATATATAAAACTAAAAGACGTTATTGATTCAGCCAGAAACAAATAGGAAATAGGGCACCAATGAATGCTTACGACACATTTAATGGGGTCGCTTCCGGCTTAAAGCTGACGTCCTTCAGCAACGTGATTTCACCAATGGAGCGGCCAACTTCCGGATTGGAACGATGCTATGACCAGGAACCAACAACGACGAAATTCTTCAAAACTCCACTCTTCTAACATGCACGTGACGATTCAATCCGAAATCTTAGGGAATCTTAGTTATCCCGTCTTCTTACTTGCAAGATGATATGACAAAAACTTCCGCAAATATACCAATTATGAAATTTTTCTCTTAGTTTTATTTTACCGTCGAAACACCCCAATCCGGCTCGAAGGACCATGTAGAAAATTGTTTGTTATTGGGGTGTAATTGGTTCACAAATTAATACCAAATCCTTCTTTTTACACGTTTATTTTGTCTTTACTACTTGTTGTTGTACACACTATTCGATGACAGTAACGATGATAGATAAACAAAAAAACAAAATTTTTTAATTAATAAATATTTTCACAACATGCTTTAAATTAATAAATATTTTCACAACAGTAATCAACGCCAATATCGACACATCAAGTAATGATGGTCCGTTATCAAAAGTTTTTGATATTTTACAAACCGAAATAGACTCACTCACCAACACCAACATTGTAGAAATCTCTCAATGTAATATACATTGTCCGATCATAATAATCAAGTAACATACCAAATACGCAATGTGGGGGAAACCTACCACAACTGTGGATCTCAATCGATTTTTAATCGGCAAATGAGCTTTTCGGTTTAATTTCTCGGTCATTAGACAATTTTCGTAAACTCGCTCTTCTAAAGAGAACACGTGGAAATGTTCAATCGGTTAGATCGATTAAAAGCAAATTGGGAAGCATTCAACGCGTCTCATAAAAAATTATCGGAACGTAATGTTGATTACGCAGATGCTGATTATTTCATTCAAAACCTATATTTTAATTGCGAAGAAGAGATTTTTTGAATGTAACTCGGTTCCGCAAGTTCAAATTTCAGCTCAGTCATTAAATCTCAAAAGCGATATCTTCCTCGCATAAATGTTAAATCAAGATCCTCCTTCGTTAAACGATCTCGAATTATTTCCCATGGGACGAATTCATGCCCTGGAAGCAATAGAGCAAGTAATTTGTAAAATGAATACTTCGACGTTCAACAAACTTACAAATGTAAAATCTCTTAATGCGTTACCTTCGTCCAATAACTGCAGTCTTTGTCAAGATTCTCATTATATCTCAACATGCCAACAATATTTGAAGAAATCTCTCAATCAACGTTCAGAATTTGTTTCGTCCAAAAACCTCTGTTTCAATTGTCTTGGGTCATACTTTCGGAAAAACTGCAGAATTCCAAAAAGATATCAAATTTGTCAAAAGCAACATCATACCTCCTTACATGATGCTAAGCCATCAGCGAATACCGTCCATTCACAACAAAGGAAAGAATCAATCACTCCTGTATCAACTACACTTCAAAAACTAACAAACTTTTTTGAAGTGTTACACCATTCAGATGGTAAAAAAAATTTTTCTCTTTTCTGTTTTTCTTTCTCGGCAAGACCGAAGCTGCGGTAGCAGGGTAAAAAACTGTGACCTGGCTCCGGATACCTATAGTAATAATGTCAGACCGACCTGTCTGATTCAAGGCCGAGTAGTATTGACACAAAACTATATTTTTATTTTGTGCCATGCAGTTATCCGAAAAAAATATATAGATGTTTAACTTGTGCAGAAAGAAAATTTTTTATATAATGATCTAAGCAACTAATAACTTCGTTTGGAGATTTTTTCCCGTCAATTTCGGTAAACACGTAAACAAAACTTTTTTACAACTTAGCACTACAAATACAAAGTGGATACACCCACAGGTGATGAGGGTAAACTTTTGTAAGGTGCAGCGTTTTTCCAATTTCCAATGCTTTCTTTTCGTCATCTGTTTCTGCTGCTTTTATTTGGGTTAGAAATTTATCACGTTTTGTACGTGTCTGACCTAGGGCGGCCAAAAAAAATCTATAATAGTCATATGTTATTGTAGGCTTCTTTCTTTTTGTTCCTCTTGTTCCAAGATTGCGTAAAGTTCGGGTTAAAATTTCTGGAGATACAATGTGTGTATTTTCTGAATGTTCAGTTCTGGTGATAAGTAGTACCGCTGCATGTTTTTTGACCGACTATAATGCGATTTTCGTCTTCTGAAACTTAAAATATGTTTACGTAACCGTCGCTAGGAAGGTACATTCTGTTGGAAGCATGTTTTCGTATATATTGAGAATCTGTAGGATTAAAGGAATCGATATGGTCGTTAACGACGTTATTATTAATTTTGTATTTATTTGCCGTTTTGTGTCTTCCATTAAGCACGGGCCACACTAGGCTGCTGGCAGCCGCTGCTAATCAGCATTCAATAAAGTCTTGTTAATTTCCTTATATGGTCAATAGGATTGGATGCTGTAACTATAGATGATCGTGTTTGATAATATTTCTGTATAGAAGGTTATTATTAATGATTCTTTTAAGAAACCCAAGTTCAGTTGAAAGTTTGAAATAAAATGAATTTCTTTAAATCTAAATGTGTTGTCAATGAGATATGAAACAGCGCGATCAATGTATTAGCGGAATGCAGCTAGTTTATGACTATTAGTAAAGATTAAAGAGTAAACAAGATGCGACGCTTCGTGTCGGCACTTTTGATGTGCCACTGCAATTTTTCATGACCTTGAACACTCCGAACCTTTAAATTGGAATACATAAAAGGCGAGTGTTTAGGCAACACATTATGCATTAAGTTTTGTTGAGGAGAGCTATCGTTGGGCAATATTAAGATTTGTGTTGTAAATAAATAATATTTTTAAACAAAATAAACAAAATTTTTATTGTAACGAATAACAATTTAAAAATTCATAAGAATATTTAGTTTGCTATTTTTTTGTTGTTGTTTTAAAATTTATATTTGTGTATTTCATCAAATAAAATAATCTAAACCTAGTAAGTAACTTAATTAGATAAGTTATAGGAAAATTAGAGCATGGGTGTGCACTTTGTTGAACATTAAACGTAATTGACTTCCTACTTGGGGAGTACTTACCAAATTTAAAATATTTTCAAAAAATATCTTTTCTAAAGAGTATATATATGTACATATATACATACATATGTATGTATATACAGGTGTCTCACGTAACTGGTTCATTAGAACTTTTTCAGGTTACACTATTCGTAGAGGCTTGAAATTTTGGTAACAGGGGTTGCTCATTCTGATCTATTAATCTAAAATATTTTCAAAATGGCCACCACTTTCGGTCTACCGGAAGTAGACCTCAACTTCGTTATTTAAAATGAAATGCTATAGTTTTTATTATACCATTCGTATAATACGTAAGAAAATATGTTGACTTTGATAACAGTTATTGGTATCTGCCGTTTTTTGTTTTCGAGTTATTTTGATTTTAAGTGTTTTTTTATCAAATATCAACATGCTCTTTACAAGCCCATCATATCTCAGCCAACGCTAATTCAAAAACGTTTTTTTGTACTTTTCTGGTTGAAGTATGCTATCGACCTCCTAACACTGACACCCGGATGTTTCTATCGTCATTGAATGAAACTCTACCTGATATGGTCTTATTGGGTGATGGCGTAATGTTGATGGATGATTGTAATTTAAACTTACTGATAAATGATACTAATGTTCTCGCGATCAATTCCATTATGACATTATTCAAATAATCGATAAACCGACAAGAATAAGTCATAATTCCTCTACGCCCCTGGATATCATTGCTGTTTCTGAAACCATTACGGTCATGGATTCACGAGTGATAGATGTTCACGAACTTTCAGATCACTGCCTGACTTTTTGTGAATTAAAACTGAAGGCTGAGGCGCAATTGGCGAAGCCAGTGTCATTTTCTTCGTATAGACTCTTTGACTAGGAATCATTTTCTCGGGATTTAGCTAACATTGATTGGCATTTAATATTTTACATGGATAGTGTGGACGATATGGTAGGTTTCCTGAGCTATAATATCTCAAATCTTTTCGATATACATGCACCAATTTGTACAGTTGTTCCTAAACAGTCTAGTCCATGGATTACTAATAATATCAAATTGATGATGTCATTGCGCGACAAAGCTTTAAATAGATTCAAGCGCACTAATCATGTGGGACATTGGGATTATTACAAGCAACTGCGAAATTATACCACCAATGCAAGCATGAAAAGAGAGCCTACTTAACTGAGCAAATGAGAATCGGGAGCACTCAAAATTTGTGGAGTCAACTACGCAAGTTGAATATTTATAGTAAAAAAGAAACCTAAATCATCAGCTGCTTCTCTTTTCTCGGATGTAAGACCAATTAGTATTTTGAGTACTTTGTACGTAAATCCGTGACCACTTAGAACGTTTTCATATTTTGCCATCCATCCAATCGGCATTTAGGCCTCGGTATAGTTGTGCTACCGCACTATCGACAATTGTTGATGATGTGTTTGCAACGGACAATGGCGTGGCTACTATTTTGGTTTTGCTTTACTAATTACCTGTGCGGGAGAAGTCAGTATGTAGTTATTGATAATGATGTGTCGGATCCAGCCGTATTGAAATCTGGTGTGCCGCAGGGCTCCACACTTGGTCCTCTATTGTTCACTATCTATATATTCCAAATGTTGATCTTTGACCACTTCTACTCAAAATTTCATATATATGCGGATGACACACAACTATACCACAGCTTTAATTTAAATAATGTGCTGGAGTCTGTTGCAGATGTAAACAGGGATTTAGATAAATTTTTAAATATTACAAAAAAACATAGTCTTTTGTTAAATGGGAATAAATCGGTTTATATGGTGTTTGGGGGTAAGGAATCCAAAGCTTTTGTCAGCAATATGTCTCATATCTTTATAGATGGAATTGAGTTGGAGAGGAAAGACTGTATGAAGAATCTTGGACTTTACATTGACGACGGCTTAAGGTTTACCAATAACACAAGCGATCTGATTAGGCATGCTTACGCAAAATTGAAAATGCTGTTTGCTCATAGACAAGTCTTGAACGTCGACATTAAAAAGAATCTTTGTGAGTCTGTACTCTTATGCAATTTTACATACTGTGACACAATTTACGGCCACTGCCTGTTGAGTGCTGATGCGCGACGTATTCAGGTACTTCAGAATTCTTGTAATCGTTTTATATTTGGTATAAGTCGACGTCAGAGAATATCGTATAAGCTAGGGGAGTTGAAGTGGTTAAATATGTCAGGCCGTCGTTAGTTGCACTTTGGTTGTTTTCTTTATAAAGTAATGTTTAGTAAGCTACCGCCTTACCTAGCCAATAAAATCACTTACAGAACGGACATTCATAATATTAATGTTCGGTGTAAAGACCTCATTGATATTCCTCGTCACCGTACACAACTATTCAAGATATCTTTTAGGGATAAAGCGGCATATGTTTTGAATAAGTACGGTCTGCTTTTTACTCAGCCATCGTTTCGCGCTTTTAAAAGATCTATCGACGCGATGTTTTGAGTTACCTGCACCAAACGCTCTATTCAGATAATCTTTTTCGAGGAAGAAAGTCGTATCTTATGAAATGAACATGCTGCAGCCAAAATTTTGCTATTGAATTTAATAGTACCTCCGATTTGTATGCATCATCCACGGAATACTATCTTATCTTAAGTTACTACAGTTTTCGTCGTCATTGAAACGGGAAAGATCTCAAACTCAAACCTTTACGACATTTAACTAGTAAAGTGGTTTTTAGTTTTTTGTTTTCTTATGTTGTTTTTATGCTTTCATAATAAACTGACACTCCGTTTTGAGGATATGAACCAATTTAAAAAATTTTAAATTAATTTTTAATTCAAACTTTCAATCAATTCATTTCATGAACAGTTATAATTATGTTAGTTTACGGCGCAATTTTAAGGTTGGTTGAGATTAGGTGAAAATACTATTGTTGCACAATAATGTGCTCGAATACCGAAAAAGAAACATTGAAGTTGAAAACGATCAAGAGGATCCTTTTGATGCCGGTTCCGATATAGATCCAGATTATATACCGCCACAAGACGAAAACATAAATGAAACGTCAGCCGTCAGCCGAGAGAATGCAGAACAACAAGCCATTAAAAAGAATAAAAGAAAAAAAAAACAACATACAAAAAGTAGGTAAAAAGCAAGCCAGAAACGTTAATGAGTGGATAGATAATAAATCAAAAACCCTTCTCAATGTCGGACTTGAACACGAAAATCGAAAAGGGGTGAAAGTAAAAGCAAGACAGCTAGGTGAACCTTGTAAAGACACCTGCAGGTTAAAATGCACTACTAAAATCAACGAGAAAGACAGAAAGCTCATTTTCAATGAAGTTTGGCAATTACAAAATCATACAAGAAAATGGAATTTTGTAGCTCGTCATGTAAGACAGGTAGCCAAAAAACAAGTTATTCTTACTGTCAATTCGCAGTCTCGGAGAAATTTCTCTCGGAAATATTATTTCAACATTCGCAGTAAAGAACAACGTATTTGCAGGAGTTTTTTCTAGCTAACTCTTAATATTTCAGAATCTTGGGTAACTACAGCATTAAGCAAATTAAAAGAAGGTGGAACCTTACAAGAGGACAAGCAATTCCCAAAACGCAATTAACCACGTGTTAACAACCTTCAATAATTTCAATAAATACATACAGTTCACAATGGAAATTGAAAATGAAGAGCATTACGTTCCCTTTTTAGACACCAAAGTCATCAGAAACTCTGAAAATAAACTAATGTTTGATTGGTTCACAAAAAAAAAACGTTTTCGGGTAGATTTATCCATTTTACAAAATCAAAATCCTCAAAAACTTTTTAACAAAATTTTATTCAACATCGGTAATCTTATCAATACAATTATTGACTCATCAAAAATGCCTGTTAAATACAAGAAGTTAACTTTTGTTCCCGGTCTAACAGAAAAATTAATTAAAATTTTTCATGATAACATCCTTGACTTTAGTTTTAAAATTATAGAACACTACCCATTTAAACTGGCGTCTGTTTTTTCTAACTTAAGAGATAAAGTACCTTTAAAGTACCAAACTAACATCATCTATCGTGTCCCTTGTGGAACGTGTCATTGTTGTTATGTTGGGCAAACAAAGTAATGGTTAAAGAATCGTATGAACCAACATAGAAATGAAGTTAAAAATAACAAGAATAATGGTTGCGCCCTTACTCAACATTCTTTAGAAACAGGATACCTATTTGATTTTGATAACGTAACAATTGTGGATAGGGAAAATAACTACTATAATCACTTATTTTTAGAGATGTTTCATATTAAAAATGACAAATACAGCGTTAACTTTAAAACAGACACAGGATCACTGAGCAACATTTACTCTAGAATTTTTGATAATTATAACAAGTTTGAAGGTAAAACATCCCAACGGTTGATCGTTGATAGTGAATAGTTAATTTTAAATTTTATTCTGTGGTGTTGTACGTTTTATTTTGTATTGTTATTTTTATAATTCACGTATTGACGTCAGTTTGGTTTTTAATCTTTTAGAAAAATTTTTGAAATTTTTTGCCAGTTTCATAGACTTAGGTATGTTTAAGAATTATTTTATCTTATTTTTTTTATTGTATGATGTATTGTTGTAGATACACGCCCTGAGGAAGATTAAAAATTTAATCGAAATATTGGCATGTTCAAATAGTTTGTTTTAATTTTGTCCAAGATCCTACTGCTGAAAATTATTGTTTCTCTTCACTCTGAATAAACACAAGGATTTCAAATAGATGTAGTCATGAAATAATTTATTATATTTATTATTATTGTCAACAGAATATGCTAGTTAATTTAAATAGAATAATAATATCCGATTTAAAAAAGTTGTATTTTTACCACGGCTGTAAATGTTTCCTTTGAATTATCTCAATAGTGTAAAAAATGAGTTACTATAGTCTTTGCTGGAAGCGCCGCTATGTATTTTTTTATTTTTTGATTGTTCGGTTCATTTACAGATTTATTGTTTATTGTTTTTTCCTATCGGCCACGATAATTGTTTTAGCTAGAATTTTGGTTTTTACTTTATTTTGTTTATTTTTATACATAATTTTCTTTTGTATATGGGATTTCCAGGAAGACCAGGACGCGATAAATTGGCTAACTGATGAAAATACCCTTTAGCAAAAATTTATAATTAGTTTATTATTTATCTTATATTGTGTTATTTATTTTGCCAATAAACTATTATTATTATTATTATTAAATATGACGGTATAATGGGTAGCTATATTTTAGAAATGCTTAATGCAAACCTAAAATATAAACACAAAATTTTAGAAACTCTATATACGAATATACCTGTTTTCACTAATAATCCAACCTTGGGAATATCATATAGAACTAGACAAATAAATAGAATCCGGTGTGGTAATACCAAATTCCATAATAACCATAAAAGATAAATACCTGTTCCAAAACACAACCACAAAAGATAAATACCTGTTACCAAACATCAACGAAATTTTAGACAAATTGGGAAGAGCAAATTATTTCACGAGCTTAGATTTAGCTTCAGGGTACCATCGAATTGAAGTAAGAGAACAAGATAAAGAAAAAACTGCATTTATAACAGACCAAGGTCTATACGAATTTAACCGCATGCGATTTGGATTATGCAATGCGCCATCCACCTTTCAAAGGACAATGGGCGGTGTGAATAAAAACGAGTACGACGAGTATTTACTTACAAGTAAAGTGTAATGAGTATTTAAACTCCAAGTAAACCGATGTGAATAAAGCGTCGAGTTTACTTGTGACCGTGTACTCGCCAACACGGGGGAACTGAATTCACAAGAAAGGTAAGTAAATACTTGTAGCGCCACACAGACCACGCATCATTTCCTGTTGTGACTTGTTCTGTTTTCGCCGCGACACTAACCTTGACACCCCGTCATTACTCATAAGTTAGTTGTCGTACCCGTTTGTTTTTGTCCTCTTGCAGCTATGGATGAAAGTAGTGTGACTTCCGGTTGCGACAATAGAGCTATTTTGGTAGCATTATTGAAAGACTTTAGTGTTGTGCTAAATAAATCCATGTAGCCTAAAGTTGCATCTGCTAAAGAGAAGGCATGGGGATGTTTAGCCGACCAGTTTTCGAAAAACGTTGGGAAGCAAACTAGTGTTAAACAGTTAAAAAAACAATTGAACAATATGAAAAGCACTGTCAATAAATAAACCAATAACATTGTTGTCATGGGAGGCAGATTTCCTAAAAATTTGCGATTCAAACGAGAATCCAGTTTATTGCAAAATACCTGGGGCTTCATGCGTTGGATTGGGAGCAAGTTCTACGTTGCCATTACCTGAACTCAATGAGGAGAATGAGAATACGGAAGACGAAGATGACTCCGTTGGCATGTTAGCATTAAACCAGCCCATCACACCAGTGACTTGCATACGTAAGAGCGATGAGACGAAGTTGAAAAAAGATAAAAAATTGAAACTCTCAGCTGAAACTGAAGAGACGTCAAAGTTGACAACTGGTGAGCTGCAGCGTTTATTATTACTTGAACAAATTAAGCTAACAAGACTTCAGGCTGAACGTGAACAACTGATGACAACGGAGTTGAACCTAAGAGCTGCACAACACAGACGAACGGAGTCCGGTGAACAACGCGTTGTGGTTGAAGAAGACGATGTCTTAAAAGAATTTTTGGTGTTGAAATAAATTGTATCTAAATTATTTAGTTAAAATATTTAAATTTAAATTGTATCTATTATTTATATGAAATAAGTATATAATATACGTTTGTTTTTTTATGTATTTTTTATTACTTTTTTATTTTATTTTTTCACATATGCGATTGCAATTGGAGTAAAGGAAATAGGATTAAATTTATTTCCATGTCAAAAATGTGTACTTACAACATCAGATAATTACTAATTTCTAATCGTTTTTGCTGGCCACGTCGTCTATTTATAACTTCATTCCGATCTAAATTATATAGAGGTATGTTTTCTTCAGCCACACCATTTTCGATTCCGTCTTCCACTTTCCAAGCATCATTCAAATGTTTTGCTGCATTGTTTAGCACTGTACAACTTATTACTAAATTGGGAACATTTTTGACTGCTATTCTAACTTGGCTCGAGAGTATGGGAAAACGACGTTTCATGTGGCCAAAAACTCGTTCAATTATTACTCTTTCCTGAGCATGGGTCGAATTGTAATTCCGCTCACGAGCATTTCTTGGTTCGTCAAAAAGAATCAGTAACCACGGATAGTCCATATCCGCTATCACCAAGGAGACAAACATCACCAGCATATCGGCGCACCACGTCCTGAATTCCACTCACTCGCCAAATCCTGCCATCATGTACACTCCCTGGCCATTTAGCGTCCACACTTGTAATTTTTTCATTAGCGTCACAAGTCATCTGAATGTTTATTGTTGTTTTTCCTTTTCTGTTCACATACTCGTCGCCGAATTCCGAAGGTTTCATAATATGCACGTGAGTGCAATCCATAGCACCAATGACAGTCGGAATGCGAAATTTTGAAGCCCAATCTGCCTTGGCTGATCCATATCTTCAATAGTGCGTGGAAATTAGTAGTATAGATTAGCCGATTCTAGAACCTCCTCCTCGAACCTGCGTCCGAGGAGGAGGTTCTAGAATCGGCTAATTGTTGGAGGAGGAGGAGGAGGAGGAGGTTGTAGTATCTACTAATTTTTGGAGGAGGTTGTAGAATCGGCTAATTGTTGGAGGAGGAGGAGGAGATTCTAGAATCGGCTAATTGTTACAAACCTACTAACCTTAAAAGTTGTAATGTGGGAGGAGTTTCCAATTAAGTTTTAATTATTTGCAACCTCCCCCCAAGTGACACCTTTAAATAGGGAAACCAGAGAATAAAATACTAACGCTCTGTTGACGTGTTAAGACATGTTCGTAGATGGTTACTCTTCGTCGTCTTCCGATAGAATGAAAAATAATCTTGTAATATTTAATAATATATACTAATCAAAATGATTATCCCATCCTACCTGATTTGGATGATATAATGTGGGAGGGTTTAAGCGACTAATTGAAAATCGTGTATATCGAACTTGCTTGCAAAAAGGTTTTAAATCGGCCGTAATTATTAAATAAGAGTAGGGTTTTTTATAAATTTATTCAGGTAGTAATACTGCCCAAGCAAGTTTATGTAAAAAAATATATGCAGATAAGAAGTGCTGTTTTGCTCGAAGAAAAGGAATGAGTCATATTTACCTGGCATCATTTGGGTTCATTATGTTCACAAAAAAAACCTCCTGCATAAAACTCCTGCAAGAATTGGGAGGAGGTGGAAAGGTTTATAAACGGTGGTAAAGTATCACAGGGACGTAGTTATTCGTTGAGAAGTGAAAAAGAATAAAGTCCAAAATGTTGGTGTGTGATAATTGCGCAAAATATTTCACCCGGTCCGATAACTTGAAGAGACATCAGCGGCAATCATGCATTGGTAAAAGAATCAAACTTGAAGAAATATCTAAATCAAATATGGCAAAATGTGATGCGTGCGATAAGTACGTAAATAAGCAATGTTATTCTGCACATTTGCGCAGTAATGAGCATAAACGCAATGCGTTTGTAATAATTGACGATGGAGTTGAGAGAATCGCTGGGGCATTTGGCGATAAAATAGTAAGCTATAGAATAAACGAACCGGGAACTTTTGTGGATTTGAAGGAATATTCGGATAGAATTCGTGAAAAATGAAATCGTGAAATAAAATCGTTTAATACAAAAAATAAAGTAGCATCTTTAGCGACAGATTTGTATAAAATTTATAATGACTTCATCGATGAAATATCATCAAAAATGTCGGAATTTCAAGAACGTGATTCAGGTAAGCGCTCTAAGGTGCAAGGTTTGAAGAATACTAATTAAAACAATTTGTATACAGGGTGGACACTATTACAAATACTGTATATGGAGGTTAATCTCAACAAATATAACCCCACAAGAGCTTCGAGCTACATGGATCTGCCGTACCATATAAAAGCTAAGCGTGCTGTAATAAATATCCAAAATGCTGATGATGCATGCTTTGCTTGGGCGTTAACATCAGCAGTGTGTGAACCGAACGGTTTACCACAGCGGACAACTTCGTATCCTCATTATGAAAATTGTGGCTTTGACTATTCAAATATAACATTTCCGGTTAAAACACGAGACATACCCGAGTTTGAGAAGCAGAACAAAGTTTCGATAAATGTCTATGGTTTAAATGAATATTTTAAAGACGGAGTTATGAATTATGATATAATCATCATGTACATATGTCGACAAAAGGAAGAAAGACGTATAAATTTATTGTTAATATCGGATGATCTTGGAAATAGCCATTACTGTTGGATAAAAAGTTTATTCAGATTACTGTCAGCACAAGCATCTAAAAATGGTCATGAAAAATTTATTTGCGAGGGATGTTTGATATTCTTTTCAACAGAGTGTCAACTTCAGCGACATCAAACGCACGATTGCGGCAAGGTAAGAGCAATTTTACCAACAACAAGTATTAAAATAAATAAATATGGAGAGCAAGAACAGGAGAATGTACTACAATTTGAAAATTTTGAAAAACAATTAAAAATACCATTTGTAGTATATGCAGACCTTGAATCGTTACAGAAACCAATCGTCTGTATCGAGAATACAGAAAAGAACAATGAGAATTCATACTCCGTAAAATGTTTTGAACACGAGCCGTATGCGTTTGCATACTATATTAAATGTTCTTATGATGATTCGTTATCGAAATTTGAAATATATCGAGGGCGTAATGCAGCACAAATTTTTATGAACAAGTTGGAGGAAGATGTTTTAAGTATATACAACAACTATTTAAGCAAGCCAAAAGAAATGTTACCATTAGAAAATCTAGAAAAATTAATACATCATATGGAAGATACGTGTCACATTTGTTCGAAAGAGATAAAAACTGGCAGCAAAGTATACGATCATGACCACCTCACCGGCTTATATCGAGGGCCTGCACATAGTGTGTGTAATATAAATTACCAATTACCAAACTTCATACCAATATTTTTTCGTTAAAAGAGGAAGATGTTGAAGTTATAGCACAAAGTAAAGAGAAATACATATCGTTTTCAAAAAAAATTGTCGTAGGAGATTATGTTGATAGCAAGGGAAAGCTAAGAAAAGTGTCGATGAAATTAAGATTTGTCGATTCATATAGATTTATGGCTTCATCGTTAGAAAAATTGGGATCATTTTTGGAAGATAATCAATGTGTCGAAATCAGAAAGCATTTTAAAAATGAAGAACAGTTTCGATTAGTGCGTCAAAAGGGAGTATTTCCATACTGTTTTGTAGACTCATTCGAAAAGCTAAACTTCAACTGTTTGCCAGATCAAAAAAGTTTTTATAATACATTATGCGATGAAGAAGTAACTGAAGAAAATTACTGTCGAGCACAAAAAGCGTGGAAAGTGTTTAATTGTCACACTTTAGGAGAATATAGTGACATATATCTAACGTCGGATGTTTTACTTTTGGCGGATGTATTTGAGAATTTTCGAACCATATCGATTCAGAACTATGGTTTGGATCCGTGTCATTATTTCACATCACCGGGTTTCGGTTTTGATGCCTTACTACGCATGACTAGGGTAAAATTGGAATTGCTAACCGATATAGATATGTTGCATTTCTTTAAAAAGGGTATTCGCGGTGGTTTGAGTATGTGCAGCAAGAGAAGTGCTGAAGCAAATAACAAGTTTATGCCGGAATTTCTACCCAATAGAGAAACATCCTATATTTTATATCTTGACGCTACAAATTTGTATGGGCACGCGATGAGAAGAAAACTACCAACCGGAGGATTTCGATGGCTGTCAGATGAAGAGATCCGTAGGCTAGATATTGACAATATGAATGAAGATTCAGGCAAGGGTTACCTGTTTGAAGTTGATTTAGAGTATCCGGAAAACTTGCATGATGAACACAACGATTTACCATTTTGTCCTGAACGAATTGTACCTCCAGGCTCAAAAAATGCAAAGTTAATAGCAAATTTATATAATAAATCAAGGTACATCATTCATTACATGAACTTAAAGCAATGTGTACAGTTTGGTTTGAAGTTAATAAAGGTTCATAGGGCGTTAGAATTTAAACAATCAGAGTGGATGCGGAAATATATTGATTTCAATTTTGAAAAACGTGCGAAAGCGACAAATGAATTTGATAAAAACCATTACAAGTCGATGAATAACAACGTGTTCGGTAAAACAATGGAAAATGTAGAAAAGCGGGTAGATATAAGATTAGTTACACACTGGGAATGTCACCATAGGAAACCGGGCGTAGAAGCTCTGATCGCTAAACCAAATTTCAAATCTTCTAAAGTATTCAATGATAATTTGGTAGCAATTCAGCTGAATCTCGCAGAAGTACGTTATAATAAACCGCTGTACGTAGGATTCTGCATATTAGAGCTTTCGAAAACGGTAATGTACGATTTCTTCTATGGTTATTTAAAAGAAAAGTATGGAAACGACGTATACCTCTTGTACACCGATACGGATTCGTTGATTCTAGAAATATTTACACCAAACGTATATGAGGATATGAAAGAAAATATTGATGTCTTTGACACGTCAAATTATCCGTTAGACAATATACACGTTATACCCCGCGGTGTACCGGTATTGGGAAGAATGAAGGATGAATATCCAAATAGGTGTATCACCTCATTTGTTGGAACAGGAGCCAAAGCTTATTGCATAACTTTGCTCGACGATAACGTAAAGAAGGCTAAAGGAGTGAAAAAGTATGTTATTGATAAACATTTGAGCGTAACCGATTACAAAGCTGTGGTCGAACGTGGTGGATTGATACATAAGAAAATGTACGTATTTAAATCGGAATATCACACAATGTACACAGAATTAAAAAACAAAATCGCTTTATCATGTAGTGATGATAAACGGCACATATTACCGGATGGTTCTAGTACATTGGCTTGGGGGCATAAGTCATTGAATGATGCAACACAAAATATAGATAATTAAAAAATATAATATAAATAATCAATACAAAATAATACATATACTGTAATCTCAGATAGCAAATAAATTATTTAACGTGTATTAGTAATTGTTTTATTGTTTCTTAAATAACGTTACTTTTTGAGATCCAAGAATTATGAGACAGTCCCAAACCCAACCATTCAACAAGTACTTGTTGTCCTTTTCGTCTTAGCACTTTTTCCACCAAGTAAACGTCTGGATGCTTAACGTTTTGTAATTCTTCTCTATAGAATCCGCCAGAAATAATTTCACCGGAAGCATCTTTGAGAAGGTATGTTGTGGGGTTAGTATTACGAACGGTATGTATAGTAAATACTTCGTTAGACCAATTTGGAGTGTAGTTTTTGGTGAAGGCGTGTCTTTGCTTGCTTATTCGTACGTAATCACCGACTTTAATTCTTTTTCTAATAGGGTCGACCGTCTTTATGTAATTGTAAACAGATTTCAACAGAATTGAAGCATTTCTGCTGTTTACTTCGCTTGGTTTCATTCCTATCGTCCGGTGCTCTCGGTTGTTATAATCCTGAATTAATTTAGGTAGTATTTCCAACCAACGATAATTACCTTGCATACTAAATTCTTTCCACATCTTTTCCTTTAGTATTCTATTGAAGCGTTCGACAATTGAACTCTTTAAATTAGAAAATGTGCTGTAATGATTAATACCATAGCGTGTCATAAGGTTCTTAAAGTTTGCGTTATAAAATTCTATTCCGTTATCTGTCTGTAGGTTCTTCGGTATATTGTTTCGCTTGTCTAACAGAATCGTTTCCATAGCCCGCGTAACTTCCTTACCCGTTTTGTTTTTTAGTGGTACAGCCCATCCGTACTTGGAAAATGCATTAATAACGGTTAATATATATTTAAAATTACCATTAGCTTTTGAATAAGGAATCATCTCTACCAAATCAGCTTGAAATAAGTCCCTTAAACCCTTTATAACAACACGCCTGCGTCTGCAGTTTTTCCGTACTGGCGCGTGCAACTCATTTACAAGGGATCTCTTGATATTACTCATTTTGTAGACAATTCAATGACTAATTCAACACTAAATGGATGCTTCAATAAAGTGGGCGTTACTGTAGGCTTGCATACTATTTTATTCCCGAAGGGTAGATAATTTAAGTCATTTGGATCGAATTGCTTCCCATCAATTATGAGTTGTACGTTTCCCTCAAATCGGGAAGAAACAATTTCACCAACATAAAAATAGTTAACATACTGTTTAACGTATCCTAAATTTTGAATAATGAAATAATTATCAACCTTATCTGTAGTTCCATCTCCGCTAAATGTTAATATAATTGATGGTCGTAAATATCGACGCTTCTTCAAATGAGTAACAATGTTGTGACCATGTACATGCTTACCAAACTTATCGATTACCATACTGGACGAGTGCTTTCCGAACCGGTTTAAACTCATCTTTCCTACTTCATGGTCGCTGACGTTTTAAAATAGGAAGTATGAAGCATGTATATTTATGATTTAACGTATAATCTTTGCCTCTGCTAGTTCAGATATGATAGATGTAATTTCGTTGACATGTGCGGAATTACCTGCAGCTTGAGAAGCCATTAACAATCGCAATCTATTGACCAGCTCATTGGGATCGTCCCAGTACTCGTACTCGATAAGAGCGTGAGGAACAACTTGTTTCTGCAATGTACCACCCAAGGTTTTTTTCTTAGGATTCGGCCAGTACCTCGCCCAATGCACCCTGGGTTTGTCACCCTCCATGATAGGCTTGATAATATCTTGAAACTTTTGACTTTCATCCTCCGTGGTCAAACCTGCCTCTGGAATGTAATTCATGTAAGCTGCATTCGAAGGTTGCAAGATATCTTTGTAATTGCGCACATCTTGAATTGTAAATCTGCCAGGATTGTTTTTAAATAATAAATCATATAATCCAGTGGTTCCCGCATATTTAAATTTTCCAACGAGAATATCCTTGTCGTCAAATTCAAAAGGGCTAACACCTATGTAAAAACCTTCCGGAGTCTGACGAACACCGTATACTTGATCATACTTATCTGCCACATCCTTAGCCAAACCAACAATATACCTTCTGGGTAAAGGATCAAACATATCCAATGCAGCTTGTACATCGGGACTTGCCAATTGTTCTTCCAATTCATCTTTAAATCGTTCCACTCGATCTTTTCCGTAGGTTATAAGGGCTGCAGTATCATCGCTGGAATCTGAATACTCTTCATCGATATCCTCACCCGGTTGACCTTCAAATATCTCTTCTTGTACCTGGAATGATGGTATAGTTGGAGTAGAAATTACTTTTTTCTTTTCAGGAGTAGAGGTGATTAATTTTCGGCGTGTAGGTTTCAATGGAATTTTAGGTTTTTGTGTAAAATGTTCATCCTCGTATTTGGATGCTATGTCAGAAATGTCGTCCGTGAAACGTTCCATTTTAGAGATCTTTTCGGCCTTCGGATACAGATTCGTTTATTACTTCCGGAGTAATAAACGAATCTATATTAGAAAATTCATAGTAACCACAATCTTTTATAGGTTCTAACAGATGTCTCAAAAAATCATACTTATTTTGGTACAATGAATTAGAACATAAATATATGTTTAGGAAGCGCAGGCCATTACGAGCAAGTAAATCCCATAGCATGACATTCGTTTTACCGACACCAGACGGTCCCACAATTATACCTCGCTTACACTTTCCGCCGAACAAGTCACTATGTCTCACAAAGTATTCTACGGCTGCACCTTTACTAAAATTAATTATTGGTAGAGTTAGCGGTTGCGATGAACGCTTTACCTTCTCGACAATCATTACTCACGACCTACCGCATTCAAAAGTTAACAGGGTAATACTGAACTAAAAAACATAACTCAACATATAAGTAATAATATAATATGATATAATATGATATAAAATGATATAAAATATAATAATGTAATAATAATAATAATAATAATATAATAATAATAATATAAAAAATAATAATTAGCCACCTAATTAATTAGCCCCTTTTTTTACCATTTTTCCTTTCTTTTCTTCCCTTTTTTTCCTTTTTTCTTCCCTTTTTTCCTTCTCTTCTTTCTTCTTTCCTGCTTTTTTTCTTCTACAAACCCAACCCAACCCAACCCACCCCCCCCCCCCAACCCCTTTCATTATTGTACTAATAAAGACGCAACATTTTTTCGTTATACAAGAGAACCTTTATTTCGTTAAACAATTTACATATAATACATATACAAATTACACATTACAAAAACCACAATTTCCTCGGGTTGGTGGTGGTCCGTCAATATGCGTATCCATATGATCCATATTGTAATGCTTGAAATAAGGTAGCTTACATTGCAGTCGTTCTTCATTTCTGTATTTCGAAGGTAATTTGAACCAAACAGCTGCAAGGTCCAAAGGTTTCACTTTATCCAAATAATACTCCATTGGTAAATAACAAAGTTCGTAATTTTTTATATTCACAAACGATAAATCCCTTTCATATCTTTGCATAATGTCCCACACTTTATTTATTATGAAAGTTGAAAGCCCCAACCGCGTAACTAAACGCCAAATACGTTCCATCTCGAACTGTACGCTGTTCTACGTTTCTCAGTTCATTTATACCCTCAAATTTCTGAAGATGTATGAAAACAAGTAAAAAACGTTTGACAGAGAGCACATGCTTGGTGTCTTTTTATGGAAGGGGCACATTGGCAAGCCAACCTCTAATTTACATTCGTGTTCGGGCAATTCTTTGATTGGTATCGTTACAATTCTTTTTAAAAAACATGCTTTTTCATGCCCTTTTACGTAAACTAGTTTTGCTGATCGACACAGATAATAAACGATGTCATCGAAACTGGATACAGGGACAAAGCCGTCATTCCAATCGATGCAGTGATGATAATTCATTAACCAGTTGGCCATATTGCGAAATTTGGTAGGTAAAGATGAAAAACTTCGAATTGGTTGGAATATGTAATGACTTACACGGTTCTTATTATCATAGGAGGCCAATTCCTTAGGAATAAATTCTTCATCATTAACCATAAAACCTTGAATATCAATTATAATAAAATCGTTTTCGCAAAGCATGCTCAACCCACTTTTAGACAGGCGTTTTCTTCGACGTTTAGACAAGCACTAATTGATTATGGTTAACAAACGTTACTATATCAGTTGCTTGACAATTTTCGTCAGAGGTGAATATATGAATGCTCTGTCATGTAATATTAACGCGTAGGCCGTAGTGCCCGCCGGAATCGCAGCTTTTGTTGAATACTCAATTTTTATTTCTACACCACTTTTATGTACTGCTTCCTGTTGGTACGTACAATCGATTCCAATTAACGGAGCATACGTTTTAAATTCTTCGGGAGAAAACAAAGGCTCGCTTTCTTGATAGTAGTACGCTTGCTGGAATCTTGAATACATATCATATAACACTGCATAATGATTATTATCAAAATCTACATTCAAATTATCATACGGGAAACGTTTGCCGTTCAGAAATACAGTTAAATTTGTTAAATTGATGTTATCAAACAGAGACAAATTTCCTGTAAAAGCACCCTTACGATTAATTTGAAATCCAATAATTATAAACCTCGGAGTTTCTAATTGTGGTGCTGTTTTTACTGCCCACGTTTGCTTCGTAGTCTGTGGTAATTGAGGATATTCGTGTATTTCCCAAGAGCGAAAAGGAACGTGAATATCCAAATTTCTTTCAGAAATTTTAGTTAAGGGCAACTGCTCCCTTAGGCCAACGACCACGTGTGGGACTCCATACAATCTTAGTAATAATCAACTTCAATTTTTCATCGACCGGAGCTGTTGCAGGTTGGAAAATAACGTCGGTATCATCGTGTCCACGAATTAATACGAGCTCCTGCCGGACGTTCATCATAATTTTTCTAAAATCTTCAGCAAATCCCAACAATGTTTTCAATGGAACGCTTATACCGAAATTACCATTCTTATCTAATGCTTTCGAAATACCGACTTGATCATTCTCACCCGGTGTAATGTGCCAGCCGGCGTTCTCTAATTTTATAACCTCATTCCTGGTACATGAAAAGTATCCCTTCATACAAGATGTTATACCGACATTTCGTACGCTATCCACTAATATTCCATTTATAAGATACCTAATGTCGCTAAACATAAATGCAACAGCATTGCTAACCAATTGAGCTGTTGCACTAGCATTTTTTGTTACACTACCATCCGCAGCGATTTTACGAACGCTGCCTTCGACGTATAAATAACTCTCGCTCGGTAAAGTGTAATTATCTATTTCTGGAATTGAAATTCTTATTTCATCGTTGTTATCGTATGTCGTCGAACCAAATGGTTGATGAGAATGTAGTTCGTAACTCACAATTGATTGATCAGATTTCATTTTATCAGTCACTTTTAATATATCCATTACAATAAAACTTCGTATCCTAGTTGACTTAAATATCTTCGATTGCTAGGTGTTAATCGACTACTGGACTGTTCTCTACTAACGTTGCGCTCTCCTACAATACGCGCTTTATAGTTTCGACCATTGTACGTTTTCCCGTTTCTGTCTCTTCTTGCCCACCTTTTCCTTTTACTTTGATATACTACAGACATAGTCTTTTCAATTTATGGATTTCAAGTGAACTCTCACGGTTAATTCCTCTTCTCTGAAATCAACCAATTTTCCGTCCTGGTCTAGTATGCGTACTGTTACACTACTAATCACGTTCGTTGAAACCGGCAAATAAATAGGCTGCTGTGGCGACTCAATTATTTTAAAACCTGCCGGAACGTTTGGGAAGAAGTGGTATAAAACGTGAACGGGAACTCCGTTGTTGTACGAACCTGTCACCAAGTTACAATAAATTTATAAAGCGTTTGTTTTGTTTATGTTCACTACGTAATCCGAATACCGTTCCGTATGTTTAGGCACTATTCCAGGCTTAAAGCCCAGTAGGGATCCTATTGAGTTATCGCACGCAAAATTAATTCTTCTAGTACTTTTTATACGAACGTGTAGAGTATTATTATTTCCCGTAATGTCTATAAAGACTCCTTTAGCGTGTCTCCTCAGTAACTGTTCATTCACAACTCCGGCAATATCATCAATATCGTACGTTCCAACCGGTATTTCTATATTGTTTTTAAAATTACCTGTCTTATCTTCGTATTGTAAAATATTGTTACTTTTATCTACGTTTGCCAAACTATTGAACGTTTCGAAATTTAAGAGAGCCAACTCGTACCTTCCTGATTCATTCAAATATATTGGAGGGTTAAAATTACAAGATAACTCCGAAGATTTTCCAGACAATGTAAATGTGTAACTTGTATGTCCTGCTTCTTGCTCCATTATGTTTCTAACTGAACATGTTTTTTACCTACTACATGTTTTATTCATTAGGAATTTCAAACATAATTCCCCACAATTTTTCTCTGAACCTCTTTGATATTGACGATAGTTATATTTTATCACATTACCCCTACCATCTGATAACAAATACCGTTCAACTTCTAATGGTGGCCTTAAATCACCGTAACTATCAAAATACTGTATGTCTTTACCACCCTTCTTATATGCAATCCAGTGTGTACCTCGCCCATTCGAATTGTCAAGATTAACTATACCTCTTTCTACTTTTTTCACGTGCTTCGGAAGATCGTCTTTCATAAAAACACCGCGAAAATTTGGAATTTTCAGTATTTTTACGAACCTTTCCAATTCTTCGTTATTTAACGCATGACGAGGTATCTGAATTAGTTTTTTGAATTATTTGTAATACCACAACCTTTCTTATACGGTTTAATATAGAATCCTCTCCCTGCAACGCTAGCCTCTTTTCTATCGACGTATAAACCACATCCTTTCTTATATGGCTTTATATAAAACCCGCTGCCTACAGGTTTAGCTTCCAACGCCCTGTTGTGTCTCTGATCTTCTTCCAAACGTTCCTTAGCCAACTTTGCGTCAGTTACAGTTTTCGCAATGGCAGCCGCCCCGCCACCGAGACTACCTAGAGCTCCCAAAGCGGCAAATAAAGGTACTAATGGTAGAAAACCTCCCTTTTTCTGGATTCGAATTATCCTGCCCCTAGGCTCAGCAATTTTTCGTCGTTTACTTTTTAATGTTCCGTATGCAGCTTTCACATTCGCTAATAGATTTTTAGTACCGGTTTTCGCAACTGCATTACGAGCAACCCTGAGCGCTTCTGAAAAAGATAAAGTTCCTCCACGCTTTGAACGCTTCAATTTTCGATCTTTCTTCCTCACCGATCTTTTTCCAACACCCATGCCTATTGCTACTTTGGCTTTCATTAATGCTGCTACTGCAGATGATGCCGCCTTTTCACCAAAACTAGAGTCCTTACTGAATATTCGTTCCTTCGCCGCTTTATATAATTCCTTATCTGCACCGTGTCTGAATTTTAAATCAGAACTGTGTGTATACGCGATGTCGTGTTTTTTACATGCTTCGTCCAATGGATTCACACCGTGATCTCCTCTTTTTAATCTTTTTTCCAATTTCGTACCCGGCCCACAGAAATTATATCCAGGCAAGTGTAGTTCTATCGGAAGTTTATCAATCAATTTATTGAAAAAACCGTGACCAATTCGTTTACCCCTCAAACGCCTACTGCGACGCTTCGATAGTGTCGATGTCATTTTATATTTTTTTCACGCGCGGTCCTTCTTTCTCTACACAATTATAAACAGCAAATGAATCACCGCTTTACTATCATATGCTTTATATTCTTTATTAAGGAGCATATTATACATATAGCTACTAATTTATAATACTGAAACGCTCTCGATACATCTTCAATCTATGTTCTACACTTAAATATTTTGCTAACAACTCATTTACGATTCTTATTCTACCCTTAAATCTAATTTCATCCAACATTCTTTCTTCCCAATCACCTTTCCTCGCTTTTCGGTAAGCGAACGACCATTGACACATTCTATACACTTGATTTTTAGATTCGCAAATTGTTACTTGTTTAACCATATTAAATTCACTTATTCTACAAAAACTTTTAACTTATAGCTTTCTAATATTAATACATATTTATAATGAAATATTTTTAACACATTCTCAATAAAGTATACAAGTCTATATCCAACAATATCTTGTCCATACTATACACTAGCAACTCTTGAGGTATGCACGACTGCTCACTTGGTCCAGTATTACAAGCTGCCCATACATTCGATTTTATGTCACCTTGCATTCCACTCACAACCTCAATCATATTATCATAATACGTATGGTATTCAAGACTTTTCAATGCGTCTAGCCTCACCGAAACTAATTCGGTTAATTTCCACAATTCATGCAACGAGTCATAAGCTAGGTAAAATACTTCTGAACCCCTATCCATTTTGAATACTTTTCTCGTATTCTCTATCCACATACTGCTGCAAGACACTCCACTTATAAGGAACTTTGCTGGAGTAGATAAATCACCGACAAAACTGTTTAATATCAATTGTTTGCTGTTTACTATGTTCTTCCATTCAGGTTCAGATAAACTCAAGCATTGTCCTTTTCCCATTAACCGTATCACGGGTTCAAAATGCTGATTCGCGCACAGTCCAATAGATATCCATTTGGTTCTACTTTTGTTTAAATAATAGGTGCTTTCCGAGAACAGCGGTCCTTGGTTACCTTTCTGGTTTATCGCAGATTCATTGGATACAGTACTACTTATTACAGATGGCTGACCAATATTTTCGATAATCTGTTGACTGCTGGGATACACAAACTCTCCCAATTCTATTGCCAATACATTAGTTGTTTCCGATACTACATTTTGCTTTGCATTTCCAGACGATATATTTGGCAATGATGAGCAACCTTCATTTTTTGTGGTCACAAGTGACTTCTTGTTTTCTCCCCTCCCCAACACATTTGGCGCAGGTCTCTTGTTTGAGCATTTGGAGTTCGGTTTGGATGCCACTATATTTAAAAATCTTTTACGTTAATACATTATCTACTTAATATTCAATTTTAATTACTTACTTGTATATTAATTACACTAAACGTGCACTCGTTGTGAATCTCACCACTGTATGAATCACTATCGCCAGACATTTTGTATTTATAGCTGAAGTAATAGAGTGGGGGGAATCTTTTTCACACAAGAATTGTGGGAACACATTTTCATTGATATTAATTAATATTACAACATTATTTACATTCTATCAGAAGACGTCGATGGGTGACCATATCGAACACGTTGGCATATAGAACGTTATCATAATTTATTCTCTGGTTTCTTACTTGGAGGAATCACTTGGGAGGAGGTTGGACATTAATTGAAACCTCATTAATTGGAAACTCCTCCAATATTGCAACCTTTAAGAGGAGTAGGTTTATACCAGTTAACCGAATCTGGAAACTTCTCCTCCTCCTCCTCCTCCTCCTCCAACAATTAGCCGATTCTAGAACCTTCTCCTCCTCGGACGCAGGTTCGAGGAGAAGGTTCTAGAATCGGCTAATCTATACTACTGAAATTTAATCCAATCTTCAGACTTCGACACTATTTTATCCAATACACTTGAAAATGTTCTGCTGACGGTACTTCTTTCAACCCCCATGTCGTTGGCAACACCACTTTGGAATCCTGGATCACTACCGCATCTCAGAAAAATTTCCATCTTTTTTCGTGCAGTTAATCCTTCACCCCTTGCATCTGTGGTTTCATCAAGAAAGTGCGAAGTGAGAAAATCTACGTTTTCGCTCTCAAACCGTAATAGTCCCTTAGATAGATCCGGACTTATATCACGCCGGTTTCTATAACGTTTCACACCACGCAGGTTCATAAATGCAGCCATCTTTCGTGTACAAGTACGACTGCAAGTCTGGGGTCGGGTTGACTTGCGAATGGACGAGTATTTACTTGCTACAAAAGTATTTACTTGCGTTTATTCATACCAAAATTGGCATTTTTTGGGGTTTTACTAGCCTCTCAAGTATTTACTAGCTAGTAAGAGTAAATACTTGTTTTATTCACTTCAATTTTGGGCATTTACTTGTCATTTTAATATGTTCAAGTATTTACTTGTCGTATTCGTTTTTATTCACACCACCTAATGGATAATATCCTACGAGGCTTGATGGATGAAATATGCCATATATATCTGAACGATACAATAATTTTTTCAACATCATTACAGGAACACCGAGATCGATTAGAAAAAGTATTCCAAAGATTACAACGTTATACAACATTATATTAACACATTTTTAACACAGGTTATTTAACAACAAGTGAAGGAGTAAAACCGGACCCATCAAAGGTAGAAACAATAAAGAAATATCCGATCCCAAAGACAAAAACTGAAATAAAAGCTTTTGTTGGACTCATGGGATTATGCGAAGATATTAAAAAACCTATGACTAATTGTGTATCCAAAAATCAACAAGTTGTAATTAACGACGAATATCGACAATGTTTTGAAAAGTGTAAAACATTATTATGCAATGACCCTATTTTGAAATATAATACAATGACCCTGATTTTAGTCAACCATTTGTAATAACAACAGATGCCAGTAATTTGGCAATTGGAGCGATTTTGAGCCAAGGAACGATAGGCTAGTGTATAGTATAAACCAGTGGCTTATGCTTCATGAACGCTATCCAAATCAGAAGTAAAATATTTAACAGTAGAAATGGAATTATTAGCTGTCGTGTATACTTGTAAACAATTTCGGCCTTACATATATGGAACGAAGTTTGCACTTGTTATCGATCATGAACCTCTTATGTGGATACACAATTTAAAGGATAATAAATTAAATTCCAACGCAGATCCATTAAGTCGAGTTGAGATAAACGCTTTACAAGAAGATCAATTATCTGTTCAAGTTCAAGTAGGTGTCGATGAAAGACATGAAGATGTATGTAGCCTCGACAGCTACCAGATATCGGAACATGAAGAATTAATTCGCGTATCAGACGATCCAATTGACACAAAGACCAATCAATTCTTTTTCTATTATCATAATTTACCTTTACATCAATAGATATAACATTAGAGACGACGCTTATAATGACTTATTCGAAACTTTAAAAGATTATGTAACCGATAAAACTTTTTATATTTATTGTAACGATGAAATCTATAAGGCATGAAATTGATAAGATGTTTAGGAAGAGTTGAAATTATAAACCAACGTGAAAAACAAATAGATATTATTCACCAATGACATACAGGAAAAGAAAACCATCAAAGAATAGTTGAAACAGTAAATGAAATCAAAAGAAATTATTCATTGAAAAATATGCAACAATAAATACAATGGTAGGAAAACACATTGGAAGTTGCGAGATATGCCAGAAGGCAAAATATGAATGTCATCCTATTAAAGCACCTTTATCACTAACCGGAACACCAACAAAACCAATGCAAGTTATGCACATTGATTTATTCAAAAAAGACAACTCAACTTTTCTTACAATAATTGACAACTTTTCTAAATTCGCACAAGCCTATTACTTTAAAGATAAAAATGCCGTAACGATAGCTGATAATTTAATTGATTACTTTAGTAAGTTCGGGATACCGCAGAAAATCACATGCGATAATGGTACGGAATTTAAATATCAAGTTATACAAGAATTATTAAAATTATATAAAGTAGATGTTCACTTTACCACAGTTGGACATCATGAAGGAAATTCACCTGTTGAACGGTTACATTTAACCGGTTACAACTCTAATAAAACACCTAAGGATATTAAAATTAATGCAATCACATATTTCTATCCAAATGGCTATGTCACGAGCTATACTAGCCTACAATTCTACTATAAATCCAATAACAAAACATACACCATTTGAAGTATTGTTTGGAAGGATAGATCATACCCTTAAATCCCATAAATATAGCATACACAGAAAACAACAGAAATGAAATAGAATATAAAATATAGAAATGAAAGAATATTTAACTAACATGAAGGATAAAATAAAAATAAAAGAGAATTAGTACAATTTACCAACTAAATTATAATATATAATAGATATTTTATTGTAAATTTACGCTTAACGATGCACAGTGGGGTATTCCACATAGAAACATGATTAAAAGTCGGGAATACAGATACACAAAAATCAAGGCGGCTGCTGTCACTTAGCCTCACCAAATATTCAGAAAACAATTTTGTGCATATTTTATTGGTGCCCGGTTCCTTAACACTGCGTAATCAGTTGTCTTTTACGCCCTTTGATGTATGCGCGTATTTCGTCAAATTATTGCAATAAATCAACGGCATATATTTATAGGTGTTCCTGTGTATTTTATTGTGAGAAGTGGAAATTTTTGTAATGGATGTTATATACTCAGGTATGTATAAATAGAATCAAGTACTTTTATCAAGTTTAATTCTATAGTCTTTGTAATTTTTTATTTATTCTATTTGCACATATTTTGTATTTACTTTTGTTTTTCTTCTATATTATGAAGTGTTTTTTTTTTATCTCCGGATTCTTCCCGGTTTTATTTCTTTTTACATCTTTTTGTTTGAAGAATTTACTCTACTATACTATAAAAAACTATTGCCAACAACTGCCTAATATATAAAAAAAAATAAATTAAACTAGTGATATGTAGGCAAGGCAAACTTAGTTTTGCTGCGTTCTTTACTATTCTAATCTTTTCTTCGGTGTAGGTTATTCTGGTTTGAATGTCATGACCCGAGAAGGTATATATAATCTTACAAAACAATGTAATGAAAGAGATTTTGCGAAGAAACTGGATATAGTGGAAAGAAACATCATAAAACAGAGGAAGTTCTTGGATAATCAAAAGCAACAATTTTTGCGAACATTTTCGCGACTTAAGTCGGAAATGAAAAGTAAATGGCAAGCTGCAAACCGTACAGAAAAAGCGTTCTTAGAAAAAAATCGTAATTGGTTGCAAGGGACTGTTAAAATAACACAGAAATGTATGTCGAATATAGGTGGTCGTCCGGAAAGCGCATTTGAAGATTTAAGCGATTGCAGTAAACGCCGCAAAACAACACTTCTGAGGAAGGAAAATGAAGCTGAAGCTCTCTTGTTTGCTGGTCAAATGGCACTTCGAAAATCTTGAAATGTGAGTGGAGCACAAGTGTTAAAGGACATCATGTCATCGCCGTCACGTGGTAATGAATATAAGAAAGCTTTTAGAAAAAGAGACACGGTTGAATCAGAAAAGTTAACACCAACACAAGCGTTATCAATGTTTGTAGAAGCGTCATTGACACGAAGACAATATGAAATTATTAGAGAAAGCTCAAGAAAACTATATCCCTCTTATTCACTTTTACAGAGAGCAAAACAAGATTGTTATCCAGACTCGAATGCTTATCAAGTTACTGAAACTTGCGCGGAAATTAAATTACAAGCCTTAGCAGATCATACTGTAAAACGATTTATTATTTACCTAGAGGAAGTATTGATATCTCTCACACAAAAGAATTGGCATCCTTGGAGTTGACGTATAAATGGGGTTGTGATGGTTCCCAACAAGCACAATTCAAACAAACATTTTCAAATAATAACGATTCCGATTCTAACATTTTCCAGTCATCACTAGTACCTCTTCAGCTTATATGTAAGACAAATAAGAAAATAATTTGGCAAAACCCAACACCCTCCTCACCACGTTTTTGCAGACCAATGAGAATCAGATTTATTAGGGAATCGAAAGATGTGACAAATGAAGAGATAAGTTATCACAAAGATCAGATAAAACATTTAACTACAACCAAGAATAATATCGGAGATAAAGAAGTGACGGTCACCCATAGAATGTTATTTACCATGGTAGATGGTAAAGTCTGCAATGCCGCTACCAATACAGGCTCGAGCATGCGATGTTACATATGTACGCTTACTTCAAAAGATTTTAATGATTTGGAAAAATGTGAAAAAGCACCTATAAACTCAGAAAACTTGGAGTTTGGACTATCGATTTTACATGCGCGAATAAGACTGTTCGAAACATTACTGCATATTTCCTATAAAATTACAATAAAAAAGTGGCAAACAAGAACAGAATCAGAAAAGAATATTATAAAAGAACGCAAGCAAACTATTCAAGAAAGGTTTAGAAATGAACTTGGTCTAATCGTTGACGTACCCAAAGCCAACTACGACAACAGCAACGATGGAAATACCAGCAGACGATTCTTCTCTAACGTAGAAATCTCGGCATCTATAACAGGAATCGATCAAGCGCTAATTGAAAGAGTGGCTACAATTCTGGAAGTAATATCCAGTGGTCATAAAATTGACACAAATAAATTTTCAGAGTACTGTCGAGATACGGCTAAGCTCTACATCCAATTGTATTACTGGTACCCAATGTCACCAACCCTCCATAAAATTTTGCTACATGGCCCTATAGTAATAGAGCAAGCACTGCTGCCTATAGGTGCTCTATCAGAAGAGGCGGCAGAGAGCAGAAATAAACATTTTCGTCAATACAGGGAAAAATATGCACGAAAATTTTGCCGGGTCCAGTGCAATATGGATGTAATCAATCGGCTTTTGTTAACATCAGATCCATTTTTAAGTTGCAGTAGACCTAAATCTATTAAAAAATCAAAACCGTTCAGGCCGGAGACAATTAAAATGTTACTTCCATGGGATGCGTATGACAAAGATGAAACTAGCGAAAGTGATGAGCAGTTAGATGGAAATGAATGAAGTGCGTCATAATTTATCGTTTAATTAAAGAAATACGTTATATTAATTACTTTTGTTACTATATAAAAAATACGATGTCATATAAACAACGCTCAAAGCTGTACATTCCGATTTTCATGAACCTAGAATTAAATGGAATGGTATGTTTTATGATACAATTTTTTTTTCCGACACCATCTTCAATTTCAAGCGATTGTCAACTTTTGTTTTTTAAATTGCTCGGTATATCTTTCTTTATGTGATTAGATAGAGATTTCAAGACATGGTGACGTGGGTTACCAGTAATACAACTACATGTAGAGCTTAGCCAGGTCTCCGCTTCGTGAAGAAAAATATACCGAGCAATTTGAAAAACAAAAGTTGAAATTGCTGCAATTTGAAGATGGCGTCGGGAAAAAATATTTGTAGCATGTTAGTATTCATTAAACCATTTCATTTGATACCTAGCTCACAAACATCGAAATATAAATGACTAACTTACAGATTGGGGCGTTTTTTTGTACGACACTCTGTATTAATTACCTATTAAATATTTTTGTTTC
The DNA here is from genome assembly GCA_036711965.1 of Onthophagus sagittarius. NCBI lineage: Eukaryota > Metazoa > Arthropoda > Insecta > Coleoptera > Scarabaeidae > Onthophagus > Onthophagus sagittarius. Next base: position 67,132,278 of record JASERS010000004.1, read on the forward strand.
ATTCTTCCATTTTTAGATAATTTCCAACCCCATTTCAATGAGCTTTGCTTTTGATGACAATAATTTATCACTATAGGTTCAAATAAAAATAAAGTAATGCACATATAGTCTTGATCGATAATTTGGGTCAAATACTCCACTGTGCGATGGTATGTAATTTCAAATATTATTTTTTTTAGGTTTTTAATTTATTTCTTTACATTTGTACCGTTGGTATGACTATTGTTAAATTTTAGATTCCTTGATAATGAGCTGATTAAGCTCAAAACGTCGGAAATTTTATAATATTTTTAACTTTTAAATAAATTAGAAATTATACTGAGAATTTGTGTTCGTTAATTGAAAGTAAACTTATCTAACCTCAGTAAAACAAGAAGAATTATATTACTGGTATAATTAATAATAATATTCCGTATTTTAATGTAAACTCTAATAAAAACAACATATTAATTTATATAACCTTGATAACAATTATAATCATCACTGTATACTTCAGTTACAAGTTTTTATATAAGAGGTATAAACTTTATCAATTAAAGAAGACAGACATCCAGGAGAACGTCGCAGTTAAACAGGGAGGAGTTATGTGCCAGCACATATGAGATAAGTCGAGAATAATAGGAAGATGGAACCAAAATCCCTTACGAAGCAGGATAGATAACCCTTAACTAACATGGCAGGGTCCGTTTGGACCCTAGCAAAATAACTTTTGCAGGTACAGAACCTGCTAATAGGTAGAGCCAAACGAATAATTGTGTATTCTTCGGCTAGCTGGTAGTTTATCGATATTCAACGTGCAATTTAGTGTGCATCTTACAGTTCTCCAGAAAACCACGCTCAGGGTCCATTCTGACCCTTCATGTTATAAGTGTTAGAAAATTATAAAGTGCATCTTAATAGAAATGGCTAGTTTTGCTGATAACAATAGACCATTGACGGAAAGTGAACTTGACGCGATTCGTCAACACATTATGGAAAATGGAATTGATACAGGTAGTGAGTTTTCTGATGTACGCAGTGAGCATAGCGACCACAACACTTACTCGGAGCAAGAGTACGAAAATGATGTCAATTCCAACGACCAAGAAAGTGCTGAAGAGAATGGTGGATTGAAATTACAATGTATCTGTGACGCCAAGACACATTATCTTCTCAATGCATTCGTATACACTGGAAAAGATACTCACAGTAGAAATCCAAATCCGAAAAAACTCTCAATACCTACCCAGGATGTGCTATCTCTTGTTCCCCCAATAGCTAATAGTAACAGAAACATCACAGGAGACAGCTGGTTCACTTCTTTAGAACTGGAAAATGAACTGAAAAGTCAGAATCTAACATACGTTTGTACAATTAGGAAAAATAAGCGAGAAATCCCATTTCAGTTTCTACCAAACAACGGTAGATCTGTTAATTCAACTGTTTTTGGATTTACCAAAGATTATACTCTTATTTCACATGTACCAAAAAAGAATCGTGCCGTGTTACTAATTTCTTCGATGCACCACAACTCAATCATAGATGGAAAGCCAGAAATCATAAATTTTTATAACGAAACAAAAGGCAGCTTGGATACTATTGATCAAAAATGTTCCTGCTATAAAGTTGGAAGAAGAACAAGACGTTGGTCGGAAACAATATGGTTTCGTATAATGGATATCGCAGCAGTCAACGCTAACGTAATTCATGATGGTATACTTGGAAATAAGAAAACTGAGAGGCGAGATTTTTTAACTTCTCTAGGTCGTGACCTTATACAAGACCATTTGCTACGTAGATCCCAACAGATGTATTTACCCAGAGAATTACGTAGTGTCATCGGTAGAATTACTGGCACTGAAGTTTCATTTGCCGTTCAAGCTGTACCAGAACCACAAGCACCACTTGCACCACAAAATATATTAGTCGACAGAAAACAGGCGAAACGAGGAAGATGTCATATCTGCCCTTATTCACAGAATAAAGGGAGTTCCGTTTGTGATGTTTGCAACAAGTTTATCTGCAAGAACCATAGGATAAATACAGGATAACAGTATGCAAGATATGTCAAGAAAAGTAAGGCCTAAAAACATGTTGGTCAGTTGTCTTATGTTAATGTAATCATTCCTTTTTCTATTACAGGAAGTAAGTTTGGACTATGTTCGATACCAGGAATCGTACCAGGAAGAAATAAAACCTTTTATTCCTAGATATTTCATTTTTACAAGAATAAAGTGTTTAATTTTTTTGTTTTATTATAATAAATACACAATAAAATGAAATATGTTTTTTTTTGTCAAGATTAATTTCGTATAAAGTATGTATAAACATGATTTAACAATGAACGTTTGAAAATAATAAATCTGATTGTCAAAAAAACAGAGGGTCCATGTTGGCCCTGCCATGGTATTTGTGTAATAATTCTACACCATGTTAGTTAAGGAATAAACAAATAGTATAAAAGCAAGTAGAATTATTATTCATCAATTCATTCTTACTCTAAGACGTTACGCTGTCGGTTCGAACTTGTAATAATTTTCTTTAAAATAAATAACTTAATTTTCAATTTAAAATAGTTTTTAAAAATAAAACCTTTAAAGACGAAAACAAAAGTTATATGTATATTATTAAATGTATAGGTTGATTTTTAAGGAAGAAATGTGTTGATGGTTTCTGACAGTTGCCAACGTTTTACCCACTCGCACGGTGTAAATAGTTACTTTTGATTCTAGATAGCGAAATAACACTTTTACTTGAATGCAAAAGAATTTCGCTATCGTGTATCAAAGAAGATTTTTTCGAAAACTGCGTGTTTTAAACATTAAAAATTAATAAAATAACCAAATTAATTAATGACATTTGAAATTGGGATAATGTTTTGTCAATCCACAATTTATTTTTGAACGTTAGATATTTATAAATGTTTACTATTATACTACAAATTTACTATTATAAATTTGCATTTTAACAGGAAATGAAATGATAATAGAATTAATTGTTAGTTATGGTGTGTTTGCAATTTGTCTATAACAATAAATCAACCATTAATAGTACCAAATTCTTTAATTTTTGAGCTGGACGTAAAAGTCTTTTACGTCCTGTGAACAAAAAAGTATCGTTTTGACAGTCGCTGAGTACTACGCAAAGATGAATTTTTAATAGCAGTTTTCAAAAAAAGAAATTTATAGCAAGTTTATTAAAGTTTATAGCAACGAAACAAAGAACAATACAAAGAAGTGCATACCTTCTGAAAATGCGCCATAATTTATAAAGATATTTTTATCTGAAATATTTTTCTGTGAAACCACGAATGGCGAAGTTATTCACTATATTCCAGACAATAGACATATCCTGTATAACTCAATTATTTTATGGTTTAACATTTTTAATTTATGGTAACAATAATATGTAAAGAAGAGCATGGTATAAAAATAAAAAACACCCATGTCCACCCTTTTCATTTTCGACCCACTGTGTGACGCTAGAGCCCGTTAATGTTTTAATAATTATCTGGGTAAACAATTAAAATTACTCATATTACAGAGAATAGAAAATTTGATATCGTTTAGAAAATTTGAATGAAGATTAATAGATATGATGGTGAGTTCAGAATTGACCAAAGAGAATTTGTGATTTGATATATTTGCAAAGTGTTTTAAAGCACTTAACTAAACAAAACAACATTTCCTTATCGTATGTGGACAATCAGAGTCCAATCAATAGACATTAAGTTCTTTTATATTAGTTAATTTAGAATTACAAACATTTTGCAATAGTAACAAACGTGGAAAATACTTAAGGTTGGTTTAAAATCAATTATTGTACAAATGAAACATACAAGTATTTGTTCAAGACGAGCATTTTCTACTCCAGGTTTGTTATGAACCAAAATAAGTCCAATATTAAACGGCGAAACGTTTAATTTGTATAGGAATTTGTGTATACCATTTCAATGCACATACCGATTTAAAGATGAACTAGTATTTAGTCCGGGGTTCATTCCGGGATTTCATGACAGAAATAAAAGGCCTGGGACTACCAAGAAGTCCCGTGATTTTATGTTTGGAAATTAAAAAAAAGATTAAAATATTCGGAACGATTTTTCTACCGCCTGTTGTTTTGCCATGAAAATAAGGTTTGTATTAGGAGATAAAACTTTAAACGCACTTGAACTAGATCTGAAAATATCGTACGTGTTCTTCAAAAAAAAAACGTATATTATTGCAAGTATTCGGCAAACAATGTCTAGTTCAAGTCTTCTAGATACAAATTAAGTCTTCTTAAGTCTAGATGCAAAATCGATTCTTCTAGGAGCAATTCAAGTCTTTTGGAAGCAGTAGAAACAGTATCAAGTCAAAATTCAAAACACTGCTAGCAGCGCCAACGAGCTTAATACTAAATTAAAAAAAAACAATGTGTTTAAATGTTTTTTTTTTGCAAACGGGTTTTAATTTCCTAATATTAGACATTTTATATTAGCATTATTTTATATTGTTTTATATTAGCCATAATGAAATTGTTATAAAAAATTGCTTTTATAAAAAAACAATATTTAAAATAAAAAACAAAAAACTTTAAAAATAGTCGAGTTACTCTATAAATATAGAAATAGGTACATAGTTTTCGTATTTTGTTTAACAGAACAATATTCGTTTCAAAATTATAGTGTTTGATACATATTTTTTATTTACTGAAGAATTGAGAAAAAACGCTTCATTTGCAAAGCTGATTCAGCATTCGGGAGTGGCAACTATTGATGCCACAAAACGGGTCCAAACGTGAAAAACATAAACACAATTTGCATGTACACGTGCGTTTAATAAAACATAATGTACTCAAGTAAAAGGACTAAATCCTATCACATTCGTAATTATTCTTGATGAAACGCACATGTACTCATGGCACAGCTGTAAAAACTGAGTATAATGTACACTTAACGTACAGTAAATCGTCAAGATATAATGTACAGTAAGAAAGATGACTCAATGAGTAATATAAGAAAATGACACTAACATTTGCAAAATAAATAAGTTTATAAAGATGAAGACAAGTTGTATTGATGAATACAATTGAAAACCGAATGAAAACTGGTTAGGAAAACTAATTAAAAGCTATTTCTAAATTATTTGTGACATTATTAATTGAGGCACTAATTTTAAACAGTAAATTTAAACATATTTGTATATATTTATATTTACTTCCTTTTTTATTTTTGTTAACTTTTTTAAACTTTTACTTTTGTTAACTTTTTAAACTTTTATTTTTGTTAATTTTTTAAAATTTTTATTTGTATATTTTTTATACTTTAAATATCTATTTTATGTTATATTTCAAAACTTACATTTTTATTCAATTATTATATAATTCAACATTTAATTTTTGAATCTTCTTTAGGCTTTTGCTTCTGATACACTACTACCTTCTCAGCTTCTATAGAAACAAAGGTTATTTAAAGGAAAAAATTATATATATTATACAAAATAGTCAAATTAAAGCAAAATATTAAAATTTTTACACAATTCTTACCTCAATGTTCTTTTTCACCTCTCCAACTCGATTTTTATCAAGTTATACAGGATGTCTCACGTAACTGGTTCATTAGAACTTTTTTAGGTTCCACTACTCGTAGAGGCTTGAAATTTTGGAAACACATGTTCATTCCGATCTATTAAACTAAAATATTTTAAGATGGTCACCACTTCCGGTCTACCGGAAGTAGACCTCAACTTCGTTATTTTAAATAGAATAATATAGTTTTTACTCCACCATTCAATTACACGTAAGAAAATATGTTGACTTTGATAACAGTTGTTGGCACCTAGCGTTTTTGTTTTCGAGTTATTTTGGTCTTAATTATTTTTAGGCAAATATCACCACGCTCTTTAAAAGCACATATCTCAGCCAACGTTAATTCAAAAACGTTTTGCATTGGCACGATAATCTTCATATGCTGCCAAATAGATTGTCACTTATTATATCAGTGTACCTTTTACAGCGTGGTCAAAAATTGAATTACCGTTTCGCTGTATTCAAATGAGAGAAAGTCGAAAATTTTATATGGAACGTCCCATATCGCAGTAAATAACACTTAGCAATCTAAAATTTATTCAATTGAAGTTCATTGTGGAAATAATGCTAATAATATTTTAAATAAATTAAACAAAAAACTGTCAAAATATCATGGCCTTCTAACAAAAACAAAAACGGTTTCTAGCATTTTACATTTGATTTTGATAAATTCCTCAATAGCAGGAAAACTATAATAAATAGGTATAGAAATGTTTATAGATAATTTGCAGAATTAAATTCCCTTTCTGATAGGGTATGAAAATATGGGGCGTAAATATTTTTGAAAAACAGAAGGAAAGAAATTTTACCTAATACACGTAGAGACAGGAATAATTATGAAAAGAAATGATAGCAGCGCTGGGATTCGAACCCAGGTATCCAGATTGCCGGACTGTTGCACTAACCTCTATGCTACGCTACAAGGTGGTGGAGGGTTATTAAACAAGTAATCCTTTCAAACCTGTACATTTCTGGACCGATTTAATGTCATTTACATGCACAATTAAAGGACCAACGTCACAAAGTTTTAAATTCCGGAAAAGGCCGGTATCGCCGAATTAATAAACATTAATTGATAATGTTTATTGTAAATATTTTTTCCATTTAAAATTTTCGACTGTTACGCAATTCAATACAGAGAAACGGTAACTCAATTTTTGATACAAGTGAAATCTATTTAACAGCATATGAAGAGTTATCGTGCAAATGCAAAATGTTTTTGAATTAACGGTGGCTGAGATATGGGCTTGTAAAGAGCATGGTGATATTTTCCAAGAAACATTTAAAACCAAATAACTCGAAAACAGAAAACGCTTGATAACAACAACTGTTATCAAAGTCAACATATTTTCTTATGTATAATTGAATGGTGGAATAAAAACTATAGCATTCTATTTAAAATAACGAAGTTGAGGTCTACTTCCGGTAGACTTCCGGTAGTGCCCCCACTTCCGGTCTACCGGTCATCTTAAAAATATTTTATTTTAATAGATCGAAATGAACAACCCATATTACCAACAAAATTTCAAGCCTCTAGGAATAGTGGAACCTAAGAAATGGTCTAATGAACTTGGTACGTGAGACACGCTGTATATGTTCTAATAGGTACCCCTAAATGGAAGAAAAACAAAAAGAAATAATTATAACTGTAAAAATTCTTAAATTTGTAATAAATTATAATGGTCCATAACTAACAACGTGAATATAATAATTAAATTAATTATAAATCGACGAAAAAAGCGTGGTTACCAGGGTTAATCTTAAATATACAAATATTTGAATTTTATACGTTCCACAACGCGTTTAATTTTGGTATACTTTTGGCCACTACCTCTGATCAAAGAGATTCCTTTTTAGTCTCTTTTTGCGCTGAGCTGTAATTCTGTCATTTCATTATTCTGTCATCTACATTCCTCATTTATTTTATTTCGTAACCAATCCGCCACTTTATGGTAGTTTCCAACACCATACTTCTCAACTACTTTTGCTATGATACTTCATAGCTTTATTTATTTTATTGCATATCATTTAACATTTACAAATTTAGCATAAAATGAAAATACCAACATGAAAATTTACAAACTTATCAATTTTTCAAATCTCTGGTAACATAAGAAGAATTTTTAGCTATCACAATATTAATAGTTTTACAAAAATAACAGGACTGTTAAACAACAACTTTTTAATGAAAAATGTAAGATCTGATTGTTGGATCAAAGTGGAGTTAATAAACTACAATGCAACACATTTGTAGTGGCCCTAATATAGGAGCCAGATTTAGAACGCACCACCACAACAACAAAATGTTCCATTCACAATACAAGGCTGTTAAACTCAACCTTCTAGAACAATAGAAAATAAATAAATATAAATTTAACAGTCCTCAACTAGAATACATCAAGAATTTTGATCTGAGCAGGTCCTCAGATCAAAATCCACAATTGCAATTTATTATATAAACTAAAAATTTACTAGTAGTATATAAATAAATTACAATTTGAATTTATTTGTAGAATCTCTGAGGATGGAAAAGGATTCAGTTTTTAGAAAGACTTGAATATTATATAAAATAAGAGGCCAGTTTGAAAGTACAAAATCAAACTCTAAATTATTTACCTACTTTAAAATTAGTAACTGGTAAAAGAGGCTGTAATTATAACAAACTATAATAATATTTACATTGGCATAAGACATATTGGGCAGGAAGGTGGTGGCTATTGTGTACATGAAAAGTTTAAAGTTTTATTAATTTAAATTAAAGTATGCTCATTGAGTCCCTAAATGTGCATTTAAAAGTTAAATTAATCATAATTAAAGTCATTTCTCTCAATTTTAAGTAAAATATATGCTTAAGGTCCAATACTACCATCTTTTAGTTAAATTTATCTTATAGATAAATCAATCTACTAGCCAATCAGAGCGCGTGAAATAGCCGTAACCATGGTAATAATCCCTTAGATAGCTTAACCAGAAGATGGTAGTAACCAGCCTAAAATAAATAATTCACCTAAATAAGTTTAATCTTAGAAGAACAGAAAACGTTGTTCTTTCCAAGGATTATGATGTCTTTCCATGTTTACCTTGACACACTCCAAATTTTATTCCATATTCTTATAATGTGATATGTAAAGTTAATTAAATATAAAAATTACACAGCATTTTCTATTTTTTTTAAGGATATACATGTAAGCTTCCATCTGATTTGTCTTTTAAAACAAAAAAAATCAGTCATGGAGGTAAGATTGGCAAAAACAATCTCGGGCTTTATCTATTGAATTCAATCTATAACTTAGAATCGAATAACTTTATCAATAAACTGAATTGAATCCTTCTTCGCTGACCGTTTGTTGTAAACTTATAGTATGGCAAAAACGACCCAACCGACTTTGTGTTTATCGAGTAAAATACAACACAGTTAGAAACATGTGTTCTTTGATAGCATGGTAGTTAAGGTTCTCAATTATAGATGGCATTTTAGCAACTACTTTCCATTAGCAATAAATAGGTTAATTTTTTATCTTACTATTAAAATTATAATCCAAAAGAGAACAAATAAAACTGAAAAGTTAAATTTTGTTAATATCCATTTAAATATAAATGTGTATGTACCGAAATTATTGCAATTAAACTTTTTGTTTAAAACGTGAGTAGGAAAAACTTTACTACAGGTACAGAACAAGACACCCAGCAATCAAATTTAAAATTTGTAACTTTAATTATAATATTTTTCTGTACTCACAGTAGACGCTTTAATGGTCGACTTTATTCTACCGCTAAAACTATACATAATAGTATATTAATATTTATTTAAATTTTTGTTGCAAATTTTGTTTAAATATCGAAATATTAAATAAATGAAAACCTGTCTTGCACCAAATAATAATTCAGTCAATAATTTGTTTACACATAAAAAACTTTAAAAAAGATGTCACACATTAAAAACAAACTGCATACAATTTTGTTTTAAGAAACGATACGAGTATCGAATTGTTCATTTAATATGATATAATTATTATATTCGTTGTACTTTACAATTTCTTGTGCTTCCAACAAATCTAAACGAAAAACTTTCAAACTTTTATGACTGAGTTTTATATATTTTTCATCTGCTGTATGTAGGGCTTTTAATTGGGATATTCTGGGATTCCAAATACCGAGATCCCGGACGATTTATGATATTATTTTAATATTACTATTATTTCTAAACTAAAACGCCTTACGTCTTGGTATAGATAACTAGAAACATCTATTTAACTTTCTTGTTTTCAAAGTTAAGATATTCTTTTAACTTAATTATTTTCAATAGGGTTTATCTTAGAAGAATAAATTTGGTTGACAGAGTGAAAATGTGCAATCAATGGATCTATGCAATACAGGTGTTCATAAAGGTTATTTCCTTGTTCCTAAATGTCTTGCTATTTCGTTAACTCTTTAAATTGCCAACAGGTTCTAAAAACCCATTTCGTTTTAAAAATATTGTCACTGTTTGAAATGTATGACTGGACGTACACTTTTCGAGTTATATCCTAAAACATTAAAGTTTGAGTTTAAGTTATTTTACTTAATCGTAGACAGCCTTGAAGAAAGCGTAGATAAATCAGTACTAGCAGTGGATAGTCCACAATTTTGATTTCTTGTATTGTCGATAAGTAGTATGCTTGCAATTACTGTAGAACACTTCAACCCGTACTTTTAGATATTTCGTAGTTTCTAAACTGTTGGTATCAACAATATCAGCAGTATTTTTCTCTGTCACAAAACCCAATGTGTTTTCTTCTAGTTCGGGTCTTAAATTTCGAATCTCAAGTAAATATCTATTGATATTTAGAATTCTACTTATTAGTATATTTGCGGTTGAGAAATTTTTCCCAATATTGTCTGGCCTGCTGCATTAATACTGCCTAAGCATTCCTCTGATATTAAAAACATGTCCTAAAATTGTAATTGTTTGCTATTCTAATACTTATTTAAGTCATAAGTAACGTAAGGATACTATAACGTGGGAGGAACAATTGTGTGATTCTTCCGAGTAATTCTTTCTCTCTACCTGAAGTCAATAAAGTCAACAAAGTAATTTTGATCCAAAATATCAAAAGTTTCCTTCTTCGATATTAATACGTGTATATTTGTTGTCCAAGAAATAAAAATATCAAAACTTGTTACGCGTAATACTTTACGATGAAAAGAAGATGAATATTGAAGAAATTATGCACGCTGCTTGTGAAAATTTATTACCTTTCAATTGTCTAAAATATTCTAAAAAAAGCGGTAATAACTCTACATTTACTGCTTTTTTTAAAGTTTTACGGAAATAACCTTTCTGAACTGTGAACTTTGTGACCTGTATAGCTGTAGTTGTATATGTTTTCAAAAGTGATCTTAAAGGATTTCTAATGATAAGATTGCAGTGCTTATCAAATTTTATCTTTCCAAGACAAACCATATTGAAAATATTTAACAAATTGTTTAAATATTTCTGAACTTTGAAAGCCATATCTTACAACGGGTAAGATATGGCTTTCAAAGTATAAGTTATGGCTTTAGATCAAAAATTTTTACACAAATCGTGTAATTTAATTTAGTAATTAAAATTTCATCTCCAGCATTTGTTATTAAAATTATATCAGGAGTTACAGAAATACAGAGTTACAATAACAATTTCTTTTTGCTTTAGAAGATTTATTATCATTTACCATATACACGAGTTAATTTCTCTTTAGCTATTTAATTCTGGCCTTAAAGCATTTTTCAGTTTCTCCCAAAACTGTTTTTGTTTAGTTTCTTCAGAATTCCATTGCAAGAGAATCCCAGTATTCATAAGATATTTCATTAGCATCTGGCTTATGCTACAACGAGAAACATTCCCCAATTGGATCATAACCAATGAATCATGCTCACATTTATCAGGGTCATTTTCAACAAATAACCTATAAGATTCAGAAATTGCAACTTCCCAAGCACGCCACTCCGAGTTAATATAAGAATTGCTGATTACTAGCAAAGATTTTCTCCTTATAGCTGCCCATTTCAAAACCGATTCACATCCTCCCTCCATCATTTCCAGTGACACATTCCTTTCAAGATCAAAATTCCTTCTGTGTACGCATAATTTAAGAAATGTAAGCATAACTATAACTAACATATTTACTAATCTTATAACAAAATTTCTGTCTTCGTTGCTATACGAAACTAATGCGTCGTATATACATGTATATTTAATGCGACGTTTCATGAAATTACGTTTTTTATTTAATGGATACCTTCGAGATGCAGACAGTTTTAATAGAAAAATCCAATAACGAATGTATGACCGATACTTAAAAGAAATAGAAGCATCATTATTAGAAAAAGAAATCCGCCTATTAATAGGGGCGCTGTGTGCCTTAAAATTTTTGTGATCTTTCTCTTTTGCACCGTTCCAAATTACTCCGGTAATATTCGATGACTGTATTTTCAGTATTTGGTGACGCACAAAAAGTGCTTTTTTGATTTAATTTTAACTGTTAAAATGTGATTAGTTGTTCCGGGCGATAATGAATTAAAAGGTTGGATTAGTTGATCGCATTCACAACGAAATGGATTATTTGAAACATCAACCACTTTCAAATCAGCAATATCAAGTAGCATAGCTTTCGTTAAATATGCAAATTAATTTTGGGAAATGAATAAATTTTTGAAAAATTTGGGAAATGTTCTTGCCATGTTTATAATTGATTGTTAGTTAAGTCCAAAACTTTTATTTTGTTCACTGACACCATAAAATTCTGGTTTATTTCAACAAGAAAATTATTTCGGAGACTTAAAGTTTGTAAAGATACTAAATTTTCAAAAATGTCGTTGCTGGGGAAATATTTTATTTTGCACCTTTCCAAGGATAAATATTTTAGTTTAATCAATCCGTTGAAGATCTGTTTATCCCAAGATATTTGTGGAAAATCATTATTGCCTAAATAAAAACATTCCAAATTTCTTAATTCTTTAAAAGAATTATTTGATATTAACAAGATATTTGTTTGGAAAAGGATTAATTTTTTAAGGTTTAGGTGTCGGTGAAAACTACGATTATAAATTCTTACTATGTTAGTAAAACTTAAATCAAGAATTTTCAAGGAGGTCATATTATTAAATTTGATACTAAAGCAAGACGATTCCGGTTTTGTGTTTCTAGAAATGTCCAACACCTCTAATGTTTGTGTTGACACCCCCATCGGTATATAAATCATTTTATTTTCTTTTAACTGGAATTGCTTTAAATTAGGAAAGTTAATCAAAGCATTTTCTTTAATATCTTACACTATTCTAAAATTAAGGAGTTAATATTAGGCATTTTAGGAAACGTATCCTTCTCGATTGCGCCAAATTGATTTCCGTTTAAATTTAGCTCGATTATAGTCATATTTGCAATTGCATTAAAGAGTTGATACGTTCTATTACCCTACAATTTAAATTTTATAGACATTAAAGATATCTTGTTTTCCTTTGTTTTTCTTTCATCTTTTGCAACACCTCAATCATGTTTAGTTCTTCCACCAAAGTAGCACTAACACTTAAATTTCTTAAACCTTTTAAATTAATAAATGCATCCGGGTGGATATAATTAATTTGCGAACCATCAAAAAAAATATTTCTCATGTTGCTTCCGGATAAATTTGCAAAATCGTCTGCCTCAACTCTTGGACAATCTAATTCTGTTAAGATAATCGTTGTTAACATCGGCATAAACGAAGCGTTTAATGCCGTTGAAAAATATTTGATTTTATTAAACCCATTATTAGATAATTGTAATGTTACTAAGCCATATAATCCTCTAAAAATATCTTCATTCAAACTCATTAATTGTGGGTTAAAAGAAATTGATAAAATTGAAACTTTATTTAATTTTTAAAAGTTCCAAGTTGAATCGTTTTTGACGCTATGTTATTTTCAATGTATAATTCGGTTATGTTTGCAAAATTTTCAAAACCTCCTGATAAGAAGTCCCTAATTCCGGATTCGCTTACTTTGAAGCATTTAACCGATGTTTGAAAATATCTTGGAAAACTTTGGCAGTGGAAATTGTAACATATCGCATACGAATCTATGTATTCTCTACATTTACAGTGATCACGATCAAATATTTTTTTGTTTTATTGAACTATCATCTGAACCGCATGATAATACCCAAATAAAACAATGATGAAAAAATTAATGCTGGAAGCAGCATATTTTATCTTAAACAATATAAAGTAGTTTAGGCACATTTCGAAAAACATGTGTGAATTGTTACCTAAACAGCAGTGCTGTTCTAACTTACGATAAAATAAAACATGCCCTCACTAAAAACACTGCAGTTTACCAGCACTTCAAATTTAAAATGTTTTCGTCAAATAGTTTTTGAGAAAAAATCGCAAAGTAGGCAAAGTTGCTGGTAGCCTCAAAAACCGGATAACTCTTTCACTTAACTCGCGATAAAAAACCGAAGACCCGACAAATTCCACATTGACATATGATATGCAGAAATGTTCACTGATTATAACAGACTTTACAATTCTTTTTAACAGATTTCGCAGTTCGTTTCATTAAGCGGTTACGAAGATATCAATCTATACACTGAGAGGCCTTGACTTTTTGTACGTACTTTAGAGTAAAATCATGTAGCGAATTAGGTGTGGGTGATATTTTAAATAAAAAATAAAAACAAATTTATATTTTGCCAAACAAAAAAATAAAACAAAGAAGAAAAATAATGAAAATTAAAGTTTTAAAACATAAATCAACAAGAATTTTCGCTAATTAATAAAAATAAATAAATGAGTTTATGACATCAATAGCTGGAAAGACACATAACAATACCATATGATGTAAACTTAATTCAATAAAAAATAGAGGTGTTTTATTATCATATATTAAATATTAGTATTGGATAAGGAATTTGTAATACATTCTTTATGCAATCCTAATAGACAATTCACAATACGATTCCTTACATTTGATAACGCAATATGTATTTCTTAACTGATTAATTCAATTACTTAAAATATCTGTCTCTGAATACCTCCTATGTGCCAATTTTTCTGTTCAGCCGATATTTACCCCTCCAGATTCAAAATTAAAAATCACATAACTTTAGAATACCTCCTATTTAGAAACTTAATTTGCAACAGATACCTCTTGAATTCTATTTGTCTTTATATTTTTTGTATACTTATGACATTTAATCTATCCGTAGTCATTAAATGGCATTTTAATTTAACTTTATATGTTAAATAACTATTTACTAAATTGTCAACAAGTAGTTCTTTTATTGTTGAACCAACGACGATATACATTTTTGCTACGTTATTATTAAATATATTTTTTAAATTAAAGATTTGTACTTACTCAAAATACTGGAATTTCCAAATATCTTTCGTATTTCTAAAGAATAACGTGTGTATTGTTCGTCCGTCTCATACTATTTGTACTTCTTACCAACTCGCATTTTCAAAATCAGTAAATTTGCGTTTATGACAAATCATGACCTGTACATGCGCGTTATCGTCGTTTTATGTACCCGAAAATAAAAAAATTAGAAAATAATTTTTCATTTTGCATACGAAATTAATGTTTGATGTTTTTGTTCCTTCATATTGTGTGACCTATTCGGGACCAAGGAAGATGATTAATGATAATTGATGTTGCTTCTTCGTAGCATATTCCTACATTATGTAGTGATAGAAATTAATGTTGAAAAGCACATTTATTTGAATTCTCAAGCAGGCTTAGAATTTTTAAATATCGATAATGTTAATTAAATTAATGAATCGATATTTAAAATAATTATTTATTTGAATTCTCAAACAGAATTAGAATTTTTAAAGATCTGTTAGCTGCACTATAATATTCACTCCACATTCTGTTCAAAACCTAGATAGGTCACATCTTTGGAGCTCCGCTATTGAGGTACTGTCTTCGCGTGGTTCGACAAACTTCACAAATTTCTTAAAGAAGATTGATGCCAAACTATAGAAATTATGAAATAGCCTATTTCTTAGTTGTATTCGATTACTGTTTGTGACAATTGCGTGAACATCGCAAACATACCCATTTAAAAAAGAAATATTCTTCATCAACACTTAACTGTGGCTAAAACTAACTTCTTTAACTGTGGCTAAAATATATTGCTTCCCTACAACAATCTTTACTGCACCCATTACACAAACTTTAAGAAGACAATACGCAATGTGGTACAAAGTTGGAAGGTACCAGTCGCTTGCTCTTTTTAATTTCTGGATGACATAATATTATTTTCAGACGACCTAAAATACATCCATAAGACTTTTCAAAAGACCAAATACTCTTTCTAGACGGCTTGAATTGTTTAAAGATTGTTTGGTATTGCATCTGGAAGACTTGGAGTACTTCCAGAAAACAAGATACTTTTTTTCAGCACCGTATACGTATACGAATACGTATTTTTAAATACCACCCAATGGATGTGTCTAATTTCATTATATTTTGGCTTATTTATAATTACATTTAATTAATGTTAAATGAAAAAAGCTTTGATTATATATATATGTATATAATATATAATATAATATATCAATATATTATATTATATATATGTATTATATATATATTTATGTATATATATATTTGTACATTATATAATATGTATATATCAAAGATAAAAGTATGCAAAACATGAAATTAAATAATAATACGGTCAATTTTTAGTTATGTTGTGTTTACAACTTGTTCATAACTATAAATTAACGATTAATAGTAGGGGAGACTGTTGTTCCACGGCACACGAAACCCGATTTAATTTTTTATGAAAAATATAATTCATTTACACAAAATTCAAAATGTTTCAAAGGATCTTGAAAATAACTATCATAGCCGACAACATTAATGAATCGATATTTAAAATAATTATTTATAAAAAAATATATATTACATATTTAAATGCTAAGAGTTGAACGCCTTTTTTCGTGAGGCCATAATTCATTTTGGAAACTTTCAGTATATAATTTACTAAAAGGGCTTCTTTATCTTCTGTGAAACCTTGTGGTTATCAAAATTAGATTTATATGAGTAATATTCATTAGACAAACTGACGTTAAATATAGAGCAAGCCTGTCTATATGACAATTTATTTTAATCTTCAGACGTAACTGTTCTTACAGCGTTTTGTAATGCTTTTCCGCCTTACCTGTTTTACTTCTCAGCATCTAAAAAAATTAATAATTCTATACCAACATGTACCACGGAACAAGTTCCCTAGTACATTATGTATTTGTGTTTCCAAGTACAATAGGTATCCATTTTAGAAAAAAAGTTAGCTTATACCCTAAAATCTTTGCTAAAACAACTGTTGATTTATACTCACCATAAAGTATGGAATCCCATGGATTAATTAACAAACATGTGTAAATTAAAAAAACCCTTATAGAAACAAAAACAAAACAGCATCAATATTTACTTCCCGACAACTTAAACTTTAAACATACCTTACAGACTTATTATGGTTTTTGCCATAATAAGAAGAAAAACAAGTGCGCATACCATCTAGTGGATATGTATGATGGCTATATGTAATAATGATATGTATAATGGCTTTAATGGCTACCTTCAGTGGCCATTTACGAAAGAAAAAAGAATCAATTAAATCCGGAGCAGGGATCAATGTAATATACAAACCGATATGGTTTTCTTTTGATTATATGGAGGCTTTCTTGGGAGTAGTGTACGAATGTAATCCAACGAATTAATACAGAAAATGTGAAGGTAAGATCAAGACCGATTACATATTATGTATTCAATAGATGACTTGTTTGTTCGCAATTCATCATTCCAACGCAACATACAAGCTGAAATGCCATTATTTGCATCGACCTCGACCACATATGAAAGCCGACCACCATCATCTACATCTGTATATTCAAACAGATCAACCCATAATGAAGCAACGGAAATAAATTTAAACGAATCACAAGGAACCACGACCATGTTTTAATGAAATAAAAAAATACGTTATTTAAAGTTAAATAAATTCGTCGGGGTATACATGTTTGCAGATGTTTTACTTCTTCTAAGAAAATTATGTAGAAGCACGCATGTCATAGTTATTAGTGACACTTTATTTACTTTCAGTGCTATTGGTTTTCTAAAAATTCGAAATACAGATGCTAATATTTCGAAAACATTTTCAACTAACACACGAGACAATGATAATCTTTGATTAAATATACGTTTTGGTGAACCATGTCCATGATTATGGCCTGGACAGGGTTTCAATATATAAGGACTGAGCGCAAATGCTCCATCGGCCAAAAACACAAAGGGAGCTTCTATATTGGAGCCTGGCATAGGACAAGGTTCCGGCAAATTGAGTTAATTTGAGCAAATTTTTGACCACAATAAACTATTCCTAAGCACGCCACCATCACTTATTCGTCCCTGATCTCCAATGACGGCAAAAGTAAAACAAAAATTACTAGCAACCAAAGCTAAAAGAACTATGCTAAAGGTTCCTTTGTAGTTGTAGTATTCAGATCCTGTGTTAGTAGGACCTTGTATAACAAGGTGTTTTCCATGGATTGCACCGATGCAATGTGGGAATCTTTTAAATCCTTTTTCTATTGCTAACCATTCCTCTGCATTTAAAGGCAGTTGCAATGAAAAATACTTTAATTGGATTGCACCCCAAAATTAGTTTTTAAAAACTAAAATTGTTTCTTTTAACCAGTAGGTTGTAAAGATTGCCTTGTAAAATCATTATGCTAGGTCCATACTTTCAGCGAGAAGGTTCGTCGAGATTCCGAGGCGAGACCGAGGGAACATAAAACCGTTTTGGTTTTGTAGGTTCAATGATCTAATTATTGAACTGTAATTTAGTAGTTGTTGGATTATTTTTAATTCTTTGCTTTTATTGCCTAATTTATCTTATTTCTTAGTTCAGTTTTTGAGCTTTTTTATGATAAAGTAAGGAGTGTAATGGATAAAGTTTGTCATATTTCCTTTGTTCCGCAAAGGAAGTAGACAAATTATTTTGATTTTAATTAAATATCAGTAAGTAAATTTATAAATTTAAATTTGATAGATTTTTTGCACTAACTGAAAGATCAATTTTTATATTTTAGATAATGGCTATGGAACGAATGTTTTGGTATAGGCATTAAATATAACAAAAACCTTCAGTGTTATATAATATGTATCCTCCCCTACAAATCCAACAAAAACAACCAAAGACAAATCACTGTGACAAATTTTAAACGTAACAAGAAGTAGATCCTCAGGCTTAAGAAGAACTATGAAAATAAGATCACATTACTGAGAGATATATTAAACAAACCAGAATCTTTTACTCAGGTTTTTAAAGATAATAATGTTTAATTTCCAATTATCTAATCAAGAATTAAGGGAACATGCTTATTTCTTAATTATGATCATAGTTAAAGCGATGCAAACTAATAATATAATAATGACAAACTATAAAATGACAAACTACTTAAAACTATGACTAAGATTAAAACATGTTACATGAATCTGATATAATATAATTTGAATTATATGTGAAGGATTCATGTAGCAAGTTCTTTAATAATATTGCAAAACGGATAATAAAAACTTCTGAACTTACTGTCAAAGTTAAAATATTACGTTATATGATAAAACACACGCAGAACTGTGAATAAAATTAAAATATTATAATAAAACTATTTATACACAATTACAAAACTGTTCTTTAAAATATTTAACGAGGATTATTTTAATATTTGTAGAGAGCGACATTACAACACAGATTGAAAATAACAAACTTGAAATTGAGCGTAAAAACGGGAAAAGAGACACGGTTACGAGAACAAGTTAACACTTTTCACTTCTTTATATGTTTTTAGAATGTAAGTATGTATATTTTGTCCCTAAATTTTCTGTACTTAATTCATTAGAATTTATTGAAAGAACTAAAAACATCGATCTAAATTCTACTATACTCGAACGTGCCAAAAGATTTCACTCTTCAATTGTCTTCAGAAGTAATTAAAAAATTCAGTGACAACGATAAGATCAGTAACCAATTGAATGCTATATTGAGGAGGCATGCCGTTACACAAAATTATTGGTCTTTTGATGGAAATGTTTACAATATCACTGAGGGTATGCCCATTGGGAGAATGGGCATGCCTTTATCAGGCCTATTATCTGATATATTCATTGATCATATTGAAAACACTTTTATCATCAATGATAATAATCCCTTTAAAAAACACAATCACTTGGATTAGGTACGTTGATATATTTTTTGCGTGTGGGAAGGAGATGGTTTGTCACTGGAAATGTTTCATAACTATATTAATCAACTTCATTCCAACTTAAACTTCACAATTGAGATAGAAAAACAAAAATATTTAAATTTTCTCAATATGCATTTAACAAATCTAAACAACAAAATGGTTTTTGATATTTTTAGAAAAGACACTAATGTTCCCACCACCATACTATATGATTCTGCTCACCCTCTGACACAAAAATTTGCAAAATTTCGATTTTTAATCAATAGAGCCTTTAATTATACTTTAACTGAAGAAAGTAGAACAAAAGAATTCAAATATATATATAATCTAGCCCGGATGAACAAATTTCCATCTAAAATCATAGATAAACGTCTTCATAAAATCACTCTTAGTAAAGATCCTCATTATTCTAAAAAAAACTCGCAACTACCTGTAAATCTCTGCTTTATAACATAGTTTCCGCTCAAGCTACCAAGATTTTATCAAAATACAATGTTCCCTTAGGTTTCTCCAATCATAACACCATATTGAGAATATTTTCCAACTATCACATTGAACATAGAGACTTCTCGAAAAATCTGGAGTATATTCTATTGAATGTTGTAACTGTGATGGTATTTACATCGGCCTGACTGGGAGGAAGTTAAGTATGAGATGAACATAAAAATAGAGCCACTTCAAATGTCCATAAACATCATACAGAAAATGGACATGTCAACAGTCATTGTCAGTCTGTCAACAGGAGACTACGACAAAGCACTGAAGATGCCAAGTGAGATCTTGGCGAAACGTTTGCCCCTGTCCACAGGGAACAACCAAGAAGATGAACGGATGGTACCTCGGAACAACCTGAACACATATATATGAGGGTCATATATATCTGAGGTCATATATATATATATATATATATATATATATAATATATATATCTATAAATCTTATTTATATATATACATAAATATAAAAACTAAATACTAGACTCCTTACAAAAATCAAAGCACAAGAAAATAACTTCAAAATACAGTAAACACAAACGTAAACATTATTCCCGCAAAATGGCGAACCACTGTACGCAGTGATGAATGCGCGACTTATGCAAAGAGGGCGAGTTTGTCTTCTGATTATTCTGTGCAGATGCTTAACTTATACCGCTTTCACTTGGACCTATATCTCTGTCTCTTTCTCCCTTCTCTCTTTAGTACATTGTAACTGCGTAGATAGCGGTGGTGTAGCCGATCGATAAAAATAAGCGCGAATTTGAAAGCTCGTTTAAATATAAATTTCATTATTCTTTAAAGTCTTTTTTAATAATAAGTTCGAAACAATCAAAAATTTTCGTCTTAAAACCTGTTCAAGTTTTAAGATGAAAATCACTGATTTTCTAAAACTTATTATTAAAAAAATCTAATAAAATATTTTTAATTAAAAATGCAATCTTTAGAAAAACAAATATATGTATATTTATAGACAAATATTTACAACTATAAATTTTTAAATATTTAATTTTAAGGCTAGCGAAAAATTATGAAAAATTGTAGATAAATTTAGTAAAATAAATTTAATAAGCCAAATAAATTTCTAGGCAAATTTAGGAATACAAATTACAATTACAAACAACAGATATGTTGTATTACTTATGAAATAATAATTGTTTACACACTAACAATTAATATAAAACATTTATATTTCTTTAATTTATTTCTGTTTGTACCAATTAGAATGGAAAAATATTTGAAACTTAACTAGATAATGCTTTGTTATTATTGCTATAACTTAAAGTTAACAAGTTGACTGCCCAGGCGGTCATATAATTTATAAGGGGCAGTCAACCTCTTAATATTAAATTTAGCAACACTTTTCAAATTATTCTACTTAATTCAAATTATTGGAAAATGGATAATAAAAACTTCTTGACTTACTCATAAATCTATTTAATCGGTACCGGTTTCAAGTGACAAAAGCACTCATCATCAGCTGATTCTGTATAAAATTTAAATCATATTATATTAACAAAATAAAAGCATAAAATAAATTTACACTTACTGTCAAAGTTAAAATATTAAGTTATATGATAAAACACATATAGAACTGTGAATACAATTAAAATATCATAATAAAACTATTTATACACAATAACAAAACTGTTCTTTAAAATATTTAACGAGGATTATTTTAATATTTGTAGAGGACGACATTACAACATGGATTGAAAATAACAAACTTGAAATTGAGCGTAAAAATAGGAAAAGATTGTATTAACTTGTTCTCGGTTACGAGAACAAGTTAATACTTCTCACTTCTTTGTCTTTGGAATGTAAATATGAACAATCTCAATCTGATCATTGAGAAGTGCGTATTTACCATTTTTGTTGTATTTATTAATTTCTAATTATTCAAGTAGATCAAGTTTATAACCTTTTGTACATTCATGAATGTGTCGTGTTTTTGAAATGTATGAAATGTCCAGTTTCTGTATGATGTTTATGGACATTTGAAGTGGCTCTATTTTTATGTTCATTTATTCTCATACTTAACTTCCTCCCAGTCTGGCCGATGTAAATACCATCACAGTTACAACATTCAATAGAATATACTCCAGATTTTTCGAGAAGTCTCTATGTTCAATGTGATAGTTGGAAAATATTCTCAATATGGTGTTATGATTGGAGAAACCTAAGGGAACATTGTATTTTGATAAAATCTTGGTAGCTTGAGCGGAAACTATGTTATAAAGCAGAGATTTACAGGTAGTTGCGAGTTTTTCTTTAGAATAATGAGGATCTTTACTAAGAGTGATTTTATGAAGAAGTTTATCTATGATTTTAGATGGAAATTTGTTCATCCGGGCTAGATTAATTAATTACATTTAAAATAATGAAGTTGAGGTCTACTTCCGGTAGACCGGAAGTGGTGGCCATCTTGAAAATATTTTAGATTAATAGATTGGAATGAACAACCCATGTTATCAAAATTTTAAGCCTCTACGTATAGTGGAACCTGGAAAAGTTCTAATGAACCAGTTACGTGAGACACCCTGTATAATTATTTTATAATTTTACTAGGCGAACTTTCGGTAAATTATGCATGAATACGGCCCTGTCGCCAAAATCTTACTAAATCAAACCTGGTGTCTATATCAACACAGCGATCTCAAGGACATGTTAGGTGAACTTAAACAGATCTAAGGTGCCGACCGAGAGTTTATCTTCTGGTTATTCTGTGGCATCTAGTAGTCTGTGAACTGAAACTAAACTGAACTAAACAATCGAACTGTATCTACGTCTCGGCAAGTCTCCGCTCAATATCGATTACTCGTACAAGCGGTGAGGGTGTGGAAAGCTATCTCGGCTTCGGACAGTCTCGCCATACAAGGACTGTTTTTGTACCTATTTGGACTATACAAGGTGTTAAGATTACAATATTCGATTCAATTTCTTTTATGTTATATTCGTGAAAAAGAACAAAAGTAAATTAAAGTGAATTTAACAAATATTCGCATACCTCAAACTTATAAAGAATAATATAAAAAATAATTTTTCTTATCTTTTTTTCATCAATTATTAAATTAGGGTATTTTTAAAAAATTTACTTCTGGTGATAATTAAAATTTATTTTTCTAAGCTAGTTTCGAGCCTTGCTCTTCTTCAGTAGATACCTACAAGTTTACAACATACGAAAATGAACATATTAATATAAAAATAAAATAGTAAAATCTTACGTAATTGTTAACAAATTAGAAAAATTAATTAAAATTTTTTTTTTCAAAATTTACGTCAAAAGTTATTGTGTGACGTTAGGTTTTTTTGTTTTTGTTTTTGTTTTTATTTTTGTATTTTAGATATGGATCTCGCAGGCAACTGTAGATTGGTTTTTGGGTCGGGATAATTTGTTCATTAAAGCTTATAATATTACTGTTAATTTCAATAAACTTGTTGATTTCGTACATTTCCATTATTTCCATAAGGTTGCTTTTATTAAGTTGGTTGTGACGTCTTTTTACAAAAAAACAAAACTAACAAATCAACACGATCGAACCCTAAAACAAATAAACACACAGATCTGCAACACCTCGGCTTCCCAGTGAAGATGGGGTGGGTCTGAATTTATAAGGCGCCACGCAGTTTCAGTTGCAGATCGCTCTAACTGCGAAGAGGGCTGGAAAGAATGAGGTTCGACGAACACCAACATATACACAACACAAGAAATCGGCAAAATTATATACCAGCAAATATTAAATTTATTAAAAAAATAAATGGTAAACAAAGAAATATATGTATATAAAAAAATAAACAATAATAATAAAAAAGTAAATATCGAAACTGTTCGACAATAATAAAAAAAAAAAATCAGATTGTCTCCGATGTTTAGGGGGGAAAACCTGAACTGGAATATAATATAAAAAAAATGAACCTGAATTTTTGACCGCGACCCGTTCCCGAATGACGCGAGCGCTCGATCAGGTGAACGTTAAAGAAAAACAACAAGAATTTATAATCAAAACTAAAATGAACAATCCCCCTAATACACAGACGTATCTTTACAAAACTAATAATTAAATAACGAATTTCGAAAAATAAAAAAAAAATTAATTAACAAAAGAATAATTAAAATCCGGAGAATTATTATAAAATAAGTGAAGTAAACAACAAAATTAAATCGGTAAGTATAAAAAAATTAATCCTGATTTAATTGATGATACAAAAAAAAAATAACTTAATTGAATTGACTTTTTTTCTTTTAGCGAAACAAAAACATCTGACCTTATTCCAGATTCTTCACACACATAGAACTATGGACGTAGACACGAAAATTCTGCAAACTTCCTTTGGAAACACCGGCCCAAGGTGGATATGGGAATTATAGTTCTGACGAAAAAGCTTAACGTCTTTTTTTCCAGGGTTGTTTCCAGGATAGGAGTTTAGAATAAAAAAAAAAAAAAAAAAACCTATGTTTCAAAGAGAAAAAAATTGTAAATAGTTGTATATATATGTTGTTTAATGAAGAATGGAGAGTGAGTGATTTTTATTTAGCGTGGATGGAGGATTCTTTTTTTTTTTGTTAAGTAGTTTAGGATAAGTTAGTTGGAATTAGAATTGTAAAATATAAATGTTTAAACCTACCTCAAGATGGTATGAGGTTTTTCTCTCTTTTTTTTTTGTTCTTAACCAGTAAAATTATTTAAATTCATAAACGTGCGTAGAAATCCGGTAGAACCGTAATCGTAGGAAACAATTCCGTACGAAAAATTAACTGATTGATTAACTTATATCCTGATGAAATCAGATATAGCTCGCTCGACTCAAAATCCAACAACGTGAAAAATTCCAAAATGTCGACGACTATAAAATTGTTAACAATCGTTGCACTATGAATGCTGGCTACAAAAGAGGAAGAATCAAATCGCGCACGGGTATTCATTCCCCAAAATTTATCAAAAAAACTCGATTTACAAACGCGCCGTACCAAAAATTCAAACTCACTCCCTCCCTCTATGATTGAAAGTATGAAATTTAACAGATGTAAATAAAGATGGACAAACCGAAAAAAAAATGTTTGTGGTTAAAAATCGAAAGAGAAGTGTGTTTAAATAAAAATCAAAGGATAATGATAACGAAGTGGAAAGGACCTTATAGGACTTTGACTGTGTTTCCAAATTCAGCCTGCTGTAAACAAAATACAACTATAAACAAGGTAAATAACAATCAAAATGGTATATAAAATCTTCGATTTCTGTAACAGTTTTAGACAAAACACAATAACACAAAAGTGGACGTTACAAACTCCACCCTAACCAACTAGAAATTTACCCAAATTTCTCGACTATAACGAGAAAAATAAAACCAAACCCAAAACAACCAAAAAAAGAAACAAATTAAACAAAATAACAAAAAACTTTAGGATTGTTCAGGAGGATGTGCTTTCAAATCTTTTGCATGCCAGGTACCACGCAAATCTCCAGTTTTATCAATTAAAACATAAGTCCACGGCGAAACTTTCTTATGCACGATGAAAGGACCCAAATATTTTGGTGCTAGCTTCGCTGAAAAGTCATTTACCGATCTTGAAATTGCGTAATTTCGCCTCCAGACTTTCTGTCCGACATTAAATTGTAAAGGTCGTCGTCGAAGATCATAATGAGCTTTATTCTTCGCAAAAGCTTTATCTAAACGTTCTCTTACGTCTTTAAAAAGCTTTACAAATTCCTTCGACCTTCCATGAAGATCTTCCGTGCGATCAACACAATTTTCAAAACCTTCAGGTATATCACAAGCTTCACCACTCAATCTCATCTCTCTACCAAAGTTAATAAAATATGGAGTAAGACCCGTAGCTTCATGTCTAGCTGTACGAATTGCACACGCAACTTTTGGTAAATATAAATCCCAATTTTTGTGGTTTTCCTCTACATAAGCCGATAACATGGTTTTCAGGACACGATGCACTCGCTCAACGGCATTTGCTTGTGCATGATAAAGGGCTGTATAAGACAACTTCACTGAATATCGATTTGCCAAGTTACGAAATTCCCTACTTATAAACTGTTTCCCATTATCACAAACCAACACACGCGGAACACCAAAAAGTAAATACACATGTTCCTCTATAATTCTAACTATATTCACTGATGTTGCAGTCCTTAAAGGAAAAAATAAACAAAATTTACTAAAGTAATCAACAACACTAAGGATATACATGTAACCGCGATTAGTTCTGGGTAACGGACCCACTAAGTCAACACAAATAGTTTCCCATGGTTTTGAAACACTCGGCCTCCCAAGAAGATGACCGGCACGTGATTTTTGTTCGGGTTTCGTAGCAATACAGATTTTACAATGTTGTATGTATTTCGCAATATCTTGTTTCATACTAGGCCAATAATATTTTTCTGCCACTCTATACGTTGTTTTTGTTACTCCACCGTGACCTGCAGTAGGTATATCATGATGATCATGGATTACAGTTTTCCTAATATCTTCCGGTACCACTTCCTTCCATTCTGACCCTGTATCGTCTAGATTAAAATAACGTTTTCCTACAAATTTATAAAGCTTATCACCCTCTAAACGCCATAAAGGATACAAATTAGGCCTTCCATTTACGTTCTTACACATACGTCGATACCAACTATCATTAATTTCGGTTTTCACTTCATTCTTTCCCAGTTCCACCTGTACCTCCGCAATATCAGGTACAGTACGGGATAACGCATCTGGAACCAAATGATCCCTACCCTTCCGATGAACAACCTCAAAATCAAATTGCTGTAATCTAACGCTCCACCTTGCCAACCGACCAGAAGGATCCTTAAGATTATTGAGCCATTTTAAAGAGTAATGGTCTGTGATGACTCGAAAACGAGTTCCCTCTATATAAGGCCGAAATTTTTCCACAGCAAACACCACGGCCAAACACTCTTTTTCTGTTGTTGAATATAATCTTTCGGTCTTCGACAATGACCTACTAATATAAGCTATAGCACGATCACCATCAGGATAATTCTGTGTCAGAACAGCACCTAAACCATAATTACTGGCATCAGTCTGTACGTCAAATGATTTCTCGAAGTCTGGACATGTAAGAATAGGAGCCGAAACTAAACAAGTTTTTATTCTCTCCAGAGCACGAGTACATTCATTCGTCCAACAAAATTTCTGAGACTTCCGAAGTAGAGACGTCATTGGTGCGATTATTGTGGAAAAGTCGGGTATGAACCTTCTATACCACGATGCCATCCCGAGAATTGTTCGCACTTCTCTTACACAAGTAGGGGTCGGAATTCTAATTATAGACATGACCTTCTCTGGATCAACCGCTAGACCTTTCTGATTGACCACATATCCCAGATATTTCAATTCTGAACGACAAAACTGACATTTCTCTCTGCTAACCGTCAAACCAGCTCCCTTCAATCGCTGCAATACCTCACGTAATACCTCTAAATGTTTTTGAAAATCGTTGGCGATGATGATGATATCGTCAAGATATACAAACACATAAGGCTCTAAATCAATACCAAGAACTCTATCAATAAGCCTTTGCCACGTCGCAGGTGCGTTGTGTAACCCAAATGGCATACGACGAAACTGAAACAATCCTCTTCCCGGAACTACAAAAGCTGTAATAGGACGTGATTTTTCCTCTACAGGTACCTGCCAATACGCACTTTTAATATCTAACGAAGACAAGTAACGAGCATCTCTAAGCTTATCCAGCGTGGAAGTTACAAAAGGTAAAGGATATGCATCCCGCTCAGTCACTTTATTTACCTTTCTATAGTCGACACAAAATCGATAACTTTTATCCTTTTTAGGCACCATGACGATAGGAGAAGCCCATGGTGATGACGAACGTTCTACAATTCCATCCCTTAACATCTTATCAAGTTCCTCGTTTACGAATTTTAATAAAGCAGGTGAAATGGGATAATGTCGTTGCTTGATCGGTTCAGCAGTAGTACGAATAATATGTTCCACTGAATTGGCACAACCCAATTTTTCTTCTTTTCCAGAGAATAATTCTTCCAACAAAAGATCTAATTTAGTACGCTGCTCAACACTAAGGAAATGATCTGTGTCTATAGATAAAACCTCACAATTATCACAAAAAGACCACTCACTATGACGAAGATTTGGCACAATACCCATCTTAATCCAGAAATCCGCTCCCAAAATCAATCTCTGTGAAATTGAAGGTACGACCAGAACCTGCAAAACAACAATCCTATCTTTCAAACGAAAAGGAAGTGAAATCTCTCCATCAACAATACAACCCTCGCCATTCGCTACAGTACATCTCTTAGTTTGTGATTCCATACAATGAAGACCCAATTTACGAATTTCCATCCAACCAGGTCCTCCAAGAATAGTTCTACATGCACCACTATCTAAAAGACCTAATAATTTAACACCAAAAATATCGACAGCAAGGTATGGCCTTTCATCCGTTCCTGCATGATCAAGGATAAAATCTAATATTGTTCTCAATTTCTTAGTCGAGGTTGCTTCTTCGACGTCATCCACCACTCGACCATTCAATGGTGACGTTGTGAGTTTAACGAAGACCTTTTTATCTGTTGAGAACTATTTGTCCTCTTACATCTGGGGCAATTACTTTTAGTCACACCGGGTTGTTGGCATCCATAACATTTTAATTGTTTTGGTGAAGGACAATTTCGAACACGATGATCACTCGCTCCGCAATTAAAACATTGACCAGTTAACGGTGATGACATTACCACGTTAGACGAACTGACATTATTTATATCATTCATCTGATCTATCTCAATATAAGCTAAATCGGCTTCTAATGTTTTTGTTCTACGTCGAGGGGGTATAAAATCTTCCACTGAACGACGACTTTCTTCAAGTTGCCTACACAAAACACGCAACTCTTCAACCGACCCAACAGAACGCAACGCCAAATGATTTTGAAAATAAGGGAGCACATTTCGACGTACAATTTTTACTTTAGCATCCTCAGAAATAATGCATGTTAATCGAGCGAACAACGCTGTCATAGTAGCGATATAAATGCCAATCGGTTCGGATTCACCTTGAGTACGTAATTTAATTTCCTCGAGCAATTTTTCATCATAATTTGCAGGTTGAAATTCCTCACGAAGCATTCTTTCTAATTGATTCCAGGTATTTACTGATGATTTAATCGACCTATACCATGTGAGTGCGGGACCCTCAAATAAATCTAATGCGGATCTAAGTATTTGATCACTTGTGACACCACGAGCAATCGATAATTCTGCTACTCTTTCTAGAAATGCTGCAATCGATGTACCAGGTCTACCCGAAAATTTCAAATCCCATTTATAAACAGGCACACTTTTCTGCACATTTCCAAGGGAACCAGGTTGTAAACTAGGTAAAGGGGATGAACTAGCATGAGGACAACCAGGAGTAGTCGACAGATCCAAAGCTTGTCTTAAACTGGTTTCAATAACCTCCAACTCAGCAGGCCTCGCAGCAGCACCCAACTTAGACTGAAATTTTTCTTTTAAAGCCATTGCCTCTGTACAAAACCTAGCCCTATCCTCACAAAACTCATCCATACGTTGTATACGACTGAAAACATGCCACAATTTACTCTCAGTCTTTTTAGCATCTTTAGCTACAAATCTATCTATCAAAGCTGAAACCTCAATTAATTTTGCCGTTATAGCTACGGAATCTTCCTCGCTCGTATATGGATAATCAGGATGTGACCTAACATCTCCCACTCTTTCCTTCTGTAAAACCTCAGCTAATCGTTTCCGCATCTCCTCAACCGAACCTACAGGATATCCTCTCGCATTTAACTCGTACTGAAGTTCCTCCTTAATTAAGTAATTTACAGTTACCCGAAGAGCCATAATAATAGAATTTGTAAAGATATTCAATTTCAAAGTTATTCGTTTCTACAACAGATGGCGCAACAAACACTAAAGCTAACCCTAAACCAGTTTTAAGAGTTGCTACAACACGACGCAGAGTGAAGTATGAGATGGCAACGCAAGTCAAGTTTATGTGTTTCAAAATACTGACAATTAACTCTGTTAAAGTTATAAAACAAGTGTGTCCTACAAAAGAAGACAACCGAACAATCCCAACAACAATTCGCCTTCGCGAACGTTCGGCGGGCCAAACGTTCTCGAGCTGGAACAAAATGGGGCAACCACGTTGTTTTTTTTTCCGTTTTTCGGGGGCCAAAAATTTGGGGGCCCCACGTTGGGCGCCAAAATTTGTGACGTCTTTTTACAAAAAAACAAAACTAACAAATCAACACGATCGAACCCTAAAAAAAATAAACACACAGATCTGCAACACCTCGGCTTCCCAGTGAGGATGGGATGGTTCTGAATTTATAAGGCGCCACGCAGTTTCAGTTGCAGATCGCTCTAACTGCGAAGAGGGCTGGAAAGAATGAGGTTCGACGAACACCAACATATACACAACACAAGAAATCGGCAAAATTATATACCACCAAATATTAAATTTATTAAAAAAATAAATGGTAAACAAAGAAATATATGTATATAAAAAAATAAACAATAATAATAAAAAAGTAAATATCGAAACTGTTCGACAATAAGAACTTATATATATCGACAATATTAACTTCACTATCGAGACTGAAAACAATCAAAAATTAAATTTCTTAGACTATACACTACGACATTCAAACAACAAAATTAAATATGACATCTACAAAAAACCTACACAAACTAGTACCACCATCCCATTCGATTCTCATCATGATGAAACTCATAAAATGGCAGCATACCGGTCTTATATACACAGAGCTTTCCATTCAAAATTGGAACAACAAAACCTAGAAAAAGAGATCGAAATTATCCACCAAATTGCAAACGAAAACAGTTTCCCACCGACATTTATCCAACGAATATTTTCGAAAATACAAAACAAATATAATCTTCAAGAAACAACTTCCCTATCCGACCGAAAACCTGATACACCAACAACGTACAGATCCATAACTTACCCAGGAAAAATATCCCATAAAATCAAGAAAATGTTCCATAAGTTCAACATAACAATGACATTTAAAAACAAAAACAATCTTAAGGCATTATTAGTTAATAACAAAAACAAGACTACAACTCTCTCTAAAGGTGGCATATACCAATTGCAATGTGGGACCTGTTCAGCCACGTACATAGGTGAAACGGGGAGAAGTATCCAAACAAGGCTTAAAGAACATAAAAAGAGTTCAAAATCGGCGTTCGGAAAACATCTAATTTTCAACAACCACAAATTTGACGAAAATAAAAACATTAAATTACTACACCAACTTAATAAAAGCAACCTTGTGGAAATAATGGAAATGTACGAAATCAACAAGTTTATTGAAATTAACAGTAATATTATAAGCCTTAATGAACAAATTATCCCGACCCAAAAACCAATCTATAGTTGCCTGCGAGATCACAAAAATAAAAAATAAAACACAAAAATAAAAACAAAAACAAAAAACCTAACGTCACACAATAACTTTTGACTTAAATTTTGAAAAAAAATTTAATTAATTTTTCTAATTTGTTAACAATTACGTAAGATTTTACTATTTTATTTTTATAATTGAATTATAAAAACTGAATTATTATATTATTTTATCACTCTGAATATATTTAGTTTTAAGTCGAAAATTTAAAATAGTGTCTTATTTATTTTCAAAAATTTATGACATGGTGCTAAGATCCACATCAGTTAATTTTTTAAAATGGCAACGTATACTTTTATTATAAAAAATTACAGGATATTTTGATGTAACATCGGTACTATCTGGCGTAATTCTGACACGGTGTAAATCGAACCGGCTCAAAACGACGTTTACTTGTAATTTAAATTTTTAATTTTTAATTTTATTTTATTCCGTAGAGCTACATCTATGAAATGTATGCAATATTAATGAAGTCGTAGAGGTCATCCATGTTCTGTACATTTAGCAAAGCTTTCAATTAGGCATTAACAATATTTAACTTTTCATTTTTATTTAATTGTTCTTTTTCTGGGCTATAGATAGTTTTAAAATTAGGGAAAATCAAGTTAGCGATGACTAACAAGAATGGCTGCTGGAGTGCCATCTATAGTTGAGAATCCTTAACTGTTATGCTATCAAAGCTATCAATGAACACATGTATATTCTAACCATGTTGCACTCAAGTCGATAAACTGTAATTTTAATATCCTTTAACTGTTTTAAAAGTTTACAACAAGCTGTCAGCAAAAAAGATTTGACTTCAGTTACTTATAAAGTTATTCGATTTTAAGATATCAATTAAATTCAATGGATAAAGTGCGAGATCGTTTTTGCCAAATTTAGGGCAATAACTGTGATTCTTTCTTGCTTTCAAAACATGAATCAGATGGAAGGTGGGTGCTGGTTTGGACAAAAATGTAACATTTTTTATTTCTAAATTAATAAAATCAACTTAAATTGTAACGATTTTTTAGAGAAATTTTTCCAATGTTTAATACATGTTTTTTTGGGTGGAAGCACTAATGGTATTGAATCTATATGGTGGTATGGCAAGAGTATCTTATAACCCACTGATTCAACAAAGGACAAGAGAATTCAACAATAGAATTTACATGTAAGACTTTAAAAGAAGTAGAAAATGATGTGTAATACTTGATTTTTATATCAAATTAACTTTAGATACCATATTATTAGATTATGGATAAGAATTTGGAGTGTCAAGATGAAATGATAACTGAGTAAACCAAAAAGACATCATAATCCATGGGAAGAACTGCTTTTTTTATTTTTTTAAAGATTAAGCTTGTTTAGGTAAGTTATTTGTTTTAATTATATATTTTGCTTGATAATATGAGGCGTTTTCATGATAAATTTACAGCAGTTATGTTTGAAAATTAACTTATCTATATCTTGAAAATTTTCTTATTTGTTGTTTAATACTCAAAGTACAACAGAAATTCTTTTTGTTTCAATCTTTAATTAATTATATTACTCTTTAAATATGATTAATTTAACTAATAATTTAGTATTTCTAGTTAATTCAACTTGATCCATTTATTAACAAATTACAATTGAAATATATACTTAATACATTTTAAAAATTTTGAAAAATTTCATTAAAAATAACAATAAACAGTATTGTTGGAAAATGGGAATTGGTCACTGGGGCCTCAAAATGTATAAATAAAGCACACGGTCCGGAAGGTCTACATTTTGAAAAAACGAGGTAAAGAAGGAGTTTATATAGTAAAGTTTTTGAACTGGGGATCTTCTTCTTGCAGCATTCTAGTAAATGATTATTAAGTTTACATTTATCTAATTCATATTGTTCTTAAAGGTGTAGTTTAAAACTCTCATTATGGGTGTACAAAAGTGAAACATTTTATTTACTACAAGAATTGATATAAAATCTTTAGTGTTAAAGAGTTTATGTTTACTGGTATTTGTTAAGAACATTTCAATTTAATTTGATTTTATTTCAATTTATTATCACGTACAGGTTGTTGTCTACCCAAAAGGGGTTTCATTTTTATTTTTGTATTTCTTCTTTTTTGTTAAGCACACATGCGCCTAAATTTTCTTTAAAGAAACAACTTATTCCACTCAACAATTGCATTCGCAATTCGTTGCTCGATCAAACTAAGAATAAATATTCGTCTCATTATAAAGAAAATTCTAGGTTGTAAATATTACACAATTTATTAATTAAACGTGCAAAAAATAATTGTGTTTTTATCTGTAACAAAAAAAAAAAAGATGTTGAGAACCAGCTGAAATCAAATTATCCCAGAATATGTGAAGCTAAAACAGTATTAATATGAAATCCATTTTAACCAGTGAATAATTATAAATGAGATGATTTTCTTTTTCTTTTTTCTTTTGCACAATTTACTTATTTAATTAATGTAAATTTAATTAATTAATGTATTAATTATTAATTAATTTATTAATTAATGTAAAAAATTCGAATTCAATGAAGAATTGTTAAATTATTTATTATTATTCTATTTGACATGTTTCGCCTAAAAAATGTAGGCATCTTCAGAAAAACGAATAAATTTAAATGTTGAAATTCTTAGGAAGCAGATTGAGAATTGATATTTTGATAAAACTAATATGTTACTGTTTTTTAATTAAAACTATTTTCAACCAAATTAAAAACCACATGGAGTTGGAAAACATTTGAGAAGGAGCAGAACGTTGGACATTTTTAATAAAATTTACAAACCAGAGGGATTCACACCTAAATTTATCAACTACAAATTACCAAAACATTTATCCGCAACACAAATCAGAGATATACATACACATCATTTAAATAAAGAAATTAAAAACCATTATAGGAAGATCCACTTTATAAATAGAAAGATATATTATACAGGGTGTCTCACGTAACTGGTTCATTAGAACTTTCTTAGGTTCCACTATTCGTAGAGGCTTGAAATTTTGGTAACATGGGTTGTTCATTCCGATCTATTAATCTAAAATATTTTCAAGATGGCCACCACTTCCGGTCTATCGGAAGTAGACTTCAACTTCGTTATTTTAAATGGAATGCTATAGTTTTTATTACACCATTCAATTATACATAAGAAAATATGTTGACTTTGATAACAGTTGTTGGTGCCTACCGTTTTTTGTTTTCGAGTTATTTTGATTTTAAGTGTTTTTTGGCAAATATCACCATGCTCTTTACAAGCCCATATCTCAGCCAACGTTAACTCAAAAACGTTTTACATTGGTGCGATAACTCTTCATATGCTGCTAAATAGATTGTCATTTGTTATATCAGTATATCTTATACAGGCTGGTCAAAAATTGAGTTACCGTTTCTCTGTATTCATTTGCGTGAAAGTCGAAAATTTTAAATGGAACGCCCCATATTTTCATACCCTATCAGAAAGGAAATTTAATTCTCTACAAATTATCTATAAATATTCCTATACCTATTTATTATAGTTTTCTTGCTATTGAGGAATTTATCAAAATCATAGGTAAAATGCTAGAAATCGTCTTTTTTTGTTAGAAGGCAATGACATTTTGACAGTTTTTTGTTTAATATATTTAAATTATTATTAGTATTATTTCTACAATGAACTCTGATTGAATAAACTTTAGATTGCTAGCTGTAATTTACCAAAAATAACCAAAAGAAAACCGAATAAATGAAACAATGAGAAACAACAATTTAATGATAAAAATTAAAATCAATAACATAAAAGAATGAAAAACTGAAAATTACAAAAATAAATTATGGGAATTTGATTCTCTACAAACTATTTAGATACTTTCCTGCGCTTATTTGTTGTAGTTGCCCTCCTATTTGGAAATTAATGGACGCATGCAATGCTGGAAGCTTCTTGTTTTTATGTTTCTAACATAATATAGCCATGGAGTTTTGATAGCTTTTCAACCATATTTATGTTATTGTTGTCATTACTTAGTTGTGTCATCACTTACTGCTGTTAATGTCTTTGAATATCATGGCGAATTATTCCCACGCCAACATTTTAAATTCGTCTTATATTCATGGTGGGTGTAATAAAGTTTTGGATAGGATAAGATACGTATCTCTTAGTTTTGGAATGATCAAAATAACAAGAAAACATAAATTTCTATCACCAGCAGTTTAAGATAACAGAATAAATGTTGTGTCATATTTTATTGCTTTACCAAATTCTTCGGTAAGAGGTGCTTTGGTCGATTTAGATGAATAATATTTTACAAAAAAGCACCGTAAATAAATAAACTGAACTCTCTAGGAACATCTCGCGCATCATTACGTCGAATATTACGCCATATCATTGTTTTTCATTGTTTCATTTATGCGTTCTTCTGCTGGTTATTTTTGGTAAATAAAAGCTAACAAACTCAAGTTTATTCAATCGCAGATCATTCTAGAAATAATACCAATGATAATTTAAATAAATTAAACAATAAACTGTCAAAATATCATAGCCTTCTACTAAAAACACGACCGGCTTCCAGCATTTTGTGTAGGATTTTGATAAAATACTCAATAAGAAGAAAACTATAATAAATAGGTATAGCAATATTTATAGATAATTTGTAGAGAGTTAAATTCCCGTTTAGACAGGCTAAAAGGATATGGTGCGTTCAATTTAAAATTTTCGACTTTCTCGCAATTGAATACAGCGAAATGGTAATTCAATTTTTGACCACGCTGTATAAGGTACATTGATATAACAAGTGACAATCTATTTAACAGCATATGACGAGTTATTGTACCAATGCAAAACGTTTTTGAATTAACGTTGGCTGAGATATGGGCTTATAAAGACCATGGTGATATTTGCCAAAAAACACTTAAAATCAAAATAACTCGAAAACAAAAAAAGATAGGTACCAACAACTGTTATCAAAGTCAACATATTTTCTTACGTGTAATTGAATGGTGTAATAAAAACTATAGCATTCCATTTAAAATAACGAAATTGGGGTCTATTTCCGGTAGACCGGAAGTGGTGGCCATCTTGAAAATATTTTAGATTAATAGATTGGAATGAACAACCCATGATACCAAAATTTCAAGCCTCTACGAATAGTGTAACCTAAAAAAGTTCTAATGAACCAGTTACGTGAGACACCCTGTATATACAACATATTGACAAAAAAACTACATTTTATCGAGTTGCAAGAAATTATTGATCAAGCACAATCATTTAAGGAGAATGAATTGAGAAATATATGGAAGAAGAAAGGGGAGAAACTAACCAGATTGAGAGAAGAAAAACAAAAAAGTGAAATGCATCAAACACCTAATACAGGACTACCAACCTATCAATTTCATCCTAGGATAACTAATCTTTCCAGTGCCCAATTCATAGAACAGGAAATGACAATACTCAACAAGGGACACAAATACACACCTACTCCAATGACGCAAAATCTACCAAAAATATCTATAGACATCGAGGTTATAACCAAAGCAACACAAGATGAAGAATCTTTAAAGAAAGACTTAACTGAAATTCTAAAGAGGGAAGAACGAAGAGGAGGCCCACAACTACAATGAGATAATACAGACAAGATTAAGGAGGAAAAACTGTTAATTCGTAAGATAAAATCTAAAATTAATAATAATTCACTGATCGTAACCAAAGCAGATAAGAATGCAGGTCTAGTTATGTTAGATAATTTTTCAAAAATTTTTCAAAGACAATAACTTTGTCCAATTAAAGAAAAACCCAACAGCTAGTTTTCATACAAAAGTTAAAAAAGTTATCAAAAACACCACAGAATTTCTAAAAATCAATGATTACCCGATACATCTTATTTCACTAATGAACCCAAAAATTCCTTTGGTCTACTCTTTAATAAAACTTCATAAACATGATTACCCAATAAGACCAATCATTTCGTCCATCGACTCTAGTACATATGGAATTGCAAAATTTCTGATTCAATTTTTCAAGAATAACATTGATTTTAAGGCAAAATATGCTATCGATAATAGAATGGATTTAATTACCACATTACAGAACCTAAATATTCCACATAACTTTACTTTGCTATCATTCGATATAGTTAATCTTTACACAAATATTCCAGTTAATGAAACATTAGACATTACCAAAAAATTGCTATGCAATAAGATCGGCATAAGAAATGCATATGTATACGACCTTATAAAAATCTGCCTAGAATAGAATTTTGCCAATTTAATGATAAATTCTACAAATATAACGAGGGTCTACCTATGGGATCCCCCCTAAGTGGTCTGTTATCAAACATATTCCTTAATTTTTTAGAAGAGAACTAACTTGATGATAAAAACAGTATTAATGATAATATCGTCTTATGGCGACGATATGTGGACGATATTATAGTGGTATGGAACGATAACGGTTTAAACATGATCGAAGAATTTCACTCTCATATCAATAATTTACATAACAAGATAAAATTTACAATAGAGGTAGAACAACAAAATAAATTAAACTTTCTAGATCTTACTTTGATCAACAATAATTATTCAATAGAGTATGATATTTATAAAAAAATTACCCAAACGGACACAATTATCCCAAATACATCCTTTCATTCTCAATGTCATAAAATTACAGCTTTCAGAGCATATTTACAAAGATGGTTCAACATTCCTCTCTCAAAAGAAAACAAAGACAAAGAACTAAATATAATCAGATTAATAGGTACTAATAACGATTTCGATATAAAACAAATAAATTCAATCATTAATAAATTCATAAAATTCATCATCCAACAAAATATAAATCAATCCACAACTCTGAAACCTTTAAAATCCGAATGCGAAATATACAAATCAATTCCTTACCCAGGTAATATGGGCTATGCTCTGAAACGTGTCTGCAAAAATTATAACATCAACTTAACATATAAAAACACAAACACCCTACATAGAATATTGTTCAATGCAAAAGATAAAATACAACCACTAGATAAAAATGGTGTTTACTATTTGGAGTGTGACACATGTGGAGCGTTTTATATAGGAGAGACGGGACGTTCCATTGGAACAAGAATCAAGGAACACATACAGAGAGAGCAGTCCAATTTTGGTAAACATTTGACCAACAATTCACATGAATTCTATATGGATAGGAATGTCAAAGTGTTGCATTGTTTAAATAAGGGATATAAACTTAGTCTTCTCGAGAGATATGAAATAGAAAAGTATAAGACTTCTAAAACAAAAAAATGTCCAACGTTCGGCTCCTTCTCAAATGTTTTCCAACTCCATGTGGTTTTTAATTTGGTTGAAAATAGTTTTAATTAAAAAACAGTAACATTAGTTTTATCAATATAGCGATTCTCAATCTGCTTCCTAAGAATTTCAACATTTAAATTTATTCGTTTTTCTGAACTGTCTACATTGTTTGGGCGAAACATGTCAAATAGAATAATAATAAATAATTTAACAATTCTTCATTGAATTCGAATTATTTACATTAATTAAACCAGTAAATTGTGCAAAAGAAAAAAAGAAAAAGAAAATCATCTCATTTATAATTATTCACTGGTTAAAATGGATTACATCATTGATTTCATATTAATACTGTTTTAGTTTCACATATTCTGGGATAATTTGATTTCGGCTGGTTCTCAACATTTTTTTTTTTGTTACAGTTAAAAACACAATTATTTTTTGCACGTTTAATTAATAAATTGAGTAATATTTACAACCTAGAATTTTCTTTATAATATGAGACGAATATTTATTCTTAGTTTGATCGAGCAACGAATTGCGAATGCAATTGTTGAGTGGAATAAGTTGTTTCTTTAAAGAAAATTTAGGCGCATGTGCTTAACAAAAAAGAAGAAATACAAAAATAAAAATGAAACCCCTTTTGGGTAGACAACAACCTGTACGTGATAATAAATTGAAATAAAATCAAATTAAATTGAAATGTTCTTAACAAATACCAGTAAACATAAACTCTTTAACACTAAAGATTTTATATCAATTCTTGTAATAAATAAAATGTTTCACTTTTGTACACCCATAATGAGAGTTTTAAACTACACCTTTAAGAACAATATGAATTAGATAAATGTAAACTTAATAATCATTTACTAGAATGCTGCAAGAAGAAGATCCCCAGTTCAAAAACTTTACTATATAAACTCCTTCTTTACCTCGTTTTTTCAAAATGTAGACCTTCCGGACCGTGTGCTTTATTTATACGTTTTGTGGCCCCAGTGACCAATTCCCATTTCCCTATCCTCTTTAACCTATTTCCCCTTTTTCTAATCTTAAAATCCAAATTTTATATCTGTCTTACACTTAACCCTTTTTATTCCATTAACTGCTATAGTTCATGGACTTAAACTAAACTTTTCACTTTTTTTTTAATCATAAATAATATTAAATTAATTATACCATACTACTTCCAAAATTCACTTAAATTTTTTTTTAGTTTGATGGTTTTTATCTCTTCAGTTTTATTTAGATTGAAAATAATTTTTGTTACATTTTGCTATCTCATTGATTCTTTTTCTATTATTTTTGTGCACTAGAAATTTTATTTTTGTGCATAAATTTTAATTTGTCAATTTCTAACACTTTTAAGAAAAATTGTTTGTGATTTAATGTTGCAAATTTAAATAACTTTCGCTACAGTTTTAATAGGTTAATCTATTTATACAGGGTGTTCCCGTGACTCGGGGCATAAAATTAACCACATATACTAGAGCAAAAATGATGATGATTCGTGAAAAAAAATTATTATAAAAGTCTTCAAATGGCCAAGATATGGGCCATCAAAGTTCAGAAATTTTAACACATTTTTCTAAATATTTTCAAAACCATTAATGGTAGAGGGTTGAAATTTGGTACAGAGTAAACAAACATCATGCAAAATCATTGAACCAATTTTGACTTTGGCCGGATGACGGCAACCATGTTATACAGGTGTTCCTAAAATTTGTTTGCTCAGAACTTTTTTGTTTGTTCGTAACCCTACATTTATTTTTGTAGTTTTTAATAGAAAATTTATTTTCGAAACTTTTTTCACTCTTTGAAAATTTTGATAACATTGACTGTTTTCGAGTTATACGCGAAACTGTTAAGCTTTGATTTCAATCGTAACAAATAAAACATATTCCGCAAGATCTGAGAAGGCGATGACAATTGAAAAACGAACTGATCTAATAACCATTATTTGCATAAATTTCTCAGTGTAGATTTAGTTAAATCCAGTGTTAATTTATTTTAATTGAATAAAAGAATGTAATTTCCAAAACAATAAATTTAATTTTCGCGGTAACAACAAACAAGAACATAATAAAAATTCTAACAAAAATATGAACAAGAACAATAAAATTATAAACAAATGGTAATAAATAAAACAGAACAAAAAAAAATACTAAAGCAGATGTTCAAAAACACTCCCGCCGGCTTTAATGCACGCCTGATATCGCCGTCTTAAATTAAAGCGCACTCTGCTGAGGACGTTGATTTCAGTTCGAAGTTGATCAAATGAATCAACAATTCGTAACCTCAGTTGATCAACTGAAGTTATTTCAACGCAGTACACAAGCGATTTAATGCGTCCCCATAAATAAAAATCTAGAGGTGTAAGATCCGGCGATCGGGGGGGCCAACTTATCGGTGCATCCACTCCTCGTCCAATCCACCGTTCCGGAAACCGTTCACATAGAAATTCTTGGACAGCATGTGTACTATGCGCAGGAGCACCATCATGCATATACCACATTTCTTGTCTTGTGTTTAAAGGAACGTCATCTAAAAAATCATTTAATTGCTCTAAATGTCCCCTGTATGTATGGCCATCCAGCCTTGACGGCAAGAAAACGGGTCCTATAATGACATCGCCCACAATGCCAGCCCAAACGTTAAGAGAAAACCTCCATTGCGATTTCCAAGCTTTCTTAAATCTTGGATTTTCGTCCGCCCAACTATGTGAATTTCTCAAATTGATGATTCCATCTTTAGAAAATGTCGATTCATCTGCAAAA
Organism: Onthophagus sagittarius; assembly: GCA_036711965.1. Taxonomy (NCBI): domain Eukaryota; kingdom Metazoa; phylum Arthropoda; class Insecta; order Coleoptera; family Scarabaeidae; genus Onthophagus; species Onthophagus sagittarius. Next base: position 67,174,058 of record JASERS010000004.1, read on the forward strand.
AGTATTTTTTCTAAAAATTGATCATCAATTTGGATTTTGTGCTGCATTATTTGACAATATTGCAGTCGTAGTGGGTAATCAGCCTGTCGAACTTCCTGAACTTTATAACTATGATATGGATAAAGCTGTTGCTCGTGAAGAACACGCCAGATAGTTGTTTTTGACGTTAAAAAATGCCTCGCCATATCCAAAGTACTAGCTGTAGGATTTTCTTGTACGTAGTCTAGAATATCTTCTTCTAGTTCGGTTGTTCGGACTGATCTGACTTTACCGTTGTTACTAAAATTCGGCTTAAACGTCCCATTTTCCCTTAAACGGGTTTCAATTCTTAAAAATGTTTTTCGATTGGGCGCTCTGCGGTTCGGAAATTTCTCCCGATAACGGTTAGCGGCTGCTACGGCGTTTCCATGACATTCTCCCAATGTCAAAATCATGTCAGTTTGTTCACTAAATGTGTAATTGTCCATTTTGAACACGCAAAATTAATAAAAACTTCATTAACAAACAACTTTATGTTTAAACTACATAAGCAAGTTGACGGCTCAATTTGTTTTTTTTTTAATTGCCATGGCCAACTTTTTCGAAAATTATTGTGTTTAGTGTTACCATTGAAATCGAAGCTTAATATTTTCGCGTTTAACTCGCAAACGGTTAATGTTATCAAAATTTTCAAAGAGTGAAAAAAGTTTCGAAAATAAATTTTCTATTAAAAACTACAAAAATAAATGTAGGGTTACGAACAAACAAAAAAGTTCTGAGCAAACAAATTTTAGGAACACCCTGTATAACATGGTTGCCGTCATCCGGCCAAAGTCAAAATTGGTTCAATGATTTTGCATGATGTTTGTTTACTCTGTACCAAATTTCAACCCTCTACCATTAATGGTTTTGAAAATATTTAGAAAAATGTGTTAAAATTTCTGAACTTTGATGGCCCATATCTTGGCCATTTGAAGACTTTTATAATAATTTTTTTTCACGAATCATCATCATTTTTGCTCTAGTATATGTGGTTAATTTTATGCCCCGAGTCACGGGAACACCCTGTATAATCTCTGAAGATGGCCAAGGAACGAAACTAGTAAGACTTAATTATTTAGAAAAGTAACCAATTTAAAAGTACATCATCAAAACTGACTTACGTACCTAATTTAAAATAATTTAGGGTTTGATTTTGTAGTTTGATGTTGATTTGTACTAGGCTAATCAACATACATGAAAAGTGTTCTAAATTTAACGTAGAATCTATAATACAACAAAAAATCTGAGTTTCTATTTAAGAATGTCAACTTGGGTATAGTATCTCAATTTTAGGGCAGTCTGTACATTTCAATCTTAACTCAAAACATGCGCTCTAAAAAGTATAACATAGATCTCTACGCCTATTTTTTCCAAAAATATTCCCCATACTTTATGTAAGCACTATATATTCTGAAATTAGTTATTTTTGATTCTAGATAACGAAATTTTGTAGTCGAGAATGAAAGTTTTTTTTCAAAATCGTTGGAGCATGCAAAAGAATTGCGCTATATTGTATCAAACACGATTTTTTCGAAAACTGCGTGTTTTAAACCGCACAAATTAATAAAATATCCAAATTATATGATGACATTTAGAATTTGGTTAATATTTTGTCACTCCACCATTTATTTTTGAATGTCACAGATTTACAAATGTCAAAAATGTCGCAAAATTACTATTATAAATTTGCATTTTAACATGAAATGGAATTATAATTCACTTAACTGTTAGTTGCGGTGTGTTTGCAATTTGTCCATAACAATAAATCAATCATTAATGGTACCAATTCTTTGATTTGATTACACCTCTAGTGGTGTAATGAAATTTTACCTAACTGAATATTGATTTGTTTTGGATGTTTCTATGGATATTTGTAGCAACGCAATGTAATTCTTTCAATTTAAATTCATTTAACACATAAGCGGGTTTAGATAAAATTTTGTACTTAACACGTTAAAAAACTACCAATTTTGTTTAAATCACGCAATTTAAAAAACTCGCTCGCTTCGCTCACTCGTTTTGACAAACATTCTATTCGTTAAGCAAAATTAGTCTTTTGCATAACTGGTTACATAAATAACTATTACATACCGGACGTAAAAGACATTTTCCCACTAGCAATCTCGTAAGCTGCAATTGCATTCATAGTTACATGCACCGTATGTTTGGTATATTCTTTGTTTACTATATCGTCCCTTGACGGCGGAACTTAATATTTATTATTGTCCTAGGAAAATAATGAAAATTAACAACATTAAAGAAACTGATTTTTTTATTTATTTCTAATTAATTTTATAAATATTGAACACAATGGAGCATTACGAAAAAGATGAATTTCCTATAACCAATTTCTCGTTTTCTCCATCTTTTTCTATTTTACTTTTCATTAAATGAAGCTATAGTTGGTGAAGTTGGAACTGACAAACTGTATCCTGTCTAACTCTTCTGAAAACATGGTTTTCTTTTATTTCTTTGGATTTTTCTTCGACTGATATTCTGCCTTTGTAAAAAATATGGTTCATTTGTTATTCAATGATTCGGTTACATAACCTTCGGCAACACTAGAAATTTTCCAGCCACCGAAACGTTTTAAACCTAAAATATCCACTGCTGAGTTTGCAAGTAATGATGCCCCGCTCCGTCGAAAACAATGCCCTGTACAAAGGTTTGCTTCGAATAACTTTAAAAAACTTGCTATTTTTGATGAAATTGTTGCCAATGTATGCTTTCCCACGGATTGATTTTCACATTTTCCAGCTTGATATCGCACAAACAAACGAGGATTGTCGGGAATTTTCTCTTTAACTTTGTAATACTTTTGGAACGTCTCCATATAATTGATATATTCTTCTGCTTTGTCTACAAATTGAATGAACGTTGAGTGCCATTTTTGGAGTCAGGAATTCTTCTCACAGTAAATTCATCGCTGATGTTAGTGTCTTCTAACTTCATTTTACACAATTCACTGGTGCGACAAGCACCAGCAATACCCACAATCACTACTGTCTAAAACACAATTTTTTGGATAACTAAGTTTAAAATTTACAAAGCACCTTCATTAGCAAATATACATCATCTGGTGCCTCTCCTCAATATCCATATTGAACTTTTTATATTATTAGTTATTTGTTTATGAAAACAAAACGTTCCTGTACATATGACAACACTTACGATGTGTCAATTTTCTGAAATCACGAATTAAAATCTGTCACGGCAATTTTGCGTGATATCATTGACTTTTGCTAGTGGGAAAATCGTAATAAGCCACACGGAACGTAAGAACTAATATCACTCGGAAGAATCACGGGCCTCGGTTCCCTCAGCCCGTACAATTCTTCACTATTGGAGGAAAAATTGTACGTGATTCTTCCAAGGAATGTTAGTTCTTAACGAACCTTTTCGTTAGGGTGTTCTAATTCAAGATATGTACTTGTTGTTATATGTCGAAATCATTTAAGATTATCATTGTGCTGGTAATTTCTAAGGTAGACTAATTTGAGGTTTTAATTGTTAAAAATTTTAAAGGATTTTTGTTTCAATAAGTATAAAGTAAAACATTCACTTTATTTTATTAAATACAATCTTCTTTATGAAGCAATTTGAGAATACAGAAGAAAGATAAGTTCGAGAAAATTTTATAGCGTTTAATTTTTTTGGGAGTATGAGCTTTTACTTTTAATGCTATAAAACGAAAGCAAGACCAAATTTAATTCTCTTTCGTCATCCAATGGTAAGTCGGTTAATACTGCGGTTAATAATAATAAAGCAAGTTAATAGATGGTTAATCGACATTTTGAAAAGATTTTCTGAATATTTGTCGAGATTATTAATCCATAATTGATGGGGGTATCACGCATGCTATAAAGAAAGAATCATAATCAGCAGTTTACAATTTTGGCCACAGAAACTTATTCTGGATTTAGTTTTACCGTAAAGAAACAATTTGTTTGATTGAGCCTCAGTATATCCCTGAGGTATGTTAAAAATTTTCGATTTTACTTACTCTAATTTTCAAAACATTCATACAAAATTTTAAAAAACTTGAATAAATAATTAAACAAATGAATAAACGAGGAAAAAAACTTAAAACTGTACTTAAAATTAAAGATTTTTAAAAATCTATTTTAAGTGGTAGACTTTTAGAGAGAGCAATTTAAAAAGGCAATATTCTTGAGAAGTTGTCCTCTTGGACGAAATCATAAACCTAAAACATCCAAAATTAATTGTGCTGAAGCCGATATAAGAAATATTTTACTTTTAGTTCCCCCTGACATTAATTCAAGGAAAAGTTAATTTCATTTGGTTTTTGAAATCTATTATTAAGTTCAATACGTTTTTTTTTAATTATTATGTTTTGTAAGGATTTTAAAGAATTCATTTTTTTGGCTTTATGATTATGAATACTTTTTATTTACATGATTACATTTTCCAATTTTAATTGTAAGTTTTCAAATTTTTTTTTTATAATTTTCACTTTTTTGTGAATTACAATATTCATTTTTAATACGTTAATCGCCACGCAAGTTAATTTTAACTAGCACCTTAATATATCGGGTGTCATGTGGACATTTTTATGGTTGTTATGTATGCATGGTTGTGGCATAGTCCTAATATTTTTACAAATTTAATGTAACAATATCATTGGATTGTTATTAAATGTATAATTTCAGTGGATTGATATCAGTATTAGTATTAGTAACGAATTATCATTGATAATCTTTGTGTTCATTGCTATTAAATGCCGCTATTGGGTATTTCCCTGTTGGCATCCCAAAGATATAAATAAATTATACGGGCTGTCTCAAAAATGTGTGACACCATGAGGATGTATTTTTTTATATTGCACGATATAATATATCGTGCAATATATATTCTATATTTTTCACATTATATTTTCTCACATTTTTGGCTGTATTTATGGATGCCTACACACCTCCAAAATTTTATTAAAATCGGCGAAAATTTCATGACAAACTTATTAAATAAGGTCTAGTAGTTGCGTTAATCTAGATCTATTGGACTAGATACACTTTTTTGGGACGGCCTGTATCTGTATAATAAAAAATAATTCCCTGAAATGCTGTATGAGATACAGTATAAGCCAATTAATTACTAACTGATCTATTGAAAACGCGAGCTGAGGCGAAGGACCATGGATAGTTGTTTTCTTAAGAAATTCGTTCAGTTTGATATGATTGTTAGAAAATCAAATGTTGTATTGTGACGAAAACAACATTTAAAGTATTTGTGACATTAAAAGAATAATATAGGTAATAGGTTATTCAATCTTTTTGTTTTCATTTGTTTTAGTGGGATCTCAAGTATTGGAATAGAAGTAACTTGATACGCCCATAGAAAATCGAACTAGACAGGTGAAATAGAACGTTGAGGTAAGAAACTTGTCAATAAAAATAATTTGAATTTTTGTATACAACTGCTTTAATTTTCTCGTAATGGTAATTAATCCATAATTAATATAACCATAATTAATGTAACCAAAAAATTAAAAAAGTAAACAAAAATAGAAAAGAATAAATAAATATAAACATGTACAAATAAGCTCTGTTGTAAGTGTCAGTCTCTTAAACTGTGCTTTTTGAATTTCAGATAAGATTATACGTAGCATAATAATGTGCATCAATTAATAATTACAGAAACTATGCTAGTAGCTATGCTAAATCAAAAGTATTGAAAAATGATCGCCATCACCCCGCTGTTGAGTTCCTTGTTGAGAACGCTCGATCCAGGGAACTGCGCGATGATCCTACTCTAAAATATTTTTTTAATCGTGTGGATTACGAGGAGTTTAACAAAGTACTTCTTGATGTTAACTGGCCTCATCGATTGGTGGGTCATAGTGTGGATGATGCGGTTAGTGTATTTTAAAATATCATTAACGTTCTTATTGATGCTCACGTTCCGCATCGACGGCTATAAATGGAGGGCTTACGGTAATCAGGCAGATTATCTAACATTTATAATTTTGCGTAACCGTTCTAAAACCCTCATTAAATCGGATTACTTAGAGTGTCCGAAACATCTATGATCCTTCATTAAACACAGGAGGGGTGGATGTGTTGGTATTCCTTCTACGATGAAGTTTTGTGATGTTCATGCTGATAATGCTCAAGATATTTGTTCTTTATTTGCCCTTTATTTTAATTCCGTTTTCGTTGATGGTAGCCCCTCCGATCCTTCGCATGGTATGCCGACTGATGGATATGCACTTGGTTTGGTGAAGAGGATGTTTTGCATGCTCTTAATGAAATTGATGTTAGAGCTGCGGCCGGTCCAGACAAACTACCGGGTTGTTTCATTAAAAAGTGTGCTACCGGTTTAGCGAAACCTCTATTTCTTATTCTTTCCCCGTGAATGGCGAAAGGCCTGTATTCAAGTCTGGTGACCGTTGTAATGTATCCCGGTATCGTCCTATTTCATGTTTGTCCTTATCATCAAAAATTTTTGAAAAATTAATTTACCCTAAATTATTATATATTTTGAAGCCCTTCTTGATCGGTGAGCAACATGGCCTTCTGCCTGGTAGATCGATTGAAACTAATTTAATAACCTTTACAAATTTTATTCATGGTACTCTTGATCGATCTTGCCAGGTGGATGCTATCTATTCGGATTTTAGTAAGGCCTTCGATAAGATCGATCACAACATTTTAATAAGAAAATTGTCATTGCTTGATGTTCCTCCTGGTCTTCTGGCGTAGTTGGCTTCCTGTGTTAGTAACCGATATCAGGCGATTCGAGTAGGCAATTGTGTGCCTGCGTTTCACCAGGTCACCTCTGGAGTTCCCCAGGGAAGCCATCTTGGTCCTGTTATTTGCTTGGCATACATTAATGATATTCTTGTATGTTTTGAACATTCTAAATTTTTACTTTATGCGGACGATTGTGAAATTTTTTTTAGATTTGTCATCTTAATCGGATTGTGTTAAACTTCAATCCGATTTGGACCGGTTCCATAAGTATTACGCCGATAACAGCCTCCTCCTGAATTATGATAAGTGTTTAAAATTACTTTTTGTCGCAACCGCTACACTCTAAATTTTACATACAGGTTCGGTGGTGCGGACATTCAGTCGGTTGATCACATATGCGACCTGGGGGTTACTCTTGATAGTAAATTAATGTTTAACCTACACGTTGAATTCACTATTTCCAAAGCTCTGGAGAGGTTGGGTTTTGCGATTCGAACCTGCCGTCCTTTTACAAGTGTTAATTACATCAAAGCGCTATATTTAACGCATATAAACAGTGTACTTTGTTATGCCTCTACCGTCTGGAATCCCCAGTACCACGTTTACAGTAAAGCTATAGAATCTGTTCAACGCAGATTTTTGCAGTATCTATCTTTTAAAATAAATCTTCCATATTGCGATTACTTTATGCGATGTAGGATTCTGGTATTTCAGACAGTTGAAAAGAGGCGACTTTGTTGCGACCTACTGTTAATTTATAAACTTTGTAATGGTGTCATTGATTCACTTGAATTGGTTGGCGGGTTACGTTTTCACGTTCCTCCATATCGGACAAGGGATGTTCAGACTTAATCGTTCGAATAAGAATGCCCACTTTAACTCACATCTCCAGAAACTAAGCATTCATTTAACAATTATTGTGAAAATACTGATATATTCAACACCACTTTGCTTGCGTTTAGGCGGTTTTTGTGTGGTGTGGGTGTTAATGATATGGATCATTAAAACTAATTTTATTTGTTAGCGCAATATGTATATATATATATATATATATATATATAATTTCTTTTTTTCAATTTTTTTATAATTATTATTTGTTTCTTTCAAACTTATTTTTAATTCGTTTATAATTTGTAAAATGGACGCTTCGCGGGGGGTTCACCCTGTTTGCGTCCCAATTCTCTAATAAATAAATAAAATGATTATAACGTTCTGACATCGTTTAGATACGACGTCTATTAGACTATCATTTTTCTTTTAATTGGTTTTCAATTGTATAAAAATTTGTCTTCAATACAATTTGTCTTCATGTTTATAAACATATTCCTTTTGTAAACACTGCTGATATCTTTTTATATTTCTCATTGAGTCATCTTTCTTACAGTATATTGTGTCTTTTGTGATTTGATGCCTGTGAAGTGTTCTTTATAATCAGCTTTTTACAGCTGTGCCATAGGTACATGAGCGTTTCATCAAGAATATTTGAGAATGTGATGGGATCTATCTATCTCTCTTTCTACTTGAGTACATTATTCTTTATTGAACGCATATGTACGTGCGAATTGTATTTATGCTTTTGGCGCAAAGACCAGTTCTTTGGCACCAGAAGTTGCGAACATAGGTAAATGTTTGCTGCCATTTCTGAATACTGAATCGGAATTGTGAAAGATTTTTTCAATTCTTCAGCAGTTGAGAATGTCGTGATGTTAATAATAAAATCACTGTTTACTGTAGCAACTCTGTTTTATTATATACATTTACGTTACAGTATCACATCTAATTATTATTACAACGTCTGATACCGTATTGTTTTACATTTCTGTTGTTATGGATCATTACTCTAACACTCCTCCTTTAGTTAATTTAGCAGTACTAATTAACTTGTGTACAGATCAGAAGCAGTTCAGATGTTCGCAAGGATTCTAAACATTTCAAATTTATGCTTAACCAAACTTTCGTAAATATGTCCTCGATATTATTGTTGGTTTGAATATATTCTATTCTGACCATGATTTTATTCGTCTGATATTGTGTATTTTTGCTTCCTTCATATAATAACAATAATAATTTATTAGTCTCAGTGCCACATAAATTTAGATGGAGATAAGTCATACAATACATTATTACACATAACAAAATACACAAAAAAAATAACGAAAAAAGCTAAATACACCTTATACCTATGGTAAACTATGGTAAAAAACATTCTCGATCAAGTACGCCTTGACTCTATTTTTGAATGCACGAGGAACGGTGATGCTGTTTATTGAAACAATTAACTTATTATATAGTTTTACAAAATCGTATTGCAGACTTTTCTCGAAAAATGCTGTTTTGTATCGCAGCAACGGCAATTCAACACGTCTCATCTCATACTGGCTAACAGAGCCTAAAAATCTTTCACGATTTCCGTTGACAAACACCACAGCTTTGAAAATATAGATACAAGGGAAGGTAAGAATACTATTATATTTAAAAACTTCCTTGCAGGATTCACCACATTGCAACTGAAACATAATTAACATAATAATTAAATTAATTTAATAATTATTAATAAACATAATTAACCAACCACATAATTACCCTTGTCAAGGTGTTCATAGACATATGAAAAGAAATCGACAGTAGCGGTCGCAGTTGATAAGCCCCTTCGAAATCCGTGCTGCGATCGACACATTACTCGAAATGCATCAAAATAACTCAACAATCTTTGCTTAACAACGGTTTCGAATATTTTTGAAAACACGCTCCAAATAGAAATAGGCCTGTAGTTCTCAATACTATGCGCATCGCCCTTTTTAAAAACGCGTTACCCTAGCCACCTTCAGTAAGTCAGGAAGAACCCCTAAAAGAACCCCCTAACTCAATTGACCGATTCAAAATCTTGGCCAAAGGCACGCATAAACTATCACTCACAAATTTGACGCATTCAACAGTAACATCATCCCATCCAACAGCCTTAACACTTTTCAAGCCTTTAATAGCATCGAAGACCTCCCCAGTCACCCAGCGTACAAGATTGTGACAAAGATGACCCGTAAGTAGCCACCAATCTGTTCTGAACTACAGATGAAAAGGGAGTATAATAACTATAATCCCTTAGAATGTAGTAGATACCGAAAGATTTAATTTCCATGTATTCAACATTTTTCTCCTCTTTTCAAATGTATGAAATAATTTTGATACGGTTAATATATGAGTTCTTGCGCCGTGCGGCGATTTCAATACCGTTGCCGGTTATGGTACATCACTCAAGGTGGTAAGACTGAATAGTCTTGAAAACTCTAGAGTTTGCGAGGTAATGCCACACAAAATAGTGCGCCGAAAAGAGGGGTCAAGACATACATACACATGGCCGAAATAAAACGGTGAGGATGTACAAAGGGACGGTTGGAGCCTAAGTGCTTTGGTTAATACCACTTGTGGTTTAACCAACCTCAAGATGTATCCCTTTCCTATTCCCTTCCTAATAATAGTTTCACGACAAGGTGGTCTTTTTTTGTATTCTTTTTTATGAAGGATTGTTTACCTAATTATGTACACATAATTGATAAAATCGTAATATATACAGGATGTCTCACGTAACTGGTTCATTAGAACTTTTTTAGGTTCAATGTTGATTAAATTATCCATTTTATATGTAATGTCAAAATAGATTTAAATTTTGAAATTTAAAATCAAAACTGTTCCAATTCTGTACCTATTTACTGGTTTATTACATTAAAATTTGCTTTACATGTTTCGACAAAGTGTCATCTTCAGAAGCGCTATAAAATGATTAATAATACTATTGTAATCTTAGAATGTTAAAGTAAATACAACTTACTCGTCAAATCAAAACAGATAATCGTTCAAAATACATAAATTATAACCTCACAGTGACGATTGTTTTTTAGTACATTTCAGTATGTCTACGTTTTATATGTGAACCACTTTAAAATTATTCAAAATCAAAAAACTCTGTCACAAATAATAAAAACGGAGCCAGGACTTAAAATGCGTTACAAGTGATACTGAGTTACAACACAAAATGGATGAATTGCAAGAAACAAATTTTTGTTAAAAATAAAACGTATAAGGTATAAATTCAAATGCGCATGTGTTCTTGGAAATTAAAGAGTGAGAAAGGACAATTAAAACAAAAATGAAAAATATCAATTCAAAACCAGAATGTTTAAATAGAATATCTCAAAATAAGTTCGTAATTTTTAATGAAAAATGAGAAAATAAATAAACAAACACATAAAATTGCAAATGTAGTAATTATGGGATATATGGGGGGGGGTTGTGGAATTAAAATGGGGAAAGTTAATAAAATAAAATAAAACAGGATAGGGTGATAGGAAAAGGATGTATGAGGGAGAAGGAAAGGGGAGCCGCAAGGGCCCAAAATCTGCGACCAACATGTGGGGCTAATCAATGTTGGTCCTCGGTATTTTGGGGAAAGTGGTTGTTAGGCAATTGTATAATGGTGTTATACTGTGATAGACCTGATCATTAAGACATTCGAGATGTGGGCTATTTTTTAATTTTTCTATTTCATAAGATTCTAGAAGTTCTAGTTTGTGACTTTTATTTTGTTTATGTAAAAGTTTAACGTTGTTCTGTATGTTAAAAGTACGATTGTATAGATTCAAGTGATTACCGAAATTTGAATTTGATCTAATTATGTTCTCTGGTTCTGGTTTTCAATGCTCTCCCTGTTTCACCAATATAGGTAGCACCACAAGTGTCACATTCGAGTTTGAAAAATCCATTCAATTTCAACGTCTCAATCTTATCTTTCGCATTATGTAAAATTTTTTGTAAAGTAAATTTATTTTTGCAAGATATATTAGAACACTAACACTTATAGATCTGACACTTATACGGGAAACATAGCTTACAGTATACACAACATTTTAAAAAAATACGGAATCAACACATTTAAACATTTAGTTTGTTAGTTTTTATTTACCAAAAATAACCAGCAGAAGAACGCATAAATGAAACAATGAAAAACAATAATATGACGTAATATTTGACGTAATGATGGGCGAGATATTCCTAGAGGGTTCAGTTTATTTATTAACGGTGCTTTCTTGGAAAATATTATTCATCTAAATCGAAGCACATCTTACCGAAGCATTTGGTAAAGCAATAAAATATGACAAAACATTTATTCTATTAATTGATAAAGTTTCTTCCAACAACATCGCAAGATATATATAAAATGAAAAAGCTTTGGTTTGGCTTAAAACGATGTAATTTTATTCAGTTAAATCTTCGGTACGACACGTGTTTCACTAGTAACGGCATTGACAGGCACGACTACATTTAGAAAAGAGAAAACCAAGTCAAAATATATAAAAATCTTTTAATGATTGAAAAATTACCGTCAATGGACACGTTGTTGTGATAAGTATATGAACTGCGGAAAGGACCTTTTAGATATATACATTAGAGATGCATAATCTTACAAATTTGAACCTGAAAAGCTGTATTAAAATAAGTCAAGTGTAAAATGTAATGAAATGAAACTTGAAAATTACCTTAATCTAATTTTATCTTATGAAATATTTGAAAAATTTAAGCCAAAAATTAAATAATATGATGCCAAAACAATATTCGTTAAAAATTTTGAATTTTTAAGACTGATGTTTGAAGATAAAACAAAATTACAACTAAAACTAAACTTGAGTCACCCTTTTCTTACGACATATTTAAGCGGACTGAGTATGCGTTTGTGCATTATATTAGGTTATGTTAAATTTTTTTTTTAATGTTAAAATGGCAGGAGATTTGAATTTGAAATTTTAAATATTTAAAAATTATTGTAACATTTTTAAGAAGAGCCTGTGTTCGTTAATTTCTGAGAGATCATTCAATAGATGTTTTTCATTTTCGGTTTTATATTTAATAATGAAAAATTCCTCATACAGATCCAGTTTTTTAGATTTACTGATGTTTTTAAGTAGTGATATGTTGTTAGTTTCGATGTTATGTTTATGAAATTCTAAGTGTTTGTAAACGTTAGAAAGTTGTTTGCTTTTATGTTTGTTAACTCTAGATAAGAGGCACCTTCCCGTTTACCCCACGTATCTGCAATCACAGTCTCCACACTGAATAAGGTATACACCACTTTTTTGTAGATCATCAAACTTATGTTTATTGTTGATAATTAATTGGCTGATTTAACACCAAACAAGAAGGCCGGAGTGATGTTGTATTTGGTAATATTATTAGCAAATTTGGCAAGGTTATGGTTATAAGTAAGTGTTAAAAGCTGTTTTTAAGATTGAAAGTTAGGATAAACTAATTTTTTAATGTTATTTTTATGAATATTATTAATGATATTTTGAAGAAATTTGATACCATAACCATTATTAATGCCTATATTTATGATATTGTTAACTTCAATTCTGAAACTGTTTCTACTGAGAGGTACATTATATAGTCTATTACATAAAAAATTGAAAGCAGCTTTTTTGTGAGCTGTATGTATAGATGTCGAAGTTGATAGAACCTTCATGTATATTTTTGATTATAGTAAGATCCAAAAAATTAATGCGGTTGTTCTCTTCTATTTCCAAGGTGAATTCAAGATTGCTGATGGTGTTGAGAACATTAAACAAGGCTTTAAATCTGGCTCGATTACCTGAGTAAAATTTAATATCTTTAGTGATGTTAAGGTACTTATTAGAAGAAAGTTTATTTTCAAGGTTATTGACGAAAATGTCGGCGATTATACCCGAAATTGGGGATCCCATGGGAAGACTATCTGACATAGAGAAAAATTTGTTATTTAAAATAAAAAAGTTTTGTTTACATATAAATTTAATGATGGAGCAAAGTTCTTCTACAAAAATCAAACGGTTTCTAGCATTTTACGTATGATTTTGATAAATTCCTCAATAGCAAGAAAACTATAATAAATAGGTACAGGAATATTTATAGATAATTTGTAGAAAGGATAGATAATTTGTAAAATATATATATTAAGGGTGAGACACCCTGTATATATATATTTTTTATAAATCTTATCATTAATTATACTATTCCAGATTGCTAACCGTATGCATAAAATCAACTACTGTGTATGTTGAGTTGCATCATGAGCTGGTTATCGTCAAAAAGAAAATTTTTGTAAATGAGTGGGAAATGAGAGAACTAAAAGGAAGGCATTATCTGCGCCCTCAAAGGAAGACACGCACTCTTTATCTCGCATTGCATCATTTCGAGCAGATAAGAGAGATAGATAATTATGTTACTGCGCAGATAACAAATACACAAATAAATTAGTAAATATGGCGCAAAGTGCGTAGTCGTACTTCTTGTCGGTGCAGATCTGATCAAACAATTTTCGTGGTAAATCGTGTGTGACGGATGTGTTGGTGACTCAATTCATTAATGATAATATTCAGGTCAAAGACTTTAAATTTAAAGAGAGCATGCTTGACCGTAGTCACCGGCTGGGTCCTCCCAAAAAGCAGCTTGATAAATCCTGCGATACTATCCACCGATCAATCATTATTAAACTTCTATCCTAGAATGTAAGACTGTGAAACCACGTTGGGTCGCCCCTCGTCCTTCGGAGAGGACGCTTAAGCGGTCGGTCCCGGCAACCAGTCTAACATCTCTGGTTGTCGTTAATACACATGTGTTTTAGGAGGCTCGACTATATAGGGAATGCGCGCTAGCGCTCTCTGACCCCCCCCCCCTCCGCTCGCGCCTAGGCTTCGGCCACAGAATATCTACAACCAGAATGTCAACTCTCTGTCGGCACGTTTGAAGTATAAGGCCAGGCGCGCACATCTGATTTTCTGTCGCGCGACTGTTTGGTCGCAAAAATAACACACATACCATTAAATACAAATGCGCGCATATGCGACTAAATAATAGCAGCGATTAAAAAGATGTAACCTGCTCCATATTTGTAACGACGCGATTGTCGCGTCGTTAAATGTATCACATGAACAAGAATGAACATGCACGCACATGCGACTGTTCAGACGTAGTCGCAGCACAGGTCGAAGTTGGTGTATAGGATAATTATTACAACAAATTTATTAAAAATGGCTGAATCTTCAGAAGTGTCTGATAATAGTGACAATGACTTGGCATCTAGTGTCTTAGACACAGAAACTATTATTATCGAGGTAGAAAAAAGACCAGCTCTTTACAAGAAACATTTGAAAGAGTATAGTGACGGAAATTTAAAGGAAAAATTGTGGGGAGAAGTGTATAGCAAAGTTATATCCACTTGGAACAAGTTATCGGCCGAAGAAAAACACAAGAGAGGTACGCGATATTGTTTTTATTTAATAGTTTTTAATAATCTTATGTAATAAATGTTGTGCAGATAAGTATTTAAATTTTATCATATTGCCACGGAACTGAACCTTCGGGGGATGTAAAGTAATTTGCCATATAGTCTCTTATATTAAGACCAACTCTGTTAGGTCTTATTCCAGCTGGAGGACAGCTCTGTAATAAACACTCATAAAATTCGTCCTCCATTTGCACACCGTCTTTCTTTCGCACCAAGTTATGTAGAATGCAACATGTTTTAATGATAAGGTCGGCAAATTCGACTCGCACGTCTAATGATCGATGCAAAATACGCCATTTGTTCGCTAAAATACCAAAGGTACACTCTACCATACGCCGTGCACGAGTCAGTCTATAAAGACTCTTTGTTTCATTGTTAAGTTTCTTCGAGGATAAGGCCGTAAAACATTTTGTGATAACGCGAATGCATCGTCTCCTACTATCATGAAAGGTATGGGTTCTCCCATCTCGTTGTTTGGTAATTTTTGTGGAGTAGGAACATTTAATTGGTTATTATGTAATCTTTGACCAAAATTCGAATTCTTAAAAACACTGGAATCGCTTCCAGCACCATATGCTCCTACATCTATTGCTGTAAAACAGTAGTCGGCGTCTACTATACCCAAAAGAATAGTTGAATAAAAGTTTTTATAATTATAAAATTCGGAACCAGTATTATTTGGTTTCTGTAATCTAATGTGCTTGCCGTCGACTGCACCGATACAGTTCGGAAAATTTGTCCTATCGTAAAACTCTTTGGCAATATTTATCCAATCTTCTTCAGACTTTTCTGGCATCTACAAAGGCTGTAAATAGTTCCATAATTGGTTACACGTGTCTTCAACAATTTCCCTTATCGTGGTAGCCCCAAGTAAAAATTCAAAGTGTAAAGAATTGAAACTATTGCCGGTAGCAAGGTATCTGAAAAATAAATAATAACTGTTTTTTATTGCAGGAAAAATTATTCAAAAAAAATGGAAAAATTTAAAAGATTGTTTCGCTAGGGAATTAGCAGCCCAGCGTAAAGCAGTGTCTGGGCAAGCAGCAAAAAAAAAGAAGATATATTTATTTCGACCAATTGCAATTCCTTTTCCCAATAATGAAAGATAGACCAACTACCAGCAACACCGGACCTTCTCAATCAATTGAGATTGATCAAGAAAATCAGGAAATGATATCTTCTCCTTCTTTAGCAACCAATACAGAAAATTCGGAAAGTACATCCATATCTAAAAGAAGGGCTGCAAGAAAAACTGTGCTTAAAACAATTCCATATGAAGAAAACTTACTGAAAATATTGGAGGATAAGCAATGTGAAACAATCGACGAAGATAAAAATTTTTCACTTATGCTTGTTCCAATGTTCAAAAAATTAACTGATGACCAAAAACATTATGCGAAAATTGAAACCTTAAATATCATGAAAAATGCAAAAAACATCGGAAATCCTCCAGTTTTTTACAGTTCAATGCAACAATCTTATTCTCATCTTTATCCTAACCGTCTGGTAGACCAAGTGCAATTTCCAAGATCAAATTTTCAACAACAGCAACAAGGAGGCAATGAAAGTATTTACTCCGCGCCATCGACATCAACGGTCAACTCTGCACAGTCCACACCATCAGCAACCATTTTTTCTGATGGTGACAATGCATATTTTGACTTGTCAAATCAATAAATTAATTAAATTAAACAAATAGAACATATATTTATTATTTAACTTTATTTTTAATATCTACTTCTATATATCTAGTCTATTAGTAGTTTGCAGAAAATATCTAGTTAATTTGGCAGAACGACGACACAAAACAAAAGCTGGTAAGTACCTTCTTACCTTATTGTTACTGCAAGACATTCCTCAGGTGGTATACATTTTCTCCATTTACTATTTTGGTACGATATTTTCGGTCCTATTATTTTTAATAATTGAAGAAAAGATTTTTCACTCATTCTGTAATAGTTAAAGAATTTACGAGGTTGCTTTCTTAAATCTTCATGAAGAATGTAAAATTGACCCCGATGTTCTCTGTCATATAAAATTGGATGCACCCAAAATTTTCTTTTCCGTTGCTTTCTGAATTTCTTTCGTAATAACAGAGCCACTATACAAACGGTTTCTATGAAGTCCATGTTGATACTAGGCTCTAGTCATGATTAATCAGTCGCAAATGCGCGACCATACAAATTTTTTGCGACTACTACTTTTATGTCGCTGCGACAAATAATCGCATGAAAATCGCATGTGCGCGCCTGGCCTTAGAGTGGTTGAACTCATAAGAAACAACTTTGTTAAGAGATGTATGTTTTCGAAAGATATCAAAATTGAAGTTGTAATGCTCTTTACTAATTATTAAATCAAGAAAATTAAGCTTCCCATCATTTTCCATTTTTAGAGTAAATTTTAGTTAATCGTGTCTATCATTCGTGTAATGCTGCATATCAATGAGATCTGAAACGCTACCATTGTACACGCAGAAAATGTGGAATATAGAATGTGTCCATATAGCGGAGCCATTTAATTATATTTTTGTAAAGGTTAAATTTATGCATCTAAAATATTTTTTCCTTTACAATAATATATAGCGTTTATAAATTTGTAATAGATAAATTTAATAATCTAAAATTGAGGAGCAAATGAAAAAAATAGGGCCGATGGATCCAGTTACCCCAGAAAATTGGGGCAACTGGGCCATACGGGTCTACGCTTCATAAAAACTGCTGTTATTGATAATGGGGTATCTGCGCTACTTGTCAAATATGTGAACTGCATGAAAAAAAAACTACATTTTCGATATGTTCGATAAGTCATCCAAATCATCAGAAAAACTGATCATATTTCAAAACCTAGCAGAACTGCTTTTAAGCGGCTTTGACAACTTTCTTATTACGTCTTCTTTGGTAACGTAGGATTCTTCTTCTGTTTCCATAAACTTCAATGTTTGAGGATGACGTTTGAAAAATACGACATCATATCTGAAATTTTTTCTTGATTTTCTGTAAATTTTCACAACACAATATTCACCCGTTTTTATTGAGTTCACATCATGTTCATCTATTTCTTCCGGGTGACTCAGATTGTCGTAATCGTCGTCACTGTCATGCAGAGACAGTTGATCGCTTTCTTCACTTGTCTTGTCATCACTGTTAATCTTCTTCCTTTTCGTTTTATTGCTGGCAGTGCGCTTAAAAATACCCTGTGCTTCTAATCCTTTCTTTTTTTCTTTTGCTGTATATTTTAGTTTCCTTCCGTTCACCTTATCCTGCTTTTTTTTCGTTAATAGGTATTCTTTTGATGTAATAATTTCACAGTTGGTCACAAGTCGTTTACGCTTTTTATCAGTCGTTTCAGGTTTTTCTCTTTCTTAAGTAAGTCTAATAACACTTCCTGAAAGCTTTTGCGGTCCACTCCCGTAGATGTAGTAGATTGCTCTAACTGCAGAGTGATTACCGTTGGTGGATCAACTACTTGTAGTGGTACTGCTTCTTTTAAGTGAGAAAGAATCTCTCCTGGCAAAGTGACTGTAGGAATAGCATCTTCCTCCTGTGTTTGTGTGATTCAAGAACTACTAGCTATTTCCGAAGATACTATATTTGTTGAATGAGTGAGAAAACTGCCTCGTGAAAACTGCCACATTCAAAGGCTGCAATAGGTGGGTGGTATGGGGAGGTAGCTTCATAATAGCTATTTAATTTTCCTGGGTCAGTCTAATTAATTGAGTAGAAATATGAGTGGTATGACCGTAATAGATCAGCAGGACTAGTCTATCTTCGCCTATGTTCCGTAAAAAACACATCATCCGCGAGAACTTGCTGAAACTGCTGTTTGTGATGCAACGTCTTGATCAATCCAATTTTCCATCACATATTTCCCTTTAAATACACACAATAGTGGAAGCATTTGTCCTCCTGCAGAACAACACAACAGCACTGATGTGTTTTCGCGTTCAGTTATACACGTTTTTCGCTTACTTTTTGCACTTTTTGGGTCATGACAGAATGAGGTTTCGTCACAATTAAATATCCTTTCCGATTTTCCACCAAGATTTAACTCTTTTAAGGTTTCTTCCAGAACTCCAAAGAAGTTGTATACCACCCACGAGTTGACTTGATCGCAGCTTACATGCTTCCTTGATTGACAAGCCATGCCGAAATCTAAAAGATATGAACCAGTCTGCACCAGGTTTTTAAACCTACATGGGATGTTATTTTGTCTGATGTAAAGTTGAACGAGATCTAAAACTTCGTGACGGGACAAGCCAAACCCATTTTTATCCATAACTTTTATAAAGTTTACTATGTCTCCTTCTACAGGAGCAAACAAAAAGATCCAATTTATTTAACACCGCCGCCGCCCTTACCATCTCTTGAAGTGAATCCTTTATCACGTTCACCCAGAATACGGTGCTTTAGTGTAGACCTAGGTATATTGTAGAATGTAACTGCTGCTCTAGTTGTCCTATTGTTGTTCTTAACATCTTTGATGGCCTTTTCCAAATCCTCTTCAGAGTACTTTGAGCCAATTCTTCCTTCAGTTTTCCTGACGTATGTTCTCACCATTGTCTGGAGTAACCAATATAAGAAAAATTTTAGGCTAGGTTAAAGTAAAATAACAATTAGTATATCTGTAGTTTCACCTCTAATATTATTCTGTGCAAAACTAATTTTTAACACAGTAATTCACAAGGAGAAACAAGATATAACTTCAGTAATAAACATATTAACTAAACATGCCTAACTAAACATATTAGAAAATATGATAATATATATTGGGGTAATTAGATTATACTGGGGTAATTGGGTCCAATGTGGGCCCAGATACCCCAAGCACGTGGCCCACTTACCCCATTTTTGAAAAATTATGGGGGTAATTGGACCACCTCTTCATGCTTATAAAAATTCGTCGTTTCTTTCGTTTTA
Source organism: Onthophagus sagittarius (assembly GCA_036711965.1). Lineage (NCBI taxonomy): Eukaryota > Metazoa > Arthropoda > Insecta > Coleoptera > Scarabaeidae > Onthophagus > Onthophagus sagittarius. Next base: position 67,194,016 of record JASERS010000004.1, read on the forward strand.
TTTTAAAGAAAAGTTGGTTTGAAGAAGTTTCTTGTGTGGTGTTAAATTGCCATTCATGGTCTACAAATAAACATAAAATTGATACACGTTTTCAATTCTGCATTTCGAAGATGTCTTGATAAGGATTAAGGTATGAATTTTTGTGATAAATTTTTATAATTAACAAAAAATTCTATTTAGTAATAAAAAAATATTTATATGAGTATCATTTACTCCATGAATTCTAAACATTTTTGCAATTTAATTAGTCCTTACATACCTGTTACTTTAGTAGTCTCGTTTGTAAAATAGTTATTTATGAAACAATCTGCAAAAAACATTTAAGGCTGCAGTCTCAGGGTTTAAAATTTATTTCCAATACAACGTGTTTACCGTTTGATATAACTAAATATTTTTGAGACTTTGTAAGTGCTTGAGTAAATGGAGCTTATAATCGGTCTTATTGGTAGGTTGGTTTTGTGGATTTTGGGAAGGGCGTATAATTTAAGAATTTGTGGGTTCATGGGTAGAAGAAAATATTTCCTCCCAAATCAACGATGATAGCGGAATTTTCTTTAATTATAATTGTTGTCTTCTTATGAAAATTGTTAGTAGGATCCTTGTTAATTTAGGGTGGAAGTACTGGTTGCACTTGTTAAGAATTAAAAGCGAATATTGAGAATTCAACCAAGACGGGGAAGAATTAAAAAAAACTCATTTAACCATAAACCAAGCTTTCGATGATTTATTTTTATCTTTTTCAGGGTATGCTACAAACGACAACAGTTAACAATGTTTGATATAAAAACAGTAATCTAATTTACATTTAGAGATCACGATGTATAACAATACATGATGTTAAATTAAGAGTCTCCATAAAACATCAGAGGTGGAAGCAATGTATATTTCTCGTAAGATTTTTATAGGAACAGAGAACACCAAAAATAGCGTGGGTAAGATCAAGAGTCGATAAAGGCGCGAAAAACAGGTCGAAACAAGGTGCGCCAACTCACACTGGGGAAAAACTTTAAGGCGAGAAAATCACCAGGTGTATTTCATGAGAAGAAGAAGAGAAAGGATCAGCAAACAAAGATGGAACAAGTTGTTGTCAAGGACAGAGACTTGCAAATTGCTCTTAACCCCAAATCTAACCAAATGAATTTGAAATTTAAAATTATATGTAAAAAACGACGAGGTTAAAGTTGGCTCTAAGGAACACAACTATAGGACATTATTATATATTAAACAAAATTGAAAAGGCAAAACAAATGGCCGAAACATACCTGGTATAAAATTTTTGAACATAAAATGGTCAGACTCACAAGACAGTGAATGTAAGTTATACGCTGAAAAGGGTTATATTTAATTAAAAATATATATGAATAGTAAGCGGATAACCCACAAATTGTTGTTAAAATTATAAAAGAATTAAAGTAGGGAATAAACCGTGTGATGTTAAAGCCGAACAGAGCCCCATGAGAGGTCTGACAAAACCGAGTTGTTGTTAGGTTTTTTTGTCAATTCAATGAGGTGACAATAGTTAATATACCTAATAACCTCTGTGAATCAGTCCTGAAGTTGACTGTGTTGTCAAAAGAGACAATGTGGAACATTTCCATAAATAATCTCCTTCTATAAAACTTTTCTTTGCAAAGAATTTTTGTATCATCAAAATCAAAATTATGACCCGTGGTAACATGGTGTTCTGCGAGGTCGGTACCGCCTGATTTCTTTGTTGCACAGTCTCTTAGATGTTGAGACAGACGAGACTTCAGATATTGAGAAGTAGTGCCCACATAGCAATTGTCACAACCATTGCAATCAATTCTGTAGACTAAATTTGATTGTAGAGGACGAGGTGTAGTGTCCTTCAGGGAGGAGAAAATATTTCTAAGGGGTCTGTAGGTGTATTTAGCAAATTTTAAGGTACAATCCCAAAAGATTCTGATTAGATTCTCAGTAAAACCCAAAATATAGGGAGCCTTAACGAATCTAAGTGGACAATCAGGTAAGGAATCGTCTGGAGGATGAGTCATCGACCAGTCAAGAGATGATGTTGACACAGCGACTAGCCGCATGGGAGAATCTTGATGGTAAATGATTCGAGTGACTAGGGATTTCGGAAAGTCATTATTACAGAAAATATCTGTTAGGATCTTAAGGTTCTTATCACGAAAACCCTCATCCGCCAGCCGTAAGACCCTATCTTTCATCGCCCTAAGGGTGTTGATCTTCATTTGGTCGATTTCCTATACCAATCTAACAGGACACGTTGGTCAAGTTTCCTGATGATTTGGATGTCAAGAAAGGGTGCACAGTTGTTGGTTTCGGTCTCTATAGTAAACTGTGTATGGTGGTTCACAGCATTAAATTCCCTCTTAACAAGAAGGAGTTTGTCATAAAGGACAGCCCAAATGATGTCGTCAACATATTTATATATGAAGGGGAGGTTGAAAAGCAATCTGGGAATGCACACATCAAAACCAATCTATGACTATAGTAGCCAAAATCGGGCTAAGGAGATTACTCATAGGAGTACGAAACTTCTGTTTGTAGTAAACATTCCTAAAAGAGAATGTTGTGGAATCCAAAAGGAATTCCACGATCTTGATGAAGAGATCATGGGGAATCCCAGTGTAAGGTTGGATCAAATCTCATTGAGAGGACAGCCTTTCAACCACCAGTTCAAGAGGAATGTTGGTAAAAAGGGATACGACATCCAAAGAAACCAAGACATAATAATGTGGAAGGACGAAACCCTTCATCTCATCAGCGAAATAGAAGGAATCAGAGATGTTGTACTAGACAATCTATGTGTGGGTAAGCTAACAAAGGAAATGATAGGTCTAAGTAGCGAGCCTTCCTTGTGGATCTTTGGTAACCCATAGAATTTGGGTGAGACACTATTGTGACAGACTAAGGTTCTATATACCTGTCCAGGATTGTAATCACTGTGTAAGTGTTTGTAAAGTTTATTCTGCCTTCTCTGGATGGGCAGAGTCGTGTCAGATTTAAGGACCTGATATGTGTCTGTATCAAACAACAGAGAAAGAGGCTTTTCCACATACTGAGACTGATTCAGGACAACAGTGACTTGGCCCTTATCAGCAGGGACCACTAGAAGGGGGTCAGGCCTAGGCTCTCTTAAGAATCGGACAGTTTGTGATTTGAGATGGGAGATCAGGCCATTCAAGTGACAAGGGGTATCACTAACCTTCATCAGGTTTGTAAGAAAATTGGTTACCCTGGCTCTCTTGGAATTTGAACTTTAATTATATAAATTATTTAAGGTTAGAAATGTACTAGTAATTTCAAAATATAAAAACTTAATCCCTAACTTACGTAATGTATCCATTGATCTTCTCCAACATTTGCTTGGATGCCCCATCGAAGTTGTTATGAAGATATCCCGAGTTGTCCTTGATGTGACGAGGAACGATGCCAGATCTTCGGCACTTAAGAAGGAAATGCTTCCGGTTATTGAAACTGGCTAATTTTCTGTTAACCTTCATGAGTTTTTTAATGTTAGAGACAGTCCGGCCACCGTATGCACTTCTCATGTTGTTTAGAAATCTCATCTGGAAATTAAGTTAGGGTGTGGGTTTAGGGGTATTCAACCAAGACGGGGAAGAATTAAAAAAAAGCCAAACGACAACAGTTAACAATTTTTGATATAAAAACAGTGGGTAAGATCAAGAGTCGATAAAGGTGCGAAAAACAGGTCGAAACAATGTGCGCCAACTCATACTGGGGAAAAACTTTAAAGGACAGAGACTTGCAAATTGCTCTTAACCCCAAATCTAACCAACTGAATTTGAAATTTAAAATTATATATAAGAAATTTATTTATATCTATTTATTTTTTATTTTAACTTTTTTCTTCTATTCACATACACCAACAGAAAAATTGCAATTTGACTGAGGAATATAGTAATTCACACCGCCATCTGTTGCAAAGAGGATCAATTATAAACAAATTTGTACTGTCTGGGGTCTTTCTGTACCTCACTAGACCAGTGAAGGGTTAATTTGATTGATGGGTATGAGTTTGGTCTCGTTGAGGTGGAGAATGTCGGCGTTTGTTCGGGAGAGAATATCGGTGTTAAAATGTACTATGCTTAGATTAGACATTGGAGAAATTTCTGAGGGATTTATCTGTTATTATTTGATGCTTGAAAGTTTTGAGGGCATTAATTAGAGCGGATATGTTGGTTAGTCATATTAGATGTGTGGTGCGCTGAGGGCGTGGGTGCGGCGGCGGCGACGGTTTCGGATGATCCTGGAAAGTTGTCGAAGGTTTGAATGCTTTGACATTCCAAGGGGTAGTCATAGCGATCGGCGCTGGTTGGACCGTCGTTCTGGGTGGATTATTGTTGTTTTCACCTATATTTCTACGCACTAGGGCTTCGGCGTATTTGGGGCAATAAATTGAGTTGGCCGTGTGGGGGCCGTTACAATTTACGCACGACACTGGTAAGCCGTTGTTGCGGTTGATTTCGCACCTGCTGTCGCGTGATCTCGCGTACGTTTGACGCACTTTGGCTGAGCGTAACAATTGGCGGTCGCGTGACGCCATTGTTGACAGTTTTTGCGTTGTATTAAGATTTTCGAGTTTTTGACATTGATCCAAAAACACGCGGGTGCGGAGTACATATCTTACTCTTTCTTGTAGAATTTGGAGCAACTTAACGTTGGAGAGGGTGACCATGTATATAGGGTACTTTGTGCCTCTCATTTTAAAGCATTTGGACCTGTATGCATAATCGATTGCCAGCGAATCTCCGATGGTTCGTTGCGAACCGTTCAAAATTTGTGTTGCATAGTCCGTCTCCTACCGTTCGCCGCTGCGGAACGTCGCCGGCGACGTAGTTATGCGCAATGTGCTCAAACCCGAATAGAGAGTCAATAGATGACGCGCACTTTAAAAGCGCGTAAAATCTTATTTAAAAATATTAATTTAAATATGATATCTCAATTTTCGGATAATTTACGTTAAATAATATTGTAGTATATGATTTATATTCCATTGATTCTATACCTTATATACAAATTGTTAGTTTTTACAATTATTATAATTGTCTATATATAATAAATATAGTCTAGCATTGGAATGTTTCAAGAGCATCGTAACTCGACGAAAACTTGCTTATTTTTTAGACACTTATGCATTTATGTTTAATGGTTTTAAGTAGGGGTATTTCTATACACTCCAGATTGTTGCTAATTAAGAAAGTGGAGCAGCAATTGGACGAGTTGCACAAGGTGAGGATGGAAGAGACGAACTATCGAAAAGAGGCTGCTAGGATGGCAATGCTTCTGGAGGAAGCAAAGTTAAAGAAATTTTTTAATGACATTTAAGAATTAAAAAATATATTTTTGTAGACAAATATGAAAAAATTGTTTTTGTTCAAAATTATTGCTAACTACGTTGTTCCTCATAAACGTCCCTAAACCGTCATTAACAACATGATAATTAAAATCTTGCATGTTGTTATCATTTATTACTGCCTGAAAATACTCTGGCACTTGACGTGTCATTCTTGCAATATTATAAAGGACAGCACAGGCTATAACAATGTAGCAGGAAGTTGATAGTTTATAAACAAGCCTGCGATTCAAGCAAGGACATAAACGCTTTATAATTCCAAATACTCTTTCTACTGTATTCCTTGTTCTTATATGTGCCTCTATCGTCTTTCAACTGAAGTATGAGGTTTCCGGAATGGGGTTAAATGGTACTGTTATGTTCTCGTTGTTTAATAAAACATCTGTTGTTTATAACCATTTATTTAACTTCTTAATATTACAAAACTACAAGTCACTTTTCTTATGCGTGTCGATGTCACCATTGCACTTTCTGCATTGTTGTCGATTCATCGCGTCAGTGCTGACAACTGCGAAACTCGTCTTTTGTACATTGTTGATATATATAACATCTCCCCTCTTTTGGAAGACTGAACAAAGTTAAACTATGTTACCAAAACTAAACATTCTACTTCTTAATGTACTTAAGCTAAACTTACAATTTATTGGTTTATTTAACATAGTCTTTCAAATAAGTGGGAGTTCTCCGAATGCGAACTAGTCTACTTCCACTTTTGGTACCTAGAGTATTTTTGGGTAAAGACAGATCAGGAGTTTCCGAAACATCGTTATTGTTAATGACAGGATTGTTATTGTTAGTATTTAAAGGTTTATTAAGATTATAATAATGTTCAAAAACATTGTCGTAAACTTCCCTATCAATATACGGCTTGTTATCTTTGAATTACTTCAAGAATTTACGATTTCTATCATAGACATCAGTCTTTCCATCATTGCTTATTTTGTATGATCTTGGACGGTTCCGATCTACTTCTACTATTCTACCCGGTTTCCATGTTTTATCTTTTTGTTGCACGACCACTCTTTCTCCCTTCTTTAGGTTATTAAGATCTTTTGATTTTTTGTTATAGTAATTATTCTGAATAATTTGAGTATTTCTATAGTGGTTCCTGTACAGTTTGTTTTTAGTGTTATTATTTAAAAGATTTTCAGATATAGGTATCAAAGTTTTTATTTTTCTGTTATACAGAATTTCAGCTGGAGAAGGCAATGATCTGTCTAAAGGTGTCGCTCTATATTCCAAAAGGACTAAATACATATCATTTCCCTCCTCTTTTGCCTTTTTCATTAGTTTTTTGATTGTTTGAATATGTCGTTCAATTAGACCGTTTGACTGTGGATAATTAGGGGTACTGGTTGTGTCTAATCTCCCAGTCTTGTAAAAATTTTTGAAATTGTTGATTAACAAACTGAGGTCCGTTATCAGTGTATAAAATGTCTGGTATTCCATTTCTTGCTAATATTGTCTTAAAATTTTTTATTACATTTTGATTAGTGGTGTTGTTTTGCAAACAAACTATTTCCGGAAATTTGGAAAAAGCATCAATTATTATTAAATATTCTTTCCCTTCAAATTGAAAAAAATCTGCCGCTATTATTTCCCATGGTCTACTAGGAAGTTCTCGGTTGATAATTGTTTCTTTTGTGTTCGAATTTTGGAATTTTTCACAAGTATAACATTTTTTAATCAAATCTATTATTTGGTTATTAATGTTTGGCCAGTATATTAATTGTCTTGCTTTTAAAATAGTTTTATTTATGCCCATGTGACCATAGTGTAACTTATTCAGTATGTCCTTACGAAGGCAATTTGGTATTATTACTTGATCACCTTTATATAATATTCCTTTTATTTCTGTAATTTCAGCAGGAACTGACCAATATGGTTTAACTAATATGTTTACAGTTTTTTTTTGTTCTGGCCATCCATCTTTTACAACTTTCAATAACTCTATTAATTCAGTATCTTTTTGTGTTTCTTCTTTGATTTTATCATACCTTTGGGGACTTATCTTTGAATATTGTATTAAATTTAAATGAAGTTCGATTTCTTTTTCTTTAAGATCAAACTGTTCATCATTGTAACTGCTTCTAGATAATGCATCAGCTAAGTATAACAATTTACCCGGTTTATATCTGACTTCAAATTCATAGTTTTGCAGATTTATTAAGATTCTCTGTAGTCTGAGTGGACAATTATTTAGTGGTTTCTTGAAGATTATTTCTAAAGGTTTATGATCAGTTTCCACTAAGAACTTCTTTCCGAACAAATACTGGTGAAATCTCTGGCAACCAAAAAGAATTGCAAGAGCTTCTTTTTCAATTTGAGCGTATCGCATCTGTGTTTCTGTTAGTGATTTTGATGCATAACTAACTGGTTGGCCCTTTTGTAAAATAACTGCACCCATTCCTGATTTAGAGGTATCAACTGATAATGTGATTAATTCTTTTTCATCAAAGTACGCTAGTACTGGTTCTGTGACTAACAAATTCTTTAGTTTGTTAAATTCTTCATCATGTACCCTTGTCCAATCCCAAATTATATTTTTCTTTAGCAATTGTCTTAAATTGTGTGTAGTTTGTGATAAATTTGGTATGAATTTAGAAACATAAGTCACCATTCCTAAGAATATGCTTAGTTCTTGTTTATTAGTTGGAATCGAAATTTCTTTGATTGCTTCAACTTTATGGATATCTGGTTGAATACCATTTTGTGTTAGAACATGACCAATATATTTTATTTCAGTTACCGCGAATTTACATTTTACTCTGTTAAATTTTACTCCCATTTCCTTGGCTCTTTGTAAAACCTTATTTAATATTTCATCATGCTCTTTTTTATCTTTTGCAAAAATTATCAAATCATCTATGTAAATGCTTACGCCTTGAATGTCTTTGAATACTTCCGCAAATGTCTTTTGAAAAATTTCTGGTGCACAAGCTAAACCGAATGGTAGTCTTAGAAATCGATATCTACCGTAAGGTGTTGCGAAAGTTGTTAATTTAGATGCTGATTCGTTTAGTGCAATCTGCCAAAATCCTTTATTTGCATCAAGTGTTGAAAAAATTTTAGCTCCATTCAATTTATGTGTCAGTTCCTCAAATGTGGGTATTTTATAATGCTCTCTCTTTATTGCCTAATTTAAATTTTTAGGGTCTAAACATATTCGAATATTGCTATCAATATTTTTACTAACACTAAGGGGTTTACGAATTCTGTTGGTTCACTAATACTAATAATTATTCCGTCTTTTATCATTTTTTCCAGTGCATTTTTTAAAGGTTCCATTAATTGAAATGGTACTTGTCTTGGTGGTACAACCACTGGAGTGTAATTTTCTTTTAACTTGAACTCATATGGCTTAACGTTTATTTTCCCTAGCCCTGAAAATACATCTTCATATTTTTGAACTATTTCTTTAGTATTGTATTCTATTTTATCTATTACATTTATTGTCTCTAATAAATTTAGCTCTTGGATTGTTTTTATACCTAATATGGGCGTTGAATTTGCATGAGTGTCAATCACAAAAAACTGCATGTTATGTGGTTTATTGTCAATTTTTACATCTAACCTACATACGCCTATTACTTTTAATTTGTTACCTCCATAATTAGTTATGTTTGCAACACTTTCCTTAAGTTTCGAATTTAAATTTAATTGTTTAAAGATATAGCTTGGAATCACGTTTATCTGCGCTCCAGTATCGATTTTTGTTTTTAACGTTTTATTACAGTCTACAAGAGTAATGTTTTTCCAAAACGCATCTCTAAAATTATTAATCTGTCTACTAGATATACTATCTAAGACGTAGTTTTCAGTGTCAATTTTATTATTTTCAATTACTTCATTTAGTTTTTTACTTTTACATTTTTTTGCATAATGATTAGGTTTATTACAATTTTTACAGACTTTACCATAGGCAGGACATTTTCTGCGTTCATGGTCAAATCCACAACGAGTACAATTGTTTATTACATTATTATTCATTACCTTATTGTCTAATACCTTATTTACCCTATATGTTTGATGTCGAGCGTGATGTTTTTCACCTGACACCTCCCAAAGTTGACGATTGGCTGGATATCTCACTTCTACGGCATTAACCTCTTGACCTTTTTGATATAGCTGTTTCATATGCTCTTCAGTTTGCTCCGCTACTTTACAGATGGCTATTGCTTTCGTTAGGTCCAGATCCCTTTCTCTGAGTAGTTTGTCTCTAAGGTGGTTATCCCTTATACCGCAAATGATTCTGTCCATAATCAAGTCATCCTTCATACCGGCAAACTCACAGTTCTGTGCAAGCTTTCTTAGCTCTCCTAGGTATTGGTCAAAATTTTCACCATTTTGCTGTCCACGTGTATTGAACTTGTGTCTCTCTACTGTTTTGTTTTTCTTCGGTATAAAATATGCATCTAATTTTTGAATTATTCCACTAGTTCTTTGTGAGCCTGTTTGTAGTTCCTCTTTTGTGAGCTCCAATGTATCTAATATATCTCTAGTTTCCTGTCCCAGACAGTGTAGTAACGTTGCTGCCTGTACGTTTTCAATAACCGTCTCCAGTGCTTCTCTAGCGACACGCCAGAAAACACAGTTGTACGCATGCGTGACCGTGTTTGCGATTGACTATGCACCGAAATTTTCGGCTGCCGACCGGAGAAACTTCGGAGATTCGCTGGCTTTCGACTATGCTTACGGGCCTTGGTAACATCTATATCGTACTCACTTTCAAGATCGTCTTTAATTCCTTCTGGTTCCATTTGGCGAGGGAGACCGTCTGTTACAAAGGCGGGTACACGATCTTCTTTCGGCGTATGTGTATGAAAGTCCGTTTTTTGGGTTTTAAATTGTTGATGATAGTTCGGCGTTTATCCGGGTTTTTAGTGTACACTGTACATCCGTATCCTTTGGTGTATCGGAGTGTGAACTCTTCTCTTCCCATCCATTTATTTAGATCCAATGTGATGCTCGAGTTGTTTGAATAGCCGTCGATGTGGATTGATATTGGGGAAGAGGTTCTTTTTGGGGGTAGAGCTGGTTTCTTTGAGATTGGAAACGTGTGGTTGGTATTGGTTTCAGTAACTTCATTTAATAACGTGTATTTATTGGCGGTTGGAACGGTTGTGATAATTGTCCATTTGGATGGAACAGGTTGTTTTTGTTGGTTTAGTTTGGTTTTGGGTGTTGTTTTTGGAGTAATTTTTTGTTTTTTGGGGGTTTGTGGTTCATCTGTGGGACTTTCCATGTCTTCGTCGTGATCAGCGCGGTCGAATGGGTCCGATGTTATTGTTGAGTTACTTTCTTCCATCGGTGGATTTTTCAATATAGTTTGTTGTTTTAGATAGGTTGCATTTGCCGGCGGGGGGTATTTTAATCGCGAGTTAAGGTTCTTTCAATAAAAACGAAGTTTTTTAAAAAGAAACTTTAAACTAATTTATTAAAAAAGACGTGAAAAACGTGATGGATACAAACCAACTTAAATCTAAATCGACGTCGAGATGTATTTATGATATTTGTTTATCGCTATATTCTGTAATGAGATGTCTGGTGGTGCGACATTCTTTATGTCATTCCAAGAATTTAGAAGAGACAATGCTCCATAACTGCTTCACCCCTATATTATATATACTGGGGTAGTCTACTATATATACTATAATATTTTATATATTTCTGGATTCTCCTGAATTTCAGAACAATTTATTTTTTCATTGATACTCTACGTTTCCTGTAGATTACAATGATACGCAAAATAACATCAATAAGCTAAGCGTTACATTATTAATTAACATATTATTTTTCAGAGGCGTTATTTTTACATAATTTTCTTGAACAAGATTACTTATATTTCTTAAGACAACATGGGAACGTTGCGCAACACGAACATTGGTTAAAATTAATTTTGGAATAAGGTTTTGTTTTAGTTTAACATTTTTGAAGTAATTTTGAAGAATGATGTTAATTTTATATTTACAATTGTTAATATGATATAATCGATATGTTCCTCTTAATCGAAGGTTTCTATTATATTTTCCGCAAACCTCTTTTACATCTTTTATTTCTTTACAAATATGGTAACATGCTATTTCTATTTCATAAAATTTACAATTTGTAAGATTACTATGTGTTATAATTTCAAATTCACAATTGCTTTTATGATACCGTTCTAACTGCTTATAACATAAATATTCGTTTTGTTTTAACTGATGGCAAATGCACATTGCCATTTACATTAAGAAATAACTTTCATCATTAGTAGCGGTATATCTAGGAGAAGGTTCTATCTCGACGTATGCACTATTAAGCGGCGTTAGTAACGGGTTCAACTCAAAATACTGATATTCTTCATTCGTAATTAATGGTAATTGCATAATAAAGGTATAAACGTTAAATTTTTGATAAGCCTTAACTTCAACTAGGGTTTCAATAAGGTACGTGTATTCTAGGATGACTTCAAAAGGAAATTTATGTGTAGGATCTAAATGAACACCTTTCAGCTCTTTAAGAAGTTGTTCTGGTGGAATTAACAGAGAATGCAAAATGTTTCTCTTTGCAAGATTTTTTATCTCTATAATTTCGTATATTTTTGTTTAAATGTTCAAGGGCTTCGATTTTTGAGAAAGGAAAATATCACGGCTGATGGCCCAAAATCGATTTTCGATCTGATCTAATTTATAGGTTAATTCCTGAGAATTATAGTTTAACTTTTTGTTTGTTTCATTCCAATATCTAAGAAAACGATCATTATTCACGACCAAATCAATTTGTTTCTCTGTTAACTGATTTATCACATCATAACGTTCGTCACGCGTTTACATTGCGCGGTAAAAATCGGGTTCAAAAAAAAGGTGGAGGTTCCCTTCCGTGGATGTAATTAACAAAAAAAAAAGAAAAATTAAATGGTTGCAAGGATAATGAAATAAAAGGAAAATAGGAAGTACAAAATACCTTATTTAATTTTAGGAATGACGAACAAATTGACAGGTGGACTGGACAGGATGGCGGACAGACGCATAAAGAGGTCGAGATAACGACGACGACGACGACGACTACAAACAAAACGGTTAGGCGGTTAGGCAACACAAAAAACGTGTGCGACATTTGGGGTGCATAAACAAAGAGATTTGATTAATCTCTTTTCGGTCTGTTATGAATATTTAGGGTTTTTATTTTATCATCGAATTCCTGTTGAAGTTCCGTTAGTAATAAAGAATGATTGCCATGAAGATTATAATTCGTGGTAAGTCTAAAGTGTCTATTTCTTATAGTAATTGAGGAGTTTTTTATAAAAACAAGAGTCCAAAACATGTCCAAAATGTTAAGTTTCCAGGAAATGAAAAAAACGTAACACCATATATTGTCTGAAAATAAACTGGAAAATATACAATGCAGTTGTTGATTTGAACGTTTTGTAATTGTTTGGGAAAAAATTATTATCAACAATTTGATCCAAAATAACAAAAAGAATATTTTATAATAAACGGAAATGGACATTGGTAGTTTTTGACAAAGAAAAATGCGTTATATTATTTCACATCAGTATCTTTTATTCAGTTTCTTATTACATTTAATTAATAAACAAACATACTACATATTTTCTTCTGCACTACTATTATCATCGCTATCTATTTCTACATTTTTGCTGTCTTCAGTTATTGGATTGTCTGAGTTTAAACTTTCATAGTACGCTTTATTCTCTGGATTTTTCAGAAATTGCGAAAGATGTAAAACGCTTTTCAGTTTGTTCGGCTTCAGAAGTATCTTTTCCCTATATAAAAGTGTTAAAGTTAACTCAGAGGGACATCGAATTTTGTGATTCCTAACATTAATAGTCGCCCATGGTCCAGAATATGTATGACGAACCTTAATGTGAGTGTATTCTGCAGATATTTTTAGTGATCTCACAGATTCTAACTTCATAGGTGGTTTAGATTTTTTATAAAAGTATGGCGATAAAGCATTAGACATGTTAAAAAACTTATCCTGTGAAGCATTAACGATATTAAAAGGTGAAGTGTTCGTTCTTGCTGCTTTAATTATCTCATCCCATCCAGACTGTACTTCCACATCATTCTTCCTCTTCTTAAGCTCTATTAGACTAAACTAAAATGCTGATCGTTTGGAAGTCTAGAATGGCCTCTTATAGGAAATCTGTACAAAATAGTTTTAAATATCTTCAATCCATGAACCAGAAAATATAAAAAATTAACCATCAAATAATTTTTATTCTGGCCTGGGCAGCCATCACTGAATAGGACTAATGTATCAGTGTTCACATTATTATTATTCATATAGTGAAGAAGTCATGAAGTCACATCATTCTGGCCCTTTCTTGCTGTCATCTCATCAGAAACATACATAGTAACCAAATTTGCGCCAATATCATGCACACCAAAAACGTAACAGTTGTGATGCAAAAAATACATCACTTTGCATAAAATCAAAGCTTAAACAAGTTACTTTGAGCTTTTCTTTTGTACATTCGCTTCAATTCGTAAAATTTATATGCCTTAGCAAGTTGTAAATTCTTTTCTGTTATTAGTTGATTTTGTTCAGATCCATTCTTTTCAGCCTTATTTATTTTAAGTTGCAGTTTATCACAAACTGAACATGTGTCGCTACGAGGAAGACCAAAACTAATATTAAATCTGTGAAATACAGACCAGTACACCAAGTACGACACATTTATGTGGTACTGGTTTAAGAAAATTTTGTGCATGTCCTTAACGCTGAGAGTTCTTTCTTGTGGAATATTAATTGTTACATTAAACGACTGAATATGTTCAATAATAAGATCTATTACAGGTTCTGAAATTTTTTTATATCTATTGCTTGCCTCTCATATCTTTTGGAGAGATACCTTGGTTCACTAAACATTCCTGTAGTCTTCGTATTCTGCCTCGTTATATCTAGTTGTGAACTCAAAGAAATGTGTTTTTTTATATTTTTTTTTTGAAAAAACACTTCATTTAATATATATATATATATATATATATATATATATATATATATATATGTATATATATACATAACATGTAAATATAGAGAATTTCTTCCTGGTGGTTCCCCACAAAAAGGTGTCCGGCGGTGAGCACGACATCTCCAGTTTGGATTATTTGTAATAAAAAATTTTGAAGAATTTATTAAGTGGATAGATGAATGCAGGTATTAATCGAAGGAACAGTCAAAATGTAAAATTTTTAACAAAATAGCGGCTCCTCAAAAAAAAAATTGAAATTTTTGAAAAAAATGTTACTTCCAAGTGGTCTAAAAAAATCGAAATAATTTACAGAAATCTTATTCCTTCGATTAATACCTGGAGAATTTATCTAAGAAGATTGTGTAAAAATTTGAAACCGATCGGTCAAAACAATTTCGAGAAATTGGGAATAGAGCCTTAGATTCAGCAGGTGGTAAAGATTGATAATCATGTTAATCGCCAACCGGCAGCAAAAATATACTTTATTGTATCCATTGGCGGCAGTAAAGTAACACTTTATCATACAGTCAAAATTGACTGCATTTAGCGGCAAAGTACTTTACCTGCCGCAAATGAGTCAGGCAAAGTACTTTACCTGCCGCTAATTGCTGTCAATTTGATAAAATTTTAGCAAATAACTGGATTCGAACCCGGTACCTTTGACTGAACGACTTGCCACTGAACTATCGTCCTTCTATATTAAATCAATCTTTGCCAATGTATATTAATGAAACAACCGTTTGTCATATATTTTGACATCTGTCAAGATATGTGTCTTAAATACTGCAAGTTATAGAATCATTATATCTTAAATTTTGCGGTTGGCGATAAAATGTATGCACCACGCCAGCAAAGTGCTTTTATCGAAATCGCCTTTTACTCGCTCGCTCGACTCGTGAACTCAGGCTCGTTCGATAAAAATTCACTTTGCTGATTTGGTACATAAATAACTATTTATATATTTCCAAATTCATTTGTACTTTCTTTTCTCATTTCAGTATTTAAATGTATATATTTTGATAACCAATTACTTTGTGAAAATTGTAATACTTTAGGGATTATATTAATTTTTATACCTAACTTTATAGCTTGTTGTAAATTACAATAGTGGATTATGTAATTCTTTTTTGTAAAAAATGTAGTCATTAATTTAGGAAGTTATGGTAAATCTTTATGCAATTCCTATAGCTCTGTTGGATAAAATAAATCAACTTCGTAAATGTAACCAATAGAACTTCCTGTTGATATATTTTCAATGTTTGTGTGATCGGTTACGTTTTACACTATTGAAATAATCTAAGTCTAAGAAACGACTTTGACGTGGAGTTTTTTTGACTTTGGCTATTACGAGGCTATTATTGGTTTATGGTCTGTGTAGATAATAAATTAATTGCCGTCCAAAAAATGTCGGAAAAATTTGATAGATGAATGAATTGCCAGCAATTCTCGATCAAAAATTGTGTATTTTGCTTGACAAGATGAACTTTTTTTTGAAAAATAATAGCTGTAGTGGAAGCGTCAGTAGTTAAAGATAATTAAGCAACTTTACAATGATGAGCCAGAGTTGTTGAATTTGCTAGTTGAGTTTTAGAGAGTTCAAAACTTTGATTACACTCTTCTGACCAATTTTTGATAACTTTGTTTTTATTTTTATAAAACGAATCTATGATAAAAGTTTATTATACCTAAAAGTCCTTGTAGCTGTTTAAGTGTTTTTGGTGTTGGAAATTCTGTAATAACTTTTATTCTGTCATCTGAGGACGAATGCCTTGAGAAGAAATATGATGACTTAAAAAATTTATGGATTGTACGCCAAAAATACATTTAGTAGGTTTAATTGAAATTCCAAAATAATTTAACCGACTAGAAGATATATCTAAATGAGAGACGTGTTCCTTTTCGTTTTTATTTGCAATTAAAATATCATCTAAGTAAACAAATATAAAGTTTATGCTTGAAGTAACTTCGTTGATAAAACATTGGAACGTTTGAGCCGCATTTCACAAACCAAAAGGCATTCTAGTAATCTGAAATAAAGCAAAAGGGGTGGTTATTGCAGTTTTGTAAATGCTTTCCTCGGCAATTGGTATTTGGTAGTAAGCCCGCACAAGATCTGTCTTACAAAAGATTTTGTAGTTGTGCAAATGTAAATTAAAATCCTGAATATGCGGTAACGAATTTCTGTCCCGCACGGTAACTTATTTTAATTGACGATATTCTCCGCATGGTCTCCAATCAATACAATCTTTTTGGGACCATGTGCAAAAACAAAGAAAGCAACAGAAGATGAAAATGGCCTAATAATGCCTAGGGTAACCATATGTTCGAATTCTGATTTTGCTAGTGTATATTTAGCAGAATCTAAACGTCTTGGGCGGCAACTGGGAAGATGTGAATTCGTAATAATTTTATGTTCAACAGAATGTTTCACATGTTTGTAAAAATCTGGCGTTGAATTGGGATATTTTTTAAAAATTGAGTATATTTTGTTTCGACAGTGAATAATTTTGGAGTTGGAACAATTGAGTTAATAAATGGACCTGATGAAGTAAATTTATTTGTTGAATCAATTAAACATTGATTAAAAATCATATATGTCTACCAAAATACCATATTTATTTAGAAATTCTGCACCAATAATAGGTCTCGAAACATCAACAACAGTAACAATAAAAGGCAAATTTCTTCAAAGATTCAAAGTTGTTGTTAACATTTTTTAACATAAGTAGCAATAATTAAACCATTTGCTGATGTAAGGAATTTTTTTTTACCTTTTTGGTAATGCAGAAACGTATTACGACGAATTACAGAAGAGCTGCACCAGTATCAATCAAAAATGGAGTTTATTTTGTTGATTATATAAAAAGTCGAGAACTCTTTTGTGAATTGGTGTAATGACATTATTTAGTACCCACTGTTGAATCTTTTACCCTTTTTTTGAATATTGTTTTTTAAATGAATTGTGGAAAATACACCCGGCTGATTCAACGCTTTATCATCATAGTTCTATGATAAAAGCAAATTTTTAGGTGAACGCGAACGATTATGAGAGTTTGATTTTGATTTATTTTGAAATTGACTTCTACAATTTGTACAAAATTCTGTTTTTGTTAATGAATTTTTTGAATTTACCTGTTTTTGTAACGCATTAATTTGTGATTCCAATAACAATTGTTTTTGCGTTATGTTTTGTAACATCGACTGACAAGACAAACTAAATTCAGAAAAAGCTTTAATTAAATTTTAAA
The DNA here is from genome assembly GCA_036711965.1 of Onthophagus sagittarius. Lineage (NCBI taxonomy): Eukaryota > Metazoa > Arthropoda > Insecta > Coleoptera > Scarabaeidae > Onthophagus > Onthophagus sagittarius. The sequence goes on from JASERS010000004.1 coordinate 67,211,606, forward strand.
TAATTTAAAATTATGTTGAAGAGAATCATTTTTAGAGGTTGAAGAAGAAACTTCCGAAACTTTATAAGGTCTAGAAAGGGAAGTATTAAATGATACTCAAATAATTTTTTTTTACTTTTTTTTCAGCAACAGAAATGGTTTGAGGTAACTTACGTTTCCAAACTTTTAATAGAAGGTTTTGGCTAACCATTTGAGAAATGCAATAGTTCGTCTAACCTCTTTTCTTATATTAATTTGTGAAAGTCTGGTTAACACATTTTTAAGAAAATTATACATAGTGGTCGCGTTTTCTTACATAACATTACTTGAATCACCACTTTGATTATTCATTTTAAGTACAGGTTTGTGGATAATTATAATTTTGAAAAAAATTACTTTTGAAAATTAAGTGTCTGTCGAAAAAGATAATTAATAAAATTTAAAATTTACGTAAAAGTTACGAGAAATATATATTGGTTCCACCTCTGATGTTTTTTGGGAACTCTTAATTTTCTTCCCCGTCGTGGTTGAATCAACCCAACCCAACCCAATAATCGCTCTTAGTTATTGATTGTGTGAATTAGTAATAAACTTAGAGGTGAATTTACTTCAATAATAATAAATAATAAATTTTATTTTTTGACGTAATTAGGGATATAAAAGATAACAATTTATGAGCGAGCCACGATATGTTCCTATTCCTATGCAGTAATTGTTACAAATATATATTATAATTATTTCTTTGTTCTATTATTTTTATATTTCTACTAACCCAGCATAAATAATACGACTTATACAAAAGTTTAAAAAAACATTTTATATTCTACACATCCGTACGAAATGAAATGGATTGGATTAAAAGTAGCAGATATTTTCGTCTATCTCATAAAAACTTTCTGAAGAATACAGAAGGTTAGGTTGGAGAAAAGAGGCTCGTTCGATATCATTTCAAACCATCATCAATTATTATTGATCATCATTATTATCAATTGTAATATCACAACAATCAATTTAGATGTTACTGAAACACAATCCGCTTCGGTGCAAATTTAAATGTGTTCCAACACACTGAATTCAATTTCTTAGTTTCTATTAATTCAGATACTACAATTATTTAAATAAGCCACAATGCTTTGATTGAGGCTGAATTGATATTTATTCAATTTCAAAACTTTACATTTTCAACCCTTTCCGAGAGTTTCGTGTCTTCGAGGGTCTCCGGTGACGCAATAACCCAAAGTATGTTCAGTGAGCTATGATCCGTCGTTGCAAGTCGTTCTGTCGTTTGATCCTCAGCGCATCCAATGTTGAAAAGGTAGTATTTCAAAGCATGCAGGGTCCTTCAGCTCAGCTACCGTCTTCTATAGCTCAGTTATTAATTAAGTTGAGAGTTTGATATTTTGCAGGCTTGTACTGTTTCTGAGACCACATTTGAGAAAATTATTTTTGATTATACAGCGTATCCTAAGAAAAATCGTAACCTTATAATGATATATTTTTTTTAATTGTACGATATATAGTTTGTCATGAAAATTTATTCATGAAACACTGTTTGTAATTTTAATTAACTTTAAAAAAAACAACGCAATACGATATTTTTTTCATTTTCATTTCTTTGTGCTACTATCATTCAGCCTTTTCAATAAAATTTTAGTGGTGTGTAGGCAACCAAAAAGACAACCAAACACGTGAGAAAATATATATCGTGCAGTTTAAAAAAAAATATATTATCATGGCGTCATACATTTTTAGGACAGCCTGTATAATCAAAAACAAATTTCTGAAATGCGGTCTAAGATACAGTATATGCCTGCAAAATATTAAACCCCTAACTTTGTATGTGTTAGTGTCAACTTTGCGGAGATATAAAACCTTTTTGGTATCTTCTGGCATAGAGTTAATTTGCCTATCTATGTCCTGGAAGTTCTCTTCAACACAAGCCTCTCTTTAAGGCTCTTTAAATTTATTTTTTGAGATATGATTTTTCAAAACGAGACAAATATAAACTCTTCATAATCTAATTTGTAGAGTTTAATAAAAAAATCATTATGATATAACTTGCTAAAATAGAGATATGATATTTATCACGACTAAATCACTACTGACTAAATTTGCTTTAAACCGCTTCTCCTTTTATGATGATATCCCAATTCGTTGAGATATCTGAGATGCGATATCTGAGATTAGTATACAAATTATTTTTGTCCTACGGTTCTTAGCTTTTGCGAAAAAAATAAATTGATGCCCACGGTTCTTCTTCTCTTGGACAACGCTTCAGGGCATCCTTAAAATCTGGATGAAATTAAAACACCATTGGCTGTCAAAGTTGTTTACATGTATCCAAATACAACATTACTTTTGCAGCCGATGGATTAGGGTATAATTGCAACCTTTAAGGCATATAATCTCCGCAATACTCTGTTGGAAATAAGAATTTGAGATAGTTCTAATAAAACAGTCAAAGACTATTGGCGGTCTTTCAATATTTTAAAATGTAATGTCTGCTTGGGATGAAGTTTCGGCAAAATGGTGTTTGGCGGCCTGCATTACTACATGATTTTGAAGAAGTACCACAACAAGAGAATCTTGTTGAAGACATTACTAGGTTTGCACGTGATTTGGGATTAAAGATGTTGGTGTTCTAGATGTCACAGAACATTTAGAAGTCCAAGATCAACTACTCCCAAATGAAAACCTAGAAGAATTGTATAAACAGTTGCATTGTTAACAGTCAGATGATGAAGATAATGAAGAAGAAATTCAAAAAATAATGAAAACGGCCGGTCTAAAGCATATCTTTTCAAGTATCGAAAGTTTGAGAGACGAACTTTGTGCGATAGACAACGATTGGGAATGAAGTGCTAATGTAAAAAGGGACATTATTGCATCCATTCAATCATATATTAAAATTCTCAATGAAAGAAACTAAAAGTCTAAGCAATTAACCCTGGATACTCTTTTTCCAGAAGGAATAAAACCTCAAAAAAATTATCATAAAACCCGTTTTAACAATTATAGTTTTTATTTTATTTTTCATTAGTTTATAGTATTATTTAACTTCAACTACAATACAAATAATATATTGTAATATCGATTTACGTTGCATGTAAACATACCTGGAGTAAGACAAAATATCTTTGTTAAATAAACTGTATTTATCAGTGAATATTTTTGTTTCGTAGTAGTTTCAATATATATCAGCCAAGATGCCATATATAGGGGATTCCATTGGGAGTCCATCTTTCATCTGGTAGTATGAATAGAACTGCGCACACAATTCTGATTTCCTTTTTACTTTTCATGAACAATCTGTTCCATTGCCATTTCGCTTTCTCGCGTGGAGTTTTTAACTTTGAATTTTATTTCTGTTGATAAAAGATTTTATCGCCAACCGGCAGCAAAAGTACACTTTATTTACACATTACTGCCGCACCATTAGCGGCAGTAAAGTGACGCTTTATGTTACAGTCAAATTGACAGCATTTAGCGGCAGACAATGTAGTTTACCTGCCGTAAATGAGTCAGTTAAAGTATATCTCAGGTACACGGATTTTACCCGTCCCTGGCATAAATAACGTTGTTTTAACTGCGATTTTTTCTATCTTGGTTAGTTTTAAATAACGATCCAATGACGAAAAACAAGCAACAGTCGCTTTCATCACCGATCGCCGCCAACTCAGATGCCGAATCCACCTTCACGATGTCCTCTGAGCTTACCAAGAAGCTCAGAAAAGTTGAACGGAAAATGGACCTAGAAGAAGACGTCCCAGCCGATTACATCATGCCAAAGAAGAGAAAGAAGCAACCCAAACCGATCAAAACCGCCTCCGTCGATGTCGAAAACCGATATGAACCACTTCCCGAAGAAGTTGAAGACATTGCTGATAGCCTCCCCGCGGATGAGAGCGCTTGCTTAATCCCCAACAAACCCAAATCCCCAAACAACATCATTAAAAAGAGGACTTGTCTCCCAATTACAATTCATCTAGGTCCCTTTTGCAACCACCTTTGGCTCACCGGCGATCTCACCCAATGGGTGAGAAAAGATAATTACACCCTAAGATATACGGCGAGCGGTTGCACCGTATATACAAAAACTCCTGAACATCGATTAAAAATCATCAAGGCTCTGAAAACCTCTAATATCCCCTTTCACACACACTCCAAGAGAAGAACGCGAAAAAGCGTTTACCCTAGACGGTCTCCCGCTACAAATCTCCGCGGAAGAGGTAATTCAAGAAATAGTCGACCGCACCACGATCCAACCCACCAAATGCTTCCTTATGAAAGGAACGCGATACCCCCGATTATTAATCACCTTCCCGGATATCAAAAACTATCAAACACTCTAAAACAGTGGCTCTCAACCTTTTTGGGATCACGGAACACTTTTAAGTGGTCTCGATTTTGGCGGAACACCATTATCATAAAATTTGTAAATCTAATGTAAATCACACAAAATAATTGGAAGATTAATATTTAATTGAAATAAAGATATATATTACATGGTAACTTATTTTAATGAGAAATTTGCGCTTGACGACCTTTACAAATTTCCTCAAGGTTGGGTCTTATGTAAGAGAGCGCTACTCTCATTTCTTCTTCTAAATTGATAAGTCTTTCTCTTTTTTTGCTTTTAATATTTGTTAGAGTTGAAAATCCAAGTTCGCACAGATAGGACGTCGAAAAGAGCAACAAGATATTCAACGCTCGTTTTGCAATAAATGGATGTTCATTCTCGATGGAAATCCAAAACCTTTCCACTCCTTCTTCTTTGAATTTTAGTTGTAACGTTCGATCCGTTGATATATTAATAAACTCATCTGCTTCCTGAATAGAAAAATCTTGGTTCATTATATCAAATTCACCAAATGGATTTCGTGCCCAATCAAAGTCTTCAATATTAAGAGATGGAAAGTAATGAGTTATTTTGTCCTGCAATATTGACAAATGCTCTGTCACATTTGAAATCATTTCGTTAATGTTAACAATATTTTCCGTTGCTAATAACGGAAACATATCAAATTTGCGATTTTGAGCAATACGATTTTTCCAAAGCAAAAGCTTTTTCTGGAAAGCTAGCAATTTGTCTGTGGATGTCAGAATATTTTCATTTTTTCCTTGAAGAGATGTATTGACTGAATTTAAGTAGCTGAAGATATCGGCTAAATATGCTAGCTTAGTACACCATGCATCATTTTCCAAATATTTTACGTATACATCATTACCCTCTTGTCTAAAAAGAACTAGCAATTCCTGTTTCAACTCATGAACTCGGGTTAGCACTTTTCCTCTTGAGAGCCACCTCACTTCAGAGTGCAAAAGCAAACATTCATATTTGGATTCCATGGTGTTACAAAGTTGTTTGAACATACGGGTTTTTAATGGTCTCGATTTAATATAATTCACCATATGTACGACTTGCTCCAAAACAGACTTTAAGTTTGCTGGTAGACTCTTCGAAATCAAAGATTCCCTGTGCAGAAAGCAGTGAGTAGAGACTATATTTGAATTTATTGCTTTAACTCGACTACAAAATCCCTTAATACTGCCACGCATGGCTGGAGCTCCATCAGTACAGATTCCTGCGCAATTTTCCCAGGATAATTTCCATTCTTCCAAATAAGATGATACTGAATTAAATATGTCTTCTCCAGTTGCGTGACCAATAAGTTCCTTGCAGAATAAAAACTGATTTATTATTTCAGTGTCGTCAACAAAGCGAATAAATCCGATTAATTGGGCTTTGCCACTTATGTCAGTGGATTCGTCAATTTGCAGCGCAAAATTTTTTGTACTTAATTTTGACGTCACCGCGTTCTCTATAAAACCTGACATATCTATAATTCTTCTTTTTATCGTATCGTCCGAAACGGGAATTTTTAGGACGTCTCGCTGCGCTTCATTGCCAAACATAATCTTAACAATTTCTAAACATGCGGGCAAAATTAGCGATTCTGCGATATCATGCGACTTTTGCTTCAATGCAATTAGTTCTGCCACTTTATAAGAAGCGATTTGCGCTTTATCCGAAATTGTAACGCTCTTTCGAAAGCATGTTGCTTGCACTTCTTGATTTTTCAGCAATCTTTCGAAATAATCTTTACCTTTTGAAGTTAGACAAGAATGTTTTGTTGAAAGGTGTCGCTGTAACTTAGCTGGGACCATTGCACTGTTAGCCAATTTTTCACCACATATAATACATCTCGGAATAGGAACATCTTGACTACCGCTCCATGTAAAACCAAACTTCAGATATTCTTCCGAATAATGCCGAACTGATTCGGATATCTTTTTACGTTTATTTTCGGCATTTTTGTTGCCTTGCATATCACCTTCAATTGAAGAAGACCTGCTTGTACTCGCCCCAACATTAACCTCACTTTCACTCTTTCTTTTCAAAAATTTGTCCATATTTCAGATTTAAAAGTCTTGTATAAATGTTAAAATAAGCAACTAAAAAAGATAAGAATACTGTTAAAACTACACAACTTGCATTTCATCTTATCAATTTCCAACAATATAAAATATATATATATATAATAAAAAACACACTCACGAAAACTAGATATTTATATTAAATTATGGCTGAACCTCAGGTCGAAATTGCGCTTTTGTTATTTCGTACGAAGAAAGAGAAACAGCACGAAATCAACACTACGTAGCGCTCCCTGTATTATCGAGTACATTAGAAATTTAGTGGTATTCCCTGGAGTAACTCCAAACGACGTAACTGCGTCGTTCGATAATTACACTGTTAATATTATTGACTGTTCCGCGAAAATTTAGAATAATATTGAATATTTTTGCTAAATTTCAAATAATTAACAAAACTATGTAGTATTTATTTTATAATAATAAAAAAATTTCTTGTTTCTTATTATATTCAAAATTTTCGCGGAACACCTGGGACAGCTTCGCGGAACACCAGTGTTCCGCGGAACGGCGGTTGAGAACCACTGCTCTAAAAGAATGTACCCGCCCTTTTCAATACCAAAGTCCACTGGGGTTATCTACGCAATACCAAACTCTTAATTCAATGCAAAAATTGCCAAGGTTGGGGTCCCGCGACCTCGAACTGTTATGCCTGCGCAAATGCGTTAAATACACGGGCGATCACAAAGCATCAGACTGTCAAATCACCCGTGAAAACGGCCTCCCTATATCCTGCACCAACTGCAAAGGCAACCACACGGCCAATTCCACCGAATGCCCAAAATACAAACAAGAAATAACCCGCCGCAACATCAAATGGACTTTGTCCCAACCCAATAAAACCGTGATCGCTCCCCCGCAAGCCCAATTTACACAAGCATCTTTCCCCCGATTCATCCCCTTAATCAGTCCTGGAATATCATCGCGAAAGGCCCCCCTCAGCCCAATCAATGCTACCATCACAGCCAAGCGGCCCACCACTCCCTACACCCGCCCAACAACAACAACCCTATCAACCACAACCCAACTCCACCGATTTCAACGAACTAGGCAACCTTATGGCAGAAATTAATTCTCTCATAAACCTCCCAAACCTAATCAACGCCCTAAAACAATTTAGAGATTCTCTTCTTGTAGACAAATGTCCCGCTTCATTACTTGACGCCACACAAAAACTCTATGCTAATCTTCTCAATGTTTAATCCAACCATAGTTCAATTTAATTCCAATAGTCTAATACCCAAAATCCCAGAGATAACCGACTTCCTAAAAATAATAGATGTTGACATCCTCCTAGTTAACGAAACCAAACTTATCGCCACAGATTCTATCTCCATTCCTGGCTACACAACACACCGTAAGGACCGGTCCCGCCGATCAGGCGGAGTAGCCGTTGTAATTAAAAACATTATCCCGCATGTTATTGTACCCCAACCTAACCTCAACCACCACGACTTAATCACCATCAGATTAACCTCCAACCTCTAAATCTCAGCCATGTGCAGTCGCCCCAACGGCCCCCTAACCACCGCCGACCTCAATCATCTAATAGGCTCCTACAACAAAACCATGCTTCTCGGCGACCTGAATGTCTGCCACCCCATATGGGGATGTAACAGATTCAATAAAAAAGGTCGAACCATTTTCAATTACACTCAAGCCCACAACGCCTTCGTGATCGCCCCCAGGTCACCAACGCGTTTCCCCTCTAATGGAATGACCCCCAGAATCCTAGAAATCGCGATAATTAAAAACATCGCAAATATCTCAGACCCGATCAGATTAAATGATCTCTCTTCCAACCACTTCCCGGTCATTCTAAGAATAGGCACCAACATACCCCGCGAACCTCCGACAAAAGCACCCGACTACAAAAAAGCCGACTGGACTAAATTCAAAAGACACATCAACACACACATCCAGGTAACCCCACACATCGAATCTTTACAAGACCTAGACACGATCATCGATCACTTCACCCGAACGATCCAGACTGCCAAGTCAAAATCGATCCCCCACATCACAAAACAAAACGCGCTAATTCCAAAAACACCACCACACATACTCGCTATTATCAGCGAAAGAAACACGACCCGCAGCCTCTACCAACGTACCCACGACCACGACATAAAGACGCAATTACACACACTTAATAAACTTATCCACACCGAACTTAGATCAAATAAAACATCACCTGGTCCAAAAAGCTACAATCCCTCAATCCTGAAGACAAATTCATCTGGAACACAATACGCAAAATCAAAAACCGATTTAAGCCCATCCCGGTCCTCAAAACGCAAAATGACCTTAAACTCACTCACAAAGACAAAGCCGCCACCCTCAAACGACCGCCGAACAAGATGACATTGATCGCCAAGCCACAGATCTCGCGAATTCAACCATCAATTCAGATTCCGCCCCCATCACTCTACAACCCACCAAATTGCCAGAATCGTCACCGACACCATCAACAAAGCAAACAATAAATCACACACCGCCCTCGTGTCCCTTGACCTGGATAAAGCTTTCGACACGGTCTGGACAGCCGGCCTCACCCATAAGATGACTAACCACAAATACCCCATATATCTCATAAAACTTACCAACAACTACCTCACCAACAGAAAAATTCAAGTTAAAATAAATAGCACCACCGCCAATTCAACAACCATAAATTCAGGAGTACCCCAAGGCTCAGTCCTATCACCTCATCTCTTTAATATATTTCTTAGCGACATCCCCAAAACGCCACAAACCCAAACCGCCAGGTACGCGGGCGACACGGCCATCTACTCCCATTCCATAGATGCAAAAATCGCCCTTCTAACGATTCAAACTCACCTGCGCTTCCTCCAAATCTATTATCAGAAATGGAAAATCTCACCAAACCTCAGCAAATCTGAAGCCATTATCTTCACACGAAACGTACAACCCATAAAAACCCCCCGACTCAGAATATTCAACACACCGATCCCTATAAAATGTGAACTAAAATACCTCGACATCACTTTCGACCGAAAAATGTCCTTCAATAAACACATCACCAAAACCATTCAAAAAACAACCGCAACCATCAAAAGTATCTACGCCATGATCTCCAAGAACAGTTTACTTTCACCCCCAAACCGATGACAACCGTGACGTCTGACGTTGATGACGTAGGTGTCGTCATTGCGTCGATGACGTGGATGACGTCAGCGAGTTGATGACGTCAGGGGGAGCAGGAGAGCCACTTCCCCTCCAGAATTGGCATTTATTATCTACTTATACCAAATTGCATCAAAATCGGCGAGGGACACTTGTGATACTTCCCTTGTAAGATTTTTTGCCACCAAACGATGTCGATGAATAACACAATGTACCGATAGTACATTCGGTATGACCTGTTTGAAGTATGCCAGAAAGCCTCGGTGTCGTCCTACCATTGCCGGAGCACCGTCAGTAGCAACGGAGATGATATTAGTCAAGGGTATAGCTTTTACATCAAGAAATTTTTTTAATTCAGTAAATAATGTTTCACCTTTCGTATCAGTTTCCAAACATTTAGCAAATAACAATTCTTGGGAAATTTTTCTTCTTTCACAAATCTCACATTAGCTAAAAAAAAGCTCATTTCCTCGTCAAGCTGTATAGAGAATTGAGAGGGTTTTAAGTAATCACATAAAGAGATTTCCACACTCTGAGCCATTTCGTCGATCCTTCTTCGTACTGTATTATTACTCAATGGAATTCTTTTTATAATATCGTAAGCTGGTTTGTGCATCACAGTGCGTATTACCTCATTTATAGCTGGTAGAATAAGTTGTTCATGTCCCTATGAGTTCTTGCAATTTCGGTGTTTTCAAATATTTGTCTTTGAGTGTTTGAAAAAACGTTAAATCCTTATCTTTTTTGTCACTATGGATTTTTATTAAATGTTCCTTAAGCTTAGAAGGTTTCATTGAATCGTTTGACATCGTTTTATTATATAGAAGACCGAAAGGTAAAGTACTATTTCCTAGTGACGGAATAAAGCCAAATTTAATATATTCAACACTGTATTGTCTGCATTCTATCTTCGGTTCACTCATACTGTTGTCTGAAAAAGGGCACAAAACGATACAGGAAAGTACTTATATATATCTATAATTATAATAAATAATTCAAAATTAATTAACACTTTATCGACCGGTAGCCTATTTATCGGCTTTTCGACTGCCAGCGCTTATTGACCGGTAGCTTATCAATGGGCTTTTAGTTATCGACGTTTTATGTCAGTGGGTTGCTCTTTTTATAATTTCGCAGCGCCAACGTCAACGTCGCTAAACGTCGTTAATTATTTGCAGCTTTATACTAACCTCTCCAAAGTTTTATCAATTATAATAGTTTTTTACCGTTTCTAATGGATAAAGAACGTGCAGATGAAGAGTTTTGCTTAGATGCTTTGTCAGACTATAGCAGTTATTCAAAAAGTGACAGTGATGGTGATATCAGTGATGATGATAATGATAGCAGTGATGATGATAGCAGTGATTCTTCTATCAACACTCGGAAGCCGCGAAAATTATTGCCACTGCAATATAGCGATTCAGAAGATAATGATGACACCACTGAAGTAAACATCGATACATGGTCAACAAATGACAAATCAATTATTTTGGAACCTTTCAAAGGCAGCTCAGGCCTAAAAATTCTACCAAAATCTGAAGCAAGTGTAAGGGACATTGTTAATTTATTTATTGGAGATGATCTTTTGGAATATTTGGTTAAAGAATCGAATAGATATCACTATCAAGTAACCAATTAATATAAAAATATTTCTAAGACAAAAAAATGGGTGGATATAACGTTATCAGAAATGAAACAATTTTTAGGTCTAATGGGACAAGTGAAAAAAGAGAGACTTCATGATTATTGGTCGATTGAGCAAAGCATCGAAACTCCGTTTTTTGCAAAAGTAATGAGCAGAAGTAGATTTATGCAGATAATACAGAGCTGGAACTTTTGTAATAATGAAGATATATCCACAAATTCAAACAGACTTTTAAAAGTTCAGCCAGTCATAAATTATTTAAAGAAAATGTTTGTTGATGTATATAAACCTTGTCAACAATTATCATTAGATGAATGTATTATTCCGTGGCGAGGAAGACTATCATTCAGAACCTACAATCCTGCGAAAATTGTAATGTACGGCATACTTGTGAGAGCAGTCTGTGAAGCACACACGGGATACATTTGTAATCTTCAAGTGTATGCTTGCCAAGGAATGAAATTGGAAAACACTATTCTAGAAGTTATTGATCCGTATAAAAATCTTTGGTATCACATTTATCAGGACAATTATTATAACAGTGTCCATATGGCTGAAGTACTCCTACAAAACAAAGTACGGGTATGTGGGACCATTCGGAAAAATAGAGGTCTTCCACAATGTCTTCAAAACATAACCCTTTCAAAGGGTCAAGCTACATTTCGTAGAAAAAACGATATTCTGTTACAAATATGAAATAACGGTAAACGAAATGTAAACATGATATCGACGATACATTCGGCGCGAATAATGGAATCCGGAAGTTTAAATAGAAAATCACATATATCAATTCAAAAGCCTGAGTCGATAATTAGTTACAACAAGTATATGAAGGGGGTAGATCGCGCAGATCAATATCTGTCGTACTACTCTATTTTTAGAAAAACTAAGAAGTGGACCAAACGAGTTGTGATGTTCTTAATCAATTGTGCGCTTTTTAATTCATTTAAAACGTACACAACATTGAACGGAAGGAAAATGACATACAAGAAATTCTTGCATAAAGCGGCACTTTCGTGGATATCTGATGTATCGTCAACTGAATCTCAAAGTGACGAAACAGACTCAAATAACAACATAAATACTTCAGAGCCTACAAGAAGAGCACCAAAATCAGATCATCCAGAAAGATTATCATGCATAAAGAAGCACAAACTTATTAGAATAATGACAAGTGGTAAAAGCAAAAAACCACAAAAACAATGTGGTAGAGTATGTGCGTCGATAAAGATAAGAAGTCGAACATGTTTCGTATGTAAATTTTGTAATATTCCGTTACATAAGGGAGACTGTTACGAGAGATACCACACTCTAAATAAATATTAAAAAATTTAATTACTTTTACCTTGAATTTATTTCATGAATGTAAGTTAAAAAGGCAATAAATTGTATAAAACAAATACAAAATAAAGTATAAATATCAATAAAACTCCATTACTTTAAAATAAAATGAATAAGCACAACACAATGAATAGTGAAAATTTAGCCGGTACTGGGAGTAAATTCGAGCGCGATTAAGCCGGTACTTACTGAGTAGTTGCCTCAACCACGACCGGACGATAAACTGTTAACAACGAAATACACTAAAACATAGTAATTCGAAACATTAACTTGATGTCAAACAAAAGGTGATGGTTTGAAATATGGATGGTTATAGAAATGAATAACAGTAAAAGAAATTTAAATGATTTAAAAATTGTAATAATAAAAAATTTATAATGTCTTACACAGTTCTTTTGTTCTTTCACTGTAAAGTTGAAAGATTATTCTTTTTTAAAGTTCTTTCTTAAAGATTGAATTTAAAGCCGGTTCCTTTTACTAACACGCTGGTCGATCTTTATTCGAACCAGTTACAAACGATAACTAAATAGATAGATCTAAATCACAGCTACATTATAATTTATACGTGCGCTCGAGGTGGGGGCGCGACACATGAGACAAATTAAAAGATAGATAGAGAGACGATACACTTGTACGCGGTATAAACGTTTCACCCACCAACAAAAAATGTAAACAATATTTTTTACAAGAATAACAGGTTAAAAAATGTGAAATGAACCAAACAGTGATATCTAATATTTCAACAGGTAAATACGAAAGCAATAAATATTATACAAATGACTAGGTTATAAAATAAACAAAACTTTCTTTTAGGTTGGCAATAAACAAAGTTTTGTTACTGGTCGCGTAAACAAACCATTCTTCGTTTTGACAGTAACAACACGAATAACATCATCGACTCTGGGATGAAGAAGTTCTATCCGACCTAATTCCCATTATAACGGAGGTCGTTGCTCATTGCGAATTACGACTAGATCGCCGATGGAAGGATTAGATGGTCTTGAATTAAGCACCGCTTCTATTTGAGTTAACAATGTATAGACCTCCTCGAAGGTGAGCCTTTGGTCACCAATCACTCGCAATAGGTGGTGTTTAACCGATTTGACTCCGGTTTCTGCTAACCCGTTGAAGTGAGGTGTCCCCAGGGGATGGAATTGCCACCTTAAAATGACTTTTTCTCCTGCGGTATCGGCCATCTGCCGTAATCGGTTGCAAGCACCCACAAAATTGGTTCCCTGGTCGGAAAGAATTAAGGAACATCGACCTCGGCGTGATGTAAAACGGCGTAAGGCGGCGATGAAAGCTTCTGTGGATAAGTCTGAAACCAACTCAAGGTATATAGCCTTTGTGGATGTACAAACGAACACACAGATGTAAGATTTAACAGACCGTGCTCCACGACAACGACTGATGTTGGTATAAACTGGTCCAGCAAAATCCACGGCGACGTTTGAGAAGGCTTTAGCTTCAGATATTCGATAATGAGGAAGGTCGGCCATCAAAGGAGCATATGATTTTGGTTTACAACGGAAGCATCGCAGACATCGTGATAGTACCCGATGAATAATGCTTCTAGAAGCGAGAATCTAATATTGTTGCATCACTAAGGCTTGTAAGGTTCGTTGACCCGGATGCAAGTAAGTATTATGTACTTCTTCAACAATAAGTTCACTAACACGGTGGTTTTTATGTAACAGCACTGGATGTTTATGATCAAAGGGAATTGTAGCATATTTTAGGCGACCACCCAACCTGATTGGATAATCTCTATCCAAGAAAGGAGCCAACTGACGAAATGGCTTGTCTGGTAATTGATTATTTTGAATTGCTCTTGGTAGTATTGAAAAGTTCTGTTTTTGGACTTAACGAATGATAGTTGTCAACGAATTTTGAGTTTCAAAATTTAATAAAGCTATGTTAGTATATTTTGACGACCTTTGCAATGACGACAAAATCTAAGGACATACGCCATAATGCGCTTTATTTTAGAAAGGGAGGAAAACTTTTGTAGAAGATCATCAATAAAATTATTGTGAGTTTCAAGTGATAAAGCAAGATTTACTTTTTGTTCACTAATGCTTTCTTGTGTTTCCGGTAAGATTTCAGGAGTTGAGGGCCAATACTTTGAATGCTTGGTGAGCCACGAAGGGCCCTTTCACCATAATTGGGATGTAATTAATTGATCGGGAAAAAGACCTCGTGATCCATAATCCGCAGGATTGTCAGATGATCGAACGTGTCTCCAATATTCAGGAGGTAGGATACCCTGAATTTGAGTAACACGATTAGCAACAAAGATTTTCCATTTGTTAGGTAATGAACAAATCCCGTTTAAAGTGACCTGAGAATCAGACTAGGCGAAAATCGAATCAAATGTGATTCTGGGAGATAAGATGTCTTATATCGTTTGTAACAACTCAGTTAGGAGAGCCGCACCACACAGTTCTAGTCGAGGAATAGAAAGTGTTTTTAAGGGTGGCACGCGGGCTTTAGCGCATATAAAGGAAGAAGTAGTTGTGCTTTGAGTTTGACAACGTAAATATGCAACGCATAGTACCCAAGTTGGGCTGCGTCGCAAAAAAGATGAATTTGAATCGAATTGGTTTCATTGGGAATCATCAAACGAGATAAGTTCTAAGAGGACAAAAAGAAAAGACTTGTCTTGAATGTTTTCCATACTTCAATAATAGATAAAGGAGGGGTTTCATCCCAAGAAATGTTTAGTTGCCACAATTACATGGTACATGGCGTTAGGAAGCCAAGAGGGCCGTAAATA
Organism: Onthophagus sagittarius; assembly: GCA_036711965.1. Lineage (NCBI taxonomy): Eukaryota > Metazoa > Arthropoda > Insecta > Coleoptera > Scarabaeidae > Onthophagus > Onthophagus sagittarius. Next base: position 67,226,929 of record JASERS010000004.1, read on the forward strand.
CGAGTGATTTCAGAGAGAATCGACCTTTTTGTGCAGGGTTTATTTACAGAGGAATAGAAATAAGTGAATTAATTGATCTGTTGTGGGATTCCATTGTAACTCTAAAACTTTGATGTAGTTAATTTCACCATAATCCATTGATATTGGTTCTTGTCTATCATTTTCAATGCAATTACTTGCCTATTATCTTAATTCAAAACCTTCTTTTTTTAATAATGTAATTAATTCTTGTTGTATATCCGAAGCTTCCTCGATGGATTGTGCTCCAGTTACGATGTTATCAACGTATACGTTAGATTTTAAAACAGCTGCAGCTTTTGGAAATTCTTCTGAATAAATACTAGAAAGTTCTAATAGTGTACGTAATGCGAAATATGGAGCTGAAGCTATTCCATACGTGACAGTATTGAGAGTGTATTCTTGAATCGGTTCTATCGGAGAAAATCGTTAGAGAATACGTTGATAATCACGATCAGATGGTGAAATTAATATTTGTCAGTACATTTGTTTTATGTCGCATAAAAGGCAATATTAAAGCATCGAAAAGATAATAAAATTTTTATATCTTGTTACAGCTTCGATCCAATCAAGAGATTATCATTTAGCGATTGTCCATTGGACGATGTAGTTTGTTTTCTTGGTTGACCAAATTTTCTTGGTTTCCAAATCTGTCTTGAATCTTCACAGTAGCAACAAGTAATACAACGTTCAATGTACTGTCAATAGTTGAATTTTGGATTTTATTACAAGAAGTTCCAACATGAACCGTAGATGAGTTTGGTGCATTTAAATGAAGAAGAGAATGATGATGTTGGTGGCAAATGCGACATTTGTGAGTTGAGGAGCAATTATGAGTGTTATGCTTCGGGCCAAGACAATTTCGACACAAATCATATTGTCGAGCAAGATTTAATCTTTCTGATGTTGATTTTGATATAAATTCTTGACATTTATACACTAGATGAGCTTCTTCACATAAAGGACATTTAGTTAATGATGAACATGGATTATTTTCAGTTTTTAATGTAATTGCTTTCATTTTATTAACTGATCTTCATTGTTGATTAAAGATAGTTGTTTCTGTTTTTGTAAGAGAAATAGATTCTAATGTCTTTGCCTTTTTTTCCAGGAAATCGATAAGTTGTAAGTGGGGATATCAAACTGAGTATGATCCGATTCGAAAGAGGTTCGTGTGGAGATATCCAGTTTTTGAAGAAGAATGTTGAAGAGGAGAAAACCCCACTGTTCAACAGGAAATTTTAGATTTCTGAAACCTTCAACATTTTCATGGAACAAGTCAACAAGCAGTCGTAGGCCTTTTGCGGAGTCTTCCTTCAAAGGTTTTAAACTGATGATTTCATTAAAGTATAAAGTTGCTAAGTGTCTTTTATTTTGATAGCGCCCTTTTAATGTGTTATACGCGATTATATAGTTATCGTTGGTGACAGGAAGTCCCTTTAATAGGTTAAAAGGTTCTCCACGAAGAGACGTTAACAGATACTGATATTTTGCAACTGGAGATAAAGAGTCATTGTCATGGATCATTGTTCGAAACAAATCGTAAAACGTAGGCCAATCTTTGTGCTTTCCATCAAAATTGGGCAGAGTTAATTTATTAAGTTTTGATGTAGGGACAGCTGCCAATGTCGAAGTAGTAGATGCGTCATGTTTTCGAACTAAAGCTTTAATTGAAAAATAAGTTGTATCTGCTTGTTTCCGAATTAAATCTTGCGCAAGGATCCCCCTGTTTAACCCCACGCGTGACAGGAATTGGCTTGGTAGTGACCTTGCCAACTGAAATTTTAGTAAAAGCGCCAGCGTACTGGGCCTTCACGAGTTTAATTAGACGTCCATCCACCCCAAACCGTTGTAGCGCTCTAAAGATGGAATTAAACGAGACGGTGTCAAATGCCCTCCTGAAATCCAGAGACAAGATGTTATACGCTCTTCTAGAATTACGCTTGGCTTTAATTATAGCCTCTAGCGTAAGAGAATTGAGGAAGACGCCGTCTACGTTACGAAAGCCACGTTGATATGAGTGAATTTTCACTCTGGCGCTTTGACAAAATACGGTTGAAGAGGCGGAGGAGCGTCGAGGCAATAGTTATCGGCCTCCAGATGTTGAGATCTTTCGGGTCACCGCCCTTGGACAAAAGAACCGCACGGTTCTCCTTAAACCGATCAGGGACGACACCGTATAGAAGGAGGATGTTATAAAGGATGACAAGACGCTGTACTGGCAAGGCTTTAAGCCTAGCCACGCTAAAACCGTCGGGGCCCGGAGAAGACGCACGAAGACCCGTAAGGCTGTTAAGCACCTCCTGCTCGGTTATTGGACCATAAGATCCGTTGCAGGGAGCACCGACCCCATCATCGATTAAAGTAAAACTTTCATAGTCTTCTGAGGACGGGCAAGAAAAGATGGAACCAAAGTGCTTCTCAACCGCTGATGTGGTAAGATCTTCCGATGTCGACGTAACCGCGACATCGTCCAACAAATGTGCTGCTAATCCCTTTCGGTCCCGTCGGTACATCTCCTGTACCCGTTTAAAGAGGTAAGCTCTTTCTGAACCGCGACCATAAAACTTACGTTTCGGGCCACGGCGCTCCCGATGTTTTGGAGCTTTATTAACACCACCACCAGGCGCCACCTCGCCGAGTCAAGAACCAATCGCAACGGAAATAACGTCCGTAGAATTATTAACAAACAATCTGTACTCGTACAAAGTGTACGAGTACGTCGACCCACCTTGCGGTATGCGACACACCCTACGTCCAGCGAAAGCACTGTCAAGGCAACCCGCCACCTCCACCTTCCAAAAACCAGCGGAGAAAAAAGACCCCCACAATCTATTTTATTTACAAAACTTCCAAATAATTCAAAAATAATACATATTTATATAAACTAACATAACCAAAATTCGTATTACTTAAAATTACCAAATTAACCTACAAACCCCGAACTTATAAGCAAAAAAAAAACAAAAACAAAAGAAACTTTAACAATAAATTTAACAAAATCAAAGCAAAACTAACATTAATTCATTAAATATTCTCACCCTTACTATACTAATCTTTTCTTTGTTGCAGGTCTTCATCACCCAAGCGGCAGCCGGCAGAGAGAGTGACCCACTGTAAGTACCTTATCTCCCATCCCCCTCATAATAGAAAACCATCCCAGCAGCCAACTCATTCCAATCACTCATATCTTCCTCACACACTATTTCACTCAACTCACCTCTACCTTCACTTCTCCTTTTTTCAAACACCCTCTCTCTACACTTCACCCTTCTATCATCCCTACATTCCCGCAGTACGTGTTGCGGTGTGTCCTCACCCACACCACACACGCACTTTCCATCCGTCTCACACAATTTAAACCTTTTCAGATACACTCTAAACGGCCCATGTCCACTCATCAATTGCACCCCCTTTGCCGAAATCGCCCTCTCACCCATCCATCCACACTTCAAGAAATTAAACACACACCTTCCCGTAGTCCCCCTTCTCCATCTCTCCCTCCATTCCTCCGTCATCCTTTTCCTCTGCTCCTTCCTAAACACACTCCTTACTATACACAACTTCTTAACCGTACCTTCCCCCTCACTTCTCCTCACAAATTCATCTACCTCTTTCATACCCTCATCCTCTCTTGGTTTCCACCCCACCAATACAGTTCTATCTCCCTCACATGCAGCCTTACAACATTTCCTAACCTCGTTCACCTCCACGCTCTTCACACCCATCCCACATACCTGTTCCACCGCGATCTTATTGTCGTTGTATATAACGTACCTTCCCCTCTTCCTCCTCCTCACCCATTCAACACCTAAACCTATAGCCTGGACCTCGGCTTGAACCACGGACGCGTACCCACTAACACGCATTTTTCCCCTGTCGAACACCACTCCATCCTTCCTAACAACAAATCCCACACTCACACCTCTCTCCCCCTTACTCGCATCCGTAAAAATTTCAATTAACTCATCCATTCCCTCAATATTCTCAGGCACCCTTCTTGCACCTCTACACTTTCTCTCCCATTCTCCTCTTACCTGCCTCATCCATTTCTCCCTAATACACTTCGCCGATAGCTGCAGGGATGGTATCCCTGACACGACACAGAGAGCCTCCGTTGGGGTAGTTTTGTAGGCCCCCGTCGCCCATAGCAAGAATGGCCTAATCGCCGCATTCACCCCTTTCTCCACTCTCGAATCTGTAGCTCTCTCACCCCACACTTCCGCACCATACAGTATCCCTGGAATAATCACTCTCTCTACCATAATCTTTCTAAGTTCCATGTTCACACCCCAATCCTTTCCTGCCATAACCGCCATACGACCTAACATACCAATCACTCTTCCCCTAACATACCTCACATGCTCGATAAACAACAAACCCGAATCAATCATCACTTCCAAGTATTTTACTACACCTTCCATCCTCACAGCACCATGATCGACCCTAAGAATCGGTGAATCCCTGATCTTCTTCTTAGAGAAAAACATTCCTACCAGTTTATCACTAGCATACCCTACCTTACACTCTTCAGCCCACGCCTTGCACACCTTCCACACACTATCCCACCTCTTCTCAATTTTCTTCACAGACACATCCCCTATCAAAATAACCTGATCATCCGCATATGCTTGCACCAAATCGCTTTCAAGATCCAAACACTCGCTCACCCTACCAAACCACTCATTCATTGCACAATTCCACAGTATCGGTCCCAAACTGGAATCCTGCGGACATCCTCTATTCACTTTCACCTCTACCCCTTCACACTTCAATACTCTCTCACTTAAAAAACTATTCACAGCACACACCAAGTACTCCGGAACACCCATCCTAATCAGACCATTCAAAATACCAGGCACCCACACAGCGTTGAAAGCGTTTGCAATATCCAACGTCACCACCACGCCATGCCATCCATATTCTTTACATTTCCGTATCCCATTCACCAACCCATCCAAAGCCTGCATAGTCCCTCTCCCTTTCCTAAACCCATACTGCCTCTCATCCATCCTACCATTCCTTTCCACAAAATCCAACAACCTCTCAGCAAGCACCCTATCCAAAACCTTTCCTAGAGCGGAAGCTAAACATATCGGTCGCATACTACCATTTGGTTTTGGTAACCAAACCACCCTAGCTTCCCTCCAGATCGGTGCAAATACCCCCTCCCTCAAACACGCCTCAATTCTATCCAACCATTCATTCCCAAATCTATTCCAGGTCTCCTTTACCACTACACTCCTAATCCCGTCCACGCCTGCGGCTGTTCCCTCGCCCATGTTGTTGATAATTCCCTCCAGTTCACTCTCACTCACTTTCTCTACCAACCACTCACGCCTCATACTTTCATACCTAACCACCTTGTCCTCTACCTCCTTCCTAATCCTACTCTGGCTCTCTGTGTCTTCCCCTCCTCGAACAAATCATCTGAAAACACATCTCCTCTCCTCTTTCGTCGAAGACCCTATCTCCCCAGGATGGGTGCCTAGCATTGAAATCCCCTCCTACCACGCACCTATTGGCTCCCCTTGTTGCCATCGTCAGCCTCTCCAGGGTCTCCGATAAATTCCCACCTGGCCTCGCATACACACAACCAAAACTTACTCCATTCTCTCCTCTTCCACATTCAAGCACAACACAATCCTCCTCCTCTAACACTCCTACCACGTCTCCTCCCCCTCTCAACCATACAATGACACACTTACCCTTACCAAGCACCATCTCTCCTTTCTCCCAAATATCCTCTCTCAAATAAGGCTCCTGGACCAGGGCGATGTCAGCTCCTATCTCTCTCGCTCTCCCAATCGCGCACAACATGGCTGCCCTACCCCTCCCCACATTTACCTGTACTCCCTTTATCTTCCCAAACCCCCTATTAGTCATAGTTTGTCACCCTCTCCACCAATGCCACCGCCGCCCTGTATTCCGCACACTTTTTATCACGCGAATCATGACCGCACTCCTTTCCCCTATTTTTGCAATTTATGCATTGTGGCTGCTCCTCCCTTCTCCTGCAATCCTTAAAGTCATGCCCCCTCCCCGCACAATGCCCGCACACTTTCTCCATCTTACAGAACCTTTGCAAATGCCCATACCCGTGGCAATTAAAGCATCGCTTTACGTCTACAAAATCTTCAACCCTACATGCTTGCAGCTTTATGTACACCCTCCCGAACCGTAACATTTCCCTTCTCACCCTTCCCGAGACCTCCAGCACCACATTTAAAACTTCCCTCTCCCTTCTCCCTGTTTTGAAAACGATCCTACACTCTTTCTTGAAATCCTCCCACCCAATTCCCGTATCCCCATCCACGTTTTTCCCCCATAACTGTTGCAGTATGGTTTCCTCATTTTTTCCCCTATCCACGTCATACACTATAACTTTAGGTCTTATGGTTGTTGGAGGTCTGACAGTCACTCCCGGTCCCTTTACCTTTTCTTTAATCATTTCAACATCCCTCTCCGTAGCTCCCTCGATTAGCACCCTTTTATCTTTTAGCTTAGCGACCCTCCTCACCTTTATCTCTCTCCATCCCTCCTCTCTTTCCAACGATTTCACTATCTTCTCCTTCAAAATCCCACTGTCTCCAACATCGCTCCCCCCCGTCACAATCACAATCTTTTCATTATTTCCCGATTTCTTCTTCCCCTCACTCTTCTTCTTCTTTCCCCTAGCTGTAGCATATATTTTATCATTACTCCTCACACTCTCCTCATCCACTCCTCTTCTAATCTTCTCCTCCCAAACGCTCCTTTCTTCCAGCCTTCCCCTACATTCCGCCAATTCCACCATCGTCCTCACCGACAAACCCTCTACCCTCCTGAACACGTCCAAGATTTCTGCCCTCTTCTGTGCCGGCAGGCTTTTCGAAGTCATACCCAGCACCGACTCCAGCTCCTTCCTTAGCTCCTGAACGTGTAGCAGTTCCCTCATTATGTTCTCTGACCTACCCTTCTCTTTTTCCATCCATCCTGCACAGTCGATCTCCCTCCTCGCAGCGCTAGACATCTCGGTAAAGATCGAGGCTACACTTGCAGGCCTTTCAAACTGAGAGCCATCACCCTCATCATCTTCGTCTTCCCTGTCTCTCTTTCTCGTATCCTCTGAAGTTGCCACGGACACCCCCTCCACTGTTCCTACCGATTGAATATCCATGCTCCATGCCCCCTCTACTTCCTTTTGAAATTCAACCGCCCTTTTCTTCTCTCTCTCCCCTCTTCTATATTCCCTTCTTCCTTCCTCTTCCTCATCTTCTCTCTTCTTCGTCCCCTCTATCGGTCCTTTCTTCCTTACTCCTTCTGATTCTCTCCTAGTACCTTCCATTTCCCTTACCACTTCCTTTACCACCCTTCCCTTTTCCCCTGAACTTTCTTTCCCTTTTTTACCCTCTTCTATTCTTTTCTCCTCTCTTCCTCCCCTTTCTTCACCCCTCAACTCCTCTTTCTCAACCCCTCAACTTCACTTCTTTCTTCTTCTTTCCTTCTCCCATCAGGTCCCCTCGAGCCTGGAGGCGATCGTGTAAGCGATTGCCTCGGCTTGAAAATATCGAACCCTTTTTTATCCGACATAATTTTACTAAACTAATTCCTTTTTCTTTTCTTTTCAGGTTAAACCGAATGCAGACCCGTGAAGCACGCGTAATCAGTCCAGTTTCCGTCCCCGAATCAAGAGTATCTACAAAAACAGCCCTTTTAAGGGTTTCCGATCGCGACAAACCAAATTTGCTTAAAAAACACTCGCAAAATATGCCAAAGTTTAATAGCGTCCTATCTTAAAAGCCGTCCAATCAGATTATCGCGAAAAGCGTCAATAATCGCTCACTTCCGGTAAAACCGGAAGTTCGAAACCACTCCCTAAAAACTCGTTATAGTCCCCCTATCACAATAGTTTTTACCCCGTTCCGATACGACCACCCCAACTCACGATACGCTCAATTTCACCCACTTCCGGTTAAACCGGAAGTGCCAAATGACGTTAATTACAACCCCTAGCACGTCCCCAACACTATGGTCTTTGTCCCGTGAACGTCCGACCACCCTGTCCAGAGATATTGTCCACTTCCGGTCCGACCGGAAGTGCACCCACCCCAAATCGGTCCTCACCCCAACTAAAGGGCCTCTTAGGGGGGTCGAAAATTCGGTCCGTTTTTCGATCCGAGCCCCCGTTTCCGAGTTACGGCCCTTTTTCGTCCCTATCGCGAATCACCGTGTAAAAGTCAAAAATCTCTCACCCTGTATCCGATTTCGTCCGTTCGCACAAATAACTTACGTCACAGGGCCAAAACTTTCCACACTGAACAAACACACTTTACCCCCCTCGCACACAGACTCTTTCCGTCGCACAGTGACTCGAGCCGATCGAGTCGGTCGAGCGATATTCGACCTTATAACCACCACAACACGAACTTATCACTAATAATTGTTAATAACTTCCACACGACGACACGAATAACACTAATTTTTGTTTTTACTTATACACTAAACTTATCTCTCTAAAATGTTATAGTTTATAATGTCTAAATCGCACTTTTAACTCCGAAATTAATCGAATCTATCTCCGCGCTCGATAACACGTCTAATCGTAACGACGACTGAACGTAGAGTGAGAACGTAGAAGAGAGAATTATTAACAGAAGACACCTCTACCAGATCCATCAGACGGCGATCCATATCCCGAGATTCCTTCCATGAATGGAAGTAGGTTTTCAAAAAAGTACGCACTGGGTCTGCAACTAGACCCAATCCGCGGGAGCAAGGGAAACGCCGGCCGACGGAACCAGCAGAGTCGTCGGCGACAATCGCCTCACGTTCGTCGCGAATCTCCTGCTCCAAGTCCACCGCAGGGACTGCTTTGAGACTCTTGAGCAGGTCCTTGTAGTCGCTAGTGAGGCGCTTCGACTGGATGGAATCGCGCGTGCGATGGGGAAACAACTCGACGAGGTGGCGGTTAATAAATCTGCCCGTAAATTTTGCCTCCTCCTTAGCCATCCGGATAACCTCTTCGTCGGACCACGCGAATGGGGCCCTCGGCCTAGCCTCTACCTGGTCTTCGAGGTCCCGATATAATAATATCCCGATATATAATCCTCAGGATGAGACAACCGCAGGTGCTGTCTCATCCCGGCGTAAGTGTTAAAAACCCGGGAGCAAATGGGGCACTTATCATCAGGTTCAGAGGCGGCCCGCGGACGACGGTATCCCCTCCTGATATGCTGCTTAATTGCAGCCTCAGTGACAAAAGTCTTGCCACACGGACACTCCGGCATGATGACCTAACGAAAATAAACGAACAAGTGGGCTGATAGCGGCAAAAGAACTTACTATCGTGTAAAAAGAAAGAACAAAAAATAAACCCACTATATATGCCTCTTCTGTATCCATGGCAGCGCCTACTCCATCCACCAGTCAACCACAAGATGAGCCGCAGGCTTCTAGCTCAAGATCCAAGATTCAGGATCCAGGACCAATTTTTCCTGAAATACCAGAGGCCTGCGCCCAGCTAAGTTTGAGCCCGATGGTTGACAGCGTTAAGCGAATCCCGGCGCTGCTATCATTTCTTTTCATAATTATTCCTGTCTCTACGTGTTTTAGGTAAAATTTCTTTCCTTCTGTTTTCATTTATATGTATTACACGTAAAAATTCCAATTAATGTTTGTTAAGCGAAGGCGCCTATCTTCCCTTCCAACTCAGACTTCCGGCAAGAAGATCAAAATAATATCAAATGCGTCCATCAGTGCAGTTGCCCTACCAGCTGCTTCTTTGCCTTCTCGATCTTCCGTTGATTCTATGCTGATTGTCTCTTGTGTTGGAGGGGCACCAATCGAACAGACTGGTAACGTTTTATTAGAAAATGACCACAATCTGCCTCCCGATCTCTCTTTTAATAGGTGTCTCCAGACACCATCTACATTTATAGTTGGTCCACCCGACGCCCAGGAGTCGTCTACTCTATCTGACTCTTCAACCACCACTGACGAACTCTCTGATATACGCAACTTCCTCCAGCAAGCGCTCCAGGAGTTCTCCACTGACGAGACACTGGCCACCTTTATCGATTCGGCCCTTAACGGATCCGACGAGTCTTTTTCTGGTCAATTGGCTTATTTGGGCTCCTTGTTTAAGAAGCCTGAGGTCCCCTCTGCTGCTCGTCGTCCTCCTTCACACATACGGCCGCCAAAAAATGGTCCCATTCATTATAACGAGCGTCGATCCGCTCACGGTCGTAAGGCCGCTTTGTTTAAAAAGGCACAGGACCTTTTTAATAAAAACCGCAAAACCTTAGCGTATATTGTCATGGACGGTCGTTCACTTTACGACGAAGAAGTCTGTCCTGATATCAAAGACGTCGAAGCCCTCTACAAGAATATTTTTGGGCATAAATCTCTGGAAGACCGTGAGCGAGTCTTCAACTTTTATCCGCCTTTTAATTCCCCTGTGAAACCCATTACAGCACAGGAGGTGTCTGATTCAAAGAAAGGCTGGAAACCTTCAGCGCCTGGTTCTAACGGTGTCACGGTCTTATCAGTAATTCGAGCCAATATCGCCTGCTTGCCATCGCCTTTAATGCCATATTGTTACGTTGCCAGTAGAAACAGAAGAAGAAAAGATACCGCCGCAACCCCAATAATTGGCGCCCCATTACTGTTTCTTCTGCTGCCCAACGTCTTTTCCATCGAATTTTGGCTTCTCGAATATCAAAGGCTACTAACCTCAATCGACACCAAAGGGGTTTTATTTCTACTGATGGCACTCTTATAATCTCCCTGCTTTTAGATAACTATATTGAGAGTAGGGTTAAAGCCGGTAAAACATTGAATGTGATCTTGACCGATATTACCAAAGCATTCGATACCGTCAGCCACCACTCTGTTGAGCGCGCTCTAAAGAGACACGGCTTCCGAGGCGCATTATTACCATCAACGTAGGGCAGGCTTGTACTGCTCAAATTAAAATCTGAAGAGGCGTAAAACAGGGGGACCACCTTAGCCCAATTTTATTTAATTTGGTGGTAAATAAGCTTCTGTGTATGCTGGACAATCAATCATCTTCAGGTCGGGGATATCTGCGTGGCGGATCTATGAATAATGGTCATATGTGTCCTGCGATTGCCTTCGCGGACGATCACGTTCTCCTTGAGGACCACGACATCAATGTTCCGTCTACCTTGGGCGTTACAAACGAATTTTTCAAACAACGTGGAATGACCTTAAATCCCGCTAAAACCTTTGCATATTCGGCTGCATCGGTCGATGGTGTATCTGTCCCGCGAACGCGACGGACTTATAAACTTGGCGGGAGTTATATAACAATGATAAACAATACCGAAACTGTTTTGAATTTAATAAAATTTCACTATTTGAATTTGATCGCGAATAATCACAATTCAAATCTCTCGATCAGGTTGAATAAAACTCGTCAACAAAACTCGATGACAAAAGACAATTTATTTTAAAAACAAGCACACTTATAAAATTATGACAAAAAAAGTTTTCCATGAATACATGATTTAAAAAGAAAAAAAGGAAAAAGATTTACCGTAGAATTAAAGAAAATGAAATTAATTTTCTTTTGTGCGTGGGAGCACTTTGAATAAGAATTTTTGAAGTTTTCGCGCGTGCGGGCGCGTTCGGAACAGAAACTTTTAAATATTTAGGCCTATAAATTCGGTCGGCATGGCATTGAACGCCCGAGCATATCAAATCTCGGCTCGTGGCTCAACAATATATCTCGGGCTCCATTGCCGCGAGTGCTCTCCGGTCTTCAAAAGCCGAGTACTTCAGCCGGGAGTTAAGGATGCTGCCAGATTAATAAAGACTTTTGTTAAATGAGTTATTTACTTGAAAACTCACACGCCGGACTCATGCCTTTACGCGAGCGAACGCGGCGGCGGTCTTGGTCTGATAGAGCTACGATCTTCCATCCCTCAAATATATTATTCACAGCTCGAGCGCCTGCGTGTTACTCCGGACAATCGAGATCTATCGTTGAATGCGCTGATTAGTTGTGACTATTTTATAGATCTTAGCGACCGCTTTTCTAATTTAATGGGTATAAATCCTGGGCCCATGCGTTGGCTAGCTGCCCTTTCACAAAAGGGTTGCATTATTCCGACGACGACAAATCCACGCGGTCGTGGTTGCGCGACGTTCCTCCTGGTTGGTCCGGGCGAGACTACGTTAGAGCCATCCAGCTCCGCTTGAATAATCTCCCAACGCGAGCCATTCCCTCTAACCCGCCGGAATTACGTGCTTGTCGCGCGGGTTGTAGGGCCCAGGAAACACTCTCTCATGTGTTACAGCGCTGCCCGGTGACCCAACATCCTCGAATCGCCAGGCATACCGACATTGTCCGCAAAATCATCACACACTAGTAGATAGAAAATGCCGATTCTGGACCGGAAGTCAATCCCCAATCCCCCTCTGACGTCATCAACACGCTGACGTTATCGACGCAATGACGTCACCAACGTCATTGCGTCAACGTTATTGCACCAACGAAATGAAATAATAAACGCAAAAAATAAAGTTAATACATATATTTAAACAACTAATGTAAACATGACCAAAATGATAAAGCTATACAGAAAGCGCTTGTAATGACTTCGATTAAATTACATAAAATTTCGGCAGATAAAAATAGGAAGGTTTGTAGACATTCACCCATTTTGTAAAAGTTAAATTACAACAGTATAAATTTCGAACGTTCAGTAGCCGGTGTATATCCCTTGTAAATTAATCCAAGCTTCACCGAATTTAGGAGCTCAAGTCCGTTGGTGAGGTCTTTCCAAATAAAATCCGTGTAAAGTTGTGGTAAATATACTCTCACGTGATTCAATTCCACCAAAAGGTCTTCAAAAGATTCGGGAACGGGTACAAAACGCCGCACCCATTAAAAAAGAAGAAAGTATCTTCTTTTTCAATGAAGAAACGGAAATTTTAGGTTTATTTGCATATACGCTCAAGTTATTTAAACCATTTATAACGTTCGTCAAGTCTTGTGGAAGCATATCCAAACACTGTGTCGATCGGTTCGAAATGGGGATGATATATGCACTCACTATAACGGATGAGATTAATATGGTCCGGGGCATCATCCGCTAATTTATAATAGAATCCGCCTTGTCCACGTTCATGTAGAGGCGCTCGCGTCGCTCCATAATAATGCCTGCCGATGGGTGTGGTCACTTCCGGAACGTTATGGTTCATCGTCAAATTTTCATTTTCCCCATAAGTCAGAGAACAATTTGTATCAATTTTTCGCTCGAATCGAATTAAATTTGCTGGATTCTCTTTCCCAAAATCTTGCGTGCCCAGATACACCAGACATCCCCTCAAGGGCCCTTATCTCTTCATCAGTTATAGTTTCCGCAATTCTCAAGGGTAAATATACGGAAAAACCATCCTCCAATTCAACAATAACGGAGGGCCATTTGTTCGAGGCAATTCGTTTAGCCGTCGCAATCGGGTAGGGTCGATCAATCTGCAGCGATGAAAGCGACCGTTTCGGTGTGAAAACGTATGAACCCAAAATATTTAGACGAGACATCTTGTCAGTAAGAACGGTCACCTCAGACTAAATTATAATTTAAATATTTCTGGTACTTAATACATTTATTGTAAAAAGATGCGGAAGAATTCGGGGAGCAGCTGCCGCAATCACAAACTGATTATTAAAATAGCGGCAATAATAATTTTTAATTTCGAAAAGTGCCTAGGTACGAGTTACAGTTGAAACAATAATGGTCTCTCTCAGGCATCTAGTAGAAAGATTTTTAATTAGTAAACATAAAAGAATTAATGTTTAACCTTCTTACCCAAACACACAAAGTATTAGGGCAAATAAATGAGTTTTAGATGAGGTTTCAGGTATAGTCAACGTAAAGCCACCATGCCTACAATGCGAGCATGTTTCAATTTGAGTTATGGGACCAAAATGACTCATATCTACATCATGTATATTGCCGAAGAGACAGCGATATACTGAATAAATTTCAGTATTTATCATAAATATCTAATATTCGTGAATAGCTCCCTCATTATTACAGCATTCATATTAACGTTCCTAAATTATTAAACATCTGAAGGTACACGTCTAAATGCGCGTGCGCGGCAAATTAAGAATATTTCGGAAATAATAATATGATCGTATGTGTTTAAAAAAAAATGTATTTATATATAAATATTAATTACATTTTAAAGTATGAGTAAATTACATTAACACTGATTACAATTAAAAAATAAAAATCATAAACTAAATCTACATATATATTAAAAAAAATATTTAAAATTTAGTTAGTACACAATATCTGATTTCTTAATCCAACTTCTTTCTTTGGATTAGATCCAAACCACTTGACGTACATCCTGTTTCCTTTCCGTTTTAGAATTTTTTCAATCAACTGAACGTTATGGTAATGAGTCCGTTGTAATTCTTCTGTATAGAAAGCTCCTTTAATGTCATCACCTTTCAAATCCTGTAATAAATACGTGACTGGATTAGTGTATTGAATCTTAACAATTTTAAAATCTTCATTACTCCAGTTAGGAGTGTACCCTTTTGTGAACACGCCACGATGTTTAGATATCCTTACAAAGTCATTCAAATGAAATTTTGTGTGTATTGTTAGATTTTGATAACATCCTTCTACCCCATTATAAACAGTACGCAATAATTTTTTCTCATCCGCCTCTATTGGTTTCATACCTGTAGTGGAATCTTTACGGGTATTATAGATTAGTAAAATTTTCAGTAGTAAATTTAACCACTTGAAAGATCCCTAAACACTAAATTCTTTCCACATTAAACCTTTTAAGGCTCTATTTAATCGTTCAACGATCGATGCTTTCAATGCGCTAAACGTAGAGTAATGATTAATTTTTAATTTACTCATAAGTGAGATAAAAGCTTTGTTATAAAACTATATTTCCATCCTTTAAAATACTTTTCATTGCTTCAGTAACAACTTTACCTGATTTAGTTTTTACCGGAACAGCCCATGCATATTTGCTGAAGACATCAATTACAACAAGTATATAACGATAATCTCTATTTTGTCGTGCATAAAGTATCATCTCTACTAAATCGGCCTGGTATAAATCTTTTATACCTTTAGTAAGTACATGTCCTCTTTTGAAATGAATTCGAGCAGGTTTATGAAGCTCCACCGCTAATTTTCGTTTAATATCACCGGACATTTTACTATGATTTCAGCAAATAATGCGCAGTACCTATAGAAGCAGGGAATTGTAATCTATCACCTTTCTTCAAGTTGATGCCCTTCCATTTTATGCTATCATAAATCCTATTGTTTACTCTAAGTGTTGCGTTCGATGGTGAAATATTAATGGAGTAAATTATTCCGGATTCAATAGGAAAAATATAATGTTTTTTTAAATTATTTAGCGCATAACTTAAACTATGAAAAATACTGGAACCAGTCAAAGTAATATTGAAGAAATAATAATGTTCTTCTTTTGGTAAGGAAGAAGAAGAAATGTGATGTCCGAACTTATGAACGGTCATAATGTAAATGAAACAATTTGTTGAAGGTTTACACAATTATACGAGGTTCACGCAACTCTTCTATAATACTATTAATTTCATTACCATGCGATGAATTACCGGCAAGTTGAGAGGTTATTAATAGTTTTAATCTACTTCCTAATTCATTAGGATCATCCCAATAAATAAAATTTGACCGTTGATTATTGCACTGTTGCATAAGACCTTCTCCAGTTGTCATACGAATAGGAACGCTTTTTACTCTACTCCGTCGAACAACTTTTTCCGTTGCATTTAAAACAGGTGCAATTATTTGACGATACTTATCAGACTTGTCACCGATAATTTGTTTACTTTTATCATGATTTTTGTTCAATGCTGCAGTTGATTGAGTGTTTTCAAGGCTAAACACTCGAATATCGGCGACGAATCAGGTTAAAATCATGCTTAAAAGCCTTACACCAGCTTTCCAACGACAATTAACATTAGTAGAGGTGAATTCGATAGAGCAGTTATTACTTTTGGGTAGAAAATTGGAAGCTACAAAATTCTCCGTTGATAGCTACGCACCTCCTTGCCGTGCTCACAAAACACATGAACCGGATTTAGCTTATGTGCAAGTAGACGCGACATCCGCGACGGTATCAGCTACTGAAATAAGTAAAAACGAGACACGGTTGAAATGTTCGAAACTGTTCGAAATGTTCGGGAAATGAGCGAAGGGTGCGACGACAGATCGGTGTCTGCACCAAACGCCACAAAAGCCGATCGACGTATTACTTGAATTTGTTTTTAATTGTACCAGGGACGATGAGAGACCGTACCTGACGATTGATGTTTTAGGAGTTAAGATTATACGTTTATTAGATTCAGGAGCCAATCGGATGGTAATGGGCTCAGTAGGAATAGAAATAATAAAAAAATTATGTTTCCAAATATGCGAATGTAATCAACGATTTACGGTAGCGAATAATGATAGTTGTGAGGTAGAGGGCGTCGTGAGAGTGCCAGTGAGCATTCAGGGTCGTCTGGAAATAATTCAGGTCTTATTGGTGCCAGATTTGAGAAGTGACTTAATTTTGGGGACTGATTTCTGGCGAAAGATGGGAATAGTTCCGGGATTTTAGACGCAGTGAATGGACGTTCTCAAAAGAACCTCCAACAATTTCCGTAAATACGATTCAGGCTAAATCTAGACTCACTCCGAATGAGGAAGATAGATTAAAAACGTTTTTGCTTAAAACTTTTAACAACAAGGACATACGTAAACTCGGTCATACCATCTTAGTTAAACATCATATACGAATCGAAAAAGACGTGTTACCCATTAAACAGAGATACTACCCAATTTCACCGGCTATCCAGAAATTGGTTGATAGGGAATTAGATAATATGTCAGAATTAGGTATCGCCCATGGTCGTTTCCCGTTTTGTTGGTGCCAAAGAAAGATGGGGAATATCGTTTCTGGGTAGATTATCGTCAGTTTAATCGTGTTATTAGGGCAGACGCGTACCCGCTACCGCAAGTATCGTGGACGTTGGACCGGTTAAGAGACGCGAAATATTTAACATCCATCTACATAAAATCGGCGTATTGGCAGATACCTATGGCGGAAGATAGCAAACAATATACCGCATTTACGGTACCCAACCGAGGGTTATTCCAATTTAATCGGATGCCATTCGAGCTGACAAACGCACCTGCAACCTGGCAGCATTTTATAGATGAGGTAATCGGGGGAGATTGTCTACTTGGACGATATTATCATAGTTACCGCGACGGTCGAGAAACATTTCGAAATGTTAGAAACGGTGTGCGAAAGACTTAAAGCGGCGGGACTTACGCTTAACGAGGAAAAGTATCAATTCTTTCGGGAATCTCTAAAATATCTCGGTTACGTGATTGACGTGAACGGGTTACACGTAGATCAGGCAAACGTTAGCGCGATACTTAATATTCTGATACCTAAGAAAATTTCCGGAGTTAGGCGCATGTTAGGAATGACGTCCTGGTACAGACGCTTTGTTCCAAACTTTGCAACTGTAGTAGCACCTCTTACGGCACTGTTAAAAAAGACATGTAAAACCTTCTCGTGGTCGGAAGAATGCAATCAGGCTTGGGAAATAATTAAAAGTCAATTAGTATCGGCACCTATTTTAACAAGACCAGACCTTAATAAAGAATTCGTGGTTCAGACGGACGCTTCTAATGTTGGGTTGAGGGCGGTATTAACACAGACTGATGAATCAGGTGAAAGAATTATAAGTTATTTAAGCCGGTCATTAACGGCTCAAGAACGAAAATACAGTACGGCTGAAAAAGAGTGCCTAGCAGTTCTTTGGGCTATAGAAAAACTAAGGCCATATATTGAATGTACCCATTTTCGTGTGATAACCGATCACTATTCATTAGTTTGGTCAAATAATCTTAAGTCACCCTCGGGCAGATTGGTTAGGTGGGCTGTGCGGTTACAGCAACACAATATAATAATGTATATAATAATGTTACGATAGAACATAGGCGCGGAAAAGATCACGTGGTACCGGATGCTTTATCTAGAGTCGTAACGAATGTAGAAGAGTGTAGCATCTCGGCCGAAATTAAGGATCATTGGTATGAGAAATTAAAAGCGAATATTTTAGAGAGACCTAATAAATACCCTAAATATCGTATAAAGAACGGAACATCATATAAACACGTGAACGGTAATTACCCGCGATTTACAGAACATACCGATTGGAGAATTGTAGTCCCTAAAAACGCGAGATCGGAATTACTTTGGAAATATCATGATAAGGCTGAGAGTGGTGGTCATTTAGAGATAATTAAGACTTTGTCAAAAATCCAACAGAGGTATTACTGGCCAAAATTAAAAAGCGACGTCGTGCGGTATATTCAAAAATGTCAAATTTGTCAGAAAACAAATGTCGAACAAAAAGCACCAACGGGGCAAATGAAAAGTTGCATACACGCGAATAAACCGTGGCAATATATAAGTATTGACATAATCTGACCACTACCAAGAAGCACGCGAGGATTTTCGTTTACGACCAATAGTTTACGACCAATAGGTCGTTTTAGATACGTTTACTAAATTCCCGGTTTGCTTCCCTCTGCGTAAGGTTACAGCTGCGTCGGTTGTTCGTTGTGTTGAAGAGGGTATATTTCTAACGTACGGGATCCCTCACACAATGCTATCGAATAATGGGGTACAATTTCGATCTGCGGCGTACGAAAAATTGCTTAAGTCATATAATGTCCGAAGTAAATTTACATTATTCTACCACGCACAAGCAAACCCTACGGAAAGGGTAAATAGGACGCTTAAGACGATGCTAACCGCTTACGCTAGCGATAACCATCGAAATTGGGACGTATTTTTGGCTAAGGTTGTGTGTGCTATAAGAACATCTAAGCATGAGACCACAGATTGTTCTCGTTATGTTGCAAATTACGGACGTGAAATGATCTTGGACGGAAATTTGCATGACGAATTAAACGATGTTGTTAACAAAAGATCGACAAAGGTCCGTCAGAATGAATTAGGACAACTATATCGGGAAATGTATGATCGGATAAAACAAGTATCGAAGCGTGCGGGCGATAGGTATAATCTAAGACGACGATCGGTCATTTACGAACCTGGAACTTTGGTTTGGCGTAGGAATTTCGCAATTTCGGATGCAACAAAGGGCATCGCGGAGAAACTTTTGAATAGGTTTGTAGGACCGTACCGAGTGCGTAAAAAAATATCATCCGATAGTTATAATTTAGAAGATCTTGACGACAATGAATTGCAAGGCCATTGGCAAGTCACACATTTAAAACCATGCGTAAATGAATAATTTTGTCTTATTGATGGCTTAGTATTTTCGGGTTATCTCTTCGGAATTATTTCTTTTTTCGGTAAAGAAATTTTGGAAAAATTTCTTTTCTGGGGAACGGGGAAAATAATACGTTCTAAAATCTTTTACAATTTATTTTATGTACTTGTGATGTGATTTTGTTATTTGTGAGGATTTTGAGTTGCAATTTTGGTTATAATAATTACATTTTGTTCATTAATAAAATTTTTATTTCAGCAACAAAGATCTGGTGGTCCTAAAATTTCCTTCTATTTCCTTAAACCTTTTATTTTTGGAGGGATCGATCACTTGCGGGAAAATTTTAAGAAAAGTGAATTTCGCTTCCTAAATTAAACGGTTCTTCCGGATTTGGATATATTTTCGAAAATAAAATACATTTCTCTGGTTTAAACCTCGAACAACTGAGGTAAGCATGAAGACATATATCTTTTCTATTTAATTAAATCATTCACCTATTTACACATCCTTTCATATAAAAAAAATATATATATTACTACCCTAAAACTACTTAAAAAAAAAATTAATAACTAATTAAATTACATTCCTTCCATCCAAAATGTATAAAAAAGAGAATCCTAATAACTATTAAAAATTCGTTTCATTTTTTTTTACTATTCTTCTATTTTTCTAAACAGGTTTTTTTATTGTAGAGAGCAAAACCATTTCTTTATCTTAAAAAGAAAACCTCAACATCTGGTATTTTGGACTCTACAAAAAAGTACATTAATTCCTGGGGACATAGTTATCACTTCTTAAGATTGGTACTTCCATCACCTTACCTTTTCCAAAACAAACACCAGACTTTGTTGCTGCGAAGAAGACTGGGTCATTTTTTTTTGGGTTGAAAACTTCTACGGAGACCAGGTCAGAATTTTCCATCTTTATTCATTGTTCGCGAACGGTATATTAGTTTTCTTTATTATCAATTTTTTGTTAATTAATTAATATTCCATTAAGTTAAATATTCTGGTTATTATCATAACTTTTTTTATTGTACATTTTGTTGGCGAGGTTATTTTTTTTTTTAATTCGTACTTAATTTTTTATTTCATTTAGAAACTTTAAGTTGAGGTCAACATAACGGGGTTTCGCCGCGGTTAGTTAATTTTTTTATTTTTGAACAAAAGTTTCTTGTCTTTAGTTGCTCGCTAACATATTTTTTTTTGTTTCTGTTTATAAAAAAAATCTTTAATTTTATTTTTATCAAATATTCTTTTTTTTTATTACTTACCTGTGTTGCTATTTTCATTTATTTTTTTAATAAAAGTATTTTGCAACTCAAAAGTCTCTCTTGTGAATTGTCGTTGTGTTGTATTTTTGTTTACACTGTTAACCGAACACCTTACGTCGCAGTTCGTAAACCACGTGTGGTTAACTGCGTGGCGCCTAATTAAAAATAACCCCTCCCTTCTCACTGGGCCGGTCGAGGACTCACGTGGAGACAAGTGTAAACTGGTTTTGTTTTGTCATTATTATTTGTTTATAATTTGTTATTTCGCGTATACTCTTAAATAGCGAGTTAGGTGTCACACCCTACCAACGGTCCACTACAAGGTTGAAAACTCGAACTAAACGATGTCTGCTGTCACAAGCGTAGCTTTGACGACTTGAAGTTGTCAATTTTTATCAAAAATGATAAAAGTAAATTACGTTGAGACGTAAAAGAATCAAAAAAGAAAGGAAAAGAAAAGCCTGACGATCTTAAACGGCTTCAAGTGATGGGTAAAATAAACCACGTTACATCCCCAACTTCCTCCGTACAGCACTCCAACAGGTGTTCAAAAATTAATGAGTATAAGAGCTAATCCAGAATCATCCGCAAACGAAGATTTTGCCCAATCAACACAATACAAAACTCTTCAATCACTCTTATCTCACAACATGGCAATTAACCCGATTAATTGGGATCGGAGATGTAAATCACTCAATGACTCTACCAACACTCGTCTGACCCCCAATTTGAATTAATATCTTAAAGGAAATTAAAATCCCCCCACCCCAGTTTAACCTAAAATAATAAAAACCACCAGAAAGCATCAAACCTACAACAACAGACCATTAATGGTGTTACGATACCGAGAAGGCCAAAATAATGAAGCGATAAAATTTAAAAACCCGTTACAATTGATGACGTTGAAGTAAATGAAAATTTGATGTCTAAAGACGTAGACAATATTGAAGATCCCATATCTAAAGTGATTAAAGAACACGACATCGGTTTTCTTAAATTTAGTGACGAATCTGGAAAAGTAATTGTAACTGATGCATTGAGAATAGAAGTAATAAAACTCGGTTCTAAGTACTTTCAAAACATTGAAGATCCTTTTTTACCGACTAAAAATCGTTCTATGAACAAAACTTGGTTCAAAAAAAGATTAGGAAATGGCCTAGGTGTGCAAGTGATTCGTTTATGGTTAGTTTATTATCCTTAAAAAAAGTCTGCCTTTTGTATTTGTTGTCATCTTTTTTCCTGCTTCGATAACCAATCTACTTTAGAACAAGAGAGCGGATTTAAGCAATGGAAAGCACCTGAGAGAATATCTGTTCATGAAAATTCTAAAAATCATCGACAATGCTTTACTCAGTGGAAAGAAATGGAAAGAAATTTATTCATGAACCGAGGCATAATTGATGCAGAACTTCAAGAGCAAATTGAAAGAGAATCTCAGATTCTCTTTCACTTTGAGAGAATCTTTTCTATCTTTTTGAAAAGACTTTTACACTGCATCAAATACTGCTTTGCAAGGCCACAGAGAGACACTTCAGACCGACTTTAATACAGAAAATTTTCTTGGTTTGCTAAAATTAATTTCTAATTTTGATTCTATCATAAAAGAACACATCAGATTTGCGGAGAGCCATCATGGATCCACTACGTATCTTTCACTAAACGTACAGAACGAGTTTATTCACATTATGGCACTCACTATTCGAAATAGTTTGCTACAAAAAATACGTAACGCAAAGTATTACGGACTAATGTTTGACTCGACTCCTGATTAAGCTCATCGTAAACAAATGTCTGAGGTGGTAAGATATGTTGACATAAATTTTGAGAAAAGAACTGTTCAGATTAAAGAATCATTTCTCGGTTTTATACAAATAAGTAATAAAGACGCTGAAAGCTTGGCTCAAGAAATATTGAAGCAACTAGAGAAAGATGAAATGGGTTTCCAAGATTGTAGGTCACAGTATTACGACAACGCTATTGTTATGGCTGGTTCCAAGACTGGTGTTCATCAAAGGCTCAAGGAGAAATACAACATGGCAATATTTGTAATCTGTGATAATTATTCATTCAATTTAGTAGGTGTCCATGCAGCAAAAGAAGAAGTAATGATGGTAACTTTTTTCGGAACTATCAATTCATTTATGTTTTCTTCTGTTGGTCAATCCAGCGATGGGAAAAGCTCAAAGCTATTGTACCTGTGGCTTTAAAGTCCGAATCCAACACCAGATGGAGCGCAAAAGTAGAATCTATAAAACCTGTTTGTAAATACCTCGAGCAAATAGTGGAATTTCTTCAGAATATAGTGGACGACGAAAGCACGACTAGTGAAACTAAAAGCGACGCAAGACAACTCTATAATAGAATGTTAACATATAAATTGATGAAAATTTTGGATTTCTTCTGGATATGGAAGGGTTATCTTTTAAAGTCGAAAGAAGAGTTTTGAAAGAACATTGTGAAAATTTTGGAACAACCTACAGTTGTGACGTGGATAGGCAAGAATTATACAAAGAAATTATGGACTTTCGAATGCTGCTGACAAGCCGTGACGAAAAAATTTCTAGCCCCGAAGAACTGCTTAATTTTATAGTACAATATGGAGATAAAACCGTTTTTCCCAATTTGCGTGTGGCATTGCAAATATTACTAACAATTGCGGTTTCTATTGCTAGTTGTGAAAGATCGTTTAGCAAATTAAAGCTGATTTTATCATATTTGAGAGCATCTATGGGTTAAACTCGATTGTGTGATCTTGCTCTATTAAGCATAGAACGCGAAATGACCGAAGATATTGATTTTGATTGTATAATAAAACAATTTGTTTTATTATACAATTTTTTTATCCATTTCTAAAGTAGTTCTTTTAGAAAACAAAATGTAGCAAGTTATAGACTTAGAGGGGCGCAAAGTAGTAAAGCCCACCCTTGAGGTGTGACACAGTTTACCAAATACGAAGTGGTGAAATTTTTTAAAAGATAAAAAATGTTGTGTAATCGTTTTAATTAATATTTTTTCGAAGTAAAAGTATCTTTGAGTGCAACCAAATATAGCGTTTATCAATGTAAAATGCATGCTGGGCAGGTGAAACACCAACAGGTAATCACGTTAACCCATTTAATCCCAATGTACTCATATGGGTACAGCTTACAAATGTTACATATAGTAACACCTATCGCTTAACAAGTCAACTAAAGCAATTTAAAACGAATCGAGTTAATATTTTGTACAATAGCCGGAAGGAGACTCTGAAGCTAATTCAAAAAACACGATTTCATATGTAGTTGAAGTCGTAAATGTTTTGTTGGTGTTTATGCGGTTTTTTAAGTAATAAAAAACGTTTTTTTTTGGAGTCTGTCGCTAAATACATATTGTCAGGTACGTATTTCAGTAGACTACAAATAATGTAGTACGTTATTATATTTTGTCACGTTGAATTATTGCATGTTGTAGGTGTACTCATATGAGTACGCCAGGCACATAGGTACGGAGTCCTGTAACTTTTTATGCAAGGCGTTTACAAAGGACTTGGTACTACGCTAGATGATGTTGCAAGAACGAGTCGCGAAAATGTAGACATTGTTGTAATTCCTCCCGATGTTGACGAACAAACCGACGAAGCATCCAGATTTTCCTACTGATGTACCAGGCGAGGTGGAGGTTCACTATGACAAAGACGATGACGATGGTTCATAGTCTAAATTTGAAAGTCAAATCGAGCAGAGTTCCTCGAATCCCCGAAAAAGAAAGAAAACAAACAAAGAACCCGAACCTGTATGGAGTGAAGACATAATCAACATTGGAAGGAAAGCGACTCATGGTTATACTGATGAAGATTTATCGGCACCGTGTATCTTCACAGCAATGTCCAGGAATCGATATTATGAAATTAAAAAGTATCTTCATTTTGCCGACAACTCCAATACAAACAAAATGTATAAAGTTAGACCTCTAATGGAAATGCTCAATAAAAATTTCCAGCAGTGGGGAATTTTCCACCCCCATCTTTCTATAGACGAAGCGATGGTAAACTACTTTGGTCATTATTCCGCAAAGCAATTTATCAAAGGCAAGCCAGTAAGATTTGGATACAAGGAATGGATGCTTTGCAGCTCGACAGGATATTGTTATAATTTTGATGTTTACTGCGGTGCCAAACCATATACCATTTCAACTGAAACACAGACCAAGTCGGCATTACCTTTTGGTTCTAGAGTTGTACTAGAACTTTTAGAATGTGTAACTCACCCTCAGGACCATGCAGTATTCTTCGATAATTATTTTGCAAGTCATCAGTTGTTAAAAATATTAAACGAAAAAGGTTTTAAAGCAACGGGAACGGTTAGAGAGAATCGGTCAAAAAGGTGTTCTTTGCAATCCAAAAACGCTATGAATAAAAAAGAACGTGGACATTTTCAATACGTTTTTGTGACAACAAATTCTTTATTATTTGTCAAATGGAAAGATAATAATATAGTTACCATGGCAACAAATTACGACAGCATTGAACCACAGGCAAAAGTTAAGCGCTGGTCTTCGGCTAAAAAAGAGAAAATCTATGTGCCACAGCCTCTTTTGCTTTTTACATATAATTCATCAATGGGAGGAGTAGGCCTTTTAGATCAAGCAGTCAATAATTATAGAATAAGTATCCATGGTAAAAAGTGATGGTGGCCAATTTTTACACACATGATAAATGTTGCACTTATTAATGCTTGGAGGCTTTATACACTAAACAATAAAAATAAAGTTGATCTACTAGGATTCATTC
The DNA here is from genome assembly GCA_036711965.1 of Onthophagus sagittarius. Classification (NCBI taxonomy): domain Eukaryota; kingdom Metazoa; phylum Arthropoda; class Insecta; order Coleoptera; family Scarabaeidae; genus Onthophagus; species Onthophagus sagittarius. Next base: position 67,252,318 of record JASERS010000004.1, read on the forward strand.
GTAGCGTCGCACGTCATTATCTAAGATGCTTTACGAAGTCTACTTATTCTAAAGGAAGACCATCAGCCTCTACATGTATCAGCATTGTACAAAACCAGGGAGGTCACTTTCCTGGGAAGATTGAAAAGCAACTACGCTGTCGGCAGTGTCACCTAAAAGCACGCTGGAAATGTATAAAATGCAATGTAACGTTGTGTATTGACAGGAATTGCTTTATTCAATTTCACAGCAACCGTTAATATATGTATAATTAACATGTTAGTAGTTAGGTAAATGCTTAATAAAGTTGTATTAATTCTCAAGTTTTATTTCTTTTAGCATTTATAAATTTTATCAGTACACCTTGTATATTTAATTTCAAACAGCATTTGTGCTCAGTGCACTCATATGAGTACACCTATTTTTTCAATGTATATTTTCGAAATTTTCAAAATTTAATTTTTTTAAGTCTCTTAATTTATCTTCAACATTTATAAAATTTGTTGATTTTTGCGTGAAATAATGTCCGTGGGCACAAATGGGTTAATTAATATTTTTTCCGGTCGGAGGGTTGTCTCGACAACTAATATGCTGTAATCTGTGAAAATCGTTCGAATTGATGACATGACAACAAGTTCGCCTGCTTTCCACCTTTCCCACCCCCATGCTTTTGTACATATGTATTTTTAATTATTTATTTGAATATTTACTGTATCTATTTATTGTTAATCTAATCCTAAGTAGTGTAAATTGCACCGTTACTTACATTTCTTTATTTTTATTTAATCGCATAACATCTGTATCTGTATTACCCACTGATGCTTCTACTACATCAACCATACAGATACTTTTGAAATAACGATAGTAAATAATTTTGTAAGTTTATGTGTACCACATCTTATTGTAAAATAAATATTGTGTAATATTACGCACGCTTAAAATAATTTTCAAATTCGATGTTAACAGTTTATATAGTTAAAGTATAGTGTTGTAAATCATCATTTTGAAACAATGATAATAAATAATCTGGTGAAATTTTTTAAGCTACATAAATAAAATAAACATTGTTTTCTACTACGACTTCATTTCTTGTTAATCTCCCGTTCAAGCATCAGCCAACCTTTAACACTACCAATCTGTAATCTTCATAACGACTTCGGTGCAAATAAATTTAAGCGACATAGCGAATTATTTGGTGGGGAATGTAACCGTGGTTTGATAATTGGTTCTTCAGGCGCCGGGAAAACAAATGTAATGTTAACTTTATTGACAGCTCTCAATGGGTTGCGCTTTTTGAATGTATATTTGTGCTCTAATTCACTCTACCAAATCAAATACGAATTTCTACGGTAATTACTTAAACCTATCCGCTCCTGCGGTTATTATGAATGCTCGGATGTCGGACGATTTCTACCCCCGTCAAAGGTGAAAGAGTATTCAATTATTTTTAATGATATTGCTCCTACAAAGCAACAGATCATCAAGGAATTTTATTTATATATTTATGACGACCGAATTTTCATACGGTCGTCATAGAAACGTTGATAGTTTTTTACTCGCTCAAAGTGATAGCGCCATTTCCAAGCAGCTTTTACGTGACAATTGCAACCTTTTAGTTTTATTTAAACAAGATCTCACAAATTTGAAACATATTTATAACGATCATTTGTTAGGGGACCTTTCGTGGGATGATTTTTTCAGAATTTGTTGAACTTGTTGGGATACACAGTACGGTATATTAGTTATTGATTTAGATTGTGATAAAAATAACGGACGAGATCAGAAAGGTTTCGATAAGTATATTATACTGTAAAAGCATAGACTGAGCATAGACGCATAGTCGCTGTGCGATCATTACACTATCACGTTGAACTATGAATCGTAATGTTGCACAACAGTTAAGCTGCGCGAGAAGATGTTAAACATAAAATACGCACTTTGAAAGGAGATATAGAACAAAAGCAGTCCATTGCCGAAGCACAACTCGCTCCACTAAAAGAATGAACCTCTGAGAGATATTTTCCAAAAATTACAAACTGTCAATTTATTAGTAAATTCGGGATAAAACGTGAATTATTTACCCCGTAAAAGGAGCAGTCTCCAGATTTCTCAGCCTTACTGACCGACTTGCAGAAACCTTCTAAAGGAATTAACTGAAAACTCCTATAGTGAAACCTAAACCTAAAGTTACGTCAACACCCATTAAAACGGAAGCTAGCATGGATGTTTCACCGGAACTGCGGTATATGGAGGAAATGATTGAACAGACGAAGAAGCTTTAGGACAGCTGAATCCCTTACCACGTACCTATGTTACGGGTTTAACAGTAGATGTAAATAACGAGTTCGATCAAACTTACGGCGTCCGTGCATTTATCGATGGATTGTATATCGCAAATCAACCGGTAACATTTGACGGGAAAAACATTTTGGTGGGTAAATTACAGGAACACCGGCGTTATACGAGTTGATATTCAAAAATAAACTGGGTAAATTTACTTTATCAGATTCTTCAAAAAGTATCATAACTTATGATGAAAATGAAAAGTTTGTGAACATAATCAAACCAATTGCCTTGGGTTAAAGAAAAAATGTGTACTTGGCTCGATATTGGCCAAAACTTAAAACTGGATCAGGTTAACAATTTATTTTACTTCAAAAGTCGATTAAAACTGCCTGCTACTGATACTTAACTCGGAAGTAGAAACCCCCTCCGTGCTACGAACTCAATGCGGAAGTTGAAATAAACCACCTGCGTTATAACCAAGCGAATATTTGTTGAAGGCAGAAGCAAGGGGTGGGGATAAAGAATATTTAAACCATTTTCGCTTCTAAACAATTACTTATGCTTTTAACATGGCTGATGTATGCATGTTTCAATAGCGTTCGTTTGAAGATGAAGAATTAGTAAGTAGTCTGAGGGAATGGGGTTTCATTCCCAAAGAGGGCGAATATAAATGTCCCGAATGTAATTCAAATTTGGAACTCCGACAAAAAGCCGGGCACAAGATGGCTATATTTGGATCTGCAATGGAATCGTTTCCGTTAGGAAATAAAAGCGGCGGAAAGTGGATTCCACAAATTGCCAGAAGGATGGTGAAAATGTATAGATATCGACGGACAATACTTTGAATAAGTAAGTTTGTATCATATCATTACAATAAACGTGTTTTTTTTCTGTACGAAAATTCCGGTTTCATATCTACACACCTGGTATACCAGTTTAACAAATAACAAGAGGAATCGTATGATAATAACAATTCCCTCCGTCGATTGTTTACACCAATGAAGGATAAAACCCCATTGTTGATGCAATCGAACCTGATTTATAAAATCAATGGTTTATCCTGTGAGGGTTGCTATATTGGTACCACCGCCCAATACCTGAGATCACGTCTCCAACAACATTCGAGAGATTGTGATCTCAAGAAGCCTAATTCCACGGCCCTGGCAGAACACCACATTACGACAGGACACAGGTTTGATTTTGATAACCTCTTTGTGTTAATAAAGGAGCCTGTTTACCAGAAACGGCTTCTCCTGGAAATGCTCTATATGGCCAAAGAGAGATCTCCGGTCAACTTCCGTGCAGATTTCAATGGCTTAAGTGATATTTATTGTAACTTAATTAAGCATTCTCAATCCTTTTCACCTGCGTCTTTGGACGAATCGGCTAACAAGTCGCTTTAGTTTTTATCTAAATCATTTACATACAACTTTACTGATTTGTTTCTTGTTTGTTTTTCGAAATTCCACTTTCGGGGGGTGTTTTTGGCTTTTCCACACCCCTCCATTAAGTTTGTTCAATGTCCCTGCTCCGTAGTGGTGCACCCTAGTGCCCACATAACGTTTACATCAGCACTTGTGGCTGTTTGTTTTAAAACAGTCTGTCCTCTCTGACGCACCCAGTATAATCAATGGATGTTGGTCCGAGTGTTTATTAAATACCGATTAACAAAATAATCTCTCAAAACATATCTGGGATTGATTATATGTCTTTCAAAATAATTCCTTATTCATAGAACATGTACGGTAATCCATTGATAGTAGTATACAATGGAAACTTCCGGAATGAGATTTTATTTTAGCTCTTTTAGTAAGTTGTAAATATTAATATTTCTATTAATACTTTGTAGCGGCAACCAGCTGAACATCGTATAAGCACTTAGGTTTGTCGAACCAACGAAACGCGCACAACAACAGCGCATGCGCGCCCCATCACTCACCAGCAAACCTCGTAGCAACGGCGTCCGGTTAGCGCTATATAAGAAGCGAGGTCTGGGGTCAAACAAATACTGTATGTTTAAAGTCTGTCAGCCGTAGCGTTTCGCACTGCAAAGCTTACCATGAGTAAGCGAAGATCCTTCGGAGCTTTTCTGAGCAAACTCCTTCTTCGATGCCGCAGGAAGACGGTGACCTCCGCGACGTCACCAGGGTATTATGACAATAAGCCCGTACAGTAAAGACAGTATCACCAAGAAAATTTGTACCTAGGACACACGCCGATTTCAGTTCCCAACAACCATACGAAGAACGTTGATGCCACAATAGCCATTTCGCCAGTGTTATAGTTATTTTTTATTATCATTGTTATTATTGTTTAGAAAAGATAATAAAGATTCTCTCTCCTTTCTCTTAACAATGGTGTTTTAAAGTGGGCCCATAATAACTCCAAAATTTATCATTACTACTAGTATAAAATTGTGAACTGCGAAACAGAGCAAGTGGTGATTGGAACCCATATTTTGATCCTAAGGATCGAATGTCAGGATTATCGTTCGTAAGTTTTCTCTAAAGCAACAATGAGAATTCTGGAGCAGAAGTGATCCTTGATGATCAAAAGGATCGACCGATTGAAGGTGCCGCCCACTCCCCGAATTGAACTCTATATATGATTTTGTTGTTTGTATTGAGTATAAATTTGGTGCGTAAGTTCGTGAACAAAGCGACAACTTTTGATGAATAAAAAAATAAAATAAAAAAAATATAAAAGAATGAACTCTTTAAAGACACCAGAGTTAAAATTTCATAATGCAGTAGGTGTACCCATTTGCAATTAAAATCACTTTATAGAAGTCAGTGTAAAAAAGGTAGAAAAAAATCTTGAAGGAAAAAACAATTCATTGATAAATCTAGTAATGGTCTTAACTAAACCGGAACCGAATGTGTCCGTTCGGGTTTAAGTCTAGCAGGTGGAATTATACCAATTGTAAAGATAACATGTGGCAGTAGATGTATATTTTTTACAAAAGATGAATAGGAGAACTGTATGGATAAAGAATTAGGGACCATTGATCAAATAAATCATCGATTGGAAGTTTTCGCCACTGATAAAGGAAAAGAGGAAATTCATCTTATAAATAGATGAAAGAAAATTGTATTTCAAGACGACTCTAACAATAATTTACACAAAACGAAACATTGCATAAATTTGATAGTTCAAATTAAATATTAAGAGTATGGAAACCGTTATAAATAAAATTGGGGATATTATTGAAATATTAGAAGTAAATTGTAGAAATTTACAAGATATCGATCCGAATCTTTTTCAATACATTCCAATCCACATACTTTATCACAGCTCATTTGATATACACTAGATAATTCAAAATCTAAAGCAGTGAACAGACAATTGTTTAGGCAAAATTTGAACGTAATTGTTAAGAATGATATTAGTAACTTAAATAAAAACCTTCATTTATTACTCAAAATTAAGTTTTAATAATAAAATTCGAAAACTAAAATATTGGTCTATTTTATGGCACAGCTTATTTGATAGTTTATTTAACATTTAATTATTTGATACATAGTGGGCCTAAGTGAGAGGTGTGATGACGTCATGACCTTTGTTACTATGTACATTAACAATAAGTAAGTAATGTCATCAAATGCAGTACTGTGTCATTTTTATAATTGTTAGAGTTTAAAAAATGAGTTGTCGAACAACTGTTGCACCGCGAGAATTGGTTTTAAACCATTTCGAAAATGGGGAGTCTATTAGAAAAATTGCGAAAATGGTATTTTTAAGTGCATCAGTACAGCACATTATAGAAAGATTTGTGCACGAGAATCGTATTGTAAATAAGGGGAGAACTGGGCAAATATTTACGACAGCACCCAGAAAGATATTGCTATAATTCTTTTTTATTTGATGTAAGTTTGTTAAAATAACCTAAGAAACACGTTAAAAATAAAAAAAAGGTGCGAAAAAGCGTTAAACTTACCGAAAAATCGTCTTAAAGGTTCGAAGTTACGTCACGTCATGCGATGTTACGAAGCTTGTTAGCGACGTATTGTAGCTTAAATGGCGATTTAAACCAACCTACAAAGTACGTTAAAAATAAAAAGAAAGTATGGCAAAGCGTTAAATTTACCGAAAAATCGTTTTAAAGTTCCCATGTTACGACACGAAAATTGTTAACAACTTATTTTACCTTAAAAGGCGATTAAAACAGCTTGCTACTGATACTTAACCCGGAAGTTGAACGCCCTCCGTGCTATGAACTCAATGCGGAAGTTGAAATCAACCACCTGCGTTATAACCAAGCGGATGAAAGATTATATAAAGCATATATAATATAGAAACCATTTGCTTATGCTTTTTACTATGGCTGATGTATGCATGTTTTACTTGCGTTCGTTTGAAGTAGTCTGAGGTAATGGGGTTTCATTCTCAAAGAGGGCAAATATAAACGTTCTGAATGTAATTCAAATTTGGAACTCCGACAAAAAAGCAAAAAGAAACAACATTCTTATGAAATAAATAGACGATTTTTATTTGTGATGAGAACTCTCGGATTAAGATCGAAAGGTGTAACTCAATTTTGTGGATCAATGGACATGCCAGCTGTCATGATGCAAGGTACCTATGACGTGATTGTAAACAATATCCACGATGTGTAAAATTAACCACCGAGAAACTTTTTGAAAAAGCTTGCACTGAGGAAAAAGATGTGACTTCGGTAAACCAGAATGAAAATCGTTATGACTTGACAGTATCTGGGGATGGAACGTGGAAAAAACGTGGATTTAGTTCATTCTGCGGGGTAACTTCATTGATTGGGTACTATATAGGGAAAATTATAGATGTTTTTGTTAAAAGTTTGTACTGTAAGCAATGTGAACATTGGAAAACTCGAGAAGGAACGGCAGAATATGAAGAGTGGTGGGTAGAGCACAAAGATATTTGTTCTGCTAATCATAATGGTGCACCAGGAAAAATGGAAGTTGATGCGGTCATTAGTATGTTCAAACGTTCATTAGAAAAGTTTGGAGTTCGTTACAGAAATTACATCGGTGACGGTGACTCGAAAACATACTCCGAAATTCTAAAAGCTGCACCTTACCGTGAAGTTGAAGTGGTGAAAGAAGAATGTATTGGAGATGTGCATAAAAGGATGGGTTCACGACTACGAGATTATGTAAATAAAATAACAACTTTAATTTTAGATAAAAATCGGAAGAAAAGACAAAAAAACTTGGTGGAAGGGGTAAGCTGTAGTGGTAAAATATATTAATATTAAGTATAGATAGTTTAGGTTAATTATTAATGCAACCTCAGGTATTTTCGACAGGTTCATATTGCGAATTGAACGTCGTTGCACCGAAGGTTAATAAACGCTAGAATTATGTTAAATATAAGAATTCATTCGTCGTCCGAACGTTGTAGGACAATCATGTAATTGATTAAATAAAGGCAACTCTTTTACATAGTGAAGTTAAACTTTTATTTTAATCCCGACATTACATGGCGATCCTGCCAGTTAAGTGCCGATCAGAAAAGTCTGAAATTGATAATAATCAATAAAGTGAAAAAAAAGGAAAAAACGAAAAATGCGTGAAGATGTCATTTACGGATGAAGGCTACAAACAGAGGGCAGAAAAAACAGTTCAAGAAGTATTCCTTCTAATTCTAATTATTATAACTCTTCTGGCCGCTATTCTCATAATTTCCAAATGCAAAATTAAGAGTCAACAGTACATATCCTAATGTAGAATCACTTATTACAGATATAGAACACATCTTTTATGTAAAAAATCAACGAGTGCTTTGTCGATCCAGTTACATAACGCGAGACAAAATGAAAAGTCGGTGGATGAATATGGTAAACTGATCGAAGAACTCATGGTAAATTTGACAATTTCTCAAGCTGAAGGAGATAGAGAAGCAGCTAAAATACTAAGAACAGCGAACGAAAAGACAGCTATCGCAACATTTGCAAATGGATTAAGAAATTCAGAGCTCAGGACAATAATTAAGGCAAGAAATTATCAGGCATTAAAAGATGCGATAACGGGTGCTAAAGACGAAGAGAAATCAAGACCCAATAATACAAATGTATTCCATATGAGAAAGAATTTTAATAATTTTAATAATTCAAATAGACGCGGTAACAATACCTATCATAATAACTCTTACAGAGGTAGAGGTCAACATCAAAACAACCAAAATAGACGTCGTATCAGCAACAAAATAGGCCAGTTTATAATCAACATTCAGGAAACAGAGGTAGAGGTAATTGTAATTACAATCAAACCCGAACATATGAACAAAACAACTACACGAGTAATGGACGATTTAATGGTCAAAGAAACAATCAACGAATGTATTACGCAAATACTTCGGATAATCAAAATCAAGGAAATACAACTATGCCACAAAACGTTCAACAGATTCAACCGGATACAACAAACTTTTTTCGTGAATATTTCAGAAATTAAAAACAATGCAATTTGTGAAATAAATGGAATGAATGTGGTTGACGTAAAAATATTTTACAAAAATGAGCAAAAGGACATCAAATTATTAATAGATACAGGAGCAACAGTTAGCGTAATATTTTCTAGTTGTTTTAACAATTTAAATTATATTGATAGAAATGATAAAGTAAAAATTAATGGTATTAATGGTAAAATAGTTTCGATCGGTTCAGTTAAATTAGATTTAGAAATTGCAAATTATGTGATTTCCCATAAATTTTTAGTTGTTCACACTTTTGGTAGTAATTTTGATAGAGTTTTAGGTGGTACGGATTTTTTTGTTAAGTATGGAGGAAAAATTGATTACGAACAGTTTTCTTTATCTTTTGTCGCAAATAATAAATTAATTACAATACAATTAGAGTCGTCATATAATATGTTTATCACAGTTCCTGCACATTGCGAAATTGTGAAATATGTTTATTGTCAATCAACTGATGAAAGCGTAATTCAAACTGATTGCTTATGCGAAGGTGTTTACATAGCCGGAGCAATAGTTAAACCAAATAATGGAAAAATACCAATAAGAATTTTAAACACTACAGGAAGAGAAATTATAATTCGAAATTTTGAACCCAAGTTAGAAAATCTTTCAAATTTTAGTATTTGCAATTTTGAATCAAGTAACCATTTATCAACAGAGCGTGTGCGCAAACTTTTTAATTTAATAAAAACAGATGAATTAAATGTAGAAGAAAGACGATCAATAGAAAAGATATGTGCAAAATACGCAGATGTTTTCTACATGGAAGGAGACAAACTTACATTCACCAACGTTTTAAAACAGGAAATTTTATTAAAAGAAAATGCCCAACCAGTGTATGTAAAACCATATAGACTTCCACATTCTCAGAAAAACAAGATTGATAAACAAATTCAAGAAATGTTATGTAATGATGTCATAGAGGAGGCAAGAAGCCAATGGTCTTCTCCAGTCTTGATTGTACCGAAAAAGGCTGATACATTGGGTAATAAAAAATTGAGGTAATTGATTACAGATTGTTGAATAAACAAATTTTCGATGACAAATTTCCACTACCAAATGTGACAGATATTTTAGATTCACTTGCCGGAGCTCAATATTTTTCTCACCTTGATTTAGTACAAGGATATTATCAGGTAGAAATAGACAAAAAATCTAGACCAATAACAGCATTCACAACCGACAAAGGACAATATCAAATGAAGCGCTTGCCGATGGGGCTTAAAATTAGTCCTGGTGCATTTTCAAGAACAATGGCAATAGCTATGTCTGGATTAAATTATATTTCATGTTTTATCTATTTAGATGATTTAGTTGTATTTGGAAACAATTTGGAAAATCATAACAGAAAATTAGTGAAAATTCTAGAAAGATTGAGAAAGGTTAATTTAAAATTAAATCCATCAATATGCGATTTCCTTAGAAAAGATTTATTAGATCTAGGTCACGTTATATCTTCTGAAGGAATTTTACCAGACTCTGAAAAAATAATAGCTATCGAGAAGTATCCAATACCAAAAGACAGTAATGAGGCAAAGAGGTTCGTTGCGTTTGCTAACTACTACAGAAGATTTATAAAAAACTTTGCGAGTATTATTGCACCATTAAACAAATTATCTCGAAAAGGTATGCAGTTTACTTGGGATTCGGATTGTCAAGAATCATTTCAAAATTTAAAACAATTATTGGTAGACCCACCTGTTTTACAATACCCAAATTTTTCTGATGAAAATGTTTTCTCTATTACGACAGATGCTTCAGGATACGCAATTTAGAGCTGTTTTTGCAAATTCAAACGCTAGACCGGTCGCGTATGCGAGTAGAAGTTTAAATAGAGCTGAAAAGGACTACTGCACTATAGAGAAAGAAATGGTTGCTATAGTGTGGGCAGTCAAACACTTCAGGCCCTACTTATTTGGTAAAAAATTTAAAATCATAACAGACCATAAACCGTTAATTTATTTATTTAACTTAACAAACCTGTCTAATCGTTTAACAAAATTTAGACTCGTACTAAAAGAGTACGATTTTGGCATAGAATATATTAAAGGAAACGAAAATGTAGTCGCAGATGCTTTGTCAAGAATTAGTTTAGATGACTTGAAAGAAATATATCAAAAAGTTCTAGTAAAGACACGTGCACAAACTAAATCAGCATCTGAAAAGGACCAAAAGACAAATTCTTCTGAACACAGGCTTGACCATCCTGGATTCGTAGAATTACTCAAAAAACCAACGAAGTCAATCGAGTTGCAACTTATATCGGAAAGAGAATTTAAAACACTTTTAAATAAAAACAATTTAAAAATAACGCGTATAAATGAGTACTTAAGTTTCGATGAGCAAACATGCATAATATATATGAATCAGAACTTTCAATCAACGGTGGCCTCAGATGCAACGTTCAGGAATCTGATTTCAATTTGTAAAAACAATATAATTTTAGAATTATGTATAATTAAAAATAAGATGACATGTCAAATAATTAAAGAACTTTTAAAGGTACGAAATAAACTTGAAAATATAAAAATTTCAGTTATAAGAGGAATTCAACAAATAAATGATAAAGAAAAACAACAATTAATTCTTCATCATTTCCATATGCTACCAACCGGAGGTCATGTGGGAATTAAGAGAATGTTTAATAACATTAAAAGGTATTACCATTCGAGTGGATTATCAAGAGATGTAGAGCAATTTGTTAAACATTGCGATGAATGTCATCGGTATAAATATTCCATACCATGCAGAGCACCACTAACATTAACGACAACTCCGTCGACAGCTTTTGAAAGGATTTTTCTAGACGTAGTAGGTCCTTTAAATTCCGATAACGATAACAACAAGTATATTTTGTCTATTCAATGTGATCTTAGAAAGTTCGTTGAAAGTTATCCAATACAAAATAAGGAATCGGAAACAATTGCAAGGTCGTTTGTTGAAAACTTCATTTTGCGTTATGGAATACCAAAAACCGTTATTATCGACCAAGGTAAAGAATTTATTTCAAATGTATTTCAAAATGTTTCAAAATTATTAGGAATCAAACAAATCAATTCTACTGCATATTATCACGAGACGTTAGGTGCTATCGAAAATACTCATAAGCATCTAGGAGCTTATCTTAGGATGCAGATAGCAAAGTATCCTGACTCTTGGAGCCATTGGGTACCGTATTAGAACTTTTCTTTTAATACAACTGTTCACAGTGAAACAAAATATTCACCTTTTGAATTAGTGTTCGGTAAAAGTCCATTAATCTCATCTAATTTAATAGACAATATAGACTCTATTTATAGTTTTGATGATTATGCATTGGAATTGAGATATCGACTTCAAACTGCATGTTCGAATGCAAGAGATAATTTAATTCATACAAAAAATAAACGTAAATGTAATTATGATAAGAATTCTAGAGTAGTTAATTATAATATTGGTGATTGGGTAATGTTAAAAAATGAAGTAGGTAGTAAACATTGAGGTCTTATATATATATCTTATATATAAGACCTCAATGGTAGTAAATTAGAAACAATATATAAAGGTCCGTATTCGATAGATGTTAATTTACCAAATGTTGTAATTAGATTAGATAATAAGTTAGTAACAGTACATATTAATAGAGTTAAATTATATAATAGATAAAAAAATAAATAGATAAAATAAATAAATAAAATAAATAAATAAATTTAATAATAATCAGTAAAAAAAAATATTTTTGGTAAACTAATTTTTTTTTTAATTACGCAAGGAGGTGTAGTGGTAAAATAAATTAATATGAAGTATATATAGTTTAGTTTAATTATTAATGCAACCTCAGGTGTTTTCGACAGGTTCATATTGCGAATTGATCGTCGTTGCACCGAAGGTTAATAAACGCTAGAATTACGTTAAATATAAGAATTCATTTGTCGTCCGAACGTTGTAGGACAATTATGTAATTGATTAAATAAAGGCAACTTTTTTACATAGTGAAATTAAACTTTTAATTTAATCCCGATATTACAAATTAAAAAGATTACTTGATGTAAAAGCTATACCCTTGCCTAATATCATCTCCGTTGCTACTGATGGTGCTCCGGCAATGGTAGGACGACACGTACTTAAAACAAGTCATACCGAATGTACATTTGGTGGCAAAAAACCTTAGTGGACTTAGTTTGCATGAAATGATAATTTGCTCAACTTTGTTTGGAAAATGATGATGACTATAATCGTTTACTACTTAACACAGAAGTACAATATTTGTCTAAAGATGCTTGCTTATTGTCAACACTAAACGGCACTCCATTCGGACCTTACTCAAAGATTTGAAGACATTCTTCACTTGGATATTCCCGACTGGGTGTTCAACCCTTTTGTAAGTAGTCAAACTCAGAGCACAAATGAAGATGAGTACATGACAGTACAGAAGCAACTTATTGAATTATCCACAAATAAGGGGCTGAAACCGCGATATTTTACGAAAATTTCTGGTTACAAAAATAGATTCCAATTTTATATCCAGCATTATGGGTTATTGTACAGAAGCTGTTGATTGCTTTTCCGTCTTCGTATTTAGTAGAACGTGGATTCAGTGCCGTTATGAGCCTGGTCACAAAGAAAACAAAGACTGGAAATTAGTAATCGGGGGGATTTGCGGTTGCTACTACAAACATCGAGTCGGACATAAATAAACTCATAACATCCCATCAGGTTCAAATAAGCCATTAATATTTTATTGTATTTTAATACAAAAGTTATTATCAATAAATACTTCTTCAACAAAATGTTTACTTTATATTTTATTTTTATGTCACCATTTACCATTAAGACAACAAAGGTAAAGTTTTCATTTTTCTGTTATGTATTTAATGTAGCTTTTCAACTTGGGGGTTCGTCGGCAAGGTTTGACTAAGAAAAGGGGTCCGTGGGTCAAACGACTTTGGGAAACACTGTTTTAGAGGGTTCTCATATATTAACCGAACTAATGTCGTCCTTGGATTTTAGGTAATTCCTAAATGGGCATTCATACCTTTAAAGGTACGTGGGTAGCAGCATCAAGTGACAAGAAAACATTCGTTGTGCAAAACCGTGAATGGTTGCAAAACTGCTCGGAAATATCGGCATCAGCACAATCAGAAATTTGTGAAACGACTAGTTCTTCTCAGTGCGCTAGTTTGCATCAAGAAAAATCATTTAACAAATGTTGTGATAGAACCAAACGCAAAAAATTCAGAATCTCAGAGAAAATGTTTCTGAAGATATTATTATTGCAGTTCTCTCCTGAAAAGATTCTGGCTATAATGTTGGATGCTTCTTCATCAATACAGCAGTATGACCAGATTATGTTTAGATATCACAATTGGTTGTGATATTTTTCCACAATACTACAAAGTGTTAAATGCAAGGAAATACTGTTATCCGGATGACTTGGATATCACAGAAAGTTATGCTTGCCATTCATATGTTACCATATGGTAACACTAAGCCATGAAGTATCCTAATTTTCAATCTTTTTCCTTTCAGTGGTATAACATTAGAGGAAGCGTTAGCAATAATAGATGAGGACGATTTAAACTTAGGCGGTATATATATCTAACCTCCTCATCCTAATGTATTGACCGATGAATAATTTGGAGATGAAGAAGACAGTCCCAACATAAATCATCTAAGCGGAAATCAACTGACCGCCGCTGCTGAAATTGTTCTCAACCTTCCAAGAAATAGTGATGCAGAAACTGAAGAAGACGAAGATATAGATGAAAAATGTTGAATGAAATACCATCTGAAAAAAGAATCGTGGGAAGCAAATTTTTTTTCGATAACTAATTTACTAGTGTAAATCTGATGAAGTATATGAAGGAAAGAGGTTACGGTGCAACAGGCACGATGCGTGAAAATCGTCTCCCAAAAGTTGTTGCTTACCTAACAAAAAAATGTTGACCAAAAATTTTAAACGAGGAGAATATTGTTCCTCTCTAAATAGAGAATGCTTGTGGTTCGATGGCTTGACAATAATCTTGTTACAGTAATCTCTAATCATTACGGTGTAGCTCCTATTGGATCCGTTAAGAGGTTTTCTCAAAAAGAAAAAAAAAATAATAATTCCTAGACCAAATGTTATTGGACCTTATAATAAATATATGGGAGGAACGGATGTCATGGATGAGAATATAAATAGCTACAGAATATCAATCCGAGGAAAAAAATTGTGGTGGTGTCTTTTCACTTGGATACTGGACACAACCATTCAAAATGCTTGGGTGATATATAGAAAGGTACATCCAAAGGTACAGCAATTACAAGTTCCCAGAGAAACTGTACAGGTATACCTTAAAAAATACGGAACCCATAGTAAGGGAGGTGGGAGAACTTCAATTCCTCCTTCGAGCATTTCACATAATAGAGTTAGTGATGCTATTCGATATGATTAAAGAAGTCACTTTCTGATTCCAACCGACAAAAGAAAACGATGTGCAGGATATGGATGTTCTTCAGTTGTAAGGACAATGTGCAATAAATGCAATGTTGGACTGTGCTTGAAATGTAACCTCATTTTTCATACTATGTAGTACCGTATATGTTATACTATAAATTTTAGTTTCTTTTGTTATTTTTTGTTGGCAACAAATATTTTATTTTATCAAAACACATTTTAATTTTTTACTGCACCTCCAAATCCTAGTGTTACCATAAGGCAACACCGTGTAACAGGATAACTAATTAAATGAAACTGAAAATTACTGTTATTTATTATTAATTATACATCTATGAACGTAAAATAACTAAAAAAATTCAAAAATATGATAATTTTTATTAATTATAAATTAAAAATATGAAAATATGAAATACAACAAAAGGTACTATACGGCAATAAAGTAAAAAAAAATAGAATGCAGCAACCACGCTATAAAAAATGTTGGCAAAACACTACATAAAATAAAGCTGGATACAACTATATCGCTGATTGGAAGAAGTAGTATATTAATGCCGGTTCTGGACCAGGAGCAGGAGCAGGAGCCCGCGCAATGCGCATGCGCGGCGTGACGTGGCGTTCTCTGATTGGTCGAAAAATCAAGGTGGCGGTTTAAATCTAGTGACTTTCTGGTGACTTTAGTTTTTTGGGTTGGTAGTAAAACACCTGATGCGCGGGAAATTTGAAATTTTGAAAAATATGCGCGCCATCTAGCGGTGAGGATCGAAACTACAAGCGTGAGTTGTTGGTTGCCTAACTCGTGTAGCGCCATCTAGTGGATAAACGCAGAAACTTTCATTGTACTGTTGGTTGCCTACTTCGCATATCATCATCTAGCGGATAAATCCCACATTTTATACTTTAATGACAAAGAAGAATTCTGCAATCATCATCTAGCGGATAAATCTCGAAGCTTACTTTAATGACAAAGAAGAATTTTGTAATCATCATCTAGCGGATGAATCCCGAAGTTTTCTTTAATGACAAAGAAGAATTCTGTAATCATCAACTAGCGGATAAATCCCGAAGTTTACTTTAATGACAAAGAAGAATTCTGTAATCATCATCTAGCGGATAGATCCCGAAGTTTACTTTAATGATAAAGAAGAATTCTGTACCCAAATTTGGTGCAGTAAGTTCGTGAACAAAGCGTAAATCACTTGATGAACAAATAATGAGCTCTTTAAAAGCATCAGAGTTAGAATTTGATAATGCAGTAAAGGTACCCACTTGCGGTTACAATCGCTTTATAGAAATCAGTTTAAGAAAGATAGAAAAAAAAATCTTGAAAGAAGAGCAATTAATTGGTGAATCTAGTTATGGGCTTAATAAAACCGGAACCAAACGTGTTCGTACAGGTATAAGTCTAGCGGGTGGAATTATACCAATCGTAAAGATAACATATGGAAGTAGATGTATATTTTTTACGAAAGACGAATGGGAGAACTTAATGGATCAAAAATTAGGTATCATTGATCAAATGAATCATCGATTGGAAGTTTTCGTCACTGATAAAGGAAAAGAGGAAATTCATCTTATAAGTAGAGGAAAGAAAATTGTATTTGAAGACGACTGTTATAATAATTTACACAAAATGAAAGAGTTGATAAATAATAAATTAATTTTATTGGAAAATTGCGGATTTACTCAGTTTTATAGTTACGTGTTGAGGGAATGCTTAAAGCTGGAAGGAGGCTTGTATGAAAATATAAAAGCATTAACATCATGCCAATTTAATTCAGTAAATGCTTTCTATATGCTAGAAACGGTACAGATTGCTTTCAGTAGTGTGCATTACGATTTCGAGCTATTAAAAATTAGGCCAGTGTAAAATAATAAATAAAAATATTAAATATAAATATTGCAAATTATATATTGACAGTATGGAAACCGTTATAAATAACATTG
Organism: Onthophagus sagittarius; assembly: GCA_036711965.1. Lineage (NCBI taxonomy): Eukaryota > Metazoa > Arthropoda > Insecta > Coleoptera > Scarabaeidae > Onthophagus > Onthophagus sagittarius. The sequence continues at coordinate 67,269,404 of JASERS010000004.1, forward strand.
GGGATATTATTGAAATATTAGAAATAAATGGTGGAAATTTACAGGATATCGAACCGAATCTTTTTCAATACATTCCAGTCTACATACTTCAAACCAAAGTTCGAAGCCAATCGCTAGAAAATAAATGGAATTTATTAACGCCACAACAAAAAATGGAATTAGAAACTTTTCGACCATGTTGGAAACATTTTAATCTTCCAACACAAAGTACGCATGTAGATGGATGTCCACCTCCGATTAATCGATGTCCTTCTTGTCGCAACGGCGGCGGCGATGGTTTTAAGTTTGAACAAAAGAAATAAATGCAGTATTAGAAGTCGGGAGCGCGTAGTGACCTCGCTTACGTTATCGTTGATACTATTTATAAATAATTTTGCTTACATAGTGAAAAAGTATAAAATAAATAAACAACTCTTATTACATTTACATTTATTTATTTATTTTTCATAATACATTAGCTTTAGGAATCCAACTGTTATGAGATTTATCTAAACCTAACCACTGCACGTACACCTTGTTTCCTTTACAACGTAATATTTTTTCAATTAAATAGACGTCCTCGTGTTTTGCCTTTTGTAGTTCTTCTTTATAGAAACATCCGAGTAAAACCTTCCCCGCCATGTCCTCCAGTAAATACGTCTGCGGAGATGTGTTATTTATTTTGGATATCTTGAACAATTCCGTAGACCAGTTTGGCGTATATCCTTTTTCAAATGCTGTTTTATATTTACTTATACGAACTACATTACCCAATTGAAATTTCGATTTTTTGTTCGTATTATTAATATTAGTATAGTAAACGGAAGATAGCAGATGTTTTTCGTGCTTTGCGGTCACATCACAGGGTTTCATTCGGATAGTTCTATGTATAGTTGAATTATATTTCTTCGTTATTGGTTCTATTATATCGATCCATTTGAAACTACCGCGTAAACTAAACTCTCTGTATAATTTGCTTTTAATAGTTCGAATCACTCTTTCGACGATTGAGGCTTTCTTGGTGCTGTATGTTGAATAATGGTTAATACCGTAGGTTCGCATTGTATTTTGAAATTGTTGGTTATAGAATTCCTTTCCCTGGTCGGTTTGTAAATTTTTTGGATATCTTCCTTGAAGAAACACATTTTCCATTGCCTTTTTTACCTCAATCGCACTTTTAGATTTTAACGGTTGCGTCCAGAGGTACTTGGAAAAGCAGTCAATTGTAAAGAGAATGTATTTGTAACCTCGATTTTGTTTATTGTAACGGGTAAATTCGCCAATATCAGACTGCCATAAATCGTCGATACCTTTAACGACAACTTGTCTCCTAGGAAAATTTCTTCTGGCAGATCGATGCAACTCATCTACAACGTCAGCTTTAGCCATATTTCTTAATTGAATTTACTCCAAGGATCTCGTATAACTTATCATCATGTTTGTATAAATTATCAATTTCTTTTTTTAACTCAACAAGCTTGTTTTCGAAGTCGCTTTTATATGTGGTAATATTACTAGTCAATAATACTATTAATTTTTCAATCGTTCTGTCCAGATAAACCTTATTTACAATATCTTCTTTATCAAGTGGTGTGGCAACGTTTATGATTCGTTTATTGCCGACATCTAGATCACCGTTCGCAGTCAAAGTAAATCCGAGCGGTTGCTTTTGATAAATACGTTGTACGGCAAAATCGACTTTACCACGACTAAGGTGACGTCCAAATTTGTCAGTGTTCATTGTAATACTAAATTAAAATTAACAAATCACTGTATTTATTACTGAATAATTCCAATTTCTCTCAATTCTTCAATGATGCTCGCAATTTCATTGGTGTGGCTAGTGTGACCGGCACTTTGCGACGCTATCAGTAAACGTAAACGATCCACGAGTTCGTTTACATCGTCCCAATATACGTATTGGTACGGAGTCTTAACGTCCGTTTCTAGAGTTAAATTGTTTTTCGAGAGACTGTATCCGGTCCAGGATTTTTTGCGTTTCTTTTGCAAAAGTGGTTTTATAACATGTTGCCATTTAAACGACGTACTACCTTTCAATTGTTTATTAGGATTGAATTCTCGACGATGTACGTTCGTCAGCTCGAGTATCTTTAAGTACTCAACCCTATCGCTTTCAAGATCTCCTTGAGGTGTTACTTTGAAAACGAGTTCATACAGTCCGGGGGTTCCTTTAAATTTCTGTTGCTGAATTACCATGTCGTTGTTGTTGTTGTCAAACTCAATTACACTGTTACCTATTTTAAATTTACTCACTTCAGGGTCGTATGTTATACCATAGGTAGTATCATATTGATTAGATGTATCTTTTAAAAACCCATCGATGTATTCCTTAGCTAACGGTTGGAATGCTTCGAGATACTGATCAACTATGTGAGGATTTGTTTCATTCATATCTCGATAAAGTCGGCGATATTCCTCTAACAATTGTTTCGGACGCTCATCTTCTGCAGGTGCAGGTGGACTTGATGTAAAATGTTCTTCCTCAGTTAAGAAACCAACTCGTGGTGGTGGTGGTGGTGATTCTATAAAGAACGATGGTGGTTTTAAAAACTGTTCTTGCTGTTGTTGAGAAGAACGAAGAGGAGATTTCATTGTATTGGTACTACGATCCGTTTCTTCTTCTTGTTTTGTCTCCTTATTATTCTCTTCTTTCTTTATTGATCTCGCTCTTGATTCTTCCTTAAGAGCAATGTTTATATTTTCTAGAGGCTTTGTAATTGGTTTATATGTCTTCTCTAAAGAATCTACAAGTTCAGCACGTCCCATTTTTAACGCCATATGTTTCCTTCGAATCGCATTGCTAGCTTTTATAATCTCCTGTTTCACTTTATCTCTCCCTTTGGTGGTTCTTCTTGTAGGAGGCATGATTACTCAGACAGATAGGCAGACAGATAGGTAGACAGATAGGCAGACAGATAGGCAGACAGATAGGTAGACAGATAGGCAGACAGATAGGCAGACAGATAGGTAGACAGATAGTGGCAGACGGATAGATGGACGGATGGATGTACAAACAGGTCGGTGCGGACTGACATCCGGCCGTTGAATGACGGTTATTTTGATAAAGTAATGTTTAAATAAGAATAATCATGGTTGAATGTGATATTCAAATGTCTTCCTATAACGTCCATTGTTTAGGCCTCTGTCCTTATCGATAACGAGAAATCCGTATTTATCCTTCCAACATTCGGAGCACATTAATTTGAATTTGTCCAGTGGTAGATCCGTACCGACGTGTTCATCGTACACGTGTTGTAAATATAAATTGTCCTGTTTGAATAGAATAATTAGATTGGCGTTATCCCGTATTAGATGTTTTGGAATTCGCGCATAAGATTGACATATGTAGAAACTATCGACGCCTTTATGTCGTCCCATGCTAAAATACGATCTGATTTTATCCTGTTCATGGCACGATACGTCATCGAAAATGAATACCGAATTGGTGCGCGCTTCTTCGGGATCCACGATCTCTTCGCTGTCTTTAAATGCGAAATAATTGACGGTCGGTACGGTGTGCATAACATTTTTCAAAAGTTCATATTTCGGTTGGTATAAGGATTTCGAGTAGACGTACACGTTCTCGAACCTGAGACCCTTTTCATCGAAGAGCAGTGTAAGGATCAGGTTGGTTTTACCGCAATTCGATGGTCCACATATTAAACAACGAATGCTATCGGGAAAATTATCACCGTGTCTTTTCATTAATTTGCAACCTTTTCCCTTGACGTCATCATCTAAATTTACAATCTGGACGGCATGTTTCTGTTTCACGAGATGCATTTCGAATAGTTCACTTAACGCGTTTACCTAAATATTTATACTAGTACAAACTATAATATATATCATTTCAATGCCGTCACTCAAACGAGGTGGAGGTATTCTTAATTCTCTGATCAACAAATTACCCGTCGAACTACACATCCCGTCGTATTCGTATTGCGGGCCGGGTACGAAGTTGGCAAAACGATTGGCGCGAGGCGATCCCGGCATTAATCCCCTGGATTCGGCTTGCAAGTCTCACGACATATTTTACGCGCAGAACAAAGATCTATCGAGTAGACACGAGGCGGACAGAGCGAGTTTCGGTGAAAAAGCGGCCGCCATGGTCGTCGCCAATGCTATGAAAATCAAACGTAAATTGGGCATGGGTCTCAAGAAGAAATACAACGATAAAAGAAATAAGAAACAACATGGTGGAAATGGATTGGAACTATTTCGGAAAACCTCTATAAACAAAAATGCGCCAGGAAGTATTGATAAGAAGAAACATAAGAAGAAGAAGAAGGTGAAGTTAGCATTGGACGGGGTCAAGGCAGCTACCAGAACACTTCCAATTCCTACAACTACCGGCGGTGTTCTACCCTTAATTCCGATATTTGCCGGCTTGAGCGCTCTTGGCAGTTTAGCAGGTGGTGCGGCCGGTATAGCAACGGCCGTCAACAAGGCAAAAGCCTCTCGTCACCAAATGAATGAATCGAAACGTCACAATAAAATTGTCGAGGAAGCAATAGCCCGTTTGGGAGTCGTCAAAACCAAAGACGGCAACGGCCTCTACCTCAAACCATACAAACAAGGAACGGGATTGAAAAGACAATCGAGAAAAAAAAACTAATCGAACGACTGCCTCTCCGACCACTTTCTGATTATGATATTTCCGAGATGGCCAAAAATATACCCGGTTTTAGGGACGTATTCTTAAGAGATACTTTACCGGATTCACCCAGAAAGTACGAGTGCGCAGTCGTTAATTTAGATTCCAAGTCGGGACCGGGTACGCACTGGGTAGCTTATGTAAAACGAGGAAATCGAGTGGACTACTTCGATTCATTTGGAAATTTGAAACCACCTATTGAATTGATAAATTATTTAAACGTTAATGAGAATGTAGACATTTTTTATAATCACGAAGCGTTACAAACTTACGATCAAATCATTTGCGGTCATTTATGTTTAGAATTTTTAATAAGTAATACTTAAAAACATCTTAAACGATTAGTTTCATTTAACCCGCTGTTAGAGAAACATGTCACATACGTTTACGTTAACTGGTACAGGTCCCGTATTGTCCGCCGATTTTTTTCCACCCATAGAATTAAATTCCAAAGATAATTACGCTTTGGGGTTAATCGGGTTGCACACGTACAATTCAACACCGAACGTAGTTGAGGGTGCGAATAAATTTTACTATGACGATGATGATAAAGTTATTGAGATCCCCGTAGGATCGTATGAGATAAGCGACATTGAGGACTATTTGAAGGGTTTCTTAGGTAAAGCATCTATTTCCATTAAACCCAATAATAATACATTGAGATGTATTATAAACAGTAAATACCGAATCAATTTCAAAAAGTCGAATTCTATAGGAAAAATGTTGGGATTTAGTAGTAAAATTTTGGAGGCCGGTCGGGAACACGCTTCAGATTTGCCGGTGCAGATTATAAAAGTCGTTACTATACGTATAGAGTGTAATATGACAACGGCAGCCTACTACAACACACGTCTGGTGCATACGCTATACGAATTTGCTCCGCAAGTCGAACCGGGTTATAGTATTAATATTGAACCTCAACACGTCATTTTCCTACCTATCAATACAAATAAAATCGATAATATAACTCTTACTATATTGGACCAGGACGGTGATCCGGTAGATTTTCGAGGAGAAACAATTGTCGTGAGACTCGAGCTTAAAAAAGTACTACAATAATAGTAGTAGTAATGGGTTTGGTATTTAACAACGAAAAAAAACGTACTACTTCCGACCTAATTCCTTTAAAAGAGGGAAGTGAATGTAATTCTCGCATTAATCGTCCATCTCGCATGCAGTTAACATCTGAAAATATTACGTTTCTTCAATTACTCGGTTTAAAGGTTAATAACAATGGAAAAATTAGAAATATTCGACAATCCTAATTTTGAAGAAGTTATAACCAAACAGGAATTTCACACTTACTATCCGAGGAACAATAATTTCAATTTAAATGATGAAATTATACGTATTTCATCATCATCCTATCGCACATCAGGACATTTACACGTTGCCCGGTAAAAGCGAAATCTATATCGAGGGCAAATTTATTACTGTTGGAGGTGATGCTGCTTCTACGGATAAGTGTCAGTTAACAAACAATGCCTATGCATTCCTTTTTGAACAAATTCGCTACGAAATCAATGGTGTTGAAATAGATCGATGTAGTAAACCCGGTATAACGACAACTGTGAAAGGCTTACTTTCGTACAATGAAAACGATTCGAAGGCTCTAATCACCGCCGGATGGAACCCCTTAAATCAAGGGCAACCGACATCCAAAGAGACTAGATTTAACGCAAGCATTCCGTTAAAATTTTTAATGGGTTTCGCCGAAGACTATCAAAAGATCTTAATAAACGTCAGTCAGGAACTTATTTTGGTGCACAGCAGAACGGATGATAACTGCTACATAAATGTTGACGGTAATAGAAAAGCTACTATCGAAATTGAAAAGATCGAATGGCACGTGTCACACGTAACCGTTAACGATGAAACGCGACTTCAACTGCTGTCTAATTTACGTGATAACAAACCGGTTTATATTCCGTTTAGAAAATGGGAATTGTACGAATTGCCGGCTTTACGGAGAACCAAAACCGATATATGGCCTGTAAAAACGAGTACAAACTTTGAAAAGATAATTTTAAACAAGATGCCTCAATTTTTTATCATTTTTCGATTACAAATATTAAATTGTATTTGAACGCGGAAAATTATCCGTATAATGCGATGAACATTGAAATGAACGAGAAGCGATACGTAATCGCTTATCGTAATTATTCTGCTTTTCAGTCGAGCTTTTATTTTAAAAACGCGGCAGAACCGCTCCTCGACTACGATGAGTTTGGAGATAACACGCTTTTCGTCATAGATTGTTCGAATCAAAATGAATCACTTAAATCGGGTACCGTCGACATTAAATTAGAACTCGAGTGTACAAGGTCATTTGATCCGGAAACCGTGGCCTACTGTCTCATTCTTCACGACAACATCGTTCAGTACGAGCCGTTGAGTGGTATCGTCCGGAAGATCGTATAAAATAAATAAAGAATATGCTACGTAAACGGGTTACTTTTGGAATTACGACAACGTTCGAGTGGTTTGATGAAGAAGATAGAAGCTCGACTTGGTTATTTAGCGCGATTGATCGACAACGATTTACAGATAAAATTAATCGATTACAAATAATACTGGATCCAATCCTGTCTCTTTCGCATCGTTCAAAAATTTATTATGAAAGATTTTCTACGCATGAAAAAGAAAGAAATGTTAACGTTTTGGTGATTGATATACAAGGATTTAACACGCCCGATTTTACACCAAAGGAAATGAGTGTAACCGATGGAAGGGGAACATTCAATTATCTCTTCAAACCTACCGTTCCGTATCAATTTTTAGCGCCAAAAGTTAAACGTGGCGTTTCTTGGATAGAACGCAATTTATTAAATATAAGCTACAACGAAGGTTATATCGATTTAGAAGAAAATATTAAAAGAATATTAGATAAACACATTAAGGATAATTTTACTATCCTTTATGTTAAGGGATATCAAAAAAAGAAATTTTTAGAAAAATATATAAATGTAAACAAAATTATTAACATCGAAAGTGAACCTAATGTACCTAATCTAATAAAAACTAATTGTTGTTGTGTTAATCACAAGAAGAACAGTATAAGTAATTGTACTCAATATAATGTAACCATTTTATATAACTTTTTAAATTAATAAAAAAACTTTAGTTTATCTACATTTTATTTTTTTCCTTGCATATCACTGATGACTTTGTATTTACCATTAAACGCGCAGTTATTAATTTTTTCTAAGGAGAGAAGACGAGGGTGGGGGGATCTTATTATGATATTTAATTGCTTATTTTTATTATTAGTAGTGTAACCTTCTCACATAAAAGAAGTGTCATACGGTTTTTTTATTTTACGTAATTTCATACTCCTAAAAAACGTACAATGGATTTGCGAGAATTAAACACGATTGGTGAAGCCAATTTTAAAGAGCAAATTAAAGCGCAAGATTTAGAAATCGATAAAAAATACAAAATAATAACTATAAAACCACTTACTACAACTTATGGAAAGACAATTTTGACCGAATTGGAAGAAGGAAGTTTATTTCTACCTAAACGATTTGTCGAATGGTTTGAAAAAGAAAATCGAATACAGGAGTTTCAATCCGAACAGTATTGTATCATCATCAAAGGGTTCAAGGTCATCAAAGGACGGGAAACTCCATTAATAGAATTTCAAAAATATGATTAGTATTTAATACCTATATATGTTTATTATTTTTTAAGATTAATTACATGTTATGTATTACTTTGTATTAACAATAAAAAATTTTTAAAACAACATATTCTTGTTTATATTATAAATTTTTAAAGTTAATTATATCGATGTCGTGATGACCTTGTACACTATTCTATTATAAAGAGATGCATCGTTGTTCTCCATTACCACTCATTACCCAACCTTATCAAACACAGCACCCACGTTTTAATACGGCTTCATTACGAACTGTGAAATGTTTATTTGCGAGCTGTGCCACGCATCTTTTACGCTTAAACGTAATCTCAACCGACATGTACAAAGTAAACATATTCAAATCAAATTCGATTGTTCGATATGTGGAAAATATTTCTCGAGGAGAGATAACTTGAAAGCACATCAAAGAATATGTCATGTGCCAGTTATAAAACCCGGACGTCAAGCATCACCACCATCACCGACAATTGAATATCATTCGAATTTGGGGATGGGAGTTTCCACATCATCATCAACACCACCCATCAAACGTTGTCGCAGCTCAATATCACCGCATTCAGATAACATGAACCAGGGTAAGATGTGTGAGATTTGTGGCGAGTTGTTTCCATCGCTTATGACTCTTGAGGCTCATCTTCGAACTAAACACGCCGAATTAATTGAGAAAAATGTTGAAAAAATCATGTCTTGCTATAGAAATAGGGTTGTTTGTTATAGAATTGGGGGAGTTCAATCTGATGATGACATACCATCGTATCTATTGAAATGTTATGAAACGGTCAATAGACTGATTGAACGGCATCTCAATAAGAATGGTTCAATAAAAGCTCAAATTGAACTAATCGCCAATTTCATTAAGTCCGGATTCGATGATGACGGTAACGAAGAAATTATAAGGTCAGAAAAGAATTTTAACACCAAATTCAAAATTATCACTAAAACTACTGCATTGAATGAGGTTTACGATGAGATGACTCGCGATATTTTAACTCAAAGCGAGGAGTTTGAGGAGCGTGGGTCTGGGTGGGCTTTCCACTCCATATCTTGCCTCCTGTTAAACATCAATAAATTTGAACCCATACCCGGGTCATCATATATTCGTTTACCTCATGAAATCATTAATAAAAAGGCGTGCATCAATATTAAAAACCTTGAAGATGATGCATGTCTAGCGTGGTGTTTAACGGCGGCTCTTCATCCAGCGAAACTTCATCGAGATCGGACTACAAGCTACCCTCACTATAGCGAAGTGCTTAATTTGCAAGGGATTACATTTCCCATTACGTTAAGAGACATTGCTAAAGTGGAGAAATTAAATAATTTAAGTATTAATGTTTACGAATTAGTTAAGGCATCAAAAGGTTATTCAGTGGAAGGACCAATTTATTTTACCAAACAAAGACGTGAAAATCATATAAATTTACTTTATTTATATGAACACGGGAAGGGTCATTTTGTTTTAATTGACAATCTTTCGAGACTAATATCAAATCAGGTTACGCACCGTGAACATTGTATACACCTTTGTGATGGATGTCTAACGCGGTTTTCATCAACTGAACATTTAATTGCACATCAGATTAATGATTGTAACCACATAAAGACAGTTGTGCCTTCCGCAAATTTAAAATCAAAACCTAATTATTTCGGCTTATATACCCCCCAGAACATTTTAGAATTTAACAACTATAAATTCGCTCAGATGGCCCCCATTGTCATATACGCAGACTTTGAATCGATCTTAAAACCGATCGATCATTGTGAGCCACATTCATCCAAATCATTCACCGAAAAGATCGAGATGCATCAACCGTATAGTTTTGCGTACTATATCGTTTCCACCGTTGATTCCAACTTCAATAAATTTGAAACGTATACGGGATCCGATGCACCTCAAATTTTTATCTCTAAATTAATTTATGATGTCAAATTTATTTATAATGAATACTTTAAAACAGTAAAACCAATGCTACCTCTAACGGTCGATGAGCAACGGAATTTCGACTCGGCTGAAAAATGTTTTATTTGTCAAAATCCTTTCGCTTCAGATCAGGTTAAGGTTCCCGATCATTGTCACATAAGCGGTAGGTACCGTGGGCCCGTTCATACAAATTGTAATTTAAATTTTCAACTTCAAAATTTTATTCCAATATTCTTTCATAATTTTAGCGGTTACGATTGTCATTTATTTATTAAAGAAATGGCCGATGCGGATGAAGATGGGCTTGATGTATTACCTAATAATAAAGAAAAATACATCAGTTTCAGTAAACGGATATTAGTCGATAAAGCGCAAATGAAGGGAGATCGCGTTGAAAATATTTTTTTTAAACTAAGATTTGTAGATTCATTTAGATTTATGGCCTCCTCATTAGATTCTTTAGCTGGCAACCTCGACGAATTTGATTTAATAAATATACGTAAATTTTTTCCACGCAATGATCAGTTTAGATTATTGAGCAAGAAAGGAATATTTCCCTACGGTTATATGGATTCCCTCGATAAACTAAACGTAACGTCATTGCCATCCAAAAAACGTGTTTTTCAACAAACTATCACTTGAAGATATAACCGATGAGGAGTATTCCCATGCTCAATGTGTGTGGGAAAAATTTAATTGTCAAAATTTAAAAGACTATTCCGATTTGTATCTAAACACTGATGTCCTTTTACTTGCTGATGTATTTGAAAAATTTCGACAAGTTTGTTTCAAAACCTACGATTTAGATCCCGTTCATTACTATACCGCCCCAGGACTTTCTTGGGACGCAATGTTGAAATTTACTAAAATTAAATTAGAATTATTAACAGATATAGATAAAGTTCATTTTATTAAGAAAGGTATTCGTGGAGGTATTTCCCAATGTTCCCTACGGTATGCTAAAGCCAATAATAAATATATTGACAATTACGATCCCAATTCCCAGTCAAACTTTTTAATGTATTGGGACGCTAATAATTTGTATGGGTGGGCGATGTCACAATATATGCCCGTTTCCAATTTTAAATGGCTGACTGAAAACGAAATACAAAATTTAGATTTTAATGATGTACCCGATAATTCAGATTTTGGATATATCTTAGACGTAGATATAGAATACCCCGAAGCTTTACATGATTTTCATAACGATCTCCCGTTTTTAGCTGAAAATTTAATTGCCCCCAATAAACGATGTGAAAGTGAAAGGAGATTAATTCCAAATTTATTTGATAAGAAAAATTACGTCATTCATTATAGAAATTTCAAACAAGCTGTTGCTCACGGTCTTAAAGTTCAGAAAATTAATAGAGTTTTATCGTTCAGACAGTCTGCGTGGTTGAAATCTTACATCGATATGAATACGACATTACGACAATCAGCCAATAATTCTTTTGAAAAAGATTTTTTTAAATTGATGAACAACGCGGTTTTCGGTAAGACGATGGAAAACGTTGATAAGCGAGTCGATGTAAGATTAGTGACCAGTTGGGATGATGTGCATACTGGCGAAGCCGCGGGTCGACTTCGTTTAGGAGCGCGGAGTTTAATCGCAAAATTAAATTTTAAAAACATTAAAGCATTTACAGAAACGTTTTCTGCAATTCAAATGAATCGTCTTCATGTCGTTTACAATAAACCTCTATACGTTGGTTTTACCGTTTTGGAACTTTCAAAATTATTAATGTATGATTTTTATTATAATTTCTTAAAACCAAAGTACGGTGAACGTATTCGGCTGTGCTATATGGACACCGATAGCTTCACAGTACTAATTGATTCAGATGATGTTTATAAAGATGTTAAATCAAATCTAGATAAATTTGACACATCCAACTACAGTCCCGATAATCGGTTTGACATCCCGTTACAAAATAAAGCGGTTTTAGGTAAAATGAAAGATGAGAATTGTGGTAACATAATGATCGAATTTGTTGGTTTGAGGGCGAAGGTGTATGCGAATCGGGTCGCTGATGGGCGGATCACTAAAAAATCCAAAGGCGCTAAAAAAGCCGTTGTTAAACATCGGATCTCTTTTCAAAATTATCTAGATTGCCTAAATTCCAATTCAGTTTTATTTAAAAAGCAAACCTTTTTTAGAAGTTTTAACAACACTATTTTTACTGTATTACAAAATAAATTGGTCCTTTCACCAAATGACTCCAAGCGATATATTTGTGAAAATGGGATTGATACATTAGCTTGGGGTCATTATAGTATAGCACGTTAAGTAACATAGTTTTGTAATTGAATTTCATGTAGATTAAATAAATATATCATAATTGTATTTATTACTACTATTATACTCTTATATAAGTGATTGTATTCAAGTTATTTTAATTACAAGTATTATTGTTCCTGCTTTTTATTCACCTCTTAACTTTTAATAGTAAACTGCAAAGGTTTCGATGGTTCAGTGGTTTATTATCTTTAAAGTATTTATATTTCACCTTACAGCTATAGGTTCAATTCACACAAATAGTTAATTATTTATATTTCTCACGTGTCACCATTCGATAGTAAGTTATATGTATTTCGTTATGTTACACCACCACTGAGTCATCGAAACTTTTTGTAATTTTTTCAAATATAACAGCACTATCTATCGTTCATCAGGTGAATTTAAACGGTAAAAAAAATATTCGGGTACAGAATTCTTCTTTGTCTTCGGGATTTATCCGCTAGATGATGATTACAGAATTCTTCTTTGTCATTAAAGAAAACTTCGGGATTCATCCGCTAGATGATGATTACAGAATTCTTCTTTGTCATTAAAGTAAGCTTCGAGATTTATCCGCTAGATGATGATTGCAGAATTCTTCTTTGTCATTAAAGTATAAAATTCGGGATTTATCCGCTAGATGATGATATGCGAAGTAGGCAACCAACAGTACAATGAAAGTTTCTGCGTTCACCCACTAGATGGCGCTACACGAGTTAGGCAACCAACAACTCACGCTTGTAGTTTCGATCCTCACCGCTAGATGGCGCATATTTTTCAAAATTTCAAATTTCCCGCGCATCAGGTGTTTTACTACCAACCCAAAAAACTAAAGTCACCAGAAAGTCACTAGATTTAAACCGCCATCTTGATTTTTCGACCAATCAGAGAACGCCACGTCACGCCGCGCATGCGCATTGCGCGGGCTCCTGCTCCTGGTCCAGAACCGGCATTAATATACTTAATGCTGCCATGAATATCGATAGCGCTTTGAATTAGATTTAAGATTTTTTCACGAATTCTATCCGAATATTCCTTCAAATCCACAAAATTTCCCGGTTCGTTTATTCTATAGCTTACTATTTTATCGCCAAATGCCCCAGCGATTCTCTCAACTCCATCGTCAATTATTACAAACGCATTGCGTTTATGCTCATTACTGCGCAAATGTGCAGAATAACATTGCTTATTTACGTACTTATCGCACGCATCACATTTTGCCATATTTGATTTAGATATTTCTTCAAGTTTGATTCTTTTACCAATGCATGATTGCCGCTGATGTCTCTTCAAGTTATCGGACCGGGTGAAACATTTTGCGCAATTATCACACACCAACATTTTGGACTTTATTCTTTTTCACTTCTCAACGAATAACTACGTCCCTGTGATACTTTACCACCGTTTATAAACCTTTCCACCTCCTCCCAATTCTTGCAGGAGTTTTATGCAGGAGGTTTTTTTTTGTGAACATAATGAACCCAAATGATGCCAGGTAAATATGACTCATTCCTTTTCTTCGAGCAAAACAGCACTTCTTATCTGCATATATTTTTTTTACATAAACTTGCTTGGGCAGTATTACTACCTGAATAAATTTATAAAAAACCCTACTCTTATTTAATAATTACGGCCGATTTAAAACCTTTTTGCAAGCAAGTTCGATATACACGATTTTCAATTAGTCGCTTAAACCCTCTCACATTATATCATCCAAATCAGGTAGGATGGGATAATCATTTTAATTAGTATATATTAGTAAATATTACAAGATTATTTTTCATTCTATCGGAAGACGACGAAGAGTAACCATCTACGAACATGTCTTAACACGTCAACAGAGCGTTATTATTTTATTCTCTGGTTTCCCTATTTAAAGGTGTCACTTGGGGGGAGGTTGCAAATAATTAAAACTTAATTGGAAACTCCTCCCACATTACAACTTTTAAGGTTAGTAGGTTTGTAACAATTAGCCGATTCTAGAACCTCCTCCTCCTCCTCCTCCAACAATTAGCCGATTCTACAACCTCCTCCAAAAATTAGTAGATACAACAACCTCCTCCTCCTCCTCCTCCTCCTCCAACAATTAGCCGATTCTAGAACCTCCTCCTCGGACGCAGGTTCGAGGAGGAGGTTCTAGAATCGGCTAATCTATACTACTTTCTGTGTTTGTCATTTTCGGTACTTTTTATAATTTTTTTTTTTTGCACTAATAGATTTTTTTTTGTTAACGTGCGATTTTGGCGTCATAGTGTTTCGTGTGTTTTGTAAAGATTGTAAATTTATTATTAAAAAAACTATTAGTAGCTAGTGCAATTATGCCTCAAATCGCAGTAAGTATAAGATTGTTAATTACTTTCATTGAGTTTATTAATTATTGGGGTAATTCCCGGATTAGTAGATAGATAATTTATGTGATGTAATTGCCATTTGTTGAGAACTAATAATATTAAGATTACAATAAATATTTGATTGTAAATAAATTAAATTAATTGTTTTATTAGGAAATAATTATTATAAATTATACCACAATTTATTTATTACCGTGATAAGTTCATAAAATTTTTCCAATAAAATCTCTAAATCATGACCACAACCATACAATTCAATTAGATTCAACATAAACAACTAATACTAACTTTTTGTCGATGTTTTCTCATATAGCAATAATTAAATTTGAATAAGTAAAATAAATTATAAGTTGTGAAGTTAAATATATATATATATATATATATAGTATATATATATAGTATATATATATAGTATATATATATATATATATATATTCTACTAGTGGAATATGCATATGGAATATTACATTGTTATCTTTATATTTAATAATTATTATCTGCTATTTTCACACGTAATTAGAAGACATACTCTCCGAAGGTGTCGTAATAGATGAAACTAGTTGGACTAAATTTAATTAATTAAACTAGTACAAAACTAGTAAAACTTAATACATTAAATTAACTAAAAAACTAGTTAATGTACTTCAGTTATTTAAATAAAATAAATAAGTATCTCAAAAATCTTGATTTAAGTTCTTAACAAATTCGAAAAGTATTATTTAAAATAAGGTTTTTAAAAATTATATTTTCAATGTCCTTATCTTCAGAGTTGTGTGGCCGAAGGATGTGAAACGAACCTACTGCCACCCGGAGATCGGAAGTTGTTTTGTTTCCCAAGAACAGACAATCTTCGTAGGCAATGCTTGGAGCGTATGGGTAGCTGTGCTACAAACAACTACCTCGAGGTGTGGTTAATTTAGAAGAAGATAATCCTCATCCTCCCAATTTGCCTTTAAATATACCATCTAATATTTCGTCAGATTCCTGCATATCTTCTAAATTAGAGTCGAGGAGGTGCAGAGGTAATTATTTAATTAAGTACAACATAGTAATTAAATAAAATTTCTTGTTAACAGAAATAATAAGAATAGAAAAAAATAGATTTTGAAGTAATACATTTTCAATTTCAGATCGAACACGTCGACAAGTCGACATCCGTCCGCAGGAGCAGAAGTTACGAGCACGGCTGAAAAAAGCGGAAAATATTTTAAGCTATCGGAGCAGACGAATCCAGTAGTTATCCCAACTAAATAAGAATAATGCAAATCCTGTTTCCTCATCTAATTTATCAAATATTCAACAAATTCATAACTTACCAAAAACATCTGTATCTTTATCCTGTGCCTGCTTCGAAATTTCCATACATCTAAAAAAAACGACGATACACCATGGAAGAGAAATCCCTATTCCTCTCCATTTTCAAACATGGTCCTCGCTCCTACCGATATCTGCAGAAGATTCTGTGTCTACCGTCAACTAGGACATTAAGACGATCCCTTGCTACATTCCATCTGACAAGCGCAATTAACATTAATTTATTCTCCTACCTGAAGAATGTTTAATCTAAAATGGCTCTCCGGGACCGGTTCTGCACAATTATGTTTGACGAGATGGACACTGGAAAACATTTGAATTTGAAGATAACTAAAAATAGTTGGCATGTTGAAGGGTTTGTGGAGGTAAGAACAGAAGAAAAGGGTCAAAAACTTTCAGATCATGTTTTGGTATTTATGATTCGTGGTCTGGCGAGAAAATGGAAGCAACCTGTTGCATTCTATTTTACCCATAAGGCTGCGAATCAATATATACTCAAAGCATTAATCAAAGAAGTTATACGAGCCGTTCATAAACATACAGATTTTCGTATCGTAGCATCTGTATGCGATGGTGGCTCCTGGAATGTTGCTGCCTTGCGTAGCCTTTCAGCAGAATGTGGTAAGGAGGGTGATCAATTCGTATATAATATTGATGGCCATCAAATTATTCATCTTTTTGATGTCCCTCATATGCTGAAAAGCATGAGGAATAATTTTATGGCTAAAGATATTGTATTCGAAGGGAAAACGGCTAAGTGGAGTGACATTTGTCGGCTGTCCGAGTTGGATGGTAATGGGGATTGTGGCATATTGAAAGCTACCAAGCTTACGTATGTTCGCGTAAACCCAACTAACCGGCAGAAGATGAAAGTAAAGCTTGCTGCGCAAGTTTTCAGTGACTCCACTGCTTCCCTTCTTAACATTCTGTCGAAGACAGGCGCTATGGATGCTTTGGCTACGGGGATATTTGTAAAGTTTATGAACGACCTATTTGACTCGCTAAATTCTGTATCTACCTCTGGAAAATCTTTAGCACGCAAGCTAACTAGCAACTCACAACATCTTCGATTTTGGGAGGATGCTAGTAGAAAGTTAAGACAAATCAAATTTTTGTCCAGTGGTAAGTGTGTAGGAAATCCACCAACAATCAAACTACTGTTAGCAACAATTAGTAATATAAGGTATTTATGGGAGTCTTTAAGGGGTAATGGTTTCAAGTATCTTACTTTAAGATCTTTAAATCAAGATCCTTTAGAGTATCTCTTTGGTGTTGCTAGAGGATTATGTGGTGGTAACACAAAGCCTACACCTTCACAATTCGTCGATGCTTACAAAACGGTAATAATAATACCGGTTCTTGTGGCATTGGGACGAGTTGTGAAGATGATGGCGAAGACTTTCTTCTTTCTTACAATACCCTTCTTTCCAAATCTGCTTCTAGTGACGATAACAATCTCACTTCTTCGTCTTCATCCTATCAATTTTCTTTAAATACCACCACAAAATTATCTACTAACACCAAGAGTAACGTATCATTACTTATAGTTGACCTTAATAAGTCAGCTTATGTTGCAGGGTATTTGATTAAAAAACTATTAAATTATGAATGTCAGCATTGTAATCAGTTCTTTTGTTCTGATTCCATTACTGATGTTGATGGTTTAATAGTGTAACAGGATTACGCGAGAGATGCCAATTCTTATGTGAAATATCCTTCATCCACATTCCTCAACCTTATTTCCGATATGAAAGATACCATTTTCCATAATATTCCTAATATTATCCGCCATCCCAATATTCTTTCCCACATAACCTATCCTGATTTTTCTCAAAATGTTTGTCCTTTACATCCCGAAACATTCACCAAAATTTATAAACATTTAATGTTACTTGTCCTCTGTCACTTCATAAAACTCTGCAATAAAAAGCTACATAATTCCAACATTAAAATAAATCCCACCGTTGATAATTTCATTAAAATTGCATCCTAAGTCTACTCCAACAAGCCATTTTCGTTCTTTAATACTTCTGCTTCCAGAAGAAAAGGGACAACATGACATCCTAAACATCTAACGCATTTTATTAGTGCTATAAAAATTCTTTTGATTTACGTTTTGTTATATTTAAATCATCTTACTGCTTTGTTACTTGCTTGTTACTGAAACGGGAGCAACACGACATCCTAAATGTTAACCGTTTTAGTATTAATGCTCTGTTACTATTATCATGCTCTGTTATTATTTTTAACTTTTTCTTTTGATGATTGCGGTTTCATGACATTCTAAATGTCTAACGCATTTTATTAGTACTATATAGATGCTTTTTATTTACGTTTTGTTATAATTAAATCTTATTGCATCTTATTGCTTTTGCTTTTGAACTTAAAATACTAAATACACTTTAGATAAAATATTATATTTTATTGCACTATTGTTCTTTTTTCTTTTAATTTTTTGTATGTCTTTTTTGTTGACTTTTTTGTATGTCTTCATTATACAACTTATTTTACCTTAAATAAATATTTTTAAATATTTAAAACGTTTCTATTATTGTCATGTATCTATTTCATCATAAAACTAAGATAAGTAAGATTTTAAACTTATTTAAACCCGCCGATTTGCCGCGGTCCTTATTAGTTTTCCTATTACATCGCCAGAGGCGCTGACGGCAGTATAAAATTTTTATCATTTCGTGCCCCCCCCATGGTGGATGGTAAAAACAATGAGGTTTGTACGTTTTTCGTTAATATTTGTGTTTGTTTACATGATGGCACCGAGCGGGATTGTGCGCGTGCGCGACCCGTGAGTAGACGTCTGTGTTTTGGTTGCGCGAGTTTTCGAGGCGGACTCAGTTCGGCTACGGCCGCCGCGCGGTCGAGCGCTTTTCAGGAGCCGGCAAAATAGATTGCTATTCGTATAGCTTTCGATTTATTTTTAATTTTTTCGTTTTTTTTGCGAGAAAACATAATGGATTTAGGAAGGAATCCCCAAGGATTAACAGGAAAAGAACAGACTGGCAGAGACAGGGGTGAAAACAGCAGGAGACAACCCGTAGAGTCTAAAAAAGATGTTAAACAAAAGACAGGTAGCAAAATGAAAAAAGTTTATGCACATATGAGGAGCCACTCATTGTCGGGGGATTATAAGAAAAATAGGAAGGAAAATAACGGACCTTTCCTGTGAAGCGATATACCTTGATGATCCTTGTATAAGAAAGGAAAGCCTGGAAGTTATAATGATTAAAGAATCTTTAGAATCTGTTACAAATCTTGTTGCTGACCTAAAAAAGCACAACGAGCAAAACACGATAAAAGAAATAAAGGAAATAACCACTCAATTACTAAGCCAAGTAGACGTCATAAATAGACAGATGATAACGACTTGGCTGGAAGATCACAGGTTCGAGAGGATCGAGAAGATGATCTTAGATGCAGACATACAAACCAAAGAGATTTTAACATCGGATGATAAAATCAAGGTGGTCATAGTGGAACCACAAGACAAAGACATGAGCAGAGGAATTCAGAAGCTTTACAGCGATAGATTCCCAGAATTAAGAGAGATAGAAGGTGAGGTAGTCCTGGTTGAACAGAGCTACAGAGTGGGGACAAAAGGTAATATGAGGCAAGGAACCAGGAGAATTTTTAAGATTGAATACGACGAGACAGAGAAAAATATTTACAATAAAATGAATAATCTGAAATCGGAAATAGAAGAAAACTTGTTATATAGCTGCACACATAATAGAAGTAATTGAGGCAGAAAGGTTAAGGAAAATGTTTGAAAGCATTTTCCATAAGGCAAAGACGAAAATTGACATACATACACCAAAAAATTACTCAGTCAAAAACATAGAAAAGATGAGAAAACAAAGAAACACATATGCCCTCATAGTAGGTAATAAACAGCAAACATACTGTGAATCGCTGAAATCTATCAAAGAGGCTCTAAGTAACAGCGACATAAAAGATGCGGCAAAAAGCATAAGGAGTACCAGAGATGGGAAAGTTCTAATTACAACAGATAAGGAGGAAAAAATAATTGATAAGGCGAAAGAAGCAATAATGGCCATAGCCGATGAAGGGAACTCTATACAAAAAGTGGGCGAAGAAATGGAAACGATCCACATTCGCGGAATCGATGCCATAACACAAAAAGAAGAGGTGATGCAGGCAATTGAGAGGGCGCTTGGCATAGAACAGCTGGCAGTAAAAATGAGCAAGTTAAGACCCATGAAAAATGACACTCAGGCAGTCACTATATCACTAGAAAAAGCGTGCGCCGACAATTTGTTGGAGAAGAGAACTATACGTATCGGGCTAACAAGATGTTTTCTTGAAAAAAGAATTAAAATGACCAGGTGCCCTAGATGTTGGGGGTACGTACACTCAGTAAATAACTGCCGAGGGACCGACAGATCAAAGCTGTGCTTCAAATGTGGCACAATAGAATATAGGGCTGCAGAATGCCAAAATGTCGAAGCATGTCCCCTTTGTGAAAAGGAAGGACACAGAGCAGGATCAGGCAAATGTGACGCTTTCAGAAAAGAGTTAGCGGCTTCGAGGAAGGCGCAGGCACGAAACGAAATAAAGAGAAAAAGTACTATCCAGGGGGATGAGACGAAGGGGATGGAGACACCCCAAAACCATATAATGAAATTTTAAACTGCTCAAATGGCGAGTAAGAACAACATTAATACGCGACTCAGTACGACAAAAAGCGCGGAAGCCGCCATAGCACCTTTAAAAATTGCTCAAATGAACTTTAATAGAGTAAGGGCAGCGCATGATTTAATGATAAAAAACATCAGCGAGCAAGACTGTGATATATTGATAGGCTGTGAACAAAATCGAAGACTTGAATCATTAGATTTCTGTGATAAAGACAATGACTGTTTTATAAATGTTAGTAAGCGTGTATCTGTGTATAATTTTTATGCCGGTCATGGTTTTGTGTGGGTGGAGTTGGATTTTGTGATAATTTGTTCGTGTAATTTTTCTCCGAATAAGCCAAAAGAAGACTTTGAGGTTTTTATTGACCGTATTGAGGCAGAGCTTAGACACCGTAAGAAGAGCATATTGATAGGAGGCGATCTAAACGCCAAATCAGTCCAGATGGGCTATGCCAGGACGGACAGAAGGGGCGCAATTTTAGAGGATTGGATGGCTGCAAATGGTCTCGTTATAGTTAATCAGGGAAACACCGCAACTTTTTCCGGGGCAGCAGCCCCAGCAGGACATAGCTCAAAATATAAAAAACTGGGAAGTGCATGCCGAATTTGAAAACCTAAGCGATCATCGAACAATAACCTATGAGTTGAAAAATACCAAGAAAGTCACAGAGGATATGAGGAATAGATGGAAGATTACTACAAACCCTCTTAATAAATTAGAAAGGATGAGGCAAGTCTTTTTGAGGAAAAAGAAGCCAGGACGCCCGAAAATGTAATGAAAAATGTAACAAAATTGTGCGAGAAGCATTTTCATAGAGAGAGAGGCAGGGACACAAACCGAGCACCTGTGTATTGGTGGAACGGAGAACTGAGCGAAAAAAGAGCTAAATGTAATAGTATGAGGAGGAAATTGACAAGGCTCAGGGCTAAAACGAATGCAGACCAAACAGAACGGGTAGCAACTTTAGAAAACTATAAGAGAGCTAAAACGGACTTCAAAAAAGCGATCGATAAAAGTAAGAAAGAGAAGTGGAAGGCTTTATGTGCGGAATTAGAGGATGACATCTGGGGAAAGGCCTATAAAATTGTTACGAAGAAACTCAAATTAAGGAACCGTCTTGCGATCACAGACGAGACAATGGCACAGCAACTTTCAAAACTTTTCCCGAAGCACAGCAAAGCAGAATGGAGATACACACCGGTAAAGGAAATACAACTTTTCACGCACTTCAAGACGGAGGTGTCAGTAGATATCTTGTGCAGATGGTGTAGTCATATCTGTCAGAGAGGGAAATAGTAACCACAAACGGGACAAGTCACGAAGTCACCAGCGGAGTCCCACAGGGTTCGCTCTTGGGGCCGCTTTTATGGGTTCTGTTCTACGATCAGATACTGCGAATAAACTTGGAGGAAGGAGTGGACCTCATCGCATACGCCGATGATTTAGCTCTGGTGGTAAAGGGTAAGAATCCAACGGAACTGGAAGACAAAACTTCGTATGCAGTCAGAAGGGTGATGATGGAACTGGAAGATATGGGTTTAAAAGTAGCAGTACACAAAACAGAAATGGTTCTGCTCCAGGGACGTAGGCAGATTAGGGAAATGAAGTTAAGTTTCGGGGAAATGAAGGTCAAAAGCGTGGACAGAGTTAAATATCTGGGGGTGTATATGAATAGGGACATGTTTATGACGAGACATATTGAAGAGTGCACCAAGAAAGCGACCCTAATGTCTAACATTTTAAGAAGAGTCATGTCAAACGTAGGAGGCCCAACGGCGGGAAAGAGAAAGCTACTAGCTTTTGCGGTAACGTCGGTCGTACTTTATGCGGCACCGACATGGGAAAGGTGTATACGTTTTAAAATATATAGAACGATGCTGACGAGAGTTAATAGAAGTTTGGCTATGGGCATCGCTTCAGCATATAGAACGGTCTCAGCGTCAGCAATAGAGGTAATTGCAGGTATGCCCCCAATGGATCTGCTAGTGGAAGAAAGATCCCGGACCTATATGAACGGCAGAGAATATAAGACTGAGGGAAGAAAAAAGTTAATGGAGGAGTGGCAGACAAAATGGGACAAGGACGATGGATGGACGAGGAAACTGATCCCAAACATAGAAGCGTGGACGTCGAGAGGCTGGGGGGATGTAGATTATCACCTTACGCAAGTACTGACAAAATTAGAAAGCAAGGAACGGACAGATGCTGGTTTTGCGATTCAGTTGATACGGCGGAGCACACCGTTTTTGTCTGCGAAGAGTTCAGAGAGGACAAAGGCGGTTAAAAACATGGTCACCGCAAAAATGAAAAAGAAGGAGGGATATGAGAAGGAATGGGAGGACCGGGAAAGGAGGGGGGTACAACAACCCCCCTCCACCCAGGTACGAACTGTTCTGTAATAAATATTAAAAAATAATCATAATTTCTTTTGATATGTTTAACACTCAACGACCAATCACGAGTGAGGGCCCTTGGCGTAAGGCGGTGGAGGATTCCATACACTCCCAGGAAGTGAAGAACAGGAAACCAATGAAGAAGGATATACTCGTGGTATAGAATCGAGGGGGAGTTTACGGAAGGGCAATAACCCTTCCCTTCTCCGGGTATGTATTAACATATAAACTTTTCAAAAAGTAACATTATGTTTTGTTTTCCTGTTGGTTTTCATGGTTCACTATGAAATGGAGAGGACGTAAAGAGTAGCTGAACTAGTAGGCGAAGAGATGAGAAGGGGCGCTCCGAAGAAATACCATTTGGTGGTTCCGGATAAGACGAGGAAAGGGTTTTTAGTGGGTCGGGGCTATATATCCCCAACCCCACACTATCTGGCCGACCACCACCACAGGCCAGATGTCTGCTTGCAGATTTTTCCCGGCCTCGTAAAAAAGAAGGACAGTTGCATATATCGAATAGTGAATGTTAATTTGCTAAAAAGTTAACCAGTCCGCAACCAGTTAGAAGTTGCTGCTTGAACAAAGCTAATGTCATTTTGTGTAAACATACGACTACAACGAAAACAGTCAGCAGTTAAAAAAAGCAGCTAATAAAAAACATTAGTGGATTAGTATTTAGTGCGTAGAAAAGTAGGCGTGTTACCATGCTACCTGTAAAACGAAAATATGAAGAAGAGGGTAGGATATTTGATATTTAAAGCGGAGTGGGAAGATGAATTTGTTTGTGTGGAAAAAACTGGAAAGCCAGTACGTCCTTTATGCCAAGTAACACTGGCCCATTTCAAAGCCAGTAATCTTAGACGGCATTATGAAACAAAACACGCTTTGTTCAACCAACAATTTCCACCTTATAGCAAGTTAAGACGTACCAAAATTTTATACTTAAAGGCAAAATTAAATAACCAAACTAAGATTATGTCACTGTTTATTGTTTCATTGCCTTTAATATTGTTCGGGCAAAACGTCCTTATACCGAAGGAGAGCTTATTAAATATATTATATATATATATATATTATATATTATATTATATATATATATTATATATTACAATATATTATATATTATTAAATATATTATTAAATTTTAAAAAATTTCGAAAGGCGAATTTCTCTTATTTTCGAGGACTGCTCAGCATTTGGTTTGGCCTTAGACGAATCTACGGGCATTGAGCATAAACCACAACTAGCCGTATTTGTTCTCAATAATGTAGACGTGAAAGAAGGACACGACTCGTGGACTAGATGTAAAAAATGCTCTTGACAGACAGTGTACTTCGGAAACATTCTGTGCCGATCAAAAAGTTAGTTAGCATAGCAACTGACGGCGCTCCAGCTATGAGAGGTCCTATTAATGGGCTTTTAGCACTTATGAATGCCAATGCTATGTATCTTAGTTTTATTTCTGTGTATTGTATCATTCATAGAGGGCATCCAGCAGCAAAATATTATAAATATGACCATATTATGGTGGTAGTATTAAAAATTGTGAACTACATTCGTTCAAGCGCTAAA
The DNA here is from genome assembly GCA_036711965.1 of Onthophagus sagittarius. Lineage (NCBI taxonomy): Eukaryota > Metazoa > Arthropoda > Insecta > Coleoptera > Scarabaeidae > Onthophagus > Onthophagus sagittarius. Next base: position 67,294,222 of record JASERS010000004.1, read on the forward strand.
ACACATCGACAATTTAAAGCTTTCATATAAGAATTAGAAGACGATTCACTTCCAGATGATGTATCGTGGTTTTGTTTAGTAAGATGGCTCTCAGTAAGCAATGTACTGGCAAAATTTTTCGATTTGCTAGAATCAATTAAAAACTTTCTTGTTGAAAAAGGGAAGTCTTTCCCAGAACTTGATGATCCCAAGTGGTTAATAGATATGGCGTTTTTCACAGATATAGTAAAACCCTTACAATCACTAAATTAATCGCTACAAGGACATAATAAACTTATTTGTGATTTAGCACAGAGTATTTTCAGCTTTCACAATAAACTTAAACTTTTTGAGATAAACTTGGATTCTAAAACCTTCATACATTTTCCATGTCTCACTAAAATGTTGATATGAAATTCAAACTACTAGTTATACATGCCAGTTGCAGAGGTTGGCAGAAGTTATTAGTTACAGATTCAACGACTTGAGTGCGCTGAAGCCATCACTTGTATTTTTTGAAAACCCTTTTTTATTTAATATTTTAAAAAACAACTGTCCTGTCTCACTCCCAATTGCTATGGACATTGCGGCTGTACAGTTAGAGCTATTAGAGCTTCAAGAAGATGAAGGACTAAAACAAATAAAACAAAACGGCAGTTCAACGATTGAATTTTGGAAACAAGTTCCAGAACAAAAATATACCAAAGTCAAGGAGTGTGCGCTGATAATGAGACTAATTTCAGTTCTTGGTACATCCTGTTGCTGTGAAGCTTTGTATTTAACACTTAAATTTATTAAAAATAAGCATCGATCTATTTTAACTGATCAACATTTAACCGAACTTGTACGAACTGCTCTAACAAGTCATCAACCAAACTTTCAGCAGTAACTGCTAAGATGGACAATATTCGTAAAGCATCGACTAGCAAATCTAACACTTAAATTTTTTTCTTTATGTAGCTTATTAATATCAGTATATTTTTCGGTTTTGAATAACATTTTAGTTTGGGGAATGACAAGAAATTAAAGAAAATAATTATCATCATAATTATCAGGTCTTCTATAGCAGGGGCTATGGCCACCCCTGCTATAGCAGACCTGAAAACTGAAAAACAACAGATTCGTGAAGAGCCACTTGGTAAACTAACGATAATAATAAAGCAGATTATTGAAGACGAACAAGATGAAGAACAAAGAAAAGAAGATTCTTGGAAATCGAAACAGTGAAGATCAGGCTGAAATAAAGACAGTTAAAGATCAGATAACTAATGTACATGCTAAAGATGAACACCAGGCTATGAAACAAATAAGTCTTAATAATATAAAAACGCCTGCAAAAATAAAAAAAGGGGTCGACCTAACGGGTTAGGCAAAACTGTCATAGGTTTAAAGCATAAGAAATTAGTTAATAAAAACATGTAAGTGATTTTTAATAAAAAATGTTTTTTCTAGTCAATTCATGTGTTATTTTTATTTTATTATTCCTACTACCTTTTCTATATATTGGTTAGACGGCCAGCGCCGTTAACCAATTCAGAAACCAGCATCGGCAGCCGATTCGGCAACCGGCGCTGCTGGTGGCCAATTTGGCAACCGGTATGTAACAAAAAAACAAATGAGTATACCACAAATGTATGTCACTTCAATACTAAAATACAGTCTGTTTATAGCCCTGGAAAAGAACTTTCCTTGGACGAATCAATGGTATTATGGAGAGGACGATTAGCTTTCCGTCAAAATATAAAAAATAAGAAACATAATATATGTTGACGGAAGCCAATGGACTGGTACAAAAGTGTACAATTTACCAACTTGGCTCAACGGATGTGTTGGGTGGAGCTAGACATACATCAAAGGTTGTTCAATACTTATTACAAGATAGACTGCGTCAGGGACATTCTGTTTATATGGATCGGTATTACAATAACTATGAATTAGCCTCATACCTTCTCCAAAATAAAAATACTGTACTGGAATCCTAAATAAAACGACGTCCTGTATATAACGACTGAATATGGAAATAACATGGTTGAATCCAGAAATAAAAGAGGGCAAGTAACACTAAAACCTCTTGCAATTAATTACAGTAACTACATGTCAGGCATTGATCAGCATATCGTATTACCCCTGTGTCCGGAAAACACTGCCCTGGTACAAAAAAATCTTTATTCATGAAATAGAAGAAAGGATTGTAAAGTTTTTAGAAATAACAAGAAGAGGGCCGCAACTATGTACATTTGTAGTTCCTATGAAGGTTCACCTAGTTTTTGCATTGAATGTTTTTGTTCGCACGCGGTAAAAACCGGGGTTAAATAGAAAAGGTGCTGATACGATAAAGTATAAATACTTACTAAATGAATTTTTCTTGAAATGAAAAACGTGCCTTAAATAAAACACTTATTCGAACCTTTGTACAAATTTAATAATTCTAACTGGTGTGGTAGGCGGTTGGTTGCTAAAGAGAGCGAGATTTTTAACCTGCTCAACCTTTTAAATTCTTATATATTGAAAAAAACTATGCAATATAAGTTGCCTAAACATAGCCGCCCACCAAAAAATATATAAATAATAATTACAACAATATAGTGCTGTGTTTAAATACATCAAGAATATATATTTTTTAAAGGTAAGTATATTGTTATTAGTATTTTTCTCTTTTTTTTTTTTCTTTTTAAGTTGGTAATGGACAGATGGCTGTTACTGGTCGCAAGAAATTGCCGGTAGCAGTTCGAATGGTGATAACTCTTATTATGCCATCTTTTCGCACCTGCAATTTTTGTTGCAGGTGCGAAGTTCGCAATTGCGTGCAGCGTAAAATTCGGATTGCTTTCGCTTTCGATTTTTTAAACCAACGTTTCACCGCCTACATCATGGCTGATAACAAGCCAGCACCAGAAGTTTTAACTTCTGCCAACCCTGAGGTCACAAAGGTCTACCGTGGAAAACCGGAGAACCAGAAGGACCCGCAGGCCCAATCGCGTCCCAGACAGGGACAGCGCCCAAATACGACAAAGCAAAAGATCGTATCTGCTTCTCTGCCCAAGCCGCAGATGAAAGCTGTAACGTTTTCGTTTTCTTTATTTGATTTTCTTTTTTTGAATTTTCATTTTTAGTTTTATTTCCGTTAATTATGCGTGCGTCGATGAGGTGGTTGACCATATATGGTAATAATCGATTTCCTGAGTTTCGATTGGTCGGGGTGTTATTCTTCTTAGAGAATCGAGTGCGTCGCGTCCCTGTTGTTCTTAGACGCTGGTGCGTAGAACTTCGTTGTAAAAGAAAGCGTTTGGTTCGACGTGTAGAGAGTGTTTGCCATTTGAGAAAAGTTCCTCATTGTTGTTTGGATTTGGAGGATCCTTTTCATATCGTTTTTACGGATTTGGGCTCACGATCTAATTCTGGTTTGAATTAACCAACGGTTTTTCCGGATTTCCACGTTGAACGATGCTTCATCGTCAAGCCGTTTAACACCTAAAGGTATGTTTGGTCTTTCTCTCACTCGACGGTCGCATAATTGGTTTTCTTTGTTTTAGGCTTTCAGTTTTATTTTCAATTTCATTTTTATTTTATTTCTTGTACTTATTTTGGTACATAACATCGTATTACTACTGATGTAATAATAAGAAGTTGCTATTTTGGGTCTGGTTTTCGAGAAAAATCCAACGGCATGTGACCTTGACCGCCATATCAAAATATTGAGACACGTGGGTTATCCTTCGTTGTAGCCAATTAATCAAACCAGGAAGGATATTGGTTACCCCGTGCATTTATTGTTGGGATTCTTTGACAAATTCAAGGTTCGGAGAGGTCGAGCCGAGGAAATTGGACAGATAAGCTTTAATTTTTAGTTAATGTTTTATTGATTTAATTTTTATTGTTGATTTTTTTTCCTTCTGTAACAGTTGGACTCTTAGTTAATTGTTATAAAATTTAATTTCATTTATTGCAACTAATTAACTTTAACATTTTTTATTGTACACGTCATCGCAACATTTGGGTTAATTTTTGAGACGAGTACATTTGAGTTATTTTACATCGAGATCACGTAGCTACTTGAATCGGTACGCGTTAATTTATTTTTTTTTGGTGTGTTTGGTACACCAGGGGGGTCATTTAATTTGTGTTTTTATGTGCGATTTCGGTTTCGCCGATCACTTTTTATATTTTGTTGATGGTTGCAAAAGAATTAATAATTTCAACTATTTTTTTAATAATTGTATTATATTAATACATTTAATATATTTTCTTTCAATTTATATTTTGATTATAAGTTGTTTTTTTTGTGTCCGTTGTTCTTTGTTTCTTGTACTAAGTTCGGACTTAATTGGTTTGTGGCAGTTATCAATAGGGACTTTGAATAAGTCCGTGGCGCCCTTAAAAATTCGAACTCCCCCTTCTCCACTGTTTAAAAGCTGGTCAGTGGTCAAATCCCTAATTGAGGCTTGCATTGTCTGGTTTGTGTTTTGTGTACGTCTCAAACCCAAAATGTTGGGGGAACCGTTTCGACGGTAAACCCAGCAGACGCGACTCTCTTCGCTGAAGGGATGTCCGTACGAGAAAATGTTCCTCGACAGACTTTTTCTCCCAGCACTCCAGCACTAATCGAGATTGCTGCCCAGACTCATAGTGAACTTATCACGGATGATTCTGCCCTGAGAAAGGTTCTTTTGCCAGAATACACCATGTATTACTCCACAGCAATGCTATGGTTACGAATCATAACATTAAAAGAAAAGAACTCCCAGCCACTGACCATCGCCGAGCAAGACCTGCTAATGATGGTTCAGTCCCAAAGTTTTAACATTCCCGAGCCCATATTGCTACAACTTAGAGCAATCGGAAATGTTACAACTACAACAAAACAACACTTATACCCAGCGTTCCCACCGATGCCAGCTGAGGTTATAGGTGCCCAAGGAGGGTACTACGGTACACTCCTCCCGCCCGGACCAGACGTCGACACAAACCGACACAATCCATATGAGGAACTCCCTTGTTTAGGTGTGCTCGCGTATGCTGTTAGACAAGCGTTATCCAACGCTCCACCCGGCCCCTACCAATCGCAGTTGACCTACGAAGGCCAACCGCCGACGGCAAACCTTTTAGGATTCCGTCCCCTCGGCTATCGCCGCCCCGAAGCTAAGAATTTAGCTTTTGAAGTTGGTATCACTGAAGCCGACTTCCCCTCACAACCAGGGAACCTTGCCTTCAACTTGGATTTCCTGATGGCCATATCTAACATATTGGCAAACACCAAGGCGTTTAGGATTACTCCTATCGTCTTCAACTCACTGAGTGAACTAGGAGCTCAGTCCCAGATCATCGTCGAGCGACCACTCTTAACTGAGGCCGACATGACCCCCGCAGTCAGAGGCGAACTACGCCCAACTGCCCTCATAAAAGAAGCCGAATCAATATTTGGTTCCGGTATCTTCTTTTGCCAACAGCTGATGAAGCTCAGTCCCAACAATGTCCATGCATCATGGGCTTTGTTCCCACACATACCAGACGAATGGGTTGCAAACTGCAACATCCGCAGGAACCTGCCCATTGCCTACCAACAGGAGACGTTTAGCGCCATCTCGTAACGCGCCTCCTCCTACCGACTTAATATAATTAAGTCGCTGGTGATTACCAAAAGGTAAGTATATTGTTATTAGTATTTTTCTCTTTTTTTTTTCTTTTTAAGTTGGTAATGGACAGATGGCTGTTACTGGTCGCAAGAAATTGCCGGTAGCAGTTCGAATGGTGATAACTCTTATTATGCCATCTTTTCCTGGATGAATTTTCTCAATTCGAGCTGTGGTCCATTGTGACGGTGGTTGCTGATCGTTCTTTACAATTACTAAGTCTCCGACATGAAGGTTTGGTACATTGGAAAACCATTTATGACGCTGCTGGAGAGTGTGCAGATATTCCAGTTACCATCTTTTCCAAAAGTCCTGCACCATTCGTTGAAGTAATTGCCATCTACTAAGTCTGTTTAATTTTAGGTGCGTCAGGTCTGGATCAGGAATTGAAGAATGGAGCGGTTCCAAACATAAGAAATGGAAAGGTGTAAGCGGTGTGAAGTCGTTGGGATCAGGGCCGATAGCTGTTAAGGGCCTAGAGTTAAGTACGGCCTCAATTTCAGTTAAAACTGTATAAAACTCCTCAAAGGTAAGTATTTGATCACCTATTACCCGTTTTAGATGCGTTTTGACTGACTTTACCCCTGCTTCAGCTATGCCATTAAAATGAGGGGCCGAAGGAGGATTGAAGTGCCATGAAAGCCCGAGTTTTTGTTTTGCTGCTTCAGCCATATCTTCCAATTTACGGTTTGCACCCACAAAATTCGTTCCATTGTCACTAAAAATCATTTCACATCGACCTCGTCTTGAAATGAAACGTCTTAACGCAGCAATGAAGGCTTCCGTGGACATGTCTGATACCAATTCAATATGCATCGCTTTGGTGGCGCAGCAGACAAATAAACAAATATAACACTTCACTGAAACAGCTCCTCGGCAACGCCTGGAACTTATACGAAAGGGTCCAGCGTAGTCAATTCCAACCACTGAAAAGGCTTTCAGTGCTGAGATTCGGAAAGTGGGTAAGTCTGCCATTAGCGGTGTATATGATTTCGGTTTCGCCCTAAAACACTTTATACATTTAGATAATATATTATAAATTACCCTTTTAGCGGCTAGTATCCAAAATTGTTGCAAAAGAAGACCATGTAAGGTACGAAGGCCAGGGTGTAGAAATGATAAATGGGCATCTTCGACGATCAATTCAGTCAGACGTGAATTACTTGGCAACAATAAGGGATGCTGTTGATCATATGGCATCATCGCATTACTTAATCTTCCGCCCACCCTAAGTAGTCCATCTCGATCCAGGAATGGAGTGAGTTTCCGGAATGATTTTGGAAGCATGGCATTTTGATTAATAATTTTTATAATATCGGAAAAATTACGGTCTTGAATGTGTTTGACCAGTAAATAAAGTGCACTCTGCAGTTCAAATGGATCCAAAACTGGCGAAGAGAAAGTTTTCCTTTTTCGACATTTTGATATAAAGCGGTTGACGTAAGAAACAATACGTTTTATTTTTGATAATGAAGAAAACTTGTTCAATAATGTGTCAAATGGATGATCTTGAGTTTCAGTAAAACAAGCAAGTAATGATTTTTTCTCCTTATTAATTTCTTCCTCTTTTAATTTATAGATATTCACAGGCCATGTAGAGGAGTTGTTAGAAAGCCATTTTGGGCCATTCCACCAAAGACTGTGATTAAGAAGTTGTCCCGGATGTAAACCTCGAGAAGAACAATCAGCAGGATTGTCATAGGTGGGAACATATCTCCATTGATTTGAAGGTAAAACATCTTGAATTCGTGCGACGCGATTTGCAATAAATATTTTCCATTTACTAGGTGTTGTTTTAATCCAATGAAGAACAATTTGTGAATCCGACCATGCGGTGATTGAATTAATGGAAATTGTTTGTAGAACGGCCCCCAATATAACTTGTAGAAAATCTACCAATAAATTAGCAGCACATAATTCAAGTCTAGGAATAGATATCGTTTTTAATGGTGCTACTCTTGATTTTCCTCCGATGAAAAAGTTTCAATGACTTTGTTGGAATTTTCACATCTTAAACATGCTACAGTACCATAACCAACTTCCGAGGCATCGCAAAATAAATGAAGCTGACAATCTTCATATGAATCTGACATCATTAAACGAGGCAACCGAAATTCTGACAAGAGTGAAAGCTCCTCTCTAAACAGTTGCCATTCTTGCTTTATAGATGTTGCAGGAACGTCATCCCAATCACAATTCAACTGCCACAATCTTTGAAGAAAATGTTTGGCCTTCATGGTGCAGGGAGTTAAAAAACCCAATGGATCGTATATACGAGCTATATCTGATAACATTGATCTTTTCGTGCAAGATGTTGATTGAAGATTATAGGAATATCTAAAATAATCAGTATTAGGATCCCACTGCAAACCAAGAATTTTTACGCATATCAACTCTTCATAATCTAACGATAGCAATGGTTGTACATCAGTTTGAGAAATGGATGTTAGGACTTGTGGGCAATTGCTAGCCCATTTACGCAATTCAAATTCACCCTTTTTTAAGACTGTAATTAAGTCTTGTTGTAAGTTTAATAATTCCTCAATAGATGAAGCACCAGTTACTACATCGTCTACGTAAATATGATTTTTTAGAGAATGACAAGCTAGCGGAAAATCAGCTTGATACAAGTTGGCTAATTCTAAAATGGCTCGAAGTGCCAAAAACGGAGATGAAGATACACCGTATGTAACTGTGTTCAGAATGTACTCTTGTATTGGATCATTTGGTGAAAATCTCCACAGTATTCGCTGAAAATTCCTATGCTCAGGTGAAACAAGAATCTGTCTATACATTTGACGTATGTCGCAGGTAAAAACAAATTTAAAACATCTAAATGTGAGCAATATTTTAATAATATCTGCTTGTAGTTTAGGTCCAATTAGTAAATTGTCATTCAATGATTTTCCATTTGTTGTAACTGCGGATGCGTCGAAAACGACACGTAATTTTGTGGAGGCGCCTTCAGCTCGTACAACGCAATGATGTGGTATATAATAAGCGGAAGTAGATTGTGCGTGAACTTCAGGAAGTAGCGTCATGTGACCAGAATTAATATAATCGTTGATGAAAGCAACATAATCATGCCTTAAAGAGGGATTTTTCAAAAGGCGGGTTTCCAACAGAGTAAATCTTTTTAATGCAATATGGTAAGACTGTCTCAAACTTGGGTTTTGATCCTTGAATGGAAGCGATACCATGAAACGACCAGTAGTAGTACGTTGGTAAGTTTGTTTAAAATGATCTTCACATTGCTTCTCCTCAGCAGTAAGCAATGACGAAGAAGGCATTGATTCGAGTTCCCAAAATCTTTTTAAGGAATCGTTGATGGACATGATACTTGTAGAAAAGCAAGTTATTTAATGTGTTTTAAATGTTGAGATAGTCGGAGCCCTTGCGAAAAAGTCGAAAATTTTAAATGGAACGCACCATATCCTTTTAGCTTATCTAAACGGGAATTTAATTCTCTACAAATTATCTATAAATATTGCTATACCTATTTATTATAGTTTTCTTCATATTGAGTATTTTATCAAAATCCTACACAAAATGCTGGAAGCCGGTCGTGTTTTTATTAGAAGGCTATGATATTTTGACAGTTTATTGTTTAATTTATTTAAATTATCATTGGTATTATTTCTAGAATGATCTGCGATTGAATAAACTTGAGTTTGTTAGCTTTTATTTGCCAAAAATAACCAGCAGAAGAACGCATAAATGAAACAATGAAAAACAATGATATGGCATAATATTCGACGTAATGATGCACGAGATGTTCCTAGAGAGTTCAGTTTATTTATTTACGGTGCTTTTTTGTAAAATATTAATATAAATATAAGTGTAGTGTAGTGTAGTAAATATAAGTGATGACACAACTAAGTAATGACAACAATAACATAAATATGGTTGAAAAGCTATCAAAACTCCATGGCTTTCTAACATAAAAACAAGAAGCTTCCAGCATTGCATGCGGCCATTAATTTCCAAATATGAGGGCAACTGCAACAAATAGGCGCAGGAAAGTATCTAAATAATTTGTAGAGAATTAAATTCCCATAATTTATTTTTGTAATTTTCAGTTTTTTATTCTTTTATGTTATTGATTTTAATTTGTATCATTAAATTGTTGTTTTTCTTTGTTTCATTTATTCGGTTTTCTTTTGGTTATTTTTGGTAAATTACAGCTAGCAATCTAAAGTTTATTCAATCACAGTTCATTGTAGAAATAATACTAATAGTAATTTAAATAAATTAAACAAAACACTGTCAAAATGTCATGGCCTTCTAACAAAAACACAGACGGTTTCTAGCATTTTACCTATGATTGTGATAAATTCCTCAATAGCAAGAAAACTATAATAAATAGGTATAGGAATATTTATAGATAATTTGTAGAGAATTAAATTTCCTTTCTGATAGGGTATGAAAATATGGGGCGTTCCATTTAAAATTTTCGACTTTCACGCAATTGAATACAGAGAAACGGTAACTCAATTTTTGACCAGCCTGTATAAGATATACTGATATAACAAATGACAATCTATTTAGCAGCATATGAAGAGTTATCGCACCAATGCAAAACGTTTTTGAGTTAACGTTGGCTGAGATATGGGCTTGTAAAGAGCATGGTGATATTTGCCAAAAAACACTTAAAATCAAAATAACTCGAAAACAAAAAACGGTAGGCACCAACAATTGTTATCAAAGTCAACATATTTTCTTATGTATAATTGAATGGTGTAATAAAAACTATAGCATTCCATTTAAAATAACGAAGTTGAAGTCTACTTCCGGTAGACCGGAGGGGGCGGCCATCTTGAAAATATTTTAGATTAATAGATCGGAATGAACAACCCATGTTACCAATATTTCAAGCCTCTACGAATAGTGGAACCTAAAAAAGTTCTAATGAACCAGTTACGTGAGACACCCTGTATATTGAAAAAAACTATGCAATATAAGTTGCCTAAACAGTTTTGCATGAATCGATAAATATTACGAAAAATGTAAAGAATACAGTAAATTTCAAAACAGATGTAGGCAAAGTTGGCACACATTATAAGAATATACATGTACATATTTGTACATAAACATAGTAAATACATAAAAAATTTAAAAATTTGTCATACACCTCAGCTAATTTTCAAAAAATTGCCTCTTTTTTAACAGAACCAGTTTCTAGATACTCATAATAATAATAACGCAAAATACTTAAAGATCATGACTAAATAAGTCAAAATTAAAAGCAAATTGTAATTTGTTTTTAAGTGTTAAATATTGCAGCTTTAAAGTAGAAATCACATTTAACAAATTTTTATTAAGTATTTGCTGTTTTTATTGGTTAATTTTTGTAAAATTATGTCTTATAAAAAATTTTACTTAAACAATTCAATTTCACAAATCTCAAAGATCCCAAATTGTTTAATCAACAAACAAATTTAATAACATGCATTTTAATAATCTAAATAGAATAGTAATATTACGTTCAAAGAAATAAGACTTTAAACAACAATTTTTTAATGCCGAAGATAAGTTTTGATTGTTGTACCAAAATGGAATTTATAAACTACAATGTAATCCTTGTGGTGGCACTAATATAGGGGTGACCAGTAGACCGTTAAAATTCAAAATTAAAAATCACGAACACAATATCAAATTTAATTGAATTTGACAGAACAAAATGTTTCATAACTGCATTTCCATAATAAAAGCTTCAAACTGAATCTCCTAGGATAATATGAATAATCAACTAATCCTGAACTAGAAAGCCTTAACGACGAATAGATCTACAGTTCAAAATTGAAACTTGCAATTTATTATACAAACTAAAAATTTAGAGTATTGAGGATCCATTATCACTTTATATTACTGTATATAAAATGTCAAAATCAGTCTGTCAACAGAAGACTACGACAAAGCACTGAATATGAATGGATGATACCTCGGATCAACCAGAATACATACTTCTCCATCCGTGAAGCACTACGAATTACTATCAATAATAGACTTTATACTAAGTGATAAAATTTTTTATTCATGTCCTTAATCGATTTCGATTTTACAAATCATCTTCAGAAGGAGGCAAGTCAATTCAGCCGAAAATGAAACAACACTGACATTCTAAAATTACTTTAAAAACAAATTGTGATAAAATATAAAATAAAATTCGTCACAAAATCAAACATAACCTGATACACTTAACGTAATATTCTTTGTAAAATCGAAATCGATTTGAAATCGACATGAATAAACAATTTTATCACTTAGTATAAAGTCAATTATTGATATTTTACATATAATAACTAAAAATTTGTTATTTAATAATATATAAATAAATTACAATTTTAATCTACTTGTAGAGTCTTTGAGGATGGCCAAGAGCCAAAACTAGTAACAACTTAAATTCTGAGTAACATAAAAGACCAGTTTAAAAGTACAAAATCAAACTCTAAATTAAAAAACCTTAATTTAAAAAACATTTAAAGTGAATTTTGAAAGCAGTATAGTTAATTTAATATTATTGTTTCTGAATCTTTAAAAAAAGTTAAATGTTTAGTTTAATTCCATGAGATACAATAGTAGCTCATGAAATAAAAAAGACAACTCAGAAGGGATTCCATTGGTAAACCTTCATTGTAAATATAAGATTTTTATTAATTTGAAAAAAGTTTTGTTCTGTTCAGAATTTTAGTAAATTGTAGATCAGGTCAACATCTGTTATGGGTATCTTTTTTTTTGATGATATCTTTAGTAATATGGATGTCAATTATAACTCTTTAATATACACTCCTTATTTCTTGAGTTTAATAACACTCATTTAGTGTCTAAATAAATATAATTATTATATTTTTCCTCCAAAGATATCATCTCACCAATATAAATCTGTTTATATTGGACAACCTTATAAAAAATGCTCAATGGACTTTGATCATAAGATACTCTTCCTTGATTTAAATGGAACCCATATTTTTAAACATTGCTGATTGTTGGATACTCTGATCACATGGACTTGGTTTATTGAGATTATACTGTACATAAAGAAGCTAAATATCATCAAACCCTGTAAATATTTATTTTGACACAGCTAATATTAGGCAGGAATATGTAGTTACAATTACTACATGAAAAGTTTAAAATTTAATGAACGTAAATTAAATTATACTCTCTGACAGTCCCTAAATGTGCCTTTAAAAGTTAAATTAATCATAATTAAAGAGAAATGTAGTTAATTAAAGATTAAAATAAATAGCATTGCTATTTAAGTTCAAGTATTAAACAACAAATAAGAAATTTTACAACATATAGATAAGCTTTAACTAATTTTGACATATTGTTGCTGAAATGAAAATCACAAATAATTTATCATGACCTGATGTTTGCAAGTAAAATATGTAATTAAAGCAAATAACTCACCTAAGTAAGGTTAATCTAAAAAAAATTAGTTGCACCTCTTTTTGTTTACTACTTCATCATCATTTCATCTTGACTCACTCCTAAAGTCTTAACTCTAGAATATTTTAGATATAAAAATTAAATATTTAACATTATTTTCTATTATTTTTAAGGATATAAACATTCTCTTTGTAATTCCTTTGTCTTCAATTGGAGGGTTATATGGTACTCTTGACATCATTTATCTTCATTTAATAGCGCTAATGTTCCATGATTTTTAAAATTAATTTCTGCAAGGATATTGCCATAATTTTAATAGTGATGGTAAGCCTAAAGAGGGGATTTTCTGTTCAGTCCTGTTAGCAACACTAGATTACAAAAATTTCGATACTTGGATATTTCCTCAGGGCGAGTCCTTATTATTTCATAGTAACGACTTGCTGGTTTCATCTAGTTTCATCAAAATAGATACGAAATATAGACAGAATTAATTGAATCGCGGTTTTTTATTGCCTTCAATTCTTCCTGCGGTTAAATTTTTGCAAAATAGTGATGGTAAGGCATTATAATTAATATAAATATCTAATAATTAATTAATATAATTAATAAAAACAAATCTTATATTTTTATCCACACCAACACCCAGCTTAATCTTATGATTCAGCTTGGAACACGAGAAAGAACAAGTAATTGATGTAAGTTTGGCAAACGATCTCGAACTGTACCCATTGAATTTAATTGATAACCTGAAATCGAATAACTTTATTAGTAAACTGAACTAAAACCTTCTTCGCTGACCGTTTGTTGTAAACTTCTAAAATGGCTGAACAACCAGTGGTGGGGAAACTCTTTTTAAGACGGGCCATTTGTAATAACTAGACAGTCGTACCAGGCTAAAGAATAATGTTTTTATGCGGGTCGTCACATTACGAAGTAAGAACGCGTTCAAATATTCTCACGACGGCACTCTTAAACGGACCGGATTAAACATTTCCGCGGGCCGTAGTTTCCCCATCACGGCTAAACCGCCGTTATTAGTATCACACTGTAACTTTTTAGCGACTCGAACGTTATCGACATGTGGTTTGGAAAGCATGGTAGTTAAGGTTTCTCAATAATAGATGGCATTTCAGCAACCATTCTCTATTAACTGGTTAGGTTGATTTTGTCCCTAATTTTAAAACAATTTATAATCCAAAAAACAATGAATTAAAAATGAAAAATTAAATTTTGTTAATACCCATTTGAATATGAATAGAAGTGTAGTGAACCGCGGGTTCTATTAAATTTATTGATTGATTTTAGAATTGGTTTCCAATTTTTGTTCGTTAATTTAAACAAAAGGTTCCCTATATGATTTCTTTCTTTACATTTAGTTTAAAAGCGAATGGTTTTCGTCCCAGTTGTAGGACCAATGAAACTGTTTGGTTAGATTAAGAGCGCTCGGAAAAGAAGGGTATAAAAATCTCAGACGGGTTAAAGAAAAGAGTCCCAGAGTCTTCAGTTAATCATGATGTAGTCTTGATTTAGTGTAGTTTTGGCTCACTTTCGAGAGAAGAATTTCAAGCCGTGGTCAGCCTCAAGGTCCAGTGTCAAAGAAGAAGGAGAATCCCTCATCAATCTGGGGAGCTTTGAGAAGAGTTTCAAATCCGTGAGCAGAGATCCATCTTCGGGGGTAAACTAAATACCAAGGGTGGCGCTGGGACCAAGAGAATCGATCATTAACCGTTACCACGATGAGATTTTTAACCCCCTGTAAGTTATGTTTTCTGTAAATTTACTAACAGCTTACGTTAGTTTTTTTTTATTAGTTTGGTATGTCTAATAAAGAGAAATTATTTGGTAACTTTCGTTAGGAAAATTATGTTCAATAAATTCAATTGATAACTTTTTGTTCAATACTGTTTAATCAGTTAATAATTTTTGATCGGAAATATTAGTTTATTCTCAGCTTTGATTAATTAAAAGTTTTATTTAATAACATTTTTCTTTTATATCTTTTATAATTTGTTTGATAATTCTAATTTTTTTTTCATTGCCCAAATAAACTTCTGCGTGACAAATTTCAATTTATTGCCTGCGCATTTGCACGCCCAGCCGCAAACGTAAGAGCCGCTCCTTACACTTGTTAGAGAATCTTGTGAGTTTGGTAGAAGAACTTGGCAGATTAAAGAATTCACAACCAAAGGCATGTAAGAGAGTTTTATATTTTAAGTTATGTAAAATCTCCGATCATCTTCTTTTTATGTCATATAACAATGTTGCTAGGGAGCTCATCTCTTCATAACGTCCACCTAAACAACTTATGATATTGGTTGCAGGTGCTGTTTTTCTCTGTGCATTTCAATCTTCTTAGAGAAATCGTTTAATCTTAAGAAATCGCTGAATTTTGGAAAACATTTTAATAATTAAAGTTGCAAAAACGGATAAACAATGGGAGAAATTGATTGACAAACAAAACTCATTAAAATGAGGGAGTACTCGTAGCTTTTATTTTTTCTTAATGTATTTGTATAAAAAACAATACGGGTATCATTTTCATTAAGAATTAAAATGTATTGAACTACAAACGTATATTGAATGACAAATTAAAGCTTATAATAGTAAGCTTTATATTAATAAAGACAATATTGAGACAAATAAGACAAATTGGAGTAAGAAAATGAATAATCCCAAAATTTCATGATCAACCTCAAAAAGGTGCGAGGAGAAGTAATAATGAAACAGGGTATATAATTCGTCCTTGGATAATACGTCGTATGCTCCATATTAATATATGTACTTTATAAGCATTTCAATTGGCGAGGGCTTGCCCTGAGAATGTCAATTGATTTTATTTCGCGTCTCCCATAAATTCCTCCTTTCTTTGCCATTTTAGTTAATAATTATGATAATATGAGTTATGATGATGATGAGAATAATATATGTTCATAGCGTTCAGATGACTAACAGCATGAAAATATCAATTAAGGAGTGTCGTATCTTAACAGAAGGTTATCATGAACTCTCGACCCATGTCCAAATTTTGCAACGAAGTCGATTTTCTTCACAAAAAGTATACAATTGTTTAGCGGAAATTACTCGGGTGATATCTCATTGTTGAAATCATTCCGCTGAAGTACGTGATGGACTTAGTTCTTACGTATTCTTACGTATATATATTGGGTGACGAAGTTGCAAATTGCAAGAAAATGCATATAAATGTGATAAAGCTTTTGGAAAAAAGAAAAAGGTCAAAATGAAAGAAGAAGAAGTTTATTGGTGGACGAAAGATATCTAAAAAATAAAACAGAAATGCTGTAAATTGCGTAGAGCTGCCACGAGAGCAAATAGGAGAAATAGAAATGTGCCAGAAGTGCAAGAACATCATGACGCAAAAAAGAATTAACAAAACAAATTAAACAGGAAAAAAGAAAAGCCCGGATGAATCTGGTTAACGAATTAGAAATCGATATATGGTGGGACGCATATAAAAGTGCGACTAAAAAATTTTAACAAAAAAAATTTACTCCAGGTCTATAAATTCATATTTGTGCATTAAGTAACAATAAAAAACCAGCTACACTAACGAAAATAACAAGAAATACTAGAAAAAATTCGCGTTGAATTTTTTTATTATTTTTGTTTTATGTTTTCTGATGTCAAATATATCTATTAAATGCAAAAAAAATTTTATCCAACTAAAATCCAAATCTAGCACATTGCGTAACAGCAGTCAACACTACAACAACCATCACCATACGAAGAGGGCAAACTCAGTTTCCAATTTTCTCCAATATATTTATATTTTGTTATGTAATCAAATATTTTTGATATTTTAAACCTTTGACTGCTCTGGACGTTTATGTTCGTCCAAAGAATATGTTCCCCATACGCTCTGAACGAGTGTTTTCGCATCTTATATATATTTAGTTTATTGCTCGACACGACTATATTCGCAGAAAATTATTCAAGGTTAAACATTTGTGAGCATGTTCCAACCAAAATTGACAAAAAGTTTCCAAATAATTGAACAAAAAGTTGCCTCTAACATTCCATGAAGTATGAATCGTGAATAAATGAATTATTTATTATAAGTGAATACAATTCATTGTATGTTTTTTACTTAAAATATTACTAATAGGATAAATATAATATATTATTAATAAATATAATTAAATAATTATATAAATTTTTAAGTTTTTAATCGAAGATGAAAAAGAAAGAAAAAATAAGTCTTACTGATGCGGAGGTGGAGGAAATAACGCATACTGATAGCGAAGTGGAATTTCTTATCGATATATCATCAGAGGAAGACACCAATATTGATGAGTCAACCTGTGAATCTGATAAAACAGGTGATGACTTTGAAGAACGGCTGTGCAAAAAACGAAAGCAGATGAATAACGAGTATATATAGAAAGACGCAAAATCCTTTACTCCCAAAATTCATGATTTCAATGATGTGTTCTACGGAATTAGAGTGCTTTAAAATATTTTTCACAGAAGACATAATGACAGAAATATCTAAGCAAACAAACTTATATTATATTATACAATTTCTTAACTCGCCAAATTCAACTAAACTTCATTCTCGTCTCAAACGTTGGAAGAATACGGACCTCAAAGAAATGTATTGTTTTTCCGTTATCAATTTTCTAATGTCGCAGGTGAACAATCATGTTTAAATGATTACTTTTCCCAAGAGTGGCTTCGATTAACCCCAGCATTTACACAAATAATACCAAGAGATAGATATTTGCTGCTTTTGCGACTAATTCATTTTACTGACAATACTTCAGCGCTAGTTTCTATGGATTCTTTACGCAAATTCAGAATTATTAATGACCATTTGAAATATACATTTAGAGAAAATTTCAGCCCATATCAAAATATATGTATTGATGAAAGCCTTCTGTTATTCAAGAGACGTTTGTTCTTCAAACAATACATACCATCAAAGCGTCGCCGTTTTGGTATAAAATTCTTCGTTATGTGTAACTACTACAAAAATGGTTAATTATGGCATTGCAAATCTTGGTAAATGGGGCAATGTAGTGTTAACTTTTACAAATGCCTATTTGAATAAAGTAAATCTGACACTATACGTCGATAACTGGTATACAAGTCCCACACTCTTTTCCAATTTGTTTTCAAATAAAACAAATGCATGTGGCACTGTAAAAGTTAATCGCAAGGGTATGCCTGCCTCTTGTGAACAACAAATTGAAGTCAGGTGATATTGAAAACAGAGCAAGCAAAAACCTACTATTGTGGATTATCAATCGTTATGCGAAATATCGATCGTTAAGCGAGACAATTTATTTTAATATACATAACTAAAATTCAGTATACATAAACAACCTGACAGATCCTTGACAAAATTGCGGCCCACTGTCGGCGGAAGGGCTGGACCGTCGAGTTAGAGAAGAGGGTCCGTCATTCTGATGGGCAAACATTCGTGCCGGACCTCACCGTCCACCTCTCCCAGGATCAACTAGTCGTCTGCGACGCCCAGATCTGCTAGAAGGGCCCCACGACATCGCTAGCCGCTTCTTGGGAAAGGAAACCGTTGGTCTACGACAACCCGAGGTTCCGCGAAGCAGCCGCCATCCGGTGGCGAGAGAAGACCCTCCACTTCACACCAATCTTACTCGGCGCGCGAAGGATTTAGCCCGCTTGTAACCGGCCATCTGTGGACCTACTTTCCATCAGCCAAGGTCTGCGAAGTAGCTGTGTCCATAGCTGCTTAAAATGGGGCAGCACCATTCATCGATGCTTCAACATCGGCCGCAGAAGGGGGGATGAAGACCAGCCGGACCTACCGGAGCCCGCACCATCGGTCAAAGCGCGCAAATTGTATCCGCTTTTTAAGAAATTTGTAAAACCCCACGGGTTGGGTTTACCATCAATAACCCGAAATAACTTGTTAACTTAGTTGTTCATTAAAGTAAATTCAGTATACATAAACAACCTGACACTGAAGACATATGTAGAAAAAGTTTGTCAAATATAATACCAGTTTTAATTTTTGAAAAATGCCAAATAAGACAGTATGAAATAAATTGTAATACGTTACATGACTGACAGGTCTCGCCTAAATATTTCAAACTCGGCTCCTTCGTCGCTTGTGATTCGTATTGTTACAGTTCACCTACCAGATTTACATTAAACTTTGGTGTCATTACAGTTTTTTATATTGAAACAGATAAAGATGTAATTAGATCAAACATTTTTAGACAAATCGTCATCATTTTATCTCTATTATCCGAGGTATAATATGTGGTTATAAAAATTTAAAAAGGTGTAAGTTTGATAATAACTTTTGTACTAAAAATGGCACTTTTAGTTCAACCGTAAATTTTATCATAATCTAATTCAGACAGTTTCTACGTAAAACTGTCTGGTCACACGAATTGATGCAATAAGCGCCAAAGATGTTTCCAATTTATGTTAAAAGGGATAGAGATTGTAATGAAGGTGATTTACGAGACAGCAAAAGGTCGAAAAGTGAATACCCTCATGCAGGATTTATATACTCTTTTCATGGCATCGCATACCAACAAAAACTGTAGATGCTCTTTGTAAAGCGTGGACTAAATTGGAAATAAGTACTTATCGACAAAAAAAGATTGGCTGCTCAAGTTGCGCAATGGCAACGGTGAGCGGAACGAACATAACTAAGCGGAGCTCATTTATCTCATATATTTCTCAGTGCCCAACAAAAGAAAGTGTGTATGAATAAAGTAACAAAAAAATAAGGTAATAAGTTTTTTATAACAATATCATTTTGTGATACTAGTTAGTGATACTAATTAAAATATTTTTCTTTTTAGGCGTTGTCTGTTCAGTCAAGATAAATTGTGTCAAACATCTTCAAATTTATGAAGGAAAAGTTGAAAAAAAGGGCATATATAATTCCGCTTGAAACTGTGAAATATCATTAATACCTTTTTGAAGTAATATTAATATATTTAAGTGAAGACTTCGGTGCAATCACCAGGTATGTCAATTTTTTATCATAATTCACCGTTATAAAATGTATAACGCCCGTTAATGCCCGTCTCATCAGACAAGTCCACGTTTTCTAACGTTCACTAGCATCAATTTTCACTTAATTGATGAGGTATTAGTAACAAGAATCGGGTAAGTTCAGGACTTACTTGTCTATTGCATCGCAGTAATCTCTGACGGCAGCGAACTTAACCACAACTGTTAAATTGAGCGCTCTGGAATACACGTAGTATCGCGTTGGGCTAGCATCCATGTTAGAGTATAATTTACTATGGAAATAGTACGGGAATACCTCTGTTGAAGTCGTTGTCACCCGTATAAAATGTTTTCGTCCGAAGAAGAACCCTTCCAGTCGTCAGGAAGCAAGTATTTACCTAGTGATGATCAAATTTCCGGCCCCAATTATTGTGCTACGCGTTCTAGAGACGTCGAAAAATCTAAAGACGTCAAAAAACAAATTAAGAAAAACGCTACTGACGATAGTACCTCTAAAAAAGGCAAAAAACGATCTCACGCTCCCGAAAAATAGAAAAAGAAACGTGAGAAAAAGTAAAAAAACCAGAGGTTTTTTGTCTGGTGCTAAACAAAAACAAGAACTTGCGTTCCGCAAGAAAAAGAGTTAGTCTTTTCAGAACGAGCTCACGACATCTTTGCTCAAAAGGCTAAAAGTTTCTGACCCTACAACAGTTAGTGTTGTAGAAATGTATGCAGTGGTTCACAGCTTATTTGGTACACTAAATCTAAAGTTGTGTGAATTTTGAACAGACCATTTTTTAGGCGAAATTTGAAAGTAAAATTTGAATGATATTAGTAAATTATATAAAATTCTTCATTTAAACAAAAAAAAATAGTTTTTAATAAACAAATTCGAAAACTAAAATATTGGTCCATTTTATGGTACAGCTTATTTGTACACTTTATTTAACTTTTAATTATTTGATACATAGTAGGCCTAAGTGAGAGGTGTGATGACGTCATGACGTTTGTTGCTAATGTCATCAAATGCAGTACTGTTTAGTTTTTATAATTGTTAGTTTCAAAAATGGGTCGTCGAACAACTGTTGAACAGCGAGAACTTAAACCATTTTTAAACCATTTAAATTTAAGAAATGGAGGTTTTAAACCATTTCAAAAATGGGAAGTTTATTAGAAAAATTGCGAAAATGGTATTTTTAAGTGCATCCACAATACAGCACATTATAGAAAGATTTGTGCACGAGGGATCGTATTGTAAATAAGGGGAGAACTGCGCCAAAAAAGATTTTTAATGCAACTGACGAGCGATTTATTATTCGGAACATCAAAGCTAATCCAAAGTTATCCGCTTCAAAATTAGCTGCCGAGATCCAAGAAGAGTTAGGAAAATCTTGCAGTGCTGAAACTGTTCGACGAGTACTTCGCCAACATAACTTTCACGGGCGAATAGCACATAAGAAGCCCTTTATAAATAAAAAAATTAGGTAAGTCGACTTAACTTTCGAAAAGAACATATTTCAAAGAGCCTAGAGTTTTGGAATGATGTAATTTTTGCTGACGAATCAAAATTTAATATTTACAAAACCAAATACGGAATTAAAAAAGGAAAATGTAAAAAGTACAATTAAACATAGTGGTGGAAGCGTCATGGTTTGGGCCTGAATGTCCGCTGCCGGCGTAGGAAACTTAGTTTTTATTAAGTTATGAATAAAAACATCTACCTTCAAATTCTACAGCGAAACTTGGTTCAAAGTGCTGAACATCTAAGCATACGACGTAATTTTCGCTTTTATCAGGATAATGATCCTAAACACAAATCAGGAATTGTACAGTCGTGGCTTATTTGGAACTGCCCTCACTCTCGTCCCTTGTGTACTTATACTGTTCTATCATAAGTATTTTGCCTCATGGCTGGTCGAGTGTGTATCTTCCAGCAAGTGTGCACAGGACAGCAACTACCTCCTCGTGGTGAGCCCCGGGAAGCTGCTTCAGTCTTATTGATTGGGCAGCTCGCTAAACGTCGCTGTTCAGAGGTCAATTCGTTCCTATTGACGGATTGTTTTAACTTTGTGAGTGGTGTTCATTTTAAACTGTGTATAGTGTGATGCACTAGATGAACTGCAGGCCTCCTACTCAACATCCTCCATCACGGAGCCTGAACAGCTCTACCCGTCGGTTCCAGGGGCCTGTAATCAGTTTAGTTTGAGTCCGTCTATGGACTCAAAATGATCCTGATCTGCCTCCGGATCTTTCTTTTAACAGGGCTAGCCATACGCCAGCCACCTTTGTATTCGGTCCAACGGAGGTTCAGCAATCGCCCGATATGAACCCCATTGAAAATCTATGATCGATTTTGGATCAAAATATATGCAAGTATAAAATATCCAACAAAATATCCAACGAGATATTTGAGCTTTTTTTAGAAGACCTAAAAAAAGCGCTACACAAGAGTCATATAAGTTTGAGAATTATTGTATGTGCACTTGAAAATAAGATCGTATTAGTGAAATTTCCGAGTCATTTAACAGACAGGCCCTATCAAAACTTGCTGGGAAAAAAAGCTTATTGCCTCTGGAAAGAAACATATGGGTTACGGAGCAGGTCGACTGAAGAAAAACGAATTTGCTGAAATTTTAGGGGAAGTTTGGAAACAACCTATAACTAAAGATAACATTAACCTTCCAGTTCTGGCGCAGGGTCTGAGAGACCCAAGAGAATTAAATTTTGTTTCCCTTGCGTAAGTATTGCGAATTTTACCCCCACCTTTTCAGTACCTTCCTACAATAGGCTTTAGTATAGACTGAGACTGTGGTGAATACGTTGTGTCTGTCTGTATTTAGTTTACAGTAGTAAAAAGTCTAACAGACCCGGCGCCAGTAGTGACGTTAGTGTTTGTGATAGAAACTATAATATTAAAAAATTGATGTTTTAAAACATCGTAAGTATATATAGTTTACTTTTCATAATTAATTTCATTTCATTTTCAAGTAGGGAAGAAACAGAAATTTCCCGAAAAAAAGCAAGAATTCCTTCTTTTATTGGCAGAGACAATACAACAACTTTAAAAAAGCATTTGCCAACACAAAATGTGAGAACCAGGAAATCAAACATTGTTTTACATTTGCCTGGTGTCAGACCTACAGCTAAATTTGCGAAGACTCCACTAGAATGCTGGGCTCTGTTCTTTCCAAAAGATCTAATAAACATAATTGTGGAAAGCAGCAATAAATATATAAATAGTATTACTGAAAATTTTAGCCGTGAGAGATCTGCTAACCCTACAGATCAAATTGAAATAAAAGCTTTTATAGGACTCTTATATTTATCAGGCGTCCAAAAGAGCAATAAACTAAATGTTGAAGAACTCTGGGATAGAAAAGGTCTTTGAATAGAATGATTTTGGCTCACTATGTGTAAAGAACGGTTTCGGTTTCTGTTACGAGCCATAAGACTTGACGACATTGAATCTCGAAGAGAACGTGCATCTGTTGATAAACTGGCTCCTATCAGAGATGTTTTCAACATTTTTGTGCAAAATTGTAAAAGATGCTACACAATATCATATTGTGGGACAATTGACGAAAAACTTGAAGCATTCCGTGGCAGATGTGGGTTTCGGCAATATTGTCGCATTAGAGAAAAACCATGAACATGTGTAAATAGACACCCAGAGAACAACAGGTTCCGGGCATCGACACCTTGTAGCGGTGTCGTCCGCGGATTCGTCAACGGGACCGTCCGGGCGCGGGAGGGAACGTCACCGTCGCCAAGATGTAAAATGATTAATCGTAATAAATCAGTCTGTAAATGTCTTTTGTTAAAGTAACATCTGTAAACCAAAATTGAGATAAAAGAATTTGTAAACTGTGACGTCTTTTTACAAAAAAACAAAACTAACAAATCAACACGATCGAACCCTAAAAAAAATAAACACACAGATCTGCAACACCTCGGCTTCCCAGTGAAGATGGGGTGGGGCTGAATTTATAAGGCGCCACGCAGTTTCAGTTGCAGATCGCTCTAACTGCGAAGAGGGCTGGAAAGAATGAGGTTCGACGAACACCAACATATACACAACACAAGAAATCGGCAAAATTATATACCACCAAATATTAAATTTATTAAAAAAATAAATGGTAAACAAAGAAATATATATATATAAATAAACAATAATAATAAAAAAGTAAATATCGAAACTGTTCGACAATAATAAAAAAAAAATCAGATTGTCTCCGATGTTTAGGGGGGAAAACCTGAACTGGAATATAATAAAAAAAAATGAACCTGAATTTTTGACCGCGACCCGTTCCCGAATGACGCGAGCGCTCGATCAGGTGAACGTTAAAGAAAAACAACAAGAATTTATAATCAAAACTAAAATGAACAATCCCCCTAATACACAGACGTATCTTTACAAAACTAAAAATTAAATAACGAATTTCGAAAAATAAAAAATTAATTAACAAAAGAATAATTAAAATCCGGAGAATTATTATAAAATAAGTGAAGTAAACAACAAAATTAAATCGGTAGTATAAAAAAATAAATCCTGATTTAATTGATGATACAAAAAAAAATAACTTAATTGAATTGACTTTTTTTTTTTTAGCGAAACAAAAACATCTGACCTTATTCCAGATTCTTTACACACATAGAACTATGGACGTAGACACGAAAATTCTGCAAACTTCCTTTGGAAACACCGGCCCAAGGTGGATATGGGAATTATAGTTCTGACGAAAAAGCTTAACGTCTTTTTTCCAGGGTTGTTTCCAGGATAGGAGTTTAAAATAAAAAAAAAAAACTATGTTTCAAAGAGAAGAAAATTGTAAATAGTTGTATATATATTGTTTAACCCTCGTATTCCGGTGCCTGGGTCTATTTGGACCCAAATAAATTTTTGCGAGAAATGTAATAAATAGATTTGTCGTTACTCAAGGAGTGAAAAAATATGTCTCGACCGTTTCTTTACAGCGCCAGGCGTCTGTCTGTGTAAGAGGCTATAGCGACAATACAATTGCCATTAAATTCTTGATTTAGTTCACAGAAGGTGTATTTTAGAGCAACGATCTACATCGAAAAATAAAATGTTTGCTAATTTTGTAAATAATAATGATGATTATAACAATGAAGTGTCTTCTGATGATGAATGTGCGTCATTGACTTTTAGTGATGCAGTACCAGAAGAAGAGGATTATGAAAGTGATGAGTTTAGTGGTGAAAATAGTAATAATACACTGTAAAGACCAAAATGTTTGTGGACGAACATGGAGATATATTTCCCCCACAAACAGAGATGCAGAATTTGGTAAATATGATGCTACACTCACTGCAAATTCTGAGGGTGTAGAAACCATGGAACAATGTTTTGATTTATTTATAAATGATGAAATCATGGACATTATAATTACTTATACAAATGAAAAAGCGGTTAAATATTATGAAATGTTTTCAAATAATATATGGAAGCCGGTAGACCGTGTTGAATTGAAGGCATTTTTTGGGATTTTACTAATTACTGGCCGTTTTCGGGAATCACGTGAAAGTAAAAAAGATCTATGGAAGAAAAAGATTGCTTATAGTCGACAAATTTATCGAGCATCTATGTCTCGTGATAGATTTACAAACATTTTACGATTTTTGCGTTTTGACGACTTTCAGACACGAGAAGAAAGAAAAATGACCGATAAGTTGGCAGCTTTGAGAACCATTACAAATATTTTAACAAGAAATTGCAGAGATAATTACCGAGCGTCTAATGTAGGCACTATTGATGAACAATTAGTAACATTTCGAGGAAGATGTCCATTCAAGGTGTATATGCCGAGCAAGCCGGGGAAATATGGGCTGAAATTATGGGCCCTATGTGACGCTACTACATATTATTGTTGTAATTTTGAAGTGTATTTAGGAAAATGCGGAAACACACCGGAGAAAGGACAAGGACAACGAGTAGTTAGAGTTCTTTCAGAGTTTTGGAAGGGATCTAATCGAACTATCACAACCGACAATTTTTTTACGGATATCTCACTTGCAGAGGATTTACTCAAAGATAACATATTTATAGTGGGAACAATGCGGAAAAATAGAAAGGATTTACCAAAATCTTTGATAACAATATCCGGAAGAGCTCAATTCTCTTCCGATTTTATATTTTCTGAAAACCTAACACTTATGTCGTATATCCCAAAACCAAGAAAATGCGTAGTTTTACTTTCGAGCGTTCATCGAGAACATGCTATTTCTGACGAAAATAATAATTACAAACCTAATATTATCAATTATTACAATTCAACAAAAAGTGGAGTGGATGTTTTAGATAAAATTCTAAGAGAATACACTTGCCGGATATGTACACGACGTTGGCCTCTGTCGCTTTTTTTACATTATATAGATATTGCAGCCTATAATGCATTTGTACTATGGCAACTCAAAAATCCGGATTGGGCAACTGGTAACATAAAATCAAGAAGAAAACAATTTATAGAAAATTTGTCTGAACAGTTAGTTGCTGCAAACATAGATTCTAGAGCTAGAGCATTTGAAACCAATGCAGTAGTATTTTCGAGACACATTGTGAACGCCATCGAAAGTACAGGCCGAAAAATAAATAAACAAATGAGTACAACAGTAGAAAAACGCTCAAGATGTAGCTTGTGTATTGGAAATGACAATAAATATAAATCAAAATGTGATGTTTGTCATAAATATGTATGTAATATACATTCAACATGTACAAAAAATATTTTGTGTACAAATTGTAATGATTTAGAATAAATATTTTTTATGTAATTTTTTTAAAATTTTATTTTTATGTATTATTTTATATCCCTAATAATAGTTCACCTTTAAAATAAAATAAGTCAAAATCATAATGGCAAAAGCTTCATTTTTTATATTCTACGTAAACAAAAACTGTTCGGGTCTCGGTTGACCCAGGCACCGTCCGCAACGGTTGGCGAAACGTCAGTACTGCGAGGGTTAAAGAAGAATGGAGAGTGAGTGATTTTTATTTAGCGTGGATGGAGGATTCTTTTTTTTTTTGTTAAGTAGTTTAGGATAAGTTAGTTGGAATTAGAATTGTAAAATATAAATGTTTAAACCTACCTCAAGATGGTATGAGGTTTTTCTCTCTTTTTTTTGTTCTTAACCAGTAAAATTATTTAAATTCATAAACGTGCGTAGAAATCCGGTAGAACCGTAGTCGTAGGAAACAATTCCGTACGAAAAATTAACTGATTGATTAACTTATATCCTGATGAAATCAGATATAGCTCGCTCGACTCAAAATCCAACAACGTGAAAAATTCCAAAATGTCGACGACTATAAAATTGTTAACAATCGTTGCACTATGAATGCTGGCTACAAAAGAGGAAGAATCAAATCGCGCGCGGGTATTCATTCCCCAAAATTTATCAAAAAAACTCGATTTACAATCGCGCCGTACCAAAAATTCAAACTCACTCCCTCCCTCTATGATTGAAAGTATGAAATTTAACAGATGTAAATAAAGATGGATAAACCGAAAAAAAAATGTTTGTGGTTAAAAATCGAAAGAGAAATGTGTTTAAATAAAAATCAAAGGATAATGATAACGGAGTGGAAAGGACCTTATAGGACTCTGACTGTGTTTCCAAATTCAGCCTGCTGCAAACAAAATACAACTATAAGGCCCGTTCCTACCAAATCGTTGACATCTATTAGATAAGCTGACTATAAGATAACGCTAAACTAATAGATTACGGACTCGGCCGTACTACCACTTCAAGTTATCTCATAGGTAGGATATCCTTAAGATATCTAAAGAATCTAGTGATTTTATTTGGGGTGATTTTTTAAGTTGGTGACCATACAGTCAAAAGGCCTAATATTCTAATCTCGATCATCATAAATCGAGCGTTTATAATTTCTGTCATTCTTCTTATTTTGTGTACCGTTTGAACATAGAAAACGGAAAACGATAAGAAAAAAGAACTGCGAATTATTCCAAAAAAGAAATGGAAATATTGATCGATTTAATAATAAAAATAATAAAAAAATGTTATAGAAAATAAAAGAATTGACGGGTCATGGATGGCGGTTTAATAGCTCTTCGTATAGGAAATAATTAGGGATGTGCGATACAGCATGAAGCGCATCGATATTCTATACACACATTGTATCGATATATCGGAAATATACATATATCGATATTGTATCGATACTCATATCGATCTCGTATCAATATTTAGATCGACAGTTAATAAAAAGAAACTATGAAGAACATAAAAGTTAAAAAAATTATTTATACTTTAGTTTAATTTAAGTCTAAATTACATAATTGTTTTTGTATCGATATATCGATGTTTTCTTCATATCGATATCGATATTTTCTTTGTATCAATGTACTAATATGGCAATATACAGATATTACAGTGATGTGCGTATCGGCCATTCGACATGCACTGCTGTCTCGATACGCATCGATATATTATCTTGTACCACCCCTAAAACTTTTTGGAAAACCATGCGATCTCTTGGAGTGATCGAACCTCCCGCCGATAAGACTACTTTTGATTGTGAAACGTTGGCTAAAAGTTTTGCTGAGCCTCCCTTGGTTATTGATAATACAGCAAGAGCGCGCACTATTGCTGATATTCCTGCATCATCCAACTCCTGTTCGTTTTCTTTTAACTTAATCACAGCTTCTGAAGTATGTGACGCCTTGTTATACACTAAATCTACTAATGTGGGAGCGGATGGAATTGACCTTAAAATGCTGTTACCAATATTAGATGTTATTATTACACCATTAACCCATATTTTCAATTTTTCTTTTGAACGGTCTATATTTCCCTCAAACTGGAGGATTGCTAATGTGATTCCTATCCCTAAAACTAGATATCCCTCTCATATTAGTGACTATCGTCCCATTTCCATTTTATCTACACATTGTCAAAGGCAATTGAACGTTTAGCTTATTTACAAGTTACCAGATATCTAGAGGAATTTAAATTAATCAATAAGATGCAATCTGGATTCCGTAAAGGACATAGCACAACTACAGCTCTTATTAAAATTACCGATGACATTAGATCTGCTTGCGACGCACGTTGTGTTTCTTTACTGGTTCTTCCGGATTTTAGTAAGGCCTTTGACTCTGTTGACCATACTGTTTTATTATCCTTACTTACTTGTATTAGATGTTCCTCTTCTTGTTTATCCTGGTTCCAATCATATCTTTCCTTTCGATCTTTATATGTGCGTGTTAGTTCTGAGCTCTCTTCCAGTTATGGAATTAAATGTGGGGTTCCCCAGGACAGTGTTTTAGGACCCTTACTCTTTTCGATTTTTATAAATGGTATTACGGATAATATTTCATGTAATTATCATTTGTATGCTGATGACCTTCAAATTTACACTTCAACACCTATTGATAACCTTGAAGATGCTGTTCTTCGTCTTAATAATGATCTTGCCAGTATCCTTAAATGGTCTAATCGTTATGGGCTTAAATTAAATCCGTCGAAAACGCAAACCATTGCTTTTGGCACTCACCCTCTACTAACAAAGATGAACTTCCACTCTTCAACGTTATTCAGTTTTCGGACACTGTTAAGAATCATTATGGATTCGACACTGTCCTGGAGACCTCAGGTACAGAGTGTTTGTAAAAGGGTTTACTATTGCTTCTACACTTTGAGAAAACTTCGGTGTTTCCTCCCGCCTGTTGTTCGTCGCAACCTTTGTTACTCTCTTATCTTGCCTCATATTGATTATGGTGATGTGGTATATCCTAATCTTTCTTTAACTCTCCAGAATAAATTGGAGAGACTTCAGAATAATTGTATTCGTTACATCTTTGATCTGGGGAGGTTTCAGCACATAACGCCGTATCGTAATTATTTGCAGATGCTTACTCTGCAGAATCGCAGGTCTTTTCGGATACTCTCTACTTTGTACAAGGTTCTGCAGAGCTGCACTCCTGCATATTTATCTGACTCATTTAAGTTTTTGTCGTCGCATGGTTTGTCCACCCGATCCAGTTCTGATACCACCTTAATGTTTCCGGTTCATGCTACTGAGATTTTTCATAGATCTTTTACAGTACAATCGATTGCGTTATGGACTGCTCTACCTGTGGCTATTCGCAATGCAACGAGTTTTGTGTCTTTTAAAAATTTATTGAAATGCCATCTTTTTACTCTCCAACTGTCTTCTTGACTTCTTTGTGTTTGTTGTCTATCCTGTATGATGATAATTGATGTTTGCCCCATTTCTAATCCTGCAAAGGATATCATATTACAGCAGCTAGCCATAATCTTTGAGTTTAATTTTATACACAGTAGTAGTTGGGTCTCTTGGAAGATATCGCTTACAGCGATAAATTGATCCTTTTGTCTTGATGTTTATATGTTGCTAATGTATACTTTTCTTTTCGTAATTTCTTTTTTCTTTTTTTTTTTTGAGGCCATAACTGTGTTATTATTATTATTATTATACATCGATACTTTAACCCAGCCCTAGAAATAATTCTTTTATGTCCTCGAAAATATTTTCTTCATCGCCAGCATCCATAAAATTATCCATTTTTGTAATTTTGTAATATTTCAATGTAGTTTTTCACTATTTCTTCTTTTATCTATGAGATACCGACTTAACCCGAACCGAATTCACTGGTTATGCTTAACACAAAAGTTATCTTTCAGGTAACGTTAACTGTGAGATAAATGCAGTGGTAGTAATCGATTTTTACGTTATCTTTTAGATAGCGCTAACTACAACTTTAACTATGAGTGGTAGTAACGGGCCTAAACAAGGTAAATAACAAACAAAATGGTATATAAAATCTTCGATTTCTTTAACAGTTTTAGACAAAACACAATAACACAAAAGTGGACGTTACAAAACCCCCAAACAAGTGAATAAGTTTTATTTTCCATATTTTTAAACAAGTTAAAACCCCTTTGTAACAAGTGGTGGAGGCAGTGGGCATTCCTGTGTAGTAAAATAAAATAAACAAAAGAAGAATCAAGAAAATAAAGAACAAAAGAAGATAGATTAATGCCAGCAAACACAAGACGTATCAACCGGGAACCGGAAATGGCGGAAGTACAAGAAATACAAGAGAATGGAAATGACCTGGAAAGAATACAAGCTCTAAGGCCGATAGTATTTAACGGAACAAAAGAAGAGGACGTATCCGAATTTATAAAGAGCTATAAGAGAACCGCAAGGGCTAGCAAATGGTCAGATGAAACAAAATTGGTGCAGTTGCCGTGCTTTTTAAGAGGTGCTGCGTTGGATTGGTTTGAAACTGTCGAGGAAGAAATGGACGATTTCGAAGAGGTAATGACGGAATTAAGAAGCGTTTTCACAAACGTTACACACGATGAACAATTACACTACCGATGGTCGTATTATTTGTTTTAATTGCCAAAAAGCAGGTCATTACGCGAAAAATTGTTTTAAAAATCCAAAAAACTCAGGTCAAATAAAGAAAGAACCCAAAACATAGGGTATAAATGTTATTTTTGCAAAAGAGTAGGTCATAAGAAAATATCGTGTAGATTTAGGCTTAGACGAGTAAAAAATTATAACAAAATTGGTAGGGTACACGTAGTAAATTATTCATCTTTGGTGGAACTGATTGGTTCGGTAAACGAAAAACCAGTTAAATTATTATTAGATACAGGAGCAGGAATCAGTTTAATTAATTACAACTTAGTTTCGGAATCAAATTTAATTAAGAAAATTCCATATATTCCAATTAAATCAGTTACGGGTCATGATCTATGGGTAGGAGGTGCGGTGAACCTAGATATTTTGTAAAAGATTTTAAATTCAATCATAAATTTATTGTCATAAAAAATTTAAAAGCGAATATTATTTTAGGTAACGATTTTAATAAACAACATGAGTTAGAAGTAAATTTTGAAACGGAAACGATCAAATTTCAGAATCGCGGTAATACGCAAATAGTTCATTTTTCATTAGAAGACAAAATTTGTGGTAAACAACCGTCGCCTATTCTAAGAAATCATGTTTACGCCATTAATGAGGTCATCCTTGTGCCTTTGGCTAGTACGAGGGTTTTCATAAAACATAATGAGAAAATTGGATTAGGATATAAATTTGAGCCAGTTCAGAATTTAAACTGATCCTAACCTACAAAAAGTTGAAATTCCAATTAGAACAGACACTACAACACATAAAATTTAACAAGATTTGCAAACTGGAAAGACTAACACCTAAATTTATAAATTATAAATTACCCAAACATTTATCCAAAGTTCAGATTACAAATATACATACACATCATTTGAACATGGAAATCAAGAATCATTATAGAAAGGTAGACTTTATAAATAGAAAAATGTACTACTTATACAACCTACTAACGACGAGGTTACACTACATAAAATTGCAAGAGATTATAGTAGATAGATAATGCCGATTCTGGAGCGGAAGTCCTCCGGGAGGATCGGAGGATCGGGCGACGGTGGCGCCACCTAGCGGTGAGTAGTGAAACTAAGCATGCGGCGGGCGGTGGAACTACTGAAGTTAGTCCTCAGAGGATCGGTCGATGGTGGCGCCACCTAGCGGCGGGCGGCCGAACTTCTGAAACTAGTCCTCCGAAAATCCCCAGAGGAACCTTCCTCAAGTCCCGGTCGACGGTGGCGCCACCTAGTGACGGTCGGCCGAACTTCTGAAGGTAGTCCTCCGAGAATCCCCATAGGAACCTTCCTCAAGTCCCGGTTGACGGTGGCGCCGCCTGACGGTGGGCGACGGAATTTCTGGAACTGGTCCTCAGAGGATCGGTCGACGGTGTCGCCAAACGGGATCGTCAAGGAAATAGGTCGCTGTCCGACCGACCGACCGACCGACGTTTCGATCCTCCTCGAGGACGACGATGATGATGATGTCACCTACCAACCGACGCACGCAATGTTGCGCAATGTTACGCAATTTTTTTTTTGCTAAGTGAGAATTCTGAAGCGGAATTTATCCGTGAGGAATGAGAATTCTGAAGCGGAATTTATCCGTGAGGAATGAGAATTCTGAAGCGGAATTTATCCGTGAGGAATGAGAATTCTGAAGCGGAATTGATCCATGAGGATCGAAAGGATCGATCGATTGATGGTTCCCCCACCCATTATTATTATTTAAGTGAAAGAAGGAAAAGGTTTCGATGGCCCAGTGGTATTGATGAAATATATAATACTTACTTATTTAATGAAATTTACGCGAATTGAACCGACGATGGTAAGGTTAAATATAAATACTTTAAAGACAATTAACCACTGAACCACCGAAACCTTTCAGTTTAATATTAAAGACTTAAGTAATATCGTGATAGCTGGAAAGAGAAACGGAAGCAAACAAAAATTTTGTGTTTAAGAAACTCATTCATTACGATTCAATTTTTAAATAAAAAATGTTTACATATTGGTTTTAATAATACAATCACGAGTTAAAAAATACTAATGTCAGGATTATCATTCATAAGCTTTTTTTTCTGACCCATGTGTTGCTTACGTCATTTTAGACGCGAATAGACGAGTACGGGCGCTGTTGCTTACGTCATTTTTGACACGTATAAACGCGTCTAACTCAGCAGGCTCGGCTGCCAATTTTAAAACTTACTTTTTAGTTTTTTTTTAATTAAACACTATTGTTAATACTACGATGACCCCAAGCTAAAGTGTTAATCCCATCATTACAAATAAATCGCTTGGAGTCATTTGGCGAAAGAACCAATTTATTTTGTATAATTGTAAAAATTCTGTGACTAAAACTTCTAAAAGATAATTGTTTTTTTAATAAAACTGATTTTGAATTTAGGCAATCTAGATAGTTCTCAAACGCAATTTCACGTTTAACTACGGCTTTCTTTACACCTTTGGATTTTTTTGTAACTCGCCCATCGTCGACCCTATTAGCATATACCTTTGATCTTAAACCGATAAATTCTATCATTATCTTTCCACAATTCTCATCTTTCATTTTACCTAAAACGGCTTTATTATACAACGGGATGTCAAACTGATTATCAGGACAGTAATTCGATGTGTCAAATTTGTCTAAATTTATTTTCACATCCTTATAAACGTCATCCGAATTAATTAGTACGGTGAAGCTATCGGTGTCCATGTAACATAATCGAATACATTCACCATACTTCGGTTTTAAGAAATCATAATAAAATTCATACATTAATAATTTTGAAAGCTCTAAAACCGTAAAACCGATATATAGAGGTTTATCGTAAACCACGTGGAGACGATCCATTTGAATTGCCGAAAATGTTTCAGTAAACACTTTTATACATTTAAAATTTAATTTAGCGATTAAGTTGCGCGCTCCAAGACGCGGTCGACCTGCAGTTTCACCAGTGTGAATATCATCCCAACTGGTCACTAATCTCACGTCGACTCTTTTATCAACATTTTCCATTGTTTTTCCAAAAACCGAATTATTCATCAATTTAAAAAAGTCTTTTTCAAACGCATTCTTAGCGGATTGCCGCAATTCCGTATTTTTGTCGATGTAAGATTGCAACCACGCAGACTGTTTGAACGATAAAACTCTATTAAGTTTACTAACAATAAGACCGTGAGCAACGGCTTGTTTTAAATTTCTATAATGGATCACATAGTTCTTTTTATTAAATAAATTTGGAATCAATCTTTCATCGCTTTTACATTTACCATTAGGTGGTACAATGTTTTCAGATAGAAAAGGTAAATCATTATGTGCATCATGTAAATATTCAGGATATTCGATATCCACGTCCAAAATGTAGCCGAAATTTGAAGTATCCGATATATTATTAAAATTAAAATTTTTAATTTGGGTTTCGTCTAACCATTCAAAATTAGAAACGGGTATATATTGAGACATCGCCCACCCATACAAATTATTGGCGTCCCAATACATTAAATACCTTGATGGTAAATTGGGGTTATAATGATCCATATATTTATTATTGGCTTTAGCAGATCGTAGGGAGCATTGAGAAATACCTCCACGGATACCTTTCTTAATAAAATGGACTTGATCTATATCCGTCAATAATTCTAATTTAATTTTAGTAAATTTCAACATAGCGTCCCAAGACAATCCCGGTGCCGTATAATAATGAGCGGGATCTAAACCGTAAGTTTTAAAGCAAACTTGTCTGAATTTTTCAAATACATCAGCTAATAAAAGAACGTCAGTCTTTAAGTACAAGTCGGAATATTCTTTTAAATTTTGACAATTCAATTTTTCCCACACACATTGAGCATGCGAATATTGCTCATCGCTTATATCCTCTAAATTTAATTTGTTGTCAAACATACTCTTAGGTGGTAGTGTTGTATCATTTAGTTTATCGAAAGAGGTTATATAATTGTATGGGAATATACCCTTTTTTGTTAACAATTTAAAATGTTCAGAGTGGGGGAAGAATTTACGTATATTGATAAAGTCATATATTTCAAGGTTAGCGGATAAAGAATCTAATGAAGATGCCATAAATCTAAATGAATCCACAAATCTTAATTTAAAAAAAATATTTTCGTTAGGTTTATCTTGACTAATTACTCTATCGACCAACACTCTTTTACTAAAACTGATATATTTTTCTTTATTGTTTGGCAATACGTCAAGTCCATCTGCGTCCGCATCAGCCATTTCTTTAATAAATAAGTGGCAATCATAACCGCTAAAATTATGAAAGAATATTGGTATAAAATTTTGAAGTTTGAAATTTAGATTACAATTTGTATGGGCGGGACCGCGGTATTTACCGCTTATGTGACAATGGTCGCGAACCTTATCCTGATCTGAAATGAAAGGATTTTCACAAATAAAACAATTTTCAGCCGAATCGAAATTTCGCTGCTCATCGATTGTTAGAGGCGATATTGGTTTTACGGTTTTGAAGTATTCGTTATAGATAAATTTGACATCATCGATTAATTTAGCAATAAAAACTTGAGGTGCGTTGAGCCCCGTATAAGTTTCGAATTTATTGAAATTGCTATCAATCGTGGAAACGATATAATAAGCGAAACTGTAGGGTTGATGCATTTCAATTTTTTCGGTAAAAGATTTC
This sequence comes from Onthophagus sagittarius, assembly GCA_036711965.1. Classification (NCBI taxonomy): domain Eukaryota; kingdom Metazoa; phylum Arthropoda; class Insecta; order Coleoptera; family Scarabaeidae; genus Onthophagus; species Onthophagus sagittarius. The sequence goes on from JASERS010000004.1 coordinate 67,330,274, forward strand.
GATGAATTTGGTTCACAAGAGTCGATGGGTTGTAGAATCGATTCGAAGTCCGTATATATAACGAACGGGGCCATTTGTGTGAATTTATAATTATTAAATTCTAAAATATTTTCATGGGTGTATAAGCCGAAATAATTGGGTTTTGATTTTAAATTTTTTGTAGGAATAATTGTTCTTATGTGATTACAATCCTTACTCTGGTGCGCAATTAATTTTTCTGCTGACGAAAACCGTGTTAAACATCCATCACAAAGGTGTATAGAATGTCCATGTCGTGTGACCTGATTTGAAATTAATCTAGAAAAATTTTTGATTAAAACAAAATGACCTTTCCCGTTTTCATATAAATAAAGTAAGTTTATATGAATATCGCGTCTTTGTTTGGTAAAATAAATTGGTCCTTCCACCGTGTACTTATTCGAATTTTTAACTAACTCATAAACATTAATACTTAAATTATTTAATTTTTCTACTTTAATTATATCTTTCAAACTAACGGGAAAACTAATGCCTTCTAAATTGAGAACATTTGAAAAATGAGGATAGCTCGAAGTCCGGTTTTGACTAAGTTTTGCGGGATGAAGGGCCGCCGTTAAACACCACGCTAAACACGCATCATCTTCATAATTTTTTATGTTGATGCACGCGCGTTTAGCATCGATTTGATGAGGTAAACGAATATAGGATGATCCAGGTAGTGGTTCAAATTTATTAACGTTCAGGAGCATGTAAGATATTGAGTGGAAAGCCCACCCCGACCCACGCTCCTGAAACTCTTCACTTTGACTCAAAATTCCCTGCATCATCTCATTGTAAACCTCATCGACATTTGTAGCTTGTGTAATAACATTAAATTTTGTATTAAAATTCTTTTCCGAAACAATTACATCCTCTGCGCCGGTATCGTCAAAGCCGGACTTAACAAAATTAGCGATTAGTTCAACTTGTACTTTAATTGAACCGAACCGACAAATGTTGTCGTCAATGAGTTGATTTACTACCCCGCGCGATCTTTGGAGGTACGAAGGTATATCGTCTTCCGGTAACACACCCGTTAATTTATAACAACAAACCCTATCTTTAAAACAACTAGTAATTTTCTCGACATCACATCCTCCAATATTTTTCTCGGTGTGATGTCTACGAAAATGGGCTTGAAGAGCGTTTACTGAAGAATACGTGTTTCCACATACTTCACATACCCTACGTTTCATCCCCCGACCTTTAGATACTGAAGGGGTTGGATGTTCGTCAGAAATTTGATTATTCCCTACCACCAAAGATCTTGAAGTAGATGGATGTGCAATGGGAATTTGATGATTTCCGACCTCGAAATTTCGTGCGATTGTTGATGACGCTTCACGTGTAATAACGGGGGCTGGTGGTGCTTCAATCACGTTTACTCCATGAACATTTCGTTGGTGTCTAACTTGATTGTCTGATCGCTTAATTTGTTTATTGCAAATTAAACACTTATTGGTAGTGTTAGTTTCACCCACATGTAAATTTTTAATATGCCGATTTAAATTACTTTTACATGAAAATGACTTTCCGGAAACCTCACAGAGAAGCATTTTTACTCGTTAGAAATGAAGTTGTACCAAAACAGGTGTTGGGTTTGATAAAGTCGAATGAAGAATGACTATAGAGAACAATGGGACGTCTGTTTTTAATGGAATAGTATACAAGGTCATCATGGCAACGATATAATTAGATTTGAAAACAATTTTTTTATTTTGATATCAGAATATATAATAAAAACAATAATATGTTGTTTTAAATTTTTTTATTATTATTTATAGCTAATGGCATATTTTGAAAAAATAATAAACAAATATAGGTACTTAAAACAAAAATTATATTTTTTGAAATTCGATTAGTGGAGTTTCTCGTCCTTTGATGACCTTGAATCCTTTGATGATGATACAGTACTGTCCGGATTGAAATTCCTTTATTCGATTTTCTTTCTCAAACCATTCGACAAATCGTTTGGGTAGAAATAAACTTCCTTCTTCCAATTCGACCAAAATTGTCTTTCCATAACTTGTAGTTAGTGGTTTTACAGTTATTATTTTATATTTGTTATCGATTTTTAATTCTTTCGCTTTAATTTGTTCTTTAAAATTGGCTTCACCAATCGTGTTTAATTCTCGTAAATCCATTGTCTGTGTTATAGGAGCACAAAATTTCGTAAAATAAAAAACTGTATGACACTTCTTTTGCATGAGAAGGTTGCAGTACTAATAGTAATAGCAATTAAATATCCGTTTTTATAACAACTATAAGATTCCCCTACACTCATCCCCTCTCCTTAAAAAAATATATTTTAGATCATAACTACGCATTTCACGGTAAATACAAGGTCTTCAGAGATGTGCGGTAGGTGTATTTATTCATTCATCTTTATTTTTTTTTTTTTAAATTAAGTGCGTTGTAATTCGTATATATAACGTATTAATTAAAGTATTTGGTGTAGAACATCATGGTTTACACTATTATTTTATTTTACCCTTAGAAGATTATATTAAAAAAATATATATATACCTACAAATTAACGTATATTTTAGATACATTGTATCATTATAAATATGCGTTTCATTATAATAACTACAAAGTCGTCAGAGATGTGTGGAGTATGCATATCTCAAAATCAGGTCAGCAAAAAAGTGTTAACGGAAACGCATTAAGCGCTCTGAACTTTATTTCTCTTCAGTTGGTGGTTCAGATAACACCTTTACGCGTTAAAAGTTAAAAAAAAGTGTCAAAGCAATTAAAATGGATAGTAGTAAGTTTTGTGTATTAATTTTTTGTACTTATTTTTGTTATTATTTTTTTAATTCAGTTTTAGAATTTGTTACAATAGTGGCGAAAGCTTTTCACCCAAACGTAAGATTTTTATTATATTTTATAATTTATTATATTGTTTATATATTTGTTTTCTTTTTTAGCCGAGAATCTATAATGTAGGGCTAAATGCCCTTTTTAATTTAAAACGTGTGTGGGGGGATAGATTAATAGTTGGCTACAATGACAACTATGAAGACGACACTGATTATTTAATCGTGTTGGGGGTTCCTTCGAGAACCCAGTTCTATTACAGTTACTTCGGTAAGTTGTAAATATTAATATCTATATTACTACTTCTATTAAAATTTATTCTTTGAATTTTATAGACGCAGTTCCCGAAGGACTCCAACGTAAGTCATAATTAAAAAAATTTTAAAAATTAATATATACATATATATCTATTTTTTAGATTACAACGAGGACCTTTTTTAGCACGGACGAGGACCTTTTCAAACATTTTAATGATTTTTAATTAATTTAAAAAATAAAATGTAAGTTAAATTAAAAAAAAAAGTTGTTTTATTCCTTTAGAAAATGATATAAAATGGTCACATTATATAGAGTACAATTGCTTAATCTATTTTTCTTATGATTAACACAACAAGAATTAGTTTTTATTAACTTAGGTACATTAGGTTCATTTTCGATATTAACAATTTTGTTTACATTTATATATTTTTCTAAAAATTTCTTTTTTTGATATCCCTTAACATAAACGGTAGTAAAATCATCCTTAATGTGTTTATTTAATATTGTTTTAATATTTTCTTCTAAATCAATATAACCTTCATTGTAGCTTATGTTTAATAAATTGCGTTCTATCCAAAAAACTCCACGTTTCACTTTTGACGATAAAAGTTGATACGGAGTGGTAGGTTTGAAGAGAAAATTGAATGTTTCGCTTCCATCGGTTATGCTCATTTCCTTTGGTATAAAATCGGGTATGTTAAATCCTTGTATATCGATCACTAAAACGTTTTCAGTTTCTTCCTTCTTATGCGTAGAAAATCTTTCGTTATAAATTTTTGAACGATGTGAAGGTGACAGGATCGGATTCAGTATTGTTTGCAAGCGATTAATGTTATCTGAAAACCGTTGTCGATCAATCGCGCTAAATAACCAAGGCGAGCTTCTATCCTCTTCATCAAACCACTCGTACGTTATTGTAACTCCAAAAGTAACCTGTTTACGAGGCATAATTTTTTTTGTTTTATTTTACACAATCTTCCGGACGATACCACTTAACGGTTCGTACTGAATGATGTTGTCGTGAAGAATCAGACAGTAAGCCACGGTTTCCGAATCAAATGACCTTGAACACTCGAGTTCTAATTTAATGTCGACGGTACCAGATTTAAGTGATTCATTTTGATTCGAACAATCTATGACGAAAAGCGTATTACCTCCAAATTCATCGTAATCGAGGAGCGGTTCTGCTGCGTTTTTAAAATAAAAGCTCGACTGAAAAGCGGAATAATTACGATAAGCGATTACGTATCGCTTCTCGTTCATTTCAATGTTCATCGCATTGTACGGATAATTTTCCGCGTTCAAATACAATTTAATATTTGTAATTGAAGAATGATCAAAAATTGAGGCATCCTGTTTAAAATTATCTTTTCTATTATTTTGGAAACCGATTATAACGTAGCGCGGCTTTTCTAAGTTTGTACTCGTTTTTACAGGCCATATATCGGTTTTGGTTCTCCGTAAAGCCGGCAATTCGTACAATTCCCATTTTCTAAACGGAATATAAACTGGTTTGTTATCACGTAAATTAGATAGCAGTTGAAGTCGCGTTTCATCGTTAACGGTTACGTGTGGCACGTGCCATTCGATCTTTTCAATTTCGATAGTAGCTTTTCTATTACCGTCAACATTTATGTAGCAGTTATCATCCGTTCTGCTGCGCACCAAAATAAGTTCCTGACTGACGTTTATTAAGATCTTTTGATAGTCTTCGGCGAAACCCATTAAAAATTTTAACGGAATGCTTGCGTTAAATCTAGTCTCTTTGGATGTTGGTTGCCCCTGATTTAAGGGGTTCCATCCGGCGGTGATTAGAGCCCTCGAATCGTTTTCATTGTACGAAAGTAAGCCTTTCATAGTTGTCGTTACACCGGGTTTACTACATCGATCTATTTCAACACCATTGATTTCATAGCGAATTTGTTCAAAAAGGAAGGCATAGGCATTGTTTGTTAACTGACACTTATCCGTAGAAGTAGCATCACCTCCAACAGTAGTAAATTTACCCTCGATGTAGATTTCACTTTTACCGGGCAACGTGTAAATGTCCTGATGTGCGATGGATATACGCATTTCATCATTTAAATTGAAATTATTATTCCTCGGATAGTAAGTGTGAAATTCCTGTTTGGTTATAACTTCATCAAAATTAGGATTGTCGAATATTTCCAATTTTTCCATTGTTATTAACCTTTAAACCGAGTGATTGAAGAAACGCAATATTTTCAGATGTTAACTGCGTGCGAGACGGACGATTAATGCGAGAATTACATCCACTTCCCTCTTTTAAAGGAATTAGGTCGGAAGTAGTACGTTTTTTTTCGTTGTTAAATACCAAACCCATTATTACGACGATTATTATTATAATTATAGTACTTTTTTAAGCTCGAGTCTCACGACAATTGTTTCTCCTCGAAAATCAACCGGATCACCGTCTTGGTCCAATATAGTAAGAGTTATATTATCGATTTTATTTGTATTGACAGGTAGGAAAATGACGTGTTGAGGTTCAATGTTAATACTATAACCCGGTTCGACTTGCGGAGCAAATTCGTAAAGCGTATGCACCAGACGTGTGTTGTAGTAGGCTGCCGTTGTAATATTACACTCTATACGTATAGTAACGACTTTTATAATCTGCACCGGCAAATCTGAAGCGTGTTCCCGACCGGCCTCCAAAATTTTACTACTAAATCCCAACATTTTTCCTATAGAATTCGATTTTTTGAAATTGATTCGGTATTTACTCTTTATAATACATCTCAATGTATTATTATTGGGTTTAATGGAAATAGATGCTTTACCTAAGAAACCCTTCAAATAGTCCTCAATGTCACTTATCTCATACGATCCTACGGGGATCTCAATAACTTTATCGTCATCGTCATAGTAAAACTTATTCGCACCCTCAACTACGTTAGGTATTGAATTGTACGTGTGCAACCCGATTAACCCCAAAGCGTAATTATCTTTGGAATTTAATTCTATAGGTGGAAAAAAGTCGGCGGACAATACGGGACCTGTACCAGTTAACGTAAACGTATGTGACATGTTTCTCTATCAACGGGTTAAATGAAACTAATCGTTTAAGGTGTTCTTAAGTATTATTTATTAAAAATTCTAAACATAAATGACCGCAAATGATTTGATCGTAAGTTTGTAACGCTTCGTGATTATAAAAAATGTGTACATTCTCATTAACGTTTAAATAATTTATCAATTCAATAGGTGGTTTCAAATTTCCAAATGAATCGAAGTAATCCACTCGATTTCCTCGTTTTACATAGGCTACCCAGTGCGTACCCGGTCCCGACTTGGAATCTAAATTAACGACTGCGCACTCGTTTTTTCTGGGAAAATCCGGTAAAGTGTCTCTTAAGAATACACCCCTAAAACCCGATATATTTTTAGCCATCTCGGAAATGTCATAATTAGAAAGTGGTCGGAGAGGCAGTCGTTCGATTAGTTTTTTTTTCTCGATTGTCTTTTCAATCCCGTTCCTTGTTTGTATGGTTTGAGGTAGAGGCCGTTACCGTCTTTGTTTTTGGCGACTCCCAAACGGGCTATTGCTTCTTCAACAATTTTATTATGACGTTTCGATTCATTCATTTGGTGCCGAGAGGCTTTCGCCTTGTTGACTGCGGTTGCTATACCGGCCGCACCACCCGCTAAACTGCCAAGGGCGCTCAAGCCGGCGAATATCGGAATTAAGGGTAGAACACCGCCGGTAGTTTTAGGAACTGGAAGTGTTCTGGTAGCCGCCTTGATCGTATCCGGTGTTAATTTCGCCTTCTTCTTCTTCTTCTTCTCATTACTGTTCCTCTTCTTCTTATTAATAATACATCCTTTCACATTTTGTATGGAGGTTTTCCGAAATAATTCCAATCCGTTTCCAGAACGTATCTTATTCTTGTTAGCATTGCATTTCTTCTTTAGACCCATGCCCAATTTACGTTTGATTTTCATAGCATTGGCGACGACCATGGCGGCCGCTTTTTCACCAAAATTCGCGTCGTTCGCTTTAACTCGTTCCCAAGCTCGCTCCTCTAGCGCCCGGTCCGCTTCGTGTCTCTTCGATAGATCTTTGTTCTGTGCGTAAAATATGTCGTGAGACTTGCAAGTTGAATCGAGGGGGTTAATGCCGGGATCGCCTCGTGCCAAACGTTTTGCCAACTTCGTACCCGGTCCGCAATACGAATACGATGGAATGTGTAGTTCTACGGGTAACTTGTTGATCAGAGAATTAAGAATACCTCCACCTCGTTTGAGTGACGGCATTGAAATGATATATATTATAGTTTGTACCACTATAAATATTTAGGTAAACGTGTGAAGTAAACTATTCGAAATGCGTCTCGTGAAGCAGAAACATGCCGTCCAGATTGTAAATTTAGACGATGATATCAAGGGAAAAGGTTGCAAATTAATGAAAAGACACGGTGATAATTTTCCGGATAGCATTCGTTGTTTAGTATGTGGACCATCGAATTGTGGTAAAACCAACCTAATACTTACACTGCTCTTCGATGAAAAGGGTCTCAGATTCGAGAACGTGTACGTCTACTCGAAATCCTTATACCAACCGAAATATGAACTTTTGGAAAATGTTATGCGCACCGTACCAACCGTCAATTATTTCGCATTTAAAGAGAGTGAAGAGATCGTGGATCCCGAAGATGCACGAACCAATTCAGTATTCATTTTCGATGACGTATCGTGTCACGAACAGGATAAAATCAGATCGTATTTTAGCATGGGACGACATAAAGGCGTCGATAGTTTCTACTTATGTCAATCTTATGCACGAATTCCAAAACATCTAATACGGGATAACGCCAATTTTATTATTCTATTCAAACAAGATAATTTGAATTTACAACATGTGTACGATGAACACATCGGTACTGATCTACCATTTGACAAATTCATATCAATGTGTGCCGAATGCTGGAAGGATAAATATGGATTTCTCGTTATCGATAAGGACAGAGACCTAAACAATGGACGTTATAGGAAAACATTTGAATATCACATTCAACCATGATCGTTCTTATTTAAACATTACTTTATCAAAATATTCTTCATTCAATAGCCGGATGTCAGTCAGTCAGCACTGACCTATCTGCACGTCCGTCCGTCTGCCCGTCTGTCTGTCTGTCGGTCTGTCTGTCAGTCTACCTGTCTGTATCTCTGTCTGACTTGAGTAACCATGCCTCCAAAAAGAACCACCAAAGGGAAAGATAAAGTGAAACAGGAGATTATAAAAGCTAGTAATGCGATTCGAAGGAAGCATATGGCATTAAAAATGGGACGTGCTGAGCTTGCAGAATCTTTAGAGAAGACATATAAACCAATCACAATGCCTCTTGAAAATATAAACATTGCTCTTAAGGAAGAATCAAGAGCGAGATCAATAAAGAAAGAAGAACAGAATAAGGAGACAAAACAAGAAGAAGAAACACAAATGGATCATAGTACTGCTACAATCAAATCTCCTTTTCGTTCTTCCCAACAACACCGAGAACAATATTTAAAACCACCATCGTACTTTATAGAATCACCACCACGAGTTGGTTTCTTAACTGAGGAAGAACATTTTACATCAAGTCCACCTGCGCCTGCAGAAGATGAGCGACCGAAACAATCGTTAGAGGAATATCGCCGACTTTATCGAGATATGAATGAAACAAATCCTCACATAGTTGATCAGTATCTCGAAGCATTCCAACCGTTAGCCAAGGAATACATCGATGGGTTTTTAAAAGATACATCTAATCAATATGATACTACCTATGGTATAACATACGACCCGGAAGTGAGTAAATTTAAATTAGGTAACAGTGTAATTGAGTTTGACAACAACAACGACATGATAATTCAGCAACAGAAATTTAAAGGAACCCCCGGACTGTATGAACTCGTTTTCAAAGTAACACCTCAAGGAGATCTTGAAACTGATAGGGTTGAGTACTTAAAGATTCTCGAGCTTACGAACGTACATCGTCGAGAATTCAATCCTAATAAACAATTGAAAGGTAGTACGTCGTTTAAATGGCAACATGTTATAAAACCACTTTTGCAAAAGAAACGCAAAAAATCCTGGACCGGATATAGTCTCTCGAAAAACAATTTAACTCTAGAAACGGACGTTAAGACTCCGTACCAATACGTATATTGGGACGATGTAAACGAACTCGTAGATCGTTTACGTTTACTGATAGCGTCGCAAAGTGCCGGTCACACTAGCCACACCAATGAAATTGCGAGCATCATTGAAGAATTGAGAGAAATTGGAATTATTCAGTAATAAATACATTGATTTGTTAATTTCAATTCAGTATTACAATGAACACTGACAAATTTGGATGTCACCTTAGTCGTGGTAAAGTTGATTTTGCCGTACAACGTATTTATCAAAAGCAACCGGTCGGATTTACTTTGACTGCGAACGGTGATCTAGACGTTGGCAACAAACGAATCGTAAACGTTGCCACACCACTTGATGAACAAGATATTGTCAATAAGATTTATCTTGATAGAACGATCGAAAAATTAATAGTATTATTAACTAGTAATATTACCACATATAAAAGCGACTTCGAAAAAAAGCTTGTTGAGTTAAAAAAAGAAATTGTTAATTTATACAAACATGATGATAAGTTATACGAGATCCTTGGAGTAAATTCAATTAAGAAAGATGGCTAAAGCTGACGTTGTAGATGAGTTGCACCGATCTGCCAGAAGAAATTTTTCCAGGAGACAAGTTGTCGTTAAAGGTATCGACGATTTATGGCAGTCTGATATTGGCGAATTTACCCATTACAATAAACAAAATCGAGGTTACAAATACATTCTCTTTACAATTGACTGCTTTTCCAAGTACCTCTGGACGCAACCGTTAAAATCTAAAAGTGCGATTGAGGTAAAAAAGGCAATGGAAAATGTTTTTCGTCAAGGAAGATATCCAAAAAATTTACAAACCGACCAGGGAAAGGAATTCTATAATCAACAATTTCAAAGTACAATGCGAACCTACGGTATTAACCATTATTCAACTTATAGCACCAAGAAAGCCTCAATCGTCGAAAGAGTGATTCGAACTATTAAAAACAAATTATACAGAGAGTTTAGTTTACGCGGTAGTTTCAAATGGATCGATATAATAGAACCAATAACCAACAAATATAATTCAACTATACATAGAACTATCCGAATGAAACCCTGTGATGTGACTGCAAAGCACGAAAAACATCTGCTATCTTCCGTTTACTATACCAATATTAATAATACGAACAAAAAATCGAAATTTCAATTGGGTAATGTAGTTCGTATAAGTAAATATAAAACAACATTTGAAAAAGGATATACGCCAAACTGGTCTACGGAATTGTTCAAGATATCCAAAATAAATAACACATCTCCGCAGACGTATTTACTGGAGGACATGGCAGGGAAGGTTTTACTCGGATGTTTCTATGAAGAAGAACTACAAAAGGTAAAACACGAAGACGTCTATTTAATTGAAAAAATATTACGTCGTAAAGGAAACAAGGTGTACGTGCAGTGGTTAGGTTTAGATAAATCTCATAACAGTTGGATTCCTAAAACTAATGTATTATAAAAAGTAAATAAATAAACGTAAATGTAATAAGAGTTTTTTTGTTTATTTTATACTTCTTCACTATGTAAGCAAAATTATTTATAAATAGTATCAACGATAACGTGAGCGAGGTCACCATGCGCTCCCGACTTCTAATACTACTTTTATTTCTTTTCTTCAAACTTCAAACCATTACCGCCGCCGCCGTTACGACAAGAAGGACATCGATTAATTGGAGGTGGACATCCATCTACATGGGTACTTTGTGTTGGAAGATTAAAATGTTTCCAACATGGTCGAAAAGTTTCTAATTCCATTTTTTGTTGTGGCGTTAATAAATCCCATTTATTTTCTAGCGATTGACTTCGAACTTTGGTTTGAAGTATGTAGATTGGAATGTATTGAAAAAGATTCGGTTCGATATCCTGTAAATTTCCACCATTTACTTCTAATATTTCAATAATAGCCCCAATTTTATTTATAACGGTTTCCATACTGTCAATATATAATTTGCAATATGCTAAACAAATATTTTTATTTATTATTTTACACTGGCCTAATTTTTAATAGCTCGAAATCGTAATGCACACTACTGAAAGCAATCTGTACCGCTTCCAACATATAGAAAGCATTTACTGAATTAAATTGGGATAATATTAATGCTTTTATATTTTCATACAAGCCCCCTTCCAGTGTTAAGCATTCCCTCAACACGTAACTATAAAACTGAGTAAATCCGCAATTTTCCAATAAAATTAATTTATTGTTTATCAACTCTTTCATTTTGTGTAAATTATTATAACAGTCGTCTTCAAATACAATTTTCTTTCCTCTACTTATAAGATGAATTTCCTCTTTTCCTTTATCAGTGACGAAAACTTCCAATCGATGATTCATTTGATCAATGGTACCTAATTTTTCATCCATAAAGTCCTTCCATTCGTCTTTCGTAAAAAATATACATCTACTTCTATATGTTATCTTTACAATTGGTATAATTCCACCTGCTAGACTTAAACCTGTACGAACGCGTTTGGTTCCGGTTTTATTAAGTCCATAACTAGATTCACCGATTAATTGCTTTTCCTTCAAGATTTTCTTTTCTACATTTTTTACACTGATTTCTATAAATTGGTTGTAATTACAAGTGGGTACAACAACTGCATTATCGAATTCTAAATCTGATGTCTTTAAAGAGTTCATTGTTTATTTTTTTATATTTTTTTTGTCCATCAAGAAGCTGACGCTTTGTTCACGAACTCACTACACACCAAATTCAAACAACAACCCTACATATAGAGTTCGATTCGGGGAATGGGTGGGGGGTAACCATCAATCGATCGATCCTTTCGATCCTCGTGGATCAATTCCGCTTCAGAATTCTCATTCCTCACGGATAAATTCCGCTTCAGAATTCTCACTTAGCAAAAAAAAAAAAATTGCGTAACATTGCGCAACATTGCGTGCGTCGGTTGGTAGGTGACATCATCATCATCGTCGTCCTCGAGGAGGATCGAAACGTCGGTCGGTCGGTCGGACAGCGACCTATTTCCTTGACGATCCCGTTTGGCGACACCGTCGACCGATCCTCTGAGGACCAGTTCCAGAAATTCCGTCGCCCACCGTCAGGCGGCGCCACCGTCAACCGGGACTTGAGGAAGGTTCCTATGGGGATTCTCGGAGGACTACCTTCAGAAGTTCGGCCGACCGTCACTAGGTGGCGCCACCGTCGACCGGGACTTGAGGAAGGTTCCTCTGGGGATTTTCGGAGGACTAGTTTCAGAAGTTCGGCCGCCCGCCGCTAGGTGGCGCCACCATCGACCGATCCTCTGAGGACTAACTTCAGTAGTTCCACCGCCCGCCGCATGCTTAGTTTCACTACTCACCGCTAGGTGGCGCCACCGTCGCCCGATCCTCCGATCCTCCCGGAGGACTTCCGCTCCAGAATCGGCATTATCTATCTACTTTCGTCTTAATTTAATTATCTCGAAAAATGACATCGCTTATATGACTGATTTATTTGCCAAATTCAACGAGACTAATTTGAAACTATAAGGAGACACACTAAATTTAATCAAAACTAAAAGTGTAATATCTGCCTTTGTTGCAAAACTTTTGCTATACAAACAAAACTTGGGAAGAGGAGAATGTTCACAGTTTCCAAATCTTTCAAAATTATCAACTTATTGAATTATCCACAAATGAGGAGCTGAATATGTAAATTTCTGGTCACAAAAACAGATCCCAATTTTATATCCAGCATTATGGATTATTGTACAGAATCGCTTTTCCGTCTTCGTATTTGGTAGAACATGGATTCAGCGCCGCTATGAGCCTGGTCACAAAGAAAAGAAACAGACTGGAAATTAGTAATCGGGGGGATTTGCGGTTGCCACTGACAAACATCGAGCCAGGCATAAACTCATAGAACAGGTTCATACAAGCCATTAATATTTTATTGTATTTTAGTACAAACGTTATAATCAATAAATACTTCTTCACAAAATGTTTACTTTATATTTTATTTTTACGTCACCATTTACCATTAAGATAACAAGGTTAAAGTCTTCATTTTTCTATTATGTATTTAATGTAGTTTTTCTTTCACCCTGGGGGTCCGTCGGCAAGGTTTGACTACGAAAAGGGGTCCGTGGGCCAAAAGACTTGAAGAAAACACTGGCCTAGAAAGAAGTAAGAAGAATTTGTCCTGTCTGGAGTAAGAGCGAAGGAAGGGGAAAGCATTCGAATTCTACTAGATGCCCTCGTCGAAGCGAAACCTTTAGCAATGAAGTTTCTTTCGAAACTATGAACGCCCTTTTTAGGATTCCTTCCCGCAAGGGAGTGAAAAAGAATATTTTCGACAGTCTATTTTCTACTTGAAGGGCAGAAATGTCTTCCAGGAAAGAAAAAGGCTTATCGGCAACCTGTGGAGATTTATCCACCGAGCAAAGCCTGGGCTTCGGTGATTATGCCCCGAAAAGGTGAAACGGTTACGCCAGGGCTCTGAAAGTAGGCCCTTGATTGAGAAAGAGTAGCCGAGGTGTGTAGAGAAATTTGTGCATGACAACTTACAAATTGACTCGTGGGGTATATCATACAAGCTTGCGAAACAAAAAAATCAAGGCATGAATAACTTGTTCGACTTTGAAAAAGCTGATGGAAGTTATACACAAGGTTCACAAGGATGAAGATGAGTTTGAAATACCGGAACAGAGGCGGCTGAGAGAGCAGCTAGCAGAAAGGTGTACGTCGAGGGAGAAAGTTAAGGAAGTGCCCGTGTAGGAAACGCTATTGATAATTAACCAGTGCAAAAACAAGAACGCCCCAGGACAAGGAGACGAAAGACCCTAATCGTTTAGACCAATATGTTGCTTAAACATAATGGGAAAGGTATTTGAAAGACTTTTCCAAAACCACAAAGAATTGACTCAACAAACGGGATCCCGTTATAAAAGTATTGACGACTTCGATTAAAAGCAATAAAACGACGAAATACTTAGGAATCAATATAACGGAGAAATTTCTATACACTGACTGCATGCACTGGCAATGCACACCATTGCTAGACTAGCGACAAGAAAATACAAACTTAAATTGAATCAAATAAACAGATACAGGAGTACCGTAATGACTGCAATCACAACCTATGTGGTAAGTGTCTGCGGACACAAAGCACTACAAGTCAAGCCCAGAGATCGTTTAAACAGGGCTCAAAAGAACGTTATTTTCAGAATGACGGGAGTATACCAAACAACATCAATGGATGCCCTGACAGTAGTAACTGGAATACTACCTAGGGATCTAGAGGTTATAAAAGAGCCGCCAATTACTGGGCAAAAAAAGGAAATCAAGAAAAAGTTGTAAGCTTATTAGGTAAGGAGGCTAATAGCAAGGAAGATATTCTACAAACGATCCTAGATATGTGGCAAACAAGATGGAATACATCGAACACGGGCAGAAGGGGGACCTGAACAGCGCACTGATTCATTACGTGACATACCTACAGTATGCAAAAACCGTATTCATACACCCACCAAAAAATTAGAAAATCAGGAACTACTTAAGAAACAGAGTACAAATTTCAAATATTATTGCCGATTTATTTCACTTAGGAAAATAGAAACAATACTAAAACATCTTGGTTACCTAGCTTAACTACTGAACGCTAGAGGGCGTTTTATTCATACAGTTGGTAACAAAAACCGTATTCGTACAGGTGGCAAGCCTACATTTTTGATTCAGATGACGGTTATTATGAAAGATTTTTAATCGTGTTTCTTTATTTTTTGCTTGTTAAGAGTTGTGTTTTAAAAAGATTTCAAAGTTAGTTGAATTATTATATAATCTCCGGAAAATTCGAAATGGGTAAAAAGTCGGCTGAACTTACAGATGAACAAAGAAAAATAATAATAAATTTTCATATAGAAGGAAAATCATTGCGTGAAATCGCAAAAATATTTAAACGCAGTCCTTCTACTATGCAATACGTGCTATCGAATTATAAAAAGACAGGCCAAGTTAACAAAGCACGACGAAACGTAAATCGGTCGAAGCTAACGAGAAGACATTGTTCATTCTTACGTCGTCAAATCCGTAAGGATCCTTCCTTAAGTGGTGTAACACTAGCTGCTAGTATGGAAGAAGATTTTGGAATTCGCGTTACTCCTCACGGTGCGAAACTACATAAAAAAATTTGGATTTAAAAGTCGGTATGCTGTTAGAAAACCATTCATAAGTAGGATTAATAAACAAAAACGAATTGCATTTGTAAAAAAATTCCAAAATAAGGGTTTTAACTTCTGGAAACGGGTAATTTTTACAGATGAGTCCAAATTCAACATTAAAACATCAGATGGACGAATGAGAATTTGGCGAGAGAAAAACACGGGCCTATATCCACATAACATGATACCTACATTCAAGCATAGTGGAGGGTCGGTGATGGTGTGTTTTTCAGCAGCAGAAGTTGGCAATTTAGATTTTATAGATGGAATAATGACTGCGAAAGGGTATATAAACATTTAAAAAAAAAATTGAAGCAAAGTGCTGAAAAATGGGATGTGTGCGAGATTTTATCTTTCAACAGGATAATGATCCGAAGCATACCGCGCTTGATAGTAGACTTTGGATCCTGTACAATAGACTGCCTAAGTCTGACGTCACAGATATGGGCAGAGCTTATACTGACTCCAAACAAACGGGTTGTTAATGGTAAATCGCCATATACCGTTATTCTATTAGTGTTTTCGTGTTTTGTGTGACAAAATAAGACTTTTCATTTAACCCTTTCGCTACTACGGGCGACTATAGTCGCCCTGCATAAGATGCCACTCAGATACTACGGGCGACTATAGTCGCCCTGCACAAGATGCCACTCAGATACTACGGGCGACTTTAGCCGCTCTGCATATGTTGCCGCGTATTGGATATACAGTGTATGACCAGCGATTGGAGTTGCTTCACATCGAGTGTATTCCCTGGAATGTAACATCAGTCTTTTGTTTTGATCATATGTTTCTTACGAATTCCTCAAGAATAAGAATCACAAGAATGCCAAATCAGTTTGGAGATACGCGTCTGAGTGTTCACATCGAATAAAGTTGGTGCTTACTGAAAGATATATAATTTACTTTTTTTTCGACAACAGACACAAAGGTATAGTTCTTTATTTTTTTAATTTGTTTACCTTTATTTTGATTAATTATTTTTTAACAGATTTTATCCCATTCCTTAAAATGATGAAAAATAAGAGAGTAAAACGTATTAACGATAAGGATAAGAATTATTCGGAGCAATCAGAAGATGATCAAATAAATTTTAATTTGGCACAAGAAAGACGAAATACAAATAACAAAAGAATTCGAGCAAATACATTAAATTCCGAATCGGAAGAAGACAATTTAATTGAATCTGGGAAAAATACAGAAAGCGAAATTAGATGGACCACCAAATTATTCCGGCCGAATATTCATAAATTTCAATGCAATCATTCGGGAATAAAAACGTCAATTGGTTATTCGGCATCAGCTTTAGATTTTTTCAAATTATTCTGCTCCGAAAATTTTATCAACTTCATTGTTGGCACGACCAACGATTATCGGAGTAGAGTTGATAACATTACAAATACGATAAATTCTCGAAGCACTTCACTCCCTGAAATTTATTGCTTCCTGGCCATAAAATTATTAATGTCTCGGAATAAAAAATTATCATATGATGAATACTGGTCCAACGACGAATTGTTGAAGAGCAAAATTTTTGGAGAAGTGATGAGTCGAGACCGATTTTTATATTTGCTAAAAATTTTACATTTTAATTCTAACGAAGTAACTGCAGATAGCGACAAACTATACAAGATACGAGAAATTTGCGATATGCTTCGACAAAGCTTTCAAAACGTATTCTACCCTTTTGAAAACTTGTGCATTGATGAGAGCTTACTTTTGTATAAGGGGAGACTCTCATTTAAACAATACATCCCCTCTAAGCGAAATAGATTTGGGATTAAATCGTTCATTTTATGTGATACGAAATCCGGATTTATACAAGATTTTATAATTTATAGTGGAGCATCGATCATAAGTAACGAAAATGAAATGATTGGAAAATCGGGCACTATAGTTATGGAATTATTGCAACCATATTTAAATAAGGGTCATACTTTATATGTGGATAATTATTACACAAGTCCGGCCCTTTTTACCCTTTTAAGTCGAAATGGAACTAATGCTTGCGGAACAGTGCGAAAACGACGAAAGGGTATGCCAACTATACCAGACAAATTAAAAAAAGGTGACGCGACTTTCCGCTCTTCTGACATTCTATTGGCTATCAAATGGTGTGACAAGAGAGAAGTGTATATGTTGTCTACATTTCACAATGAAGAATTTATCGACACGAAACGGCATTATCGCACACAGGAAATGATAAGGAAACCCAAGTGTGTTGTCGATTATAATCGGTTAATGGGAGGTGTTGACAAAACCGACATGGTTATTAGCACAATTCATTCACAGCGGAAAAATATGAAGTGGTACAAAAAATACTTTTTCCACTTAATAGATATATGCGTATGGAACGCTTACTGTTTATACAAACTTAAAACTGGTAAAAATATATCAATAGCAAAATTTCACTTACAATTAATTCGCGAACTCTTAAGTCATTATCTGCAAGAAACGAACAACAATATTTCAAACAAATCAGGAGAAACAAATCCACTCCGGCTTACTGGAAGGCACTTTCCTTCGCTGTATACAAGTACAACTACAAAACGAAAAAATCCATTGCGAAAGTGCACTGTATGTGCAAAAAATGACAGGAGGAGCGAATCGCGCTACCAATGCCAAATTTGCGATGTTGGTCTATGCGTAGTACCATGTTTCGAGCAATATCATACACAATATCATTATTAACTATAATTATTATCATACAATTATATTCTCTAATGTTATTTAATTTCAAAGTTTAATAAAAAGTGATTGTTTAATAGTTATAAATATTTGAATCTGTTAAGTTTTTTTTCAATAAACACCGTCAAACTAACTCGGGTTCCAGTTAAGCGTAAACGCGACCGCTGACGATCTTACTCGAGCACTGTGCACATTTTTGGCGCGGCAGCCCGTACAGCGGGAGCGCCGTGGCGGAGGAGTCGCCCGTAGCGAAAGGGTTAAATAAATACTTAAAGGAAGTTACTAATTAAGTGATTTTTATTAGTGTTTTGCCCGGGTAAGTTTATTTATTGCAATAATTGCTACTTTAAACCTTTTAGAGGTTATGTTTCTAATTGTTTTAGATGTTTATTTTTGTAAATCTACTAGTTATGACTTTTCGAGTTTAATTAATTAATTTTTAAGCTTCTAGGACTGCTTCAGAATGGGAATGTGTTTTGTTCCCGGCTGTAAACATTATAGTTCGAAGCATACCTGCAAGTTTTTTCGATTCCCAAAAAACAAAACGGAGAAGAATAGATGGATATCTCTCATAAGGTAAAAGGATAATAGTTTCGTTTCAAAGATTTATGCTTTAAATTTATTTGGTACAGGAGAAAAGATAGTGACCCAAGTGAATTTGCGAAGGTATGTGACTGCCATTTCATAAATAGAGAAAAGCAAAATGGGCCAACTTTATTCGATTTTAACATTAAAAAAAAGTTTAATGTACAATCCCCGGAGCAAAGGTATATATATATATATATTATTGAAAAAAGTCCATTAGTCAAGAAGTTTTTTTAGGAGGCGAACCGTAAAAAAGATGGTTCATTCAGGGAATAATCTTTTAACTGAGCCATTACCGGGACCTTCAACCGAACCACTACCGGGTCCTTCAACCGAACCACTACCCGGTCCTTCAACCGAACCAGTACCAGGACCTTCAACAGAGCTACTACCATGGTCTTTAAAACCAGATCAACAAGTAACGCAGATAAAACTTGATAGTTCACTCCTAAGTCCATCATCTGCTTCGCAAGATGCGGAGATATATTTTTTAAGGCAAGAGGTGGCTGAATTAACAAAAAAGCTGGAAACTTCATCAACACGATTCAGCTATAATGTTGTGAAAAAAAATGATGCGCATTTATTAATGTACACTGGCATCCCAACCAATGAATTATTTATGGTGCTTTTTGAATTAATGGAAAACATAAAATTAAAATATTATGCTGGATGGAACGTAAAAATTATTCCGAAAATAGATCAGCTTCTTATGACTTTAATGAAGTTGAGGCTGAATCTTCCACATGATGATTTAAGTATCAGATTCAATTGTAGTACAGCTACAGTGACCAATATTATTATTACATGGATTTATGCGATTCATGAAGTTCTTTTCAAAAATTTAATGAAAGCAATACCATCTCGACAGCGGAATCAGGCCTGCCTCCCTATTGCATTTACGAATTTTAAAAATTGCAGGATTATTTTGGATTGCACTGAAATTTATTCTGCAGTGCCAACAAATATGACTAATCAAAGATTGACATATAGCTCTTATAAACATCGAAACACATGGAAAATGTTATATAAAATGTTATAATATTCTACATCAAGTTCCATCCTTTTATATACCACAAATATCTGTAATTTTTCAGTTGTGTGCAGCACTTACAAACTTTCAATATCCTTTAATTAAAGAAGTTGAAGAAAATTATTGAACATATGATATTATTATAGGACATATGTTCATATGTTCAATACATATGACATATGAATTATTGAACAAAATGTAATTGTAAGTTTTTAATATTTCAATGTATTTTTTATAATTGGGTGCTTTATTACCATCGAAATGGATGCGTTTATAATTTAAAATTTTCGTTATAGTAAAAGAAATTGTTTTCTTTTCCAAAAAAAAGTTTATTTATATAAAAAATTATAAAAAAATTAATTTTCTAATAATAATAGATTTTCCTTCCAGGAATCGTCGTACTCTACAAGAGCCACAATCGTTTCTTTCAATGTATATATACATAAATAACATTTTCTTTTTTTCATAATATGTAGTGCACCTTGAATTTGGTGATAATAATTATGGCATTTGTTTATCATTAGTATGCCATTATCATCATAAAAAATTATGTATTTATTATTGTTCTTCAGTTTCTCAGATAACCTATCGTTTCTGAACGAATATGGACATTTTACTTCGACAATAGCATCCTCTTCATTAATTAGTCCACCAGGACTAGCACCAAGAAATACAGAATTGGATAACCATACACCAGTTGGCTGAATATTTAAACCATAATGTTGCTTGAGATGATCTAGAGCATCTTTTTCATGAGTTCTACCCCACTGGATTGCTTTAATGCCATCCAAACTGTATTCCCCTGGAAAAATAATAGATTTATTATAATAAAGAAATATTAGAGCAATTTTAGCAGTATTTAAGCAACGTTTTAAGAGATATTTTAAGTCTTTATATTTGAAAACATGCTTGGCGGAAATATCAATAGATCCATTACTCACCTAAAAGTGTTTTGAACAAACTAACTGGGTACCTATTTTTTGTTGAAGCTGCAATAACGGCACCAAAGTTGCTAGCAGTCAAACGAAATTTTCGTACAAGGTACCATTTTTCATTTGGTGTCAAATGATAGTTGCTGCTGCAATATTTTTTATTGAGTCATCATCAACGACCAATCTTTCTTTAAACAGAGAGACTTTATCTGTAGCCTCCAAAAACTCCTTTGAAGAAATGATGTCTTCAATTATTATAAAATTGTTTTCTACTGGATTTATTGACTCCTCATTCAACAGCCAAGTAAAGCCGACAGTATTTCCAAAGCTGCGTAGCCTCTCCTTCAATCTTTTTATTGATTCTTCTGGTACCCCACCTTCAAGGGCTGTATATGGCTTTGGTGGATAAAGCTCCTCAGCAGATTTCACTGGCGCATGTTTTAGTTTAGCTGGTGCATTCCATGAACATGATTTATCTGTCACAGAGATGTTATAATGTCCAAAAAGAGCCAATGCTGCTATGTGGTGACATTTTATACCTCTCGGACAACTACATGCGGCTGATGAAATTTCACCATTCTTTTTCAATTCTATAATAAAACATAACCAATTTAATTGATTATTTTATTAACAAGGCAATTGTTATCACATACCTATTGATGATACCTTGTAGATTTTATCTTTCATACTAGCTAATATTTCTCCTCTAATAATTTGTAAATCGGAGTCATAGTTCATTATTTTAACATGGCTGGATTCTAAAGCATTTTCACCCCTCTTTATTATCCTATTATCATCTATAAAATCATTAATACATGAAAGTCTTAAAACATGTTTTAAAGTAAATTGGTAGAATCGATGCCAAGACGTTTAAATGCTGTTCTCAAGCATAGAGGATACCCAACAAAATATTAATGTTATTTCAAACATATAATTTGCTTAATTTCATTTAACCTCTTACTGTACGAATACGGTTTTTGTTGCTCATGTATGAATACTATGCCCTTTAATGTTCAGTTTTTGAAATTGATATCCAAGATATGTATGTTAATTCTGCTTTTATTTTCCTAAGTAAAATAAATCATGAAAAAAATTTTAAATTTGTACTATCTTTCTTGAGGAATTCGTGATTTTCTAATTTTTTGGTGGGTGTACGAATACGGTTTTAACATACTGTATATTGTTATCGAGCCGAAAAAGGGCTGCTGAGGAGCTCCGCCCTGACCGGTACACTTAGTCGTCCCTACCGGAAGGAATTTGCATTAATTTGTTCCCCGGAGGAATAAAAGCCACCCCAAGTGCTCCGCCAACCAACAACCGAACGACCACTTGCTTCCGTCACACGTTACCACAGGCTAAAAACCTAAACCGATAATAATCTGATCGAGAACTTAAGGAGGAAAATCTATGTGAATGTGGTGAAGTAGAGATACCAGAACATTTAGTATACAACAGTGTGAGTGTGTTGACATCATAAACGTCGATCAACAAAGATTATAGGTAGAACAGGAACCGTTAATAACGATACTGCAAAATGAGATCCAAAAAGCTACATTAATAAAATTCTTAGAAACAATTGAGAAAAGATAATACTGACACGAGAGAAATAATTTTTTTATTGTTTATAAAAACTCCAAAACTCCTTTTTCATTAACGAGACCATTCCATCTGATCATTCAAATTCCTTCGTTATTGGATACCGATAACACGAGGAACCAGACGAACGACACGATATTGGACGACATTCAACCCGAATATGACCTTAAATTAAGAGCAGCGTAAAACTCATAGTGTCCAAGTTAACTTTAAGTTAGTTTTAAGCTAGTTGATTAAGAATTTATTTTTATTTTTCAATTTAAGACAATAAAAGGAAATAGGAAGGGAATGTGTGGTTTTTAAGAAGGCAGAAATACTTGTATAGTAGGTAAAATTGCGCCTCCACGATGGCGGGACATGGAAACGAGGTTTAACGAGAAAATTTAATTTTTTTTTCTTTATTTGCTTTATTCAATACTCACCGCATGTCGGAAATTAAATTGGTTCATAAGATAGAAAGGGGATTGGCTGAGAGTTTGGGCTAGTTTTAGTCAAAGTGCATGTGCACTTCCTAATGTTAAGGTTGCAATTAATTAATCAATACATCTTTTTTGCCAATTTTGAAATAGCACAATTTTTTTTCAAATTGTCAAGGAGAAATTATGTTAATTATTATTGTTACTCTTGCTTTCTTGTGTAATATTAGGAAATATCTGTTGTAATTCATTGAACGGTTTAGCACTTTATTTTTTAGTTACTAGACCAAATGTATAAACAAATAAATGTAAAAAAAGAGAGCTTACTCAAAGCAGAACGTTTCTAATACCTAAGTTCGAACAACCGTATAATACTCAGTTTGTGCAACAAGATTCTCGGGAGGCGCCTGAGGGAGATCGAGATTAACCCCAATCAGAGGGGGTTCCGGACAGTTAATAGCTGTTTAGTCAATAATTTATATAATCTTAAACACTATTATAAGGTCCTGTCGAAAACGATCATCCATTAATCAAACAACTGTGGTCCAAGCGTTACGGCGCTTTGGAGTTGATTCACGCTTCGTTCGCTATGTCCAGGGACATTTTAAACATGCCACTACAAAAATAGAGGTAGAAAAATACAGAACAGGAATGATTAATATTAAGACAGGTGTCAAGTAGGGCGGCCCGCCGCTGTCTCCGATCCTTTTCAATTTAGTGTTAGATGAGTTAATGGACCTATTGCCGGCGGACGGGTGGTTGAATGTTGGGAATCAGATGGTATGTTGTCGGTGACGCAGGAACTATTGCGAAAATGCATGTCTTTCTTCCAGAAACGAGGGCTACAAATAAACACCAACAAATGCATGTCCCTCTCGATGAACGTGGTCCCAGAGAAGAAAAAACTGTATATCCGGTAACCCGGTCTCTGTATTACGTGGCGGGCATAGGGGTAAAACAGATATCATCTAATGACCGCTCTAAATTCCTCGGAGTCCACTACTCATCATCGACTGTCTGAGGAGAGTGGGAAAAACGCCTTTAAAACCTCAACAAAAACTCAATATTTTGAGATTTCATTACTTTCCGAGGACTACGTACTCATTGCAAAACCCTCGCGTGGTGGGTAAAACACTAAAGGCTGTCGATAGACTTGTGCGGATGTCCGTGAGGAAGATCCTGCATCCGAACAAGTCTTCCCCGTCCGCTTACATCATACCAGCAACGGGCTGATCCAAGGTTCGAAGTCAGTGGCGAGTGGACGCTGGGTGTTTCTCCCCAGCGCAGATCCAGACAATCATACGGCCGATCGAACATGCAGGTCTATATTACTCTAAAGTTTTAAATAAGAAGGACATAGCAATGCTAATGACCATAAAACAAATCTCCCGGTTTGAACAGCAAAATAATGTGTCGGTCAACGTGTACATCCTCGACCCACTAAGAAGAGGCGATATAATGTAGTTTCTTCGTATCTAACTAAAGAGAAGGGAAACAGACATGTTAATCTGTTACTCATCCAAGATAAGTAGGTGGATGAAGGTAAAATTTCAGTATGTTTGGATTAAAAATTTATTCCGGCTAGTGCCTTCTTAACAATCAACACATAGGAAAAAATATTTCTGTGAACGTTGCTTTCATTATTTTTACACTTCTACTGGTCAAGAAAAACACGTAGTGCTAAAATGAATAAATGCCGCATCCGTATGCCGTATATTTCAAGAATTTTCAAAGCAAAGAACCGGTTTATTTGTAGTATATGCAGATGTAGAACGTCGTTTGCCTAACAACAAGAACTGACACACAGCACAAGACATATATAATTGGTTATTACGTTTAATGCTCATATGACGGATACCTGAGCTTTTACAAATCATATACTGGTGAGCACTATCAGTACTGGTTTGCGGCTGAAAGGAAGCACTTCCGCACATGCTGGTGGAAGATTTGATAACTGCATTCCTATGTCCCTTACCCATGGAACCTCTTACTGAAGCATAAGAACTGGAGTTTCGCACAATATCATGCTGCCATATATGCGAAAACCCCTTTGAAGTGAGTGATGTCACAATTGAAGACCATTGTCACCTTACTGGTAAGTATCGAGAAGCTGTGCATGTTGTTGTAACGTTAACAATACATATTGTGGTTTCAGTAATCTTTCATCATTTAAGTGGGTAAATAGCCACCTTATTATAAAGAATTTAACAAAAAAAATTGAAAGACGCATCGATTTGCTACCTATAAATCTGTGGCTTGGTTCTAAAAGGGCCAATGTCACTTTTTCTCGAAATCCGCATATGTCCGCTATGTAGCTGTACTAAGTCAATATTGTTTGCACTAAAACAGCCAATGTAAAAGCTATAAACCAACCGTAAAAGGAGATAATAGAAACTTACTTGGCCAATGTCTGAAAGGTAAACATATTATAAGTTAATTCTAAAACGGCCATAGTGCAGTTAGGACTTTTACGAAGCAAAATGTTTTATTTCTAAAAGGGTCAATTATTACATTGGCCTTTCTAAATGAAAAGTTACAGAATCTCGATTGACATCGGCCATAGGTGGTGTGCTTTTTAATATAATACTGCAGCATTTAATTAATTTATTGTGATGTATTCTCGAGGAAATGCATTAGCAGCAATGTGTAGTACATCTACACCCATAAAAGATAATAAAGTAAACCAAACGTACCTTGTTTGGTGTTTTATCAAAATTTTGAGGTTATGTAACATGTTTAGTTTTTTGACATTATTTTTTTAGTTTGTATTGTGAAAGGTTACTTTAATTCATTAAATTGGTTTTAATAAATGCTAGACAAATATTGTCAATTAATTTCAGATAAAAAATAAATTTTAGCTTCAGCACTTTTAAAATTTCTATACCTACCAAATATGTTGTTATACACAGTTTGATCAACAAAATAAATCTGTTTCAACAAATTAAGGATACATGTACATTTACAACTAGACTATAACAAGGCTTTTAGCAAAATTACAACACCATAGTAACGTTATTACCAGTTATAATATAAAAACTCCAATTTATTTACAGAATCAAGTAATGAACTCGTGTTTCAAGCCCTGCTCCTTCCTTACACCAAGACATCCAAAACGTTTTAGCGGAGTGTATTACTGATGATTTTAATTTACTACTTTCGAATAACGAAGAAAGCTGTGGAAGTGCTGGTAATGAAAGCGATACTTCTAGTAGTGAATAGGTACGCAAAAAACATAAATCTGGAAAACACATAAAAGTAAAATCACCTAAAGCAAACGAGCAGAATCGCGTCACCGTGAAGCAGGAAACGACACAAAAGAGAACAAGGGGAAGGCGAATAGTTGAAGAAGGAAATGCACCTTGAAAAAGAAAACGTCCTAGCAAATGGGAGAAAAACATTAGTAAAACGCAAAAAGCCCAAGGAAAAGAGTATACGTTCGTCAGAGGTAAAATTAGGTCTGCTAAAAGAGTAAAACTTCCTTGTAGCTGCAGAAAAAGATACTTTGAGAAATTGAGTGATGAAGAAAGACAATAAATTTTTCAAAGCTTTTACAATCTTCCTACTGTAGGACAAAATCAATACATTGCGAGTTGTATAGTAGAAGGAGTGAAATAAGTACAAAGACTACGAAATATAAAACTGGCGAAAGCGGACGAAAATATACAAGAAAATACTACCTGCCTGCTAATTCTGGAAAAATAGATGTCTGCCAAGTAATGTTTCTAAACACGTTAGACCTGACTCTCAAAAACGTTAGAGTGATTGCAGAGAAAAGGAGATATTCTTCATCAGGAATTTGTCCTAGAGATGGTAGGGGAATGCATGGAAATCAGCCTAAAATTTCCGAAGCATACAAGGACATCATTAGACAACATATTAACAAGTTTCCTGAATATCACAGTCACTACTCGAGAAGTCATGCAGTATCTAGCATCTGATTTGAATATTTCTAAAATGTACAAGCTATATGTTGAATATTGCAATAAGAAAAATTGTGTTCCAAGAAATGAAGCTGTTTATAGAAGAATTTTTGTGAAAGATTTCAACCTGTCTTTTCACAAACCGCAAAATGATACTTGTGGAACTTGTGTTAGGATAGACATGCGTCTAAATACCATTAATGATGAACTTCGAAGTTTACCAACACAGGAAGAAAAAAATAAACATCTTGAATTAGCTGACTCGATGTACAACGCAAAGAAGGACGATAAAATGAAAAGTAGCCGCGCTGATTCAAACATTGTAACACTTAGTTTTGACTTGCAAAAGTGTTTCCCTAGTCCATTTTTGAAAAGTAGCATATCTTTTTACAAATGTAAGTTATGGACACTTAACTTGATGATATTTGAGACGATGAAAGGAAAAAATTTTTCAACCAGTTATCTGTGAAACGAAACTATTGCAAATAGAGGAGCTCAAGAAATTGGATCTTGTCTATATTTGCACCTAAAAAAATCTGCCAGTACCAACAACTGTAATTAATACGTACAGTGACTACTGCCCCGGGAAATACAAGAATATTATAATAGCAGTAGTGTTATTGACCATTTTACATGAATTTAGTCTCAATGGGAGGCAGGTAACTATCAACCACAAATTTTTAGTCCCTGGGCATACATTGGACTAATTTAATTCACTTAGTACCAAAGAATCCACCAATTAAAGTTGTGGAAGTCCAACAATGTCACTTTTTAAAATTCAAACAAGTGCTCAATGGAGTATATCAACATAGAAAGATAAACACTGAGGGAAAGGCAGTCAGTTGGTCACAAATTCGATGGATGCAGTACCGTACTAATAATCTAGGTAAGGTGTTTTACAAATATTCTGTGTGCTCCGATGAATAACTTAACATACAGGATGCGGCAGAAAGAGCTCCCCGATTTGAGAGACAGTGTGCGCTGGTTAGCGACAGAGTAGAGTGGTGGGTGGCGTGTCGTTGAATAGCTGTATACGTGCCGTTTTCAGTATAGACTATGGCTTGGTCAGGTGAAATGCATCAGCGTCCACTCCATAGTCCCAAAGTCACAGTGTGGTGCGCTGTTTTTAATTCTGGTGTGATTGGTCCGTATTTTTTCCAAGAAAATGGTGAGACCGTTACTGTAAACAGCAATCGGTACTGTGCCATGCTCCGTGACTATCTACAGCGAAAACTATTGTACTCTTCTAGAACAAACTACATCACGATTGACGTTCTTAGTGAGTGTAAAGCCATCGAATTAGATTATATTTCTTTTCAAACAAACCTATAAAATTGACAAGAACATCAAACCTATGTTCAGTACAACTAATATTTCATTCTGATCAAATACCCGTTGGTTATTATGATACTATCCAACCGAATTGATGACACGTTATATTGTAAAACTGAATCTCCCTGCGATTTCCCTATAGAAGGTACAGGAATAATTAAACTTTACGAATTCAACAGTTTTAAGCCTATTAAGAAAAATGTTACTTCCGGAACTACACTTGATATAAGTTTTCCAAATTTTAACATTTTAGAAAATCACTCTTCAAAACAAAATATTAAAAACACATCTCCGGAAATTACACTCCTGCATATCAATAACTTAGGTATAGAAAGTCTAAGTATTAAGTAAAGAAAATAAGGAAATAAAATACCAATAAATCCACACTTACATATACAAAAGACAGAGATAATTGATTAGTTCATTGCTATTCCTTTCAACAGTAAGCAGACCCAATACTAGAGTACACAACTGCATACCTCAGTCATTTTTCGAATAAACAAACCACAGAGCTATGGTAAGTAGCTAGGAAAATGTGTAAATTTTGCGGGGGACATATTTACGGAAGTTTTATCTAAGCAAAAATTTGAAATGTTCATGAACTTCTGAAATCAATCTTTATACAAGTCGAAAGGAATTTTATTGTTAATATAACGACATTCTTAAGTGCTGAAGAATTGAAAAAATACTTCCTTCACAATTCCGATTCAGCATTGAGGAGTGGCGTTGATAAAACAGGTCTAAGTGTCAAAAGCATAAATACAATTTGCACGTACACGTGCGTTCAATAAAGAATAATATACACAAATAGGAAGAGATAAATAAATCCTATTACTTTCGCAATTATTCTTGATGAAACGCTCATGTACCCACAGCACAGCTGTAAAAAGCTGATTACAATCACCAGTATTTACAACAGAAATTGTAAATACTTGACGAATAAAGTCGCAAATCGTTTCAAAATGTACCAGGTATCTGAAGTGAAATTTGCTAAATGTAATGATAATAAGCTTGGAAATTTAACAGATAAAATCAACAAAGTATATAAGCTAGATTGTAAAGACATACATAGAAGAAACTAAACAGCAACATAAATATGACAAAACAAACAAATCAAGACACAAAATAAAACTGCCTTATGTCAACACTCAGTCCCCTTAATCATAACTTCAATTTTAAAAACCTCAAGATACTGGAGCATATAAAAGTGGTTTAACTAAAAAGAACTTGGCATTGATAAACATTACGAAGAATGTAAAGAATACAGTAAATTTCAGTAATAAATTTTTGTAACAGATGTAGGTAAAGTTGGTACACATTATGAGAATATACATGTACATATTTGTACATAAAAATTTTAAAAATTTGTTATACTCGTTAGAAAATGTTCCAAAATTTCCTCCTTCTTAACAGAACCAGTTTCTAGGTGCTCTTAATAATAATAACGCAAAATACTTACAGATCATGACTAAATAAGTCAAAATTAAAAGCAAATTGTAATTTGTTTTTTTTAAGTGTTCAATATTGCAGCTTTAAAGTAGGAATCACATTTAACAAACTTTTATTAAGTATTTGTTGTTTTTGTTAGTTAATTTTTGTAAACTTATATCTTATAAAAAGTTTTACTTAAATAATAAAATTTCGCAATTCCCAAAAATCCCAAATTGTTTAATCAATAGACAAATTCAGTAACATGCGTTTTAATTATCTAAACACAATATTAATATTTCTTTCAAAAAAATAACATTATTAAACAACAATTTATTGATGCCGAAGATAAGATCTGATTGTTGGATCAAAATGGAGTTTATAAACTACAATGCAATAGAAGAGACTAATAGATCATTAAAAATCAAAATTAGAAATCACCAACACAATGTCATTTTTAATTGATTTTGACAGAGCAAAATGTATCATTATAGCATTTCCATCACAATGGTTTCAAACTGAATCTCCTAGAATATGAATAATCAAATAATCCTGAACTAGAAAGCCTTAACGAACAGATCCACAGTTAAACATTTACAATTACAATTTATTATACAAACAAAAAATTTATTATTTAATACAATTAACAAAAATAACATTTGTCATTTAGTAATATATAAATAAATTACAACTTTAATCTATTTATAGTCTTTGCAGATGGTCAAGAGCTGAAAATAGTAAGACTTAAATTCTGAATAACATAAAAGACCAGTTTAAAAAAAGTACAAACCCTGAATTATTTTAAATTAGGTTAATTACTTAGAGTTTTGATAATGTACTTTTAAACTGGTTTTATTTCTAAATAATTAAGCCCTATAAGTTTCGTCCCTTGACCATCTTCAGAGACTCTACAAATAGATTCATAAGTTGAAATTGTAGCAATAAGTTTTTTAACAAACAAAAATTATTTTCAATCTAAAAGTTAATACAATTTTAACTTTTATATATAAATATAAAAGTTATATAATTGCTTATATAATAAAATATATAAAATTTGTGATTAGAGATTAACTAAAGAGATAAAAAACATTAATTTAAAAAAAAACATTAAAATGAATTTTGAAAGTAGCATGGTATAGTTAATTTAATATTATTGTTTCTGAAGAAAAAGTTAAATGTTTAGTTTAATTCCATGAGGTACAATACTAGCTCATGAAATAAAAAAGGTTAAGTGCTTTATCTCCTAATATAATAAAGGATATAAAATTGGGATTCCAGTTTATAAAAACGGGAAATAGATGAAACAAATAAATGTATGGGAAGGAAATGTGAATTAGCCGCTGGCACCCCAACATGTGCAAAAGATGTACGCGGTTCGGATGCATTAATTCTGTTTTAGAAAAAATGTAAAGAAAGAGTTTATAAGGTGGAGCTGTTAAATTGTGGATCTGTTTGTTAAGGGATACTAGTTGAGGTTTATTAAATTTATCTCCATTCATCTAATTACTAATTTTCATATTGTTCTAAGAGGTTTAGTTTAAAACCCTGACTCGATTATGAGAGTGTAAAAATGAAACATTTTGTTGTAGGCTAAAATAGTCTTTTTAACATATACTACATTGTATAGTCAGTTTTAACGAACCCGGTTATAACGAACTAACGTAAAAGTCCGGAATATGTCTGTATTTAACATAATCTAAATAAATTTGTCAATAACGAATCCGGTTATAACAAACTTCTGGCTATAACGAACTGATAATTATTAAAGTGGTTCCGAACGAACTTTTTTCCTGATTTCAAGTGAATTCCCTAACAAAATAGCTACGATCAACTTATATTCTATTTGATACTGCTATTTTTTAAAAGATGGCTTCATGATATTTTTCTTATCTACCGGGGAATCACAAGAAATAATCGATTTTGGCATGAGACTACTTACAAGGAGACATCGCAGTTGACTCTTCACAAATTTTGATGAATTTTTTTGTGGTAAATCTATATTGAATACCACTTTTACCAGAGCTTTTGATACCAATGCCCCTTCTAAGGGATATAATGTATTTTTTAAGTCTCAACACATTTAAAGTTCATTTTATCGCAAGGAAAAATCGATTTTTAATAATGCGTATAGAGTGATGGGTGATCGCCGAGCTTCGATCTCGAAGTCTTAGGATCGAAATCGACTTATTTTTTATTTTATTTACTATTTTCGAAGTATTTTTTTCAACTTATTACTTTTTTATAGTCTATATTCATTTTTGTAAATTAATAATAAATTTCAAAATTGTAGTTTATATAAATAATACACAAAAATAATGTGTCTGGCACTGGTTGATGGCTGGTTTTCCATAGTGGTTGATACCGTGTTTAATAATATTCGAAATGTTTGCAAACGATACTATACAACACCTAACAAACCATTTTTAAAATAAAAGTTTCGAAAATAAATAAAATATTAAAATGTGTTTCCTTCGTATACGCATTTCTTACAAAAAAAAAATAACAGTACGACTTTTCATCCTTTATTTCGGAGGAAATAAATGATTATTTAAATAAGCGGCAATTTTGAATTTTATTATTGATTTACAAAAATGAATATAGACTATAAAAAAATAGTAAATTGAAAAAATATGTCGATATCGAGTCTCGATCCTAGGACTTTGGCACCAAAGCTCGGCGATCACCACCGCGCTATACGCAGTCGTCCAAAATCGATTTTTCTATATATATTTTTTTTAATTAAGTATCTAAATATCGAAATTTTTGCAATCTAGTATTGCTAACGGGATTGGACAAAAAAATCTCCTCTTTGGTTCTACCATCACTATTAAAATTATGGCAATATCATTGCAGAAATTAATTTTAAAAATCATGGATCATTAACGTTATAAAATGATGATAAATGTTGATATATCAAGAGCACCATATAACCCTCCAATTGAAGACAGAGGAATTACAAAGAAAATTTGTATATCCTTAAAACAAAATAAAAAATAATGTTTAATATTTAATTTTCATATCTAAAATATTCTAGAGTTAAGACTTTAGGACTGTGTCAAGATGAAATGATGATGAAGTAGTAAACAAAAAGAGACATCATATTCCTGGGGTGCAACAATTTTTTTTTAGATTTACCTTACTTAGGTGAGTTATTTGTTTTAATTATATATTTTACTTGAAAACATAAGGTCATGATAAATTAAAAGGATATATATATTATATTATTTTTATATTAAAAAAGGATATTTCAGCAACAATATATCAAAATTAGTTAAAGCTTGAGATTATGTTGTAAAATTTCTTATTTGTTGTTTAATACTTAAACTTAAATAGAAATGCTGTTTGTTTTAATCTTTAATTAACTACATTTCTCTTTAACCCGTAACCACAGACGAGGAGTCAAATTGACTCCGTCCAGGTTGTCAATTTCTGATTTCTCCCCACTCCTGTTCATTACTCGCCTATACGTTTCAGTACCTTCCTGGCTCTCAGTATAAACTCGTATGTGGAAGTAGTGTGTTGTTCTTGCAACTAGTTATTTGTTTATTACGTGTTAAAAATTCGTAGGGGTCAGAAAGACGTCAAATCTGTATGTAAGTGATAATTCTTGTTTTAACCTCAAATTGATGTGCATGTGTTATCTAGGAAACAATGAATAAGGACCAAGGGCCTGGGCCCGTAAAGAAGGTAAGATATGGAGATAAAGATTACGAAGAAACATTGCTGAAATGGTTAGAAGAGTGTTCTAGCGAAAGCGACGTAGATTCAGATGATGATTTTGTTCCAAGCGATCATGATACCGAGTCTGAAATAGAAGCAGATGAAGATTTAGAGCCTAACACAACTGAAGATGAAGAACTACAGACACCAGAGTCTTCTCCCAGCACAAATTTTTTCTATGGAAAAAATCGCTACAAATGGTCTAAAGTATCTCCACACAGTAAAAACACGCGTACCTTGAATCATAATATTGTCATAAAATGTCCAGGATTGAAGAACCGTGCTGTTACAAAAGAAGAGCCAGAAAATGTATGGAATACTTTATTCGATGATGAGATAATTGGTGTCATTCTTCAGTGGACAAATAAACGCATGGCTAAAATAAGATTGAAATATAAAAATAAAACTAGTAGTGATCTTCGTGATTTAGATGCTATAGAACTTCTGTCTTTCATTGGCTTGCTATTGTTCACTTCAATCTTCAAGTCTAATCATGAAGATATACGGTCCCTATTTGCTATTGATGGATCAGGTCGTGACATATTCAGGTGCGTTACAAATGCCAACCGATTTGCAGTCATCCTCTTAGCTCTAAGATTTGACGATCCCGATACCAGAGTTGAACGTAGAAATCGGGATATTCTTACCCCAATTTCGGAAATTTTTAATGCCTTTATTCGTAATTGTCAAAACGTTTACACAATAGGTTTTTGTGCATGTGTAGACGAGATGCTGGTTTCATTTAGGGGCCGTTCAAAATTCAAAATGTACATGCCTCAAAAACCCTGTAAGTATGGATTAAAAATAATGGCTTTAACCGATGCAAGAACTGGATATCTACTAAACGCCTACATTTATTGTGGCAAAGATTCGGATGGATATGATTTATCTGACGATCTAAAGAGGTACTCTAAGCCAACCCAATCTGTACTTAGGCTGGCTAAACCAATTATCAACACAAATCGAAACATAACAGCCGATAATTGGTTTTCTTCTATAGAGCTGATAGATGCACTAAAGAAAGTAAAACTTACTTATGTAGGAACTCTGAAGAAAAACAAGAAAGAGATTCCTCCTGAGTTCCTTCCAAACCGAACAAGGGATGTAGGTTCATCTTTATATGGATATACCAATAGCACAACAATGTTATCTTATATGACTAAGAAAAATAAAGCTGTCATACTAGTTTCTTCTGTTCACCACCAAGAATGCACCGAGAATGGTAAACCAGAAATAATATCCTATTACAATAATACAAAAGGAGGTGTGGATAGTCTTGATGAAAAATGTAGTATTTATTCAACGGGTCGAAGGACAAGGCGATGGCCTATGGCTATCTTTTTCAGAATGGTGGACATTTCTTCTGTAAATTCTTATTTACTTCATCAGTCATATAGAGATAATCCGAAGATGACTAGATATAATTTTGTTAAACAATTAGCAATGCAATTGGTTAAACCTGAAATGAAACGCAGATTAGAGAATCTTCGCATCCCACGTGAAGTCAAGGTGTGTATTAGGAGAGTGTTGCAAATAAAAGAAGACCATAATACTGGCGATGGAGAAAAATTTGAAGTCAGAAAAGCATGCAGAAGGTGCCCTGCGAGTAAAAGAAGAAAGACATCCCATTTTTGCATTATATGTAAGATTCCCATTTGTATGGAATGTACAAAAAGAGTTTGTATAGACTGTGCTGCTTGAGAAACTTTTCAATAAGAACCGGTTGCAGTTTTTTACATTGTAAGTTATTTTTAGAATGTTACCTGTTTTTTATATTTATTTAGATTTATTTTTACCTCATACGATAATATTTTTTACAGTTTTTCTCTGTGCTTTCTATAAGGTCAATAGTATGTAAAAATAATGTAAAAATGCATCCAAATAAATCTGCTTGTGTAAGTACACCTTAATTTATTATAAATTTGTTTAAACGTACGGACACTAAACATTTAGGGCTCAAATAATATTATTATATTGTCACAGTTTGATACATTTAGATTTTGATGTTATTTTGCATATTTTTATAAAGGGGTCAGAATGACTTCACGTCTGTGCCGGTGTGACGTTGTATGCACGCCTGTAGTTACGGGTTAATTATGATTAATTTAACTTTTAAAAGCACATATAGGGGCTGTCAAAGGGTATAATTTATTGTGCGTTAATTAAATTTTAAACATTTCATTAAGTTATTGTAGCCACTACACTTTCCCGCCTAATATTAGCTGTATCAAAATAAATATTTACAAGGTTTGATGATATTTAGCTTATTTATGTACGATATAATCTCAATAAACTAAGTCCATGTGATAAGAGCATCCAACAATCAACAATGGGTTAAAACTATGGGTTCCATTTAAATCAAGAAAAAGTATCTTATGATCAAAGTCAAAAAGTTTCATTTAAAAATAACAATACCATTTAAAATACACTATTCAACACCAAAGATAGGATTGAGGTGTTGAATCAAAGTGCCACTTACAGAGGAGAAAGTATACAGTGTACTCCGGATATAGCGAACCCTCCAGGGACCTGAAAATTGGTTCGTTATAACCGGAGTTCGTTATAACCAATTATTAAAGAAAAAATGATGAAATAATTTTATTTAAATTTAACTGACAATTTAATCATTAATTTAAATGATAGTAAACAATTTGGAAAAAAATTAAACGAATTCAGTGAGAACATACATTTAGTTCAACAATACAAACAAAATAAAAAAATGTTTGAGTTTACGGATTTTTTGCAAACATCTTTTCAATGTAGCATTCTACACTAGCAAAATTATTTAAAGAATTTTCCGGTAATGCTAGCGATTGTAAATACCATCGAATCTCATACAATCTTTGTATTGCAGAACGATTTGACAATGGTTGAATTTGCTCGTCACCACTGTCCTCCTCTTCATCGTCTAGTTCGCAAATCTCTTTATGCAGGACTGTAGCGGCAATTTCGTCATCCATTAAAAATTGATGTTGCAACATTTTCATCACATTTTGTATATTCTTCTGTAAAATTAATTTCAGTACAATTTTTTTGAAATATACTGTGTAAGTGGCACGTCTTCTTCTCTATCAAACATTTCTTTATCGTTGTTGACCAGCCGAAAGAATCCGGCTTTTCTGAAGCAATTTTTAATCGTGGACTCAGTGATAGTTTCCCATGCTTTATGAATAAAATTAATACCGTCAAGTAATGTCACTTTAATAGACAAATTAGAGTTTATTCCTTGTTTTTAATAAAAGATAATGTCTATAATGACATTTGAGAAAATGAATTATTTCCTGATCCATTGGCTGAAGTTTACTGCTTGTATTCGGTGGCATAAAGATTAACTGATTGAATTTAAATTGGGGATGTTCGGGCTGTTTTACGTTTTCGAAAACACTTTTCGCTTTTTCGAGTTTTCCATTTTATTAAACAGTTAATACACTGATAGCACAGACAATAAATAAGAAATTAAAGGTACAATTGTTTCAAAGTAGCATTCAACAATATTACGTTACTAACAAGGAGACATCGCAGTTGTATCTTCTATGTTTTTCAGCTTCCATTAAAAAAATTGCCACACCGAATATTTTTAAGAATACAGTCAAAACTTTTTTACTCGAAAATGTATTTTATAGTTTTCGGGAGTACCTCTCTGATGATTGAGGCCGGTTGTAGTACCCGAACGCGAGTTAATTATAATTTAAATATGTAAGAATTTTATATTGTATTTGTGTTGTATATTTATATTGTACTTGTCACCACCTACTATTTGTGGCACTGTGACAGAATATATTATTATTAGAAATAATGTCGGTGTATAAATGATTAAGGTATTTTACCTATACAATAAAGCTACAGTTGTCTTAAGATAAGTACTAAACTTAATTTAAAAAATTACAATTTTAGTTCTATACAACACTAAAAGAAAAACTCAAAAAAATCTTTCCTTCTTTATTTATGGGAGTTAAAATGTGCACTATATCTCAAATTAAAGCTCAAACATTCTAGTTAATGATAAAATATAGAAATGGTACAGCTTAATTGGAAAAATTGTTGGGAATAAAAACATAAATAAAACATTGTGGGGATACGTTCTATATCTCAAATAAGAGCTGAAGCTTTCTGGTTCACAATAAGATATGTACTCTGATTTTTTGGATATACCGAAAGACACGAAGAAATTGTTTGGTCTAATTATTCAGATTGGCTAAGCAAGAAAAAATAGCTGGAAAGGTTAATGGTACATAGATCCTTTGATTATTTATTATCCATTTTGACATTTCAATTATATTACGAAGATGGACATCCGCTCGAGGATATTTTTTCAAAATTTAGCCCATGCTGGACTACTTCCTATATAAATTCAGAACTACATAGAAACCAAAGCAACAGTTGTCTTTGGAAGAAGAAATGAAAAATTTCGCCCATACAACGCAGCAAAAATAACAAAATATGATCAGATGTGCAAAATACTTCAGAAAGAGGATTTAAATACAAAATGCCAATAGTTTTAAATTTTTCTACTTTATATACTAAATACTTTTTAATTTTGTACTTAAATACAAAACAGGTATTTTCAAAATACCTTTATTGAAATACTTTTTATAGAATTTACGTTACTAAATTAGCAAAATGACCACATGAACCTTAGCTTGGTAAATTCAATTTACTAACTCTAAAATTTTTTGGTTGGTACCGGAACACGCGGAAGGTCCCCGAGATCACCACGTACCGGTCCAATCAAAATTTTACCGACCCTATCAAAAGTTAATGGACGTAGAAGTGTTTAAAACGCACTTTTTCCGTGGTTTGAATGATCTCAGAATCTACCGGGCCGATCGAAAAACTGAATACACCAAAAAATACCCTGATAACCGACGACGTCCGTAGGCATATTTTGATTTTCGTCAAACTTCCCGTCTCGAATCTCTACACTTCCAAAATCGGCCGATTTTTAGGGCTAATTTTGAAAACGCTATCGTGGGGCGACGGTGGGACCTAGAGGCACGGGGCCGGTCTTAAAATGAGCGGAGCCTTGCGAAGAACTGATCGAATCAATCCGCGCATGCGTAGAACGTTTCTCTGATTTTTAACAATTTTTTAACCGAAAAAATTTAAAAAATTCCTAAAATTTTTTCGTTGGTTCCGGAAGACGCGGAAGGTCCCCGAGGTCACCACGTACCGGTCCGATCAAAATTTGAACGGTCCTATCAAAAGTTATTCGACATCGAAACTTTGAGATGCACCTTTTCCGTGGTTTGAATGATCTCAGGATCTACCGAGCCGATTGAAAAACTGAATACACCAAAAGATACCTTAATAACCGACGACGTCCGTAGGCATATTTTGGTTTTCGTCCGATTTTCCATTTGGAATCTCTACACTTCCAAAGTTGAGGTTTGTAAAAAAATCACTTTTTTGACACGAAAAATCGACAGAGGCTTGCGACCGTTGGGTCTAGCTACCCGCGAAAGGTCTTAAAAGACGCGGCCCGAGGCGGAGCATCCTATGAAACCGTCCGTTTCGCCATAGGTAGCGTGAATTTGGCGCTACCGCAAACCTTTTTTGAAAATACTCCGATACTACCGTATCGATTCAAAAACGCGATGTATCGTAAAGTAGTCCTCCATATGCACTAACTGGACCCCAACGGGCGTATTTGCGATGTATTTCCTTCACCGTTTTTTGTCAACACGAAGTACACCATGTTTTTGCAAAAACACGCGCATGCGTATAAATCGTACGCGCATGCGCGCGAGTCGACTCGCGGTCGCTCACTGAATATAACCATAGAAAATATGTAATACTTAATTAATATAACGCAAAAAACCGCATGCCGATCGGACGCCTCTGAGCCGAGTTTTGCTATACCCGAAAGTGAACTCACGTCGGCCATTGGTGAGTCCACGATTATAAATTGCTTCAGAAAAGCCGGATTCTTTCGGCTGGTCAACAACGATAAAGAAATGTTTGATAGAGAAGAAGACGTGCCACTTACACAGTATATTTCAAAAAAATAGTACTGAAATTAATCTTACAGAAGAATATATAAAATGTGATGAAAATGTTCCAACATCAATTTTTAACGGATGACGAAATTGCCGCTACAGTTCTGCATAAAGAGATTTGCGAACTAGACGATGACGAGGAGGACAGTGGTGACGAGCAAATTCAACCAATGTCAAATCGTTCTACAATACAAAGATTGTATGAGATTCGATGGTATTTACAATCGCTAGCATTACCGGAAAATTCTTTAAATAATTTTGCTAGTGTAGAATGCTACATTGAAAAGATGTTTGCAAAAAATCCGTAAACTCAAACTAAAATTACAAAATTTTTTAAATAAATTATTTTTATTTTTTTTATTTTGTTTGTATTGTTGAACTAAATGTATGTTCTCACTGATTTCGTTTAATTTTTTTTCCAAATTGTTTACTATCATTTAAATTAATGATTAAATTGTCAGTTAAATTTAAATAAAATTATTTCATCATTTTTTCTTTAATAATTGGTTATAACGAACTCCGGTTATAACGAACCAATTTTCAGGTCCCTGGAGGGTTCGTTATATCCGGAGTACACTGTATACTTTCTCCTCTGTAAGTGGCACTTTAATTTAATACCTCAATCCTATCTTTGGTGTTGAATAGTGTATTTTAAATGGTATTGTTATTTTTAAATGAAACTTTTTGACTTTGATCATAAGATACTTTTTCTTGATTTAAATGGAACCCATAGTTTTAACCCATTGTTGATTGTTGGATGCTCTTATCACATGGACTTAGTTTATTGAGATTATATCGTACATAAATAAGCTAAATATCATCAAACCTTGTAAATATTTATTTTGATACAGCTAATATTAGGCGGGAAAGTGTAGTGGCTACAATAACTACATGAAATGTTTAAAATTTAATTAACGCACAATAAATTATACCCTTTGACAGCCCCTATATGTGCTTTTAAAAGTTAAATTAATCATAATTAAAGAGAAATGTAGTTAATTAAAGATTAAAACAAACAGCATTTCTATTTAAGTTTAAGTATTAAACAACAAATAAGAAATTTTACAACATAATCTCAAGCTTTAACTAATTTTGATATATTGTTGCTGAAATATCCTTTTTTAATATAAAAATAATATAATATATATATCCTTTTAATTCATCATGACCTTATGTTTTCAAGTAAAATATATAATTAAAACAAATAACTCACCTAAGTAAGGTAAATCTTAAAAAAAATTGTTGCACCCCAGGAATATGATGTCTCTTTTTGTTTACTACTTCATCATCATTTCATCTTGACACAGTCCTAAAGTCTTAACTCTAGAATATTTTAGATATAAAAATTAAATA
Source organism: Onthophagus sagittarius (assembly GCA_036711965.1). Classification (NCBI taxonomy): domain Eukaryota; kingdom Metazoa; phylum Arthropoda; class Insecta; order Coleoptera; family Scarabaeidae; genus Onthophagus; species Onthophagus sagittarius. The sequence goes on from JASERS010000004.1 coordinate 67,370,690, forward strand.
TTAAACATTATTTGAGATATAAGCTGCTGAGCTTAATTGCGATTTTTCCAGTATTTTGTATAAATTTAATAATTCCTGAAAACTCGATTCTTCGAAAAATTGTTATAAAATTACTTTCAATTACTTGTTGGAGCATCTAATTTCTAAAAGTGAAGTCAATTTGGAAATATCTCACTTAGTTCTTAGGATATAAACTGCTGAACTTAATTGGGATTCTTTCGATATTTTGTATAAATTTAATAATTCCTGAAAAATGGATTTTTTGAAAAATTGTTATAAAATTACTTTCAATTACTAAGTAGATGATGTAAACGAGCCTTAGAAGTTGAATCAATTTAATTTATCTTCTATTATGTAATGCTTTCTTAATGTTGATTGTGAAAGATATACGTATTTTGATTTTTATTATTTAATTAAACAAGATATGTAAGTTTGAAACCAGTAAAATATTAGAAATGAATCAAAAATATGTGGATAATTTAAAAACACAATTGTGTAATATTAGACAAATTTCTTTTAAAAACTCTTAAATGATGGCACTTTTGCAGATTTATTAACAAATCCCCAGTTGTGTATCTAGGTTGCATCTGGTTATGAATTAAGTGTTTATAGTTCATTATCAACAATATTAATGCAAAAAGTATCTTTCTATCTATTTTAGGTGTTGAATTGTGATTAATTTAGGTACTGAAAATCCGAAATTATGATATTTTGAAGATATTTGCTGTATTTTTGCAAATCCTTTATTTCTAGGTTGTAACTGGTTATGAATTATGCTTTTCTACACCATTATGAACAATTTTCACGAATGAGGTCTTTGATCATCCATTTTGATTCTTGAATTATGAAAAAGTTTTACAATAAAAATCATCAATTATGATGTTTTAGAGATTTTGACGTTAAACTGTAATAACCAAATTCTAATGCGTTCTGGATTTTTAGTGTGTATTTCGAAAATTTTCTCTTTATTCCCGCAATCTTGTCATATCTAGGTTGTTGAATGAAAAAAAAAACCTATTAAACAATATTCGTTTAATAGGGCTTTCTGCAACTTGTTTTTTGAGATATGGCCTAAAATAAATCTTCAAAACTGCCAAAATATTAAATAATCTTTAAAATAATAAAACCAAAATTGAAAATCTTCTAAATTCCATTCAAAGCAAATTCTTGACCAAACGGTTAAAAGCCAAAATAAAGACAGGGCAGAAGATTTTTTAAGCAAATAGATAGATGATACGGGTTTTAACTTCTTATAACGGTAGTTCTTCTTTTTCATTTAATAGAAATTATATTATCGTTTATTTTACCATGCCATTTTACTTTATACTAATTTTTTTCTAAAAATTATGTCGAAAAATTCCAAGTTTGTTCACCTAAAATCGAGATATAGCTCAATGTGCGTCTCGTTACTCCTCAGCATCTGTAACTTGTAACATCGCAACTAGGGCATGTCGGGGGGGTTTACTTTTCATACGTTGAAGCCTCTGTCTGGCCAACCTGGTACAATACGCTTTACGGACCTTGGTTTCATTGAAATAGATACAAAATATTGGCAGAATCAATTGAATTGCGGTTTTTTATTGCCCTCAATCCTTCCTGCGGTTAAATTTTTGCAATATAGTGGTGTTAAGGCATTATAATTAATATAAATATATAATAATTAATTAACATATTTAATAAAAACAAATCTTACATTTTTATCAACACCAACTCCCAGCTTAATCTTATGATTCAGCTTTGAACACGAGAAAGAATCAGTCATTGATGTAAATTTGGCAAAAACGATCTCGAACTGTGCCCATTGAAGTTAATTGATAACCTGAAATTGAATAACTTTATCAGTAAACTGAACTAAAACCTTCCTTGCTGTCCGTTTGTTGTAAACTTCTAAAATGGCTAAACCGACGTTATTAGTATCACTCTGTAAGTTTATCGACATCTGGTTTGGAAAGCGTGGTAGTTATGGATTCTCAATAATAGATGGCACTTTAGCAACTATTCACTATTAGCACTGGTTAGGTTAATTTTGTCCCTAATTTTAAGACTATTTATAATCCAAAAAACAATTAATTAAAAATGATTGATCGGATTGCAATTACGGCTGCCGTTCAATGACGACTTTTATATAGACCGACAATGGGACTGTGCAGGTTCATAACTCTCTCTCATTTTTTTATTAAAAAATAAATACATAGGATTGTTATTTTCATATTTCTGTACAATACCTGTACTACGTGAAAATGTGCGATTTCCTCAAAATACTGAATCTTCTATATATTGTGTAAAGGAATCTACCTAAAATTGATAAACTAAGACATTCTAAAACTTTGGCAATCGCCTCATAGAGGGCACTCTCTATAAATAATTTTTTCTTAACTTCAATTTGAATACCAATAAAATTGATTATAAGTAGGGTTAATTAAAAAAGAATAAAGACAAAACCATTTTATTTGTTATGTGTGAAGATTTGTAAAACTAAAATCTCTAATAATAATAAATAATAATACCTAATATCGACCAATCCAACGAAAACTGTCGTACACTGAAAAAAATAGAGTTAAACTTATAATCATCTTATGGCGGCAATTTACAATAGAAAGATTGTAATGACGTCAATTACAATCATATTATTACAAAAAAAGAATTCCATGGCAACTTCACCATGAAATATGGTGATGCTACAAGTTTATTTGTAAAAATGCCTGGGTAACTGAAAAATACAATGCTTTTTTACAAAACTTTTTGTAAATTTATTTTAGCTTTGTAAAAAAAAACAGTAACATTGAATTTTTACTTTTAAGATTTTGTGAATTTACAACTGTAAGGTATTTTTTAATCATGAAAACAGAAGAATTTTTTAATCAGGTGACTTGAACACGCGCTGACATATTACGCTTCCACTTTATACTGTTTACATATTCGTGTATCATTCGACAAGTTTAAACTTGTTTTGATAGTACGGTTAGGGAACCGTTGTACGTAATCTACAAAATTGCTTAAGGTTGTTCGACCGCTAGGACAAACGAATTTCTAATGATACGCGTTAACCGTTCGAAATATCAAAAAAAGTTTCAAACAAAAGCTGTTTAAAATTGAAAAATCTATGCTTCTTCTGCGAGATATTTGATTAATTGTTGTTAATTACTGAGATTATTAAGAAGCATTTTTAAAAGGGCTTAGAAGAAGCATAGATAATTGTTAAACGAATACTTTTCCCTAATAACATTTTTTGATATTTTATAAGAGAAAGGAGGAAAACTTGAAATTCCCACGTCGAAAAATTGTAATAATTTCCTAATTTCTATATTAGTCCCGCCCTCGAAGGATAGGATGGTGTGGCGAACAAGTTTTAGCGAAATCGTGCGTGCTCTATTTAACATTAAATCTTTCTTTTACGATACCTGTGACGAGTTCGTAGAAATACTAATTCATTCTTTAGGAATTTGCCGAAAAAATACAAAATAATATGAAAGAAAATATAACTTATCGTTTTTTAAAGTATATCGACCCAAATTTTACAGTTTTGGTTTAATAAGTATAATAATATACATATAAATTAAGATATGAACGTTTAATCAATGAAACAATTCCAGTTCTATATGTATTTTATTATAGTTAAATTATGTTTATGTTATTGAAAAACTGTATAAATTTGTGAGATAAAAAAAAATAAACATAATCCTAAAAGAAATCTTTTACTTTTCTAGAATGTTTAAGAAATACTTAAATTTAATTTCTATAAGTAACAATATATGTAGCTTTGGAACGCAGGTACTAAAGAGATGAAAGTACTGAAACCAGTCCCTTTTTACAGCCCATTATAAAAAAGGGTTTATTTTCACAGTTTTGCTTGTCTAAGTCATGAGATTTTTGAAACATTCCTTTCTCGTGTTGTCCTGCGTTAACATCGTGCGCAAAGATAATTTCCACAGTATTGGTTCCAGCAAACTTTAGAATTTTAGTGTTATTATTGTTAAGTTGGTGTTGATTATTTAGTGTTTAAGTGTGTCTGGTTTTTAAGTTTGAGATAGTGACTCTCTAAAAATTATGGTTAAAACAAGAAAAGCACCCTCAAGGGTGGTGTCAAAAAAACGACAGATTTCGAGAAATAAAACAGGCCACAAGTATGTACGAATTGATCTCGCCACTTTAATTATTACTTCGTTACTTAATTTGAATCAATTTTAAATTATTAATTATCAAATAAAACATGAAGCTTTTCAACATTTTATGTGTATAAATATTTAATTCTTTTTATGTATTCCTATCTGCAGAAATACTGTTTCGCATAATGTAACTACAGGCCATTCGTTAGATGACATTGCTGTTGATTTAAGGTATGTAAGCATTTACCAAAATAATAGAAATAGTTCAGCATGGGTTTTATTGTATAAAATTTTATAATTTTATGTTAAAAAAGGCAATAATCGTAACGTTTTCTAAGAAAAAACTGTTTTTAAAAATTTTCAGATTCTGAAAACGTATTTAATTCAATCTTTACCGTTTAAAATCTACAATATTATTTGAAAAGTTAATCTAGATTACATTTTTTTATGATCAAATATTCAATACCACAATTGTTTTACAGAACGGAAGAACCACAAACACAGCCAGAACATGTACAACACTTTACTGGAAGAAGATTAATTGATATTGTTTCATTTTGGAAACAAATAAAAGAAAATAAACATGTACCCACTTTTCATTGCACAATAGATTTATGCGACATTGTAGCCGAACGCCAGATTGGTTATGAATCTATTTTCCCAATCAAATGCCAAATGTGTGGAATGGAAACTAATGTAGAAACAAATGGCAATAATGATGAAATAAACGTGAATACTTCAGCAGTAATCGGTAAGATATTTTATTGGTACACAATAAAAATAAATTACGACCAAAACTGCACGCAAACATATATAATTTATTATTTCACACATTCCAACAGGAATTGTGTCAATTGGTGCAGGATATTCCCAGCTGAAAGATTTTTGTTCAATAATGAATATTCCGCATATGACGCAGCGTCGATACAACACTATTCATGCTAACCTATTGGAGGTAGTAGAAGATGTAGTTTCAAAACAATTAAAAAACGCCGGAGAGGAAGAAGTTGCTATTGCAAAAGAAAAGGGTGATGTAGATGAAAATGGTATTGCTCTTGTTAGTGTTGTAGCCGATGGTGCTTGGTCAAAGCGTTCATACAGAACCAATTATAATGCATCATCAGGCGTAGGTGTCATCATAGGAGAAGAGACCAAAAAAATTCTACATATAGGAATACGCAATAAATACTGCAGGATTTGCTCACATCCCGCTACTAATCAAAATACACACAAATGTTTTAAAAATTGGTTTGGCCCATCCACTGCAATGGAATCTGATATAATCCGTGAAGGATTCAAAAATAGCGTGGATGTACATAGCCTGAAATACATAAAATTAATAGGTGACGGGGACAGTAGTGTCACAAAAAAGTTAAATGCTGTTAAACCCTATGGACCACATTTAGTAGAAAAAGTGGAATGTATCAATCATTTATTACGGAATTTTAGCAACAAATTAGCTGAACTATCGAAAACAGTACGTAGCACTAGCGGGAAATTCGTTCCTCTTCAACTCAGAAGAAAATTATCCAATAGTATTTTAAGATTTCGTGTTGCTATAAAAAATCTGCTGAATACAGAAATGCAGAAAATGTACCATATGAACAAAAATTTTTAGTATTTCAAAAAGATGTATTAAATATCCAATCACATACTTTTGGAGACCACCAAAATTGTGCCCAATACTTTTGTAATAAAATAAACGGCATAGATAATGTATTTGCAGACGTAAAGGAATGCGGTTTAGAGGGTGATATAAACAATTGCTTGCAACGAATTATATCCAATTCTTCATCCTGTTTGTTAAACAAAAATAATAATAGCGTCGAAGAGTTTAATAGCTTAGTAAATAAATTTATCGGTGGTAAACGAGTATGTAATTATAGATTTGTATTTTCTTTTTTTAATAGATCGGTTTGCAGATCAATATCTCTTTAGTTGGATCGTACCAGTTAAGATGCCACATTGCGGTAATTGTGTTCAATTGTGAACATTATATAAAGAAAATTGCAGAAAACATGGGGAAAAAATTAGGACACTACACAGAAAAAGCTGTGAAGGAAAATATAATATATTAATAAAACGGCGCAAGACGCAACAAGGGAAAAAAGAAAAGGGTTAAACCAATTGCGCAACAACCTGATAGTGATTACGGAGATGTGGAATTACCATCTCAAGAAGAAGTTATTAGATGAAGCGAGGTAATATGCAATTTATTAACAAAAACAGCTGAAGAAGTGGATAAAATAGAAGCACGCACACGGAGACAACACACTAATCCTTGTTGGAAACAGGAACGGTTGTACAGATTAACAGCTTCGAATTTTGGAGCAGTGTGTAAAAGAAGACCATCAAAACCACCTAATAATCTTTTGAAGAATTTATTGGCAAATAGTTTCAGAGGAAACAAAGCCACCGAATATGGTTGCCAATATGAAAAAATTGCAATTGAAGCATTTCAAAATATGTCTGGCCTACGTGTAGATCCATGTGGATTATATGTAGGTCAAGGAGAGTTTTATTTTTTAGGTGCCAGTCCGGATGGAGTAATCCATGGTAATAATTCCATCGTGGAAGTTAAATGTCCGTATAATTTAAGGAACACGTCCATAGAGGATGGAGTTCGCTCCAAGAGAATAAATATGTTGCAAGAACGAAACGGCGAATTAAAATAAAAAAAATCATAATTATTTTTATCAAATACAAGGCCAACTGCAAGTAACAAAAAAGAGCAAGTGTTATTTTGTTGTGTGGAGTCCGATAGGACCTCCACACATAGAAGAAATCATGAAAGATGATAACTTTTGGGAAACAAATATGAAAAACCAATTAAAATTATTCTTCTAATTATTCAATTATTTTAAGATCACATGTTAAAAGAAACAACCATTATAAAGTTATTATTATAGTTTTTTTTGTTTTCTTTAAATAGATATACCACAATATTTATAATATTTTTCATCAATAGCATTTTGACTAAAATTATTTTTATGATTTTGAAAAAATTGTATGCTGGTTATTCTTTTAATTAGAGTAATATTGAATGAGTATTTAAATGCAGGAATTATATAATATGATTGATAGGAATGATAAGTATTAGAAAAAATTATTCTTATCATTATCTTCTTCATGTAATTAATTCATTACAATTACTTCATCGTGAATTAAAAATAAAAATATCAGAATGACAATAAAGATACATTTTTAATCGTAACTAATTATCAAAGTATTTATATTTTTAATACAGGATTGAAATTTTAAAATGTTTAAAATTCAGATGCATTACGAGATAAAAACGTTTAATATAATTGTAGACGTTTCTTCTTACATATCTTTTATGACTAGCGCTAAAAAAATTGTGTAAACAACTTGATCTCGCCCAATAGAAGAGTAGAGGCGTTGGCATATCGACATATGCTATCCTTTTTTGAACTTTCGTTTCTCTTACAACGATTTTATTCCCACGAAACGGTCGAACAGCCTTAAAGTAAGTAAATTTTTATCATCCTTCAACCAAGATAATAGAATGAGATAAATCTGATTCTATTCAAGTTAGCTGACAATATAACATTTGCTTAGTTTCAAGGTTAGATTAGATTTACAAATTACTAAATTGATTCAACAAAAAAACAAGATTATTTTACAAATTTAAAGTCGAAAATTCAAATTCTGTCACGTCGAAATATGTAAAGTTGACTTTGTAACGCTCCATTACTCGGTCACGTCGGCGCCGTTGGCAACTCGACTAAAGTACCCAAAAAGTACTAAAGTATCCAAAAACTTTCTGTGACGTAGACGATGATAGGAGAGTTTTAGGTGATGGATCTGCATCATAATTTTTTAAATTGCACGAACAAGTACATTATTTAAGAAGACCTCATATACGATTAAACGACATAAAAGAATCGCCTATTCCAAAAAGATTTGTTAAACAGAAGCTGTCAGCTCAAGCAGGGTGTTCATGGTGGGCTCCTACTCTTTATGATGACGAAGAAAATCTCAACCATATTATTCTTAGACTTAGGCCCAGTTTATTCACCTCCGGTTATATTTATCTAATGCATATTTTCCATGGTTACTATAATTTTACTTGCCATGATTGGCTATTTGACTAGTAACTATGGTAAATATCTGATGGTTAAATTTAACTAAAGGTGAATAAACTTGGCATTAATATATTACATCAGTCCAAAATAGAAAATGAGGAATTTTTCTGCTTATTAGAAAAGGCATACGCTACTCACAAACAATATTGTTTCACCGCCTTCCGTTAATGATATTATATCAAAATATCCTGTGATTTTTAATAATAAAAGTGTACGCTGGCGTGTTAAAAAGTTAACTAATGTTGTGAGTTCGTAGGTAGGTTGGTAAATTAAAACCCAAACTCCCTAACTAGTTGTATGTATATTTAAATTCCCAATTTAACAGTATCTGTATTACCTAGTTACGTGAACTAGAAGACGGTTTTACAGAATAGAAATGAGTCGACTTAAAACTGGTAATAGAGTTATCAAAAAAAACGGACGCTCCTCACGATCTTTCCTTATTTAAAGACAATTCTGGTACGATGTTTCGGTGACGTAGGTGACCAATGAAAATGAAGTTAATTGTCACAATTGACCAATAAGAAAAAAGAATACTAACTGCTGAAATGGTATCACACGATTTAGAATCGAAACATCGTACGTGATTATAAATGCATTATCTACATTTGTTTTCTAGAAAATTGAACAAAGAAATACTTCGGATCGTGAGGCATAATTCTACGAAACGAGTTGAAATTAAATTAAACAAATATATGCTTCTAATAATTAATCAATTAATCGCCCCTAATTTTGAAAATTGTACCTAGGGTTAGTGGTGTTGGTGCAATTTTCTACACGACTGATTTCCGACGGCTGTGACATATCTTCCGGCGGAGTTAAATCTAAACTACCAGAAGAATAAGTTACATTTGTTAAATCTTTGGGTTTAACCCTATCTTTAACTCTGATGATTAATTTGTAACTACAAAATCCAATAAAACAAATAATTAAAATAAATACAAGAATAGAAATTACATAATTATAAGTAACATAACCCGATACATTTTCTAGTTTCTCTGTTTCAATACTCAGGGCAGAAAGCGATTCACTGGCTTGATTTAAAGACGATAAATCTAATGGATTTACCACTATAGGCGTTGATAAACGGGGTGAAAGAGAAAAATTATAATTATTATAAGAAGTTGCATTCAATTGTATGTTGGGTATAAAATTTTTAAAAATAGAAGAATTTGACTTCTCCGCGTAAGCTAAAATAATAGATTTTAAAAATACTTTGCAATCACTACCTGCTCGTAAAATGCCTGAACCTTTGATATACGAAGATGTTGTATTTTCTTTACAATCAAAATTTACTTTTACTTGTTCAGGAGTAACAAATATCCAAGAATAAGTTTGCTGCAGTTGGATAAATAATGGTTCGTTAACGTTAATGATTCTTATTTGACAAAGTTTTGGAATTGAGTGTCCATGAGATATGAACAACTCTGATTCGCACGATGGATGAGAACGGGTTAAAAGTAATGGTGTGCTTTGTTTACAAATATAATTATTTTGAATTTTAAGACAAGATTTTAATTTGTTATCAAAAAGACAATAGTATTGGTGCACGTTATCAATTACAAGAAATGGTTGTTGTGGTGCAATGAACTGGTAAGTTTTCGTTTCAAAATTAATTACAGAAGGCATTGGAGAGATTTTATATAAATTGTAAATTTTAGATTCTATAAGTGGTAAGGTAAGTATGCAAGTTATTTTATCATTAAATACATATATATTTGGTTTTAGCATCTGCATTAAGGTATGAGCATTTCCAAGGAAACGTTAAAAGAATAGATTGTGCCTATAGGTAAGTAGGATTGAATCATTTGTAACTCTTCAATAAGCTTGACTGGATTCATGACAAATGAACGAATAATTCCTTTTTGTGACATGGTAACGATTTGCAATAAATTTAGTTGCTCTTTAGATACCTCATTGAGAACCAACGAAAATAAGTTAACCAAGAGTTGAAATTCATTTAACTTTTCGTATTGACTACCATGAGTAAGATTTATGAAGTATACTTTTATTCTAAAAAGTTGGGTTTCAATTAGGTACATTTTATTTCGCATTTCAAACCCTGTTTTATTAAAAGCTTGCATTGACATATTAAAAACAGAAGTTTGTTGTTTCATTAATGTCAATAAATGATTTTGATTTTTGTTTAATATGTTTATCGAAAAATATGGCATCGTTTTCATCTAAGGTGCCAAATAATTGTTTAGAAAGCCCTACTATATTGAGATAACCTCGCTTTACACGATTGTCTACTTTAGAATCAACGGTTTCACTTATAATAGTGTCGGTTTGTACTAATTCAGCATGAATATTAGAAAGAACAGGTTTCAATGCTTTACATTCATGATTGAGAATATCTTTATCTGACGCTTTTAAACAAAAGAGCATTAAATTATCATAATAAATTAAGATTGCTGAATTTAATTGTTTACATTAATTGTTTCCTATTACAACAGCGGCGCTATAGTTGTAATAGGATACGGTACGTTGCTGAACTTGCTGAAAATCGCGAAAAACAGTAGTAATGAGGTCATTATCTGCAAGGCAGAAGAAAATGAACGAATGTATAAAGAATAACTATAATCTATGATTGATCTTAATTCTAATTTTATTAAAACTATCTCCTACAATTAATTTATTCATGATAAAGATTTAATCGATTTTTATGAACCTTAACGTATTTCTTTTTGATTATTATAGTGACGTTAACGGGTGGATCAATTGATACTACTGAATAGGGTCCTGTAAATAAGGGTGCTAACTTTTTGCTTGTACCGGGTCCAATGGTTTCATTTCGTAACCATACTCGATCTCCTACATTCAATTCTAAATTGTTAACGGACCGGTCATACTGTGATTTAGATATTTCCTTGTTTTTAATAAGAATTTCTCTAGCTCCACTATGACAATTTTGGAGTCTGGACTTTAATTTGTTAGCATAATCATCATAGTTTTATGAAATTTCTGGATGTTTAGTAACAGAAGAGGGCAAAGAAGCTTTATGACAATATAAGAGTTCAAACGATGTAAATTGAGTAGATTGATGAGGTGTAGTGTTGTACGTAAACGTTGCGTAAGGTATGAATTCTTCCCAATCTGTTTGATCACTGGAATTAAAATTACGTAAATATTCTTTTAATGTGCGATGACTTCTTCCTAAAGCTCCGTTCGATTGGGGATGATATGCTATACACTTTAAATGATTGACGTGTAAAAACTTACAAACATCTTTAAACACTTCGCTACAAAAATTTGTTCCTTGATTGTTACATTCCAAAATTTTCGTTTAAGTGTTGGTGATTTGTTTAATTGTTGTAGATTGTGAGTTGCATTAATGTAGTCATTTTTTTTAAACCTTTATTTTTATTGTATATTTTATTATTTTGTAAAATTTATTTCAGTAACACATTCTGGATCTTCCTTCTTATTCCCCTTTTCTCCTAGAACTCTTCTTAAATTTTCTTCATTTTTTCTTTTCTCTCTGAGAGGGGGTTGCCAAATTTTATTTGCGCAGGTGTAATTTTTTTCATACTGCTTTTGGTATAAAAGGCCTTTCAATATATTTTCTCGTTCTTCTCTGTTACCAGTTCGATAACGTTACTTTGCGGGTGATATTATATAGAAGTATTTCGCCATTTTTGGGTTTTGAGTGAGTTTCTATTTTCCATTTTTGTGGGATCCGTCACCCGTGATAAAGTTTTGGAAAAGTGTGTTTCTTTTCACAAATATATCGGTATATCCGGATTTCAACGTATTTTCGAATTACATCATTTATTTTCTGGTTAAACCTCGAACATCTGAGGTAAGCATTTTTCTAAGGTTCTTTTAATTAATGCATACATCCCTTTCACCAATTCACACTTTCTTTCAATACTTCAAATCTTTCTACTAATTTCTTAAAACTACTTCTACAAAAAAAAATACTACAAATTATCCTAAACCTAATTACAATCATATTTTATATTTCATTTTCGCATTCTTTATCCAGGTTTTATCGAGGGGAGCAAATTTTTCTCGTATTTTGTTTCGGTCCTTGGGAACTTTTATTTCCAATTTATTGGTGGAACTATTTTCTTGGTGGGACCAATTGCCCAGGGGAAATTTCTTCTTCGTTGCTTCCTGAAAGCATTTTCATCATTCTCATACCTGAGAAACAACTGAACAACCTTATCTGTCCTGAACCAGAAGTGTTGCTGAAGAAGACAAGTTCAAAACAAGAGGGATACATGGTTAGATAGATCAACATTAATTTTTTTATTACATCTGGTGTCAAACGAACCTTGTAAATTCGAGTATAAATTTTTGTTAAGAAAATCTTGATCAAATTAGTTTTTTTTTTGTTCAATCGATTTAATTTAGCTTTCTTATTTTTTTGTGAGTTCCTGTTAGCGAGTATTTTTATTTCATTTAGCGTTGAATTTTTGATTTTTCAGTTAAGACTTTAAGCTGAGCTCAACTCTACGGAGTCTAGGCTCGAATTAATTTTTAGTTTTCATTTTTCTTTCAATTTTTTTTAAATTTTATTTTTGGTCGTTGACCTTGCTAACATTACTATATATATTTTTTTTGTTGTTGTTATTGATTTAACCTACAAAAGTTTAGAGTATTATTTTCTTTTAATTCTAGTTTTGTTTATTTGAATTTAATTTTGTTTTACTTACCTGTATTATCCTACGGGATTTATTCAATATATATATTATTTTCTTGCAACTCATAATCTACGTGTATTTTTGAATATTTTTGTTGTCTTGTGTTATATGTTTGCATCACCATTTTATAACCTATTCTAACTCGCGTCACGGTTCAGTTTATCATTTTCGGTATTTTTTTATTTATTTATTTTTTTTGCACTAATAGATTTTTTTTTGTTAACGTGCAGTTTTGGCGTCATATGATCTGTAACTAAAATTTTAGGAATACCATATAGGCAAATTATTTTAGTGACGAATGCTTTGGCAACTGTTTGTGCCTCCTGATTTGGTAAAGGAATTGCTAAGGCGTATTTTGATAAATCATCTTGAAAAGTTAATAAATATTTATGCCCAGAATATGTTGTTGTCAAAGGACCAACGATATCTAGAAAAACCTTTTGGAACGGTTCAGTTGCAGTAGTGGTGACCTGCATAGGACACAATGTCGACCTTGTGTGCTTATTTTTCTGACAAAGATCGCACGACTTTATGAAGGTTTTTATATCGGCATACATGTTTCGCCATCTATAGTACATTTTAATGCGCTTATATGTTCTCAACACGCTTTCATGACCACCTGTCGGCGTGATGTGTAAATCCCGAATAATTTATTGAGATTCTTCCTTCGTGAGCGTTTCAATTATTTTGTTATGATGTATTTGTACTTTAATATCAGAACCTTTAAATACGTATCTAGTGATGGAGCGGATTATGTCATTATGTAATTGATTTTTATGAGTCGAGAGTTTTGGTAAAGCTAACGGTTTTATGTTTTCTTGAAGACAAGTCGTTCTTAAATTGAGAAGACATTCGAATATCTGGTCATATGTAATTTTTTGATATACGCTGTCGCTGAGTAAAAGAAATAGAATAAGACGATTTTTATTTAATAATGGAAAAACACTATGAAGTGCAATATAGTTTATTACATTTTCACTTAATTTGCCGTATGTTGTAAAGCATTCTTAAGTAAATTTACTGGCATTGTGAACATCTGGAGTGATGGGAATAACTGGACTAAACTCCTTAGGAACTCTTAAAATAAAAGTATTAACATCCTGTACATTGGAATTGAAAATAACACCGTTAGATCTGGCATTAAGATAAACCTCATATGTTTTCTTAAATTCATTTGATTTAGATGATTTGGGTTGTGTAAAACAAATTTGACGACTAAGGGCATCGGATACATTATTAAATTTTCCAGACTTATATTTTACTTCATATTGATATTCTTCTAACTTCAATCTAAATTTGGTTAAACGACTACTAGGATTTTTTATAGAAAAAAGATAAATAAGAGGTCGATGATCCGTATATATTGTGAACTTTTTCCCAAAGAGATATGGTTGAAAGTGTTCCACTGACCAACAACTTGCTAAAAGCTCTCGTTCAATTGTAGAATAGTTACATTCAGCTTTATTTAATTTTCGGCTGGCATAAGCTACAGGAAGATCATTTCCGATATCGCCTTGCGATAATACGGATCCAATGGCTATACCACTTGCGTCCGTAGTTAAATTAAATTCTTGAGAAAAATGTGGATACTTAAGAATAGGATATTCTGTCAATTTCTTCTTGAGTTGCTGAAATGCTGACTCACACATAGGTGTCTAATTAAGCGGTACGTTGTTAGCCAATAAAAATGTTAAAGAATGCGCAATTGTAGAGTAATTAGCAATAAAACGACGATAATACGATGTTAGACCTAAAAATCCTTTAAGTTGCCTTTGATTATTTGGTACCGGAAAATCGGTAACACTGGATACTTTTGATGGATCAGGCTTTATGCCCTCCTGACAAATGATATGGCCTAAATACACGACTTTCTTACAGAGAAATGAACATTTATCAGGTTGAAGTTTTAAGTTGTTAAATAATTTTCTTATGCATGAGTCAAAAATCATTGGTCTTGGAAGTTCCCCTCTTGGGAGATATTTCCCATTTAGTAGCAGGAAATGTAAGCAAAGTTACTTTAATTTAAAGATATTAAAATTTTGTATATATTTAAAGCAATATAAGAAGTTTTAGCTTACTACAGTTGGCTGTCAACGGTCACGAAGAAAAGCTAAGTTTCTAACATCACTGCAACAAGAAAGTGCGACACTATTTAAATTGACCTAATATAATATAACTAATCAAACATTGTGTTTTTTGGGCACGTTTAGTATGTAAGCTAGTAGCACAGCTAACGCACCAACAATGTAATGTGGTTGTATTGATAATTTGTATGTAGTTAAATAAATATAGTTGCAATAGAAAAATGTATTTTATTAGAGGTACTAAAATAGCAGCCTCTTTTGCTATCTATTTAATTTACGCCCATTATGATTAAAATAAAATATAAAAGTATTTTATCGTAATACAAAAGTGAAAAAATGTGTTTATTATATTCATGTTTCATCATACATATTTAATTTTTTTTGGTATTATTCAAACGAATTGATTCATTTATGAACCTGTCCAGGAAGAACCTACGTTTGATCTATAGAGGCAGCTACGGAACATGGGAATAAGTGACACCGACATCTGCAGAGGTTGTGGTGAGTTATTAGAGTTATTAGCGGCTGGCAAAGGTAATATTGAAACGTAGAAATAAAAAACAGTAATTGTTTTTCTGAAGAAAAAATTATATTTTTGTTCTTGACTACCGTTTTCGATTTTTATAAACTTTATCATAGCAACCAAAAACGTAGTAGAAAAATGTTTTTACTAAAAAAAGAAAAAGAAACTAAATCAAAATCTAAAATTTTACAACTTATTACAAAAACCAAAGAAAATACTAAACATATGATACAAAATGATAGAGAACATAATATAACAGAACCTTTCAATAAAAACCAAACTAAAAACACCTATAACTGCACTCCTATAAAATTCTATGCAAAAAAATTGATATTAGACAAGATCAATTCTACTGACGATGACAATGACATAGTAATTTTATTTGGTTAGCCAATAACAACTACAACACAATAGATCTATCAATAGATTTAGAATACCAACTATCTAATCTAACTAAATATCAAGATATAAAAAAGGACTTAATTCCATTATTGAGAGATATACAAAGAAAACCAAATAGAACAGATAAAAGAAACAAAACAATTTTAAATAACATAAAAGAAATAAAAACTAAAATTAACGATAATAGATTGACAATAACAACAGGTGACAAAAACGCAGGACTAGTAATACTAAAAATACAGGATTATTTAGAAAAAACATACAGTTTCTTCAATGAAAACAAGATTAATAAAATCTCTAATGACCCTTTAAACAAATTTATAAAAAGAACTAGACTAATAATAAAAGAACGTAGAGAAACATTAGAAAAATTCAACGTAAAGACATATAAACTAGTTAACATGAACCCCCAACCACCTACTCTATACAGCCTGATCAAACTCCACAAACATGACCATTCTATAAGACCTATTATAAGCAATAGAAACACACCGGTACAACATCTAAGTAGAACATGAATACATGATATTATTCTAAAAACATTTAACTATAAATCAAAATATTCCATTAAGAACACCCATGACCTGATAAAAATACTAAACAATGTTAATTTGAATAAAAAAACTAAATTTACTTCTTTTGATATAAGAAATCTATATTCTAATGTTCCAATAGAAAAAACACTAACAATAACTAAAAAAATTCTAATGAAGAACTATAAAAACATAGAATCACCAAACAATATAACAGAAAAAGATATTTGTAACATCACTTACTTACTAGAACACATCACAAAGCAAAATTTCTTTGTCTTCAATGAAGAAAAATACAAAATGACAGACGGGTTACCCATGGGGTCATCATTATCAGGTCTGATGGCTAATATTTATGTCGACCATTTAGAAGAGAAATTGTTCTCAGAAAAATACAAAACATTTACAAAAAACATCACATACTACGGTAGATATGTAGACGATATTATTATAATATTTGATGGATCAAAAGCAAACATATTAGCAATACACAATATAATGAACAATTTGGGCTCATTAACTTTCACTATTGAAAACGAAAATAAAAACCAAGAATTAAACTTCCTGGATATCACTCTAAAAAAGAACACAGTCGACAAAAAAATAAACTATAGCATATACCACAAACCGACCACAACTGATAATATAATCTCAAACAATTCTAATTTTTACACTAATTTTTACAAGGAAGCCACTTTTCGATACTTGATAAACAGATTATATAATACACCTTTAAAACCACAATTCCTCAAAAACGAGTTAACATTCATAATAAAACTAGCGTTAAACAACAAATATAGCATAGAATTCATACAGGGCATTTACAATAAAATACATCAAAACAATATTCTAAAACAGATTTATCCACATTTCAAAAAATAAAAAAGATTTGCATCTATCGAATATAACAAAAATTTTGGAGTAATTAAGAAAAAACTAAGCAAATATGACATACACATAATATATAAAAACAGTGCAAAGCTGGGTAATAGATTAATCAATTGTAAGCAAAAAACATCAGAAAATAAAAAGAGCGGTATATATAAAGTCGAATGTCCACAATGTGGAGATATATACATAGAACAAACAGGAAGAAACATAGAAATAAAAATGACAGAACACATGAAAAACGATTATTCCTCTATATACCAACACATAAAAGAGACAGGACACAAAATTGATAAAAACTCAATAAAAATTATACATAACATAGAAAAATCAAAAAAATTAGACATCTATGAAGAGTGGGAGATCTATAAATATAACAAAGAGAATAAGAAACTAATGAACGAAATCATAGATTGCAATACTACACACATTTTCAATCAGTTGCAATTATGACAAATATTCAAATATCCCGCTCCATATACACACGCTCATAAAAGAAGAAAAACCACGCACGACATACAACAGTTCTTTGTTCATGTTCATCTTTTCATGTTAAGAGGCCACACACGATCTCCAAGACATATTTTTTCCACGTTTTTTGAAGAAAAAGTTCATCTCAATATTGTTGACAAAAACCTAATAACTATTGCTGACATAATCTATAAATACAACAGGTGTTTTTTGAAAAAAGTAATAATGTTCTTTGATATATTAAAACTGCGAAACTAAACTGACGGTAAATATTTTTAATTTTTTTGTGTTATATAGACGTTTTTAAAATATTTACAATATAGTTATTTTTTAAAAAATAAGTGTTTTTTGATATAATTCCTCTATTGTAGCGACGGACCTGAAGACGAGACAAGCTGTCTCGAAACCGGTAGTCAAGAACAAAAATATAATTTTTTCTTCAGAAAAACAATTACTGTTTTTTATTTCTACATTACAAATAACTGAAGAAATGGAGTCTTTTATCACTAATAATATTGAAAAATTACTTTCTATAGCTGATAATATTTGGGAGTCACTTAATTCTTCCCTTTCTAGACCTTATAAAGTTGCGGAAGTTTTTTCTTCAACCTCTAAAAATGATTCTGTTGCTTTTTTTGAATTTAGTTTTCCTTGTCAGTCGATGTTACAAAACATAACGCAAAAACAATTCTTAACGGAATAACAAATAAATGCGTTACAAAAACAGGTAAATTTAGAAAATTCATTAACAAAAAGAAAATTTTGTTCAAATTGTAGGAGTCAATTTAAAAATAAATCAAGATCACACTCACAATCGTCCGCGTTCACCTGCATATTCTTCAAAAATTTGATGAATCATAGCAGTTATGGTGATAGAAATGTTCAGCCGGGTGTATTTTCTACAATTTATAAAACGACATTCAAAAAACGAGTAGAACTTGCTACAGTGGGCACAAAAAGAGTTCACGACTTTTTATCTTTAATCATCAAAATAAACTCCATTTTTTCTTGATACTGGTGCCGTATCTGACGTATCTGTTATTCCTCGTAATACGTTTCTGCGTTACAAAAAAGATAAAATTTTTTTCCCTACATCAGCAAATGTTTCAATTATAGCTACTTATTCTAAAAGATGTTAACAATAACTTTGAATCTTTGAAGAAATTTCCCTTTTATTTTTACTGTTGCTGATGTTTCGAGATGTTTCTGAATAAATATGGTTGTAATGTTTTTAATGAGTTATGTTTAAGGATTAATAATTAAAACGTATTTATATAAAGCACGCACGATTTATTGTATTTCTATAATCTCTCATTCGTAAGCCATTCTAGCCCTTAACATCAAGTACACTCTTAATATAATACAAAACAAATCAAATCTGGTTATAGTGCGCAAGGGAACGAAAATAAAATAAATTTAAACGTTTTGAACCACCACTACTAATTTTTTGCTTCTCTTTAGCATTTAAAACATTTTCATTTACTTTTCGTAAATTGTCTTTCAAATCTTTTGCAATAAATTTTATCGGTAGCAATGTAGAAAATCTTGATCGAACATATTGTCCGAACATTAAGTAGGAGGGACTATAGCCTGTAGTACAATGAGGCGTATTTCTATAATCAAATAAATATCTATTTAAAATCAAACTTGAATCGTTTGTAGTATTATTGATAAGACATTTTTTTAAAGACATTTTAAAGACACAGGGACTAGTTATATGTTTTACATTATTCTTAAATAAGAATTCTTCAATATCTTTAGATATTAAACCAGGTCCATTGTCAGAAACTAATAAATAAGGCAAACCAAATCTGGCGAATAATGATCGCAATATTTTGATTGTGGTCAAAGAACTTGTATTCTTGACATTAAAAACCTCTATCCATTTTGTAAAAGCGTCTTAAGAAATAATATTTTTATATTCAAAATGGTCAATATGCAATCTTTCCCATGGTCCTTTAGCTGTAGGACAGGGTGAAATTTCTACCTTGGTGAACGGTGAACTTGGCGGGCCTCTTGAGGTTCCTAGAATTTCTTCTTTAACCCTCTTCATCGGATCTAAAACAGACGGAAGATATATTAATTAATGTTCACTGATTTAGTGATATCGGAAGTAGGTGTTGAAATGATTGTCGGGTCCTGGATTGTTAGACTAGAAGCAACCTTGGCCGTTTGTAGCGAAGGTGTTCTACGTCATAATCCATTAATCCCGCTAGGAGAGGATTGGGGTGGTTTTCGAGTCGCGTCAACTCGGTACTGGCCTTGTCCCGAATGAATTCCTCGATGGTCGCCATCTGGGAATCATTGTGCAGTGTCGCATTACTGACAAACCAAGGTGCATCAAATGCCATCCTTAGGACCTTGTTCTGAACCACTTGGAGTTTTTGCACGTGCGAGTGCGCGGCGTAACCCCAGATTGAAGAGGCGTAAGTCATCGTAGGCCTGATAACCGCTTTGTAGAGTCGAATCTTCCGAAGAGGATCCAACTTACTTCGACGATTAATCAGAGCGTACAAATTGACCAGAGCTGTCTTCGCCCGGTTCGCCATCGCGTCGATGTGACTTTTCCAAGTAAGTTTAGAGTCCAGAATGACACCCAAATACCTGGCTTCGGAACTCTAGGGGACCTCGTCCCCTTGCAGTACCAACGCATCGGGGGGCCTCTGTCTACGCCGAGTAAAAAGTACTGCGGTACTTTTATCAGCGTTGATTTTCACCCGCCACTTTGCGAAGTAGTCAAGGAACTCGTCCGATGCTGCCTGCAGTCTACGAGCGGCGACCTCGGGGGACCAAGATGTGCTGTAGATGCACACATCGTCGGCGTACACACACACACAACAATCACGCTTACATTCACTGGCTTATAGGCATAGCCCTTTAGCCACTGTTGCTCACGACCTATCTCTCGACCCACTTTGCCTCCGATCCGATCAACGATCTTCACGGAGTTACCGTCCCTAACCACGTGGAGGTGGGGTCATCCTACTATTCAATAAACGCCGAAACAGAACCCCCCCAACCTTCAATCATCTTTCACCCCGCGAGCCCCTAGTGTTCACCGTAGCTTTACGCTCTCTCGCGAACCACGCCCGAGCGCCACTGGCTAGGCGACGCTCGGACGCTTCAGGGGGCCGCTTAGACATTCAATCCGCGGCTGAACATCGTGCCTTTACAGCCTCTCACATTCCAGCCCGCCAAAAGACTTTTCCGGCCTTTGGCGGGAATTTTGCGGATTCACTTACAGCCGTGCGCCCCCGCGCCTCTACGCTGTTTATTCATTCAACTCCCTTTCCCCCACATTAAACATTAAACATTTTGGGCCAATTTATTTGTTCGTTAATCTATTTAATCTTCCTTTTTTTTTCATTTCTGCTTCCTTTATTAAAGCTTAATTATTCCTTTATCCTTATGAACAGAACCTAACAAGAACATTTATTTCTGTATTTTTCACTTCTTTACTTATCTCTACCTTTCCTGTCATTTTACCTTAATCTCAATTTTCAATTTAATCTCATCAAAGCCTAATTTATATTTTCTCATTTATTTATTTACTAATCTTTTCTTTCTTTTTCAGGTCTTCGATGGACTTCAGACCAGCTGAAGAGGAGCGTCAGGAGAAAATTTATTTCCCCTAAGCTACCCCCAGCATTTACATACTTAACTCTATAATCATAATTTAATCTCATCAAAGCCTAATTTATATTTTTCTCATACATTTATTTATTTTACTAATCTTTACTTTCTTTTTTTTTCAGGTCTTCGATGGACTTCAGACCAGCTGAAGAGTAGCATCAGGAGAAAATTTATTTCCCCTAAGTTACCCACAGCATTTACATTG
This sequence comes from Onthophagus sagittarius, assembly GCA_036711965.1. NCBI lineage: Eukaryota > Metazoa > Arthropoda > Insecta > Coleoptera > Scarabaeidae > Onthophagus > Onthophagus sagittarius. The sequence goes on from JASERS010000004.1 coordinate 67,392,290, forward strand.
TGATGGACATATGTTATATTCAAATTACGTAAATTATTATTGTTACATAAATTGTAAATTAAACAGTTTTTATTAAATAACAAAGGTTAAATAAAGTCCAATGCACCTAGCCAGCGGAAGTGTTAAGTTGCACAGTGGAAATCGGCGCGACGCTACAATAACGCTGAGCAATAGAATTATTGGCGCAAATGAAATACATAAGCAACCAATAATTCTAAGCGAGAGCATTCGTAGCCAGAGAGTATTAGTAAAACCATTAACATGTAACAACAATTAGAATAAACTAATATATATATGATAGTAACAAGTGTTTTAATATCAACAACCTGGAAACCCAAATGGGGTCAATACATGGCGATCCTGCCAGGATCAGTCTTGAAAAATAAAATTATTAAAATAACAAAGAAGAAAAATTAAGAAGAACAAAAATGGGTAAAAATCAATCCAAACAAGAAGAAATCCTAATAGTACAATCAGGCAATAGTGGAGGCCAAACAAATAATCCATCAACCAGTGGAAATCATTCAGTTGGAGAGATATTGGGGATGACAGCTTTTGCTATATCCATAGTGATTGTAATGCTACTAATTTTCGTTGGATGTCGTCTATATCGTAAAAGAATGGAAAAGAAGATTGTCAAGTCCGTCCATCGTGAGATGAAGAAAAGTAGGGAATCCCTCATGGATGAAACAGTGTAAGTGAAGTGAAAAAAAAAAGAACGTGAAAAGTGTCAGTAAATGGATTACTTGGAACAATGAAAATTTAGATGTATGTATTTAACATTTAGTAAATGAGTAATTTTGATAGAATTAAAGAACTTTATGAAGAGGTTAGAGTTTTTAGTAGGAATTTAACAAAAGATAATCAAGAACGTAGATTAAATTTAGATATAACTAATAAGAAATGTTTAAAGTTAGATAAAACTGAAAATGAGTTTTCGATTGTTAGGTTAGAATTTAATAAAGAACAAAATAGTATTGATGTAATTAAGCGAGCTAGGACATATGTTGTAGAAATAGAAAAATTAGTTCAGGAAATAAGAAGTTGCTTAGTAGAAAGAAAAACTAATATTGAAAAAATAAAGGTAACAAAGTTCAGTACCAAAATGGCTGAAAAATTTGATTTGAAAACCGCTTCCAATTTGTTACCAACAATGGACAATTCGGAAGAAACCACAAAACAATTAATTGATTCCATCGAATTATATGATGACTTGTTAAATGATGATGGTAAAAAGTTATTAACAACATTTATTTTAAAAGCAAAACTTTCACAAAGCGCGAAATTAAGATTAAATACCACCTATGACAGTAATGGTGACTTAATTCGTGATATGAAACAACATTTATTAACAAAATTATCAGCTCCCGCCTTATCTTTAGAATTAAACACCTCAAAACAAGAAAATAAATCGATAGATGAGTTTGGTAGGTTAGTAGAAAATTTAGCGACTAATCTAACTATTAGTCAATCAAACGGGAACAATGACGCTGCAAAATTTTTACGTGTAGAAAATGAAAAAGTGGCTATTAATGTATTTGCCAACGGATTACGAAATCATGATTTACGAACAATAGTTAAGGCTAGGAATTATTCTGCTTTAAAAGACGCGATTGCTGGTGCGAAAGATGAGGAAAACTCTAAAAAAGGTTCTTCATCTGCGCAAGTATGTCATTTTCAAAGGAAAACTAATTTTCGTAGACCCAATATGCGTAATGCACCATCCAATTTTAGAACTTCCCAAAATAATAACAATTATAACAGTTCACATCAAAATCAATTCAATAGGTTTAATAATTTCAGAGGTAGAAGTAATTTCAGAGGACAGAATAGTTTTAGAGGACAAAATAGTTTCAGAAATCGTGGCAGTAATTTTAATAATTTTCGAGGAACACAACGAGGTCGCGGACAATTCAATTATTCGAATAATAATAGAAGTGTTTATACTGCACAAGAATTAAATAATATAAGTTCAGAAGTAAAAGAGGACGAAAATCAATTTTTTCGTTCCTAAAGGAGATTGTTCTATTGATGCTAAAATTTTAGAATTAAACGGTGCAAATTTTATAACAGTTAATTTCAAAAATAATAAATTGAAATTATTAGTTGATACCGGAGCCTCAATTAGCGTTATCTTTACGTCTTGTATGTCGGATTCAGATTACAATAATGACAAAAGGAAACGCATAGAATTAAAAGGAATATCGGGTTCCACTTCATCGCTAGGATCAGCAGATATTTTCTTTTTAATAGGTAATTCAAAAATTCAACACGAATTCTTTGTTTTAAATGATTTTTCGCAAAATTTTAATGGTATTTTGGGTTCTGATTTTTTTACTAAATACTCATCAATCATAGATTATGAAAATTTTAATTTTTCTTTTTGGTATAACGGGAAAAAACATTTATTGCCATTAGAGTCAAATTGTAATAATTTTACATCAATTCCCGCAAGATGCGAAGCAATATGTTACTTTAAAGTAAATAGTGATTCAGATTACATTGTTTTACCTGAAGAAATTGCAGAAGGAGTATTTTCTGCAGCTATTGTTACAAAATCCATAAAAAATTTGTTACCAGTTAAAATTTTAAACATCAATGACAGAGAAATATTTTTCGCCAAAAATAGATAAATTATTAAATTATAATGTGTGTGCTTTTGTTGAAACTGAGTTTTCAGTAGATAGAATTGATAAATTACTAAAGACTTTAAATAAAAGAGGTCTTAATAAAGAAGAAACATTGTCTATTGACAAAATTTGTGCAAAATTTCATGACGTTTTCCACTTGGAAAATGATCCACTTACAGTAATTAATAATGTTTCACAAAAAATACATTTGAAAGATGATGCAATGCCTGTATATGTAAAGCCATACAGGTTACCTGTGTCACAAAAAGACGAAATTCATAAACAAGTACACAAGATGCTTAAATCTGGTATCATCGAAGAAACATCTTCTGAATGGTCAGCACCATTATTAATTGTGCCGAAAAAACCGGATTTAAATGGAAATAAAAAGTGGCGTATAGTAATTGATTATAGACTTTTAAACAGACAGATTAGGGATGATAAGTTTCCGTTACCATGTATAGATGAAATCTTAGATTCATTGTCAGGAGCGATATACTTTTCTCACTTAGATTTGTCACAGGGTTACTATCAGGTCGAACTAGATCCAAAATCACGACCGTACACTGCTTTTACTACAGATAATGGACAATACCAATTAACAAGGTTACCTATGGGATTAAAAATAAGCCCAAATGCTTTTTCTAGAGCGATGACGTTAGCAATGTCAGGATTAAATTATGAAAGTTGTTTCGTTTATTTAGATGACTTAATTGTTTTTGGTAGTAGCTTAAATCAACATAATAAAAATTTAGTTAAAGTTATGAATAGATTAAGGAAAGTAAATTTAAAACTAAATCCTAACAAATGCGAATTTTTAAAGAAACAAATTTTGTACTTGGGTCATAATATATCATCTGAAGGAATTCTTCCCGATCCAGAAAAAGTCAATATTATGTTAAATTATCCCACACCCAAAGATGCTAATGAAACTAAAAGATTTGTTGCGTTTGCAAACTATTACCGTAAATTTATCAAAAATTTTGCAGATATAGCAACACCACTAAATCAATTATCAAAAAAAGGAGTTAAATTTATATGGAGTGAACAATGTCAAAAATCATTTGAAACGTTAAAACGAGTTTTAGTGAAACCTCCAATCCTGCAGTATCCTGATTTTTCAGACAAAAATCAATTCATTTTAAGAACAGACGCGTCGGGATTTGCTTTAGGTGCAGTGCTTTCTAACAAAAATGATAAACCTGTAGCGTACGCGAGTCGTACATTGAATAGGGCAGAAAGAAATTATTGTACGATTGAGAAAGAGTTGTTAGGTATCTGTTGGGCAGTTAAAAAGTTTAGACCGTACTTATTTGGTAGAAAGTTTCAAATTCTCACAGACCATAAACCGTTATTATATTTATTTGGTATGAAAAATCCTTCAAGCAGATTAACTAAATTTAGGTTAACTCTAGAAGAATATGATTTTGTAATAAGTTATGTAACTGGCAAAACTAACGTAACAGCTGATGCATTGTCTAGAATTAGCATTGAATCAAGTGAATTGAAAGAGCTAAATGATAACGTAAGTTCAAAAGTATTCGCAGTAACTCGAGCTCAACAACTTAAAATACACAATCGATCTGCAGCTGATTTTAATAAAGTCCATATTGACAACAGGCTTGATCACCCTGGTGTTGTGGAATTATTGAAACCTTCTGTGGATAAAGACATAGTAGAACTCAAGGTAATATCAACAAAAGATGTTAAAAAACTCGACAAAAATATGTATGTTTTAAATAATGTCATATATGATAAAACTAAAAATATAATTTATATAAAACAGGCAACTCGATCAACGTCAATATTGGATATGTCGTTGAGAGACCTAATTATAATATGTAAAGAATATAATATTCCGGAACTAATAATAATAAAATCTAATAATTGCGCAACGTTATTAAATGATTTGTCGAAGTTTAAGAATGAAATAAAAAAGAGTAAATTAAAAATAACTGTTATCAGTAGAAATCAACATATAATTGATAGAGAAGTTCAACAACTAGTACTAAATGATTTTCATTTATTACCAACTGGCGGTCATGCTGGTGTAAAAAGAACATATAATAATATAAAAAAATATTATTTTTGGGCAGGAATGCGAAAAAGTGTAGAGGATTTCATAGGAAGGTGTGATGATTGTCAGAGATTCAAACATTCAAAAGTGCACAAAGAACCATTGACAGTTACCACCACTGCTAGTACAGCAATGCAAAAAGTTTTCTTAGATCTAGTGGGCCCAATTGATAACGATCTTGAAAACAACCGCTACATTTTTACATTACAATGTAAATTAACGAAATTTGTTGAAGCATATCCGATTCCAAATAAAGAAGCAGACACGGTTGCTAGAGTATTTGTAAACAATTTTATATTGCGATACGGTATACCACATGAAGTAGTTACAGATCAAGGGACAGAGTTTTTAGCTTCCATTTTTCAGGAAACTTGTAAATTATTAAGAATAAAAACTTTAAAATCTACAGCTTATCATCACCAAACCCTCGGAGCTTTAGAAAATTCTCATAAATCATTAGGTACATTTTTACGTATTTATACTTCCAAATTTCCAAATGCATGGAGCTCTTGGGTTCCATATTGGTGTTTTTCCTATAACAACACTGTCCATAGTGAAACAAAATATACCCCGCATGAATTAGTTTATGGGAAACCGTGCCATCTACCATCAAATTTAACAAGTACCATTGATCCTTTGTATAATTTTGATGATTATCCCAAAGAACTTAAGTTTAGACTTCAAACGGCGTGGAATGACGCAAAAAAATAACTTGCTGGAATCAAAAATTAAACGTAAAACGAAATATGATGAAAGATGTAAAATAGAAAATTATGTAATAGGAGATAAGATATTATTAAAAAATGAAAGTGGTAGTAAAATGGACTCTATATTTAAGGGACCATATAAAGTGGTAGATGTTAAGAATCCAAATATAGTTATTAAAGATAGTAGATCGTAAGTTTGTAGAAGTTCATAAAGATAGAGTAAAATTGTATCAAGGGTAAAAAAAAAAAAAAAAAAATTTGCACTATGTACACATTTTTTTTCTTTCCCCATTCGTTTGTGAATATAAAAAATTACGAACTTTGTTATTTACCAATGGAGTATTATTTGGATAAAGTGAAACCATTGGACCTTGCAGCTGTTTGGTTCAAATTACCTTTGAAATACAGAAATGAAGAACGACTGCAATGTAAGCTACCTTGTTTCAAGTATTACAATATGGATCATATGGATACGCATATTGACGGACCACCACCAACCCGAGGAAATTGTGGTTTTTGTAATGTGTAATTTGTATATGTATTATATGTAAATAGTTTAACGAAATAAAGGTTCTCTTGTATAACGAAAAAATGTTGCGTCTTTATTAGTACAAAAGGGTGAATAATGAAAGGGGTTGGGGGGGGTTGGGTTGGGTTTGTAGAAGAAAAAAAACAGGAAAGAAAAAAGGGAAGAAAGGAAGGAAAAAAGGAAAGGAAAAATGATAAAAAAGGGGAGGAGTCCTTTTAAAAGGAGCTCCTCCTTAAACTCCTCCCGAAAGAGGAAAGGCAAGAGTAGGGATGGGGGTGAGGTTTTGGGGTGGGGTGCTTAGTCCCCCCCCCCCGGTGCCGGCCAAAAAAGCATCAGGAAAAAAGTTCCCCCACTCTAACTCCGCCCCTTCCCCCACCAAGCCCCTTACTCCGCCCCTACTCCGCCTCCTGCCACATCTACTAACCTACTTTCTTTGTATAAAAAGGAAGAATCAACAATTCCTCACAGTTTTCTACTGTTCTAGTGTTTCTATTGTCCACTTTCTAGTGTCCAGTTTTTACTGTCCAGTTTCTAGTGCCCACCTTCTAATGTACAGTTTTTAGTGTCCACTTTTCATTATCCGCGCCACCTTTTGGTAAGTACAATTTACTATACTTTTACTTTCTAAAACGTTCGATTCCGAGCGGTGGTGAAAATGTTATTAAATCTTAAATACCTTAAGCCGATTTCTTCGATAGCCCAACAGTGCAGTACGTCAGGCTCTCGACCAGATGCTTCGGGTTCGATCCCGAGCGCTGGCAGAAATTTTTATTATTTTCTATATTTTTTACAGCTGCGTCACGATTACAATTCCATCGCCTATCGTCAATGTAAGTAGAATAATTTGAGCGTTCGTTAACTATAAGTAATCTTAAACACTTCAAGCCGATTTCTTCGATAGCCTAGCAGTACAGTACGTCAGGCTCTCCACCAGATGGCTCGGGTTCTATTCGGAGCGCTGGCAAGAAATTATTATTATACTGCATATATTTTTTTTTTGCAGCTGCTTCACGGTTACCACTATAACCGTTACATCCCTCGTCAATGTAAGTAAAGTAAACTAATTAAACACTTTATCTCAGGTCCTTCGATAGCCTAGCGTATAGGACGCTTGGATTTTAGCAAAATTGTTCGGGTTCGATCCCGAGCATCAGCAAACAAAAGTTAATTTTTTACATCTATCGCCAAAATAAGTAGAGATTAATTTTTCTCTTGTTTCTTTTCATTTAAACTAATAAATTCTTTTCATTAAGATGTCTCAAGATAGTTTCAGTCAAATTAATTTGACAGAACCGGGATTTTCTAACAGCCAAGAGGTTGAAATTTTAAATAATTTCAACGTTGAGTTGTTGGACATATCCTCTGCTGAGAAGGCTAGAGATTCCTGCGTCGTCCAACCTACAGATGAAGCACAGACGCCCTTACCAGTTCCGAGCGGCACGGCTTCCTCGAATACCGGTGGAGTGAAAAGTCTGTCCCTTCGTCAGAATTTAAGGAAACGTGAGCATTGGAAGAAGGGTGTAGGATTGTGGTTACCGAAGGATACATATAGAGAGCAACGACGGGAACGTGCTCGTTCACGATCAATACAACGCAAGCGTGCCTCCAGCATTAACGAGCACATTTCTGACGACACTCTTAATGCAATGGCGGTATCACAATTCTGCGCAGTAAGGACTTCTGACCTGTCCTCTCTTCAAGTTCCTTTAAACAAGAAAGATTCCTTGGTTGTCGCTAGCCATACTTCTCCTTCTTCTGCTTCTTCATCTTCTTCTTCGAAGATCGGTAATGTGCCAAAAGTACAGACCACAATGATTACAAGTACTTTACCTCCTACCTCTAACATTCCATCAACTTCTGCTGTACATTCAGAAGTATTAGGCAACCTTTTTTCAACCACAATAAGTTCTACATTGGAAAAAACTAAAAGCTTGCTTTTGGAAGATGTCAAATTATTACACAGAAATTATAGCAATAACCTTCAACAAAAGGTTACTCAGTTAAATCATTCTTTAGTGTATTTATTGCGGCTTAAAGAAGGGATGACGTCTTTTATGGCTGATGATGATCCTCTAATAATTTCTCTTAACGAAACCATTGAGGATTTGACTGCAGAGGTTGCGAAGGACAAACAAATTCTTTCTCTTATACAGTAACCTATTAAAATTATTTTCTTTATAGCTAATACATTATCTTTTAACAGAATGACAACCATTAGTCCTCGCACCTTGGCCAAACTATTAATATTCGAAGGGAGTACGTTAGTTATTCATATTTATATACATGTTTTTGCTAATTTAAAATTTTCGGTTAAATCATTTAAGAGCGGAGGTGGAGATGCTCAAAGAAGTGGTCAAGGAGTCGTCAAGCATAAAAGCAACGACGGTAAATATAGAGGCGGTAAATGTATACCGGGAACTGCCACCGGGTAATATAGAACCGCCTAACCCTTGGCCGGATGCATCTCCCACCTACTCGCCTGCACCGACGGAGCCGGTTGCACCCCCTGGCGAACTCGAGGAGGAGGGGTAGAGGTGGCTAATTATTATTATTATTATTATATTTTATTATATCATATTATATTATTACTTATAAGTTGAGTTATGTTTTTTAGTTCAGTATTACCCTGTTAACTTTTGAATGCGGTAGGTCGTGAGTAATGATTGTCGAGAAAGTAAAGTGTTCATCGCAACCGCTAACTCTACCAATAATTAATTTTAGTAAAGGTGCAGCCGAAGAATACTTTGTGAGACATAGTGACTTGTTCGGCGGAAAATGTAAACGAGGTATAATTGTGGGACCGTCTGGTGTCGGTAAAACGAATGTCATGCTATCGGTTTTACTTGCTCGTAATGGTCTGCGCTTCCTAAACATATATTTATGTTCTAATTCATTGTACCAAAATAAGTATGATTTTTTGAGACATCTGTTAGAACCTATAAAAGATTGTGGTTACTATGAATTTTCTAATATAGATTCGTTTATTACTCCGGAAGAAGTGAAAGAATATTCGGTAGTCATATTTGACGATGTTCCTTGTACTGGTCAGAATGTAATTAAGGATTTTTTTTCATATGGTCGCCATAAGAATATTGATTGTTTTTTGATTTGTCAAAGTTATAGCGCAATTCCTAAACAGTTAATTCGTGACAACTGCAATTTGTTGGCGTTGTTTAAACAGGACCTAACAAATTTAAAACACGTGTTCGAAGATCATCTAATGGCTGATATAGAATTTAATAATCTAAAGCGAATTGCCGATGCTTGTTGGAAGAATAGACATGGTGTCCTAGTAATTGACCTGGACTGTACTTTGTCTAACGGTCGGTTCCGCTATGGTTTTGACAAATTCATTGAAGTTTAAAAGTGCCTATTTAAACAGTACTTGCTTCATTACGTTGAGGTGCATCCCACTATGAAGAAGACGCTTGCTGTGGAACTTATCACTGCTCGCGAAGCCTTGCGAGACAAAATTCGCTCGTTAAAAGAGGACGTAGCAGAATCAAGAATTCGGACGGAAACGCCGTACTCTCCGATTACGAAACCATTAAAAGATATTGCTGCAAAAATAGAAACTGTGGGTTTGTTATCCGATTCATAACCACGTCTGTATCCGAAGGCCGAAAAGATCTCTAAAATGGAACGTTTCACGGACGACATTTCTGACATAGCATCCAAATACGAGGATGAACATTTTACACAAAAACCTAAAATTCCATTGAAACCTACACGCCGAAAATTAATCACATCTACTCCTGAAAAGAAAAAAGTAATTTCTACTCCAACTATACCATCACACCAGGTACAAGAAGAGATATTTGAAGGTCAACCGGGTGAGGATATCGATGAAGAGTATTCAGATTCCAGCGATGATACTGCAGCCCTTATAACCTACGGAAAAGATCGAGTGAAACGATTTAAAGATGAATTGGAAGAACAATTGGCAAGTCCCGATGTACAAGCTGCATTGGATATGTTTGATCCTTTACCCAGAAGGTATATTGTTGGTTTGGCTAAGGATGTGGCAGATGAGTATGATCAAGTATACGGTGTTCGTCAGACTCCGGAAGGCTTTTACATAGGCGTTAGCCCTGTTGAATTTGACGACAAGAATATTCTCGTTGGAAAATTTAAATATGCGGGAACCACTCGTTTATATGATTTATTATTTAAAAACAATCCTGGCAGATTTACAATTCAAGGTGTGCGCAATTATAAAGCTATCTTGCAACGTTCGAATGCAGCTTACATGAATTACATTCCAGAGGCAGGTTTGACCACGGAGGATGAAAGTCAAAAGTTTCAAGATATTATCAAGCCTATCATGGAGGGTGACGAACCCAGGGTGCATTGTGCGAGGTACTGGCCGAATCCTAAGAAAAAAACCTTGGGTGGTACATTGCAGAAACAAGTTGTTCCTCACGCTCTTATCGAGTACGAGTACTGGGACGACCCCAATGAGTTGGTCAATAGATTGCGATTGTTAATGGCTTCTCAATCTGCAGGTAATTCCGCACATGTCAACGAAATTACATCTATCATATCTGAACTAGCAGAGGCAAAGATTATACGTTAAATCATAAATATACATGCTTCATACTTTCTATTTTAAAACGCCAGCGACCATGAAGTAGGAAAGATGAATTTAAACCGGTTCGGAAGCACTCGTCCAGTAGGGTAATCGATAAGTTTGGTAAGCAGGTACATGGTCACAACATTGTTACTCATTTGAAGAAGCGTCGATATTTACGACCATCAATTATATTAACATTTAGCGGAGATGGAACTACAGATAAGGTTGATAATTATTTCATTATTCAAAATTTAGGATACGTTAAACAGTATGTTAACTATTTTTATGTTGGTGAAATTGTTTCTTCCCGATTTGAGGGAAACGTACAACTCATAATTGATGGGAAGCAATTCGATCCAAATGACTTAAATTATCTATCCTTCGGGAATAAAATAGTATGCAAGCCTACAGTAACGCCCACTTTATTGAAGCATCCATTTAGTGTTGAATTAGTCATTGAATTGTCCACAAAATGAGTAATATCAAGAGATCCCTTGTAAATGAGTTGCACGCGCCAGTACGGAAAAACTACAGACGCGGCGTGTTGTTATAAAGGGTTTAAGGGACTTATTTCAAGCTGATGTGGTAGGGATGATTCCTTATTCAAAAGCTAATGGTAATTTTATATATATATTAACCGTTATTAATGCATTTTCCAAGTACGGATGGGCTGTACCACTAAAAAACAAAACGGGTAAGGAAGTTACGCGGGCTATGGAAACGATTCTGTTAGACAAGCGAAACAATATACCGAAGAACCTACAGACAGATAACGGAACAGAATTTTATAACGCAAACTTTAAGAACCTTATGACACGCTATGGTATTAATCATTACAGCACATTTTCTAATTTAAAGAGTTCAATTGTCGAACGCTTCAATAGAACACTAAAGGAAAAGATGTGGAAAGAATTTAGTATGCAAGGTAATTATCGTTGGTTGGAAATACTACCTAAATTAATTCAGGATTATAACAACCGAGAGCATCGGACGATAGGAATGAAACCAAGCGAAGTAAACAGCAGAAATGCTTCAATTCTGTTGAAATCTGTTTACAATTACATAAAGACGGTCGACCCTATTAGAAAAAGATTTAAAGTCGGTGATTACGTACGAATAAGCAAGCATCGACACGCCTTCACCAAAAACTACACTCCAAATTGGTCTAACGAAGTATTTACTATACATACCGTTCGTAATACTAACCCCACAACATACCTTCTCAAAGATGCTTCCGGTGAAATTATTTCTGGCGGATTCTATAGAGAAGAATTACGAAACGTTAAGCATCCAGACGTTTACTTGGTGGAAAAAGTGCTAAGACGAAAAGGACAACAAGTGCTTGTTAAATGGTTGGGTTTGGGACCGTCTCATAATTCTTGGATCTCAAAAAGTAACGTTATTTAAGAAACAATAAAACAATTACTAATACACGTTAAATAATTTATTTACTATCTGAGATTACAGTATATGTATTATTTTGTATTGATTATTTATATTATATTTTTTAATTATCTATATTTTGTGTTGCATCATTCAATGACTTATGCCCCCAAGCCAATGTACTAGAACCATCCGGTAATATGTGCCGTTTATCATCACTACATGATAAAGCGATTTTGTTTTTTAATTCTGTGTACATTGTGTGATATTCCGATTTAAATACCTACATTTTCTTACGTATCAATCCACCACGTTCGACCACAGCTTTGTAATCGGTTACGCTCAAATGTTTATCAATAACATACTTTTTCACTCCTTTAGCCTTCTTTACGTTATCGTCGAGCAAAGTTATGCAATAAGCTTTGGCTCCTGTTCCAACAAATGAGGTGATACACCTATTTGGATATTCATTCTTCCCAATACCGGTACACCGCGGGGTATACCGTGTATATTGTATAACGGATAATTCGACGTGTCAAAGACATCAATATTTTCTTTTATATCCTCATATACGTTTGGTGTAAATATTTCTAGAATCAACGAATCCGTATCGGTGTACAAGAGGTATACGTCGTTTCCATACTTTTCTTTTAAATAACCATAGAAGAAATCGTACATTACCGTTTTCGAAAGCTCTAATATGCAGAATCCTACGTACAGCGGTTTATTATAACGTACTTCTGCGAGATTCAGCTGAATTGCTACCAAATTATCATTGAATACTTTTGAAGATTTGAAATTTGGTTTAGCGATCAGAGCTTCTACGCCCGGTTTCCTATGACGACATTCCCAGTGTGTAACTAATCTTATATCTACCCGCTATTCTACAATTTCCATTGTTTTACCGAACACGTTGTTATTCATCGACTTGTAATGGTTTTTATCAAATTCATTTGTCGCTTTCGCACGTTTTTCAGAATTGAAATCAATATATTTCCGCATCCACTCTGATTGTTTAAATTCTAACGCCCTATGAACCTTTATTAACTTCAAACCAAACTGTACACATTGCTTTAAGTTCATGTAATGAATGATGTACCTTGATTTATTATATAAATTTGCTATTAACTTTGCATTTTTTGAGCCTGGAGGTGCAATTCGTTCAGGACAAAATGGTAAATCGTTGTGTTCATCATGCAAGTTTTCCGGATACTCTAAATCAACTTCAAACACGTAACCCTTTCCTGAATCTTCATTCATATTGTCAATATCTAGCCTACGGATCTCTTCATCTGACAGCCATCGAAATCCTCCGGTTGGTAGTTTTCTTCTCATCGCGTGCCCATACAAATTTGTAGCGTCAAGATATAAAATATAGGATGTTTCTCTATTGGGTAGAAATTCCGGCATGAACTTGTTATTTGCTTCAGCACTTCTCTTGCTGCACATACTCAAACCACCGCGAATACCCTTTTTAAAGAAATGCAACATATCAATATCGGTTAGCAATTCCAATTTTACCCTAGTCATGCGTAGTAAGGCATCAAAACCGAAACCCGGTGATGTGAAATAATGACACGGATCCAAACCATAGTTCTGAATCGATAAGGTTCGAAAATTCTCAAATACATCCGCCAAAAGTAAAACATCCGACGTTAGATATATGTCACTATATTCTCCTAAAGTGTGACAATTAAACACTTTCCACGCTTTTTGTGCTCGACAGTAATTTTCTTCAGTTACTTCTTCATCGCATAATGTATTATAAAAACTTTTTTGATCTGGCAAACAGTTGAAGTTTAGCTTTTCGAATGAGTCTACAAAACAGTATGGAAATACTCCCTTTTGACGCACTAATCGAAACTGTTCTTCATTTTTAAAATGCTTTCTGATTTCGACACATTGATTATCTTCCAAAAATGATCCCAATTTTTCTAACGATGAAGCCATAAATCTATATGAATCGACAAATCTTAATTTCATCGACACTCTTCTTAGCTTTCCCTTGCTATCAACATAATCTCCTACGACAATTTTTTTTGAAAACGATATGTATTTCTCTTTACTTTGTGCTATAACTTCAACATCTTCCTCTTTTAACGCCATATCTTTTACGAACATGTGACAATCGTAATTTGAAAGATTATGAAAAAATATTGGTATGAAGTTTGGTAATTGGTAATTTATATTACACACACTATGTGCAGGCCCTCGATATAAGCCGGTGAGGTGGTCATGATCGTATACTTTGCTGCCAGTTTTTATCTCTTTCGAACAAATGTGACACGTATCTTCCATATGATGTATTAATTTTTCTAGATTTTCTAATGGTAACATTTCTTTTGGCTTGCTTAAATAGTTGTTGTATATACTTAAAACATCTTCCTCCAACTTGTTCATAAAAATTTGTGCTGCATTACGCCCTCGATATATTTCAAATTTCGATAACGAATCATCATAAGAACATTTAATATAGTATGCAAACGCATACGGCTCGTGTTCAAAACATTTTACGGAGTATGAATTCTCATTGTTCTTTTCTGTATTCTCGATACAGACGATTGGTATCTGTAACGATTCAAAGTCTGCATATACTACAAATGGTATTTTTAATTGTTTTTCAAAATTTTCAAATTGTAATACATTCTCCTGTTCTTGCTCTCCATATTTATTTATTTTAATATTTGTTGTTGGTAAAATTGCTCTTACCTTGCCGCAATCGTGCGTTTGATGTCGCTGAAGTTGACACTCTGTTGAAAAGAATATCAAACATCCCTCGCAAATAAAATTTTCATGACCATTTTTAGATGCTTGTGCTGACAGTAATCTGGATAAACTTTTTATCCAACAGTAATGGCTATTTCCAAGATCATCCGATATTAATAATAAATTTATATGTCTTTCTTCCTTTTGTCGGCATATGTACATGGTGATTATATCATAATTCATAACTCCGTCTTTAAAATATTCATTTAAACCATAGACATTTATCGAAACTTTGTTCTGCATCTCAAACTCGGGTATGTCTCGTAATTTAACCGGAAATGTTATATTGGAAAAGTCAAAGCCACAATTTTCATAATGAGGATACGAAGTTGTCCGCTGTGGTAAACCGTTCGGTTCACACACTGCTGATGTTAACGCCCAAGCAAAGCATGCATCATCAGCATTTTGGATATTTATTACAGCACGCTTAGCTTTTATATGGTACGGCAGATCCATGTAGCTCGAAGCTCTTGTGGGGTTATATTTGTTGAGATTAACCTGCATATACAGTATTTGTAATAGTGTCCACCCTGTATATAAATTGTTTTAATTAGTATTCTTCAAACCTTGCACCTTAGAGCGCTTACCTGAATCACTTTCTTGAAATTCCGACATTTTTGATGATATTTCATCG
The DNA here is from genome assembly GCA_036711965.1 of Onthophagus sagittarius. Taxonomy (NCBI): domain Eukaryota; kingdom Metazoa; phylum Arthropoda; class Insecta; order Coleoptera; family Scarabaeidae; genus Onthophagus; species Onthophagus sagittarius. Next base: position 67,407,589 of record JASERS010000004.1, read on the forward strand.
ATGAAGTCATTATAAATTTTATACAAATCTGTCGCTAAAGATGCTACTTTATTTTTTGTATTAAACGAGTTTATTTCCCAATCTTCTTTGGATTGCAAACAATACATTCCAAAACATTCTAGATTTAATTTAATGCTGCCATGAATATCGATAGCGCTTTGAATTAGATTTAAGATTTTTTCACGAATTCTATCCGAATATTCCTTCAAATCCACAAAAGTTCCCGGTTCGTTTATTCTATAGCTTACTATTTTATCGCCAAATGCCCCAGCAATTCTCTCAACTCCATCGTCAATTATTACAAACGCATTGCGTTTATGCTCATTACTGCGCAAATGTGCAGAATAACACTGCTTATTTACGTACTTATCGCACGCATCACATTTTGCCATATTTGATTTAGATATTTCTTCAAGTTTGATTCTTTTACCAATGCATGATTGCCGCTGATGTCTCTTCAAGTTATCGGACCGGGTGAAACATTTTGCGCAATTATCACACACCAACATTTTGGACTTTATTCTTTTTCACTTCTCAACGAATAACTACGTCCCTGTGATACTTTACCACCGTTTATAAACCTTTCCACCTCCTCCCAATTCTTGCAGGAGTTTTATGCAGGAGGTTTTTTTTTGTGAACATAATGAACCCAAATGATGCCAGGTAAATATGACTCATTCCTTTTCTTCGAGCAAAACAGCACTTCTTATCTGCATATATTTTTTTACATAAACTTGCTTGGGCAGTATTACTACCTGAATAAATTTATAAAAAACCCTACTCTTATTTAATAATTACGGCCGATTTAAAACCTTTTTGCAAGCAAGTTCGATATACACGATTTTCAATTAGTCGCTTAAACCCTCCCACATTATATCATCCACATCAGGTAGGATGGGATAATCATTTTAATTAGTATATATTAGTAAATATTACAAGATTATTTTTCATTCTATCGGAAGACGACGAAGAGTAACCATCTACGAACATGTCTTAACACGTCAACAGAGCGTTATTATTTTATTCTCTGGTTTCCCTATTTAAAGGTATCACTTGGGAGGAGGTTGCAAATAATTAAAATTTAATTGGAAACTCCTCCCACATTACAACTTTTAAGGTTAGTAGGTTTGTAACAATTAGCCGATTCTAGAACCTCCTCCTCCTCCTCCTCCAACAATTAGCCGATTCTACAACCTCCTCCAAAAATTAGTAGATACTACAACCTCCTCCTCCTCCTCCAACAATTAGCCGATTCTAGAACCTCCTCCTCGGACGCAGGTTCTATTCAACATTTACAAAAAACAAGCAATATTTCGTTACCAGAAAGTAATCCAACGACAGAGGCCGATGAACACGATGCAGAACCTCCTGAAGTAATTAACGTACTTGAAGACAACAACAATGACGATGGAATGAGTAAACATCTTGAAGCAAAGAAAAGAAAAAGAAAACATCCACAGGAAAAAGATGAAATTGAGCTGGCAATTTTACAAAATATATAAGAAAAGAAAAATAAACCTTCAGATGACGATCGAAAAATGTTTCTTTTAAGCTTATTAAACGATGTAAAAAGTTTATCTGAGAAAAATATGCGACAATTTAAAATTAAAACACTTTTATTAATAGAACAACTATTAACTCAGCAAGAGCAAAGTGGTGAGAATTTTCAAATGCATGACTGCTCACCAATCACTCACGCTCCCTCACCGACTAGTCTTGCATCATCAGTTTCCACTATTTTTGATACCACCGATGGGTTCACAATACATAATTTGGATAATTTGCCGCCTTCTACTAGTAATATTACATTCAATAACATTCAATAATTGTATTTGTATTATTATTTCTAGAATAAATAAATAAATTGCACTAGTTTTGTTTTTGAATGGTGGAATCTACAATAAACACCAGTTCTTTAAAGGTATTTTTCGACATTCTATAAAAGCTTTGAAATTTAGAATCGTTCTGTGATAGCTCTTTGGTGGCAATAAATAATCTCTTGCCTGAATTTTTACGGATATAAGGATGTACCCAAAATTTTCTTTTACACTTTTGTTTTCTCTTACGAAAACGCAGATAATTTAACAAAAGTAACTCCTCTTCATCACTTGACATGTTTGCAAGTACTTAATAAAATATGCTTTAAAATTGATTCTTTTGCGGATCTTTCTATCGGATCTTTGCATCAGCGTATAAAAAGCATAACTGCATGACGCTTATGAACACGCCTACAACGATTGTTTCCGTGTGCGGATCTTAAGCGTACAAGATACATAGCTGCATGACGCATATTATACGCGTCTATGATGAGTGTCTCCGTGTGCGGATCTACAGTCGTGTAAGAAGCGTAGCTGCATGACGCTTATTGTACGCGTCTATGACGAGCAGCTCCGTGTGCAGAGGGCCTACGGCTTATCGCCAAATTTTCAATTTGTCCATATGTCGGAGAACAATTTGCATCAATTTTCCGTTCGAATCGAATTAAATTTGCTGGATTCTCTTTCCCAAAATCTTGCGTGCCCAGATACACCAAAGACATCCCTCAACGGCCCTTATCTCTTCATCAGTTATAGTTTCGGCAATTCTCAACGGTAAATATACGGAAAAACCATCCTCCAATTCAACAATAACGGAGGGCCATTTGTTCGATGCAATTCGTTTAGCCATCGCAATCGGATAGGGCCGATCAATCTGCAGCGATGAAAGCGAACGTTTTGGTGTGAAAACGTATGAACCCAAAATATTTAGACGCGACATCTTGTCAGTAAGAACGGTCACCTCAGACTAAATTATAATTTAAATAACTGATTAACACTCAACTGATTATCAAAAAAGCGGCAATAATAATTTTTAATTTCGATAAGTGCCTAGGTACGAGTTACAGTTGAAACAATAATGGTTAACGTTCTTGCAGGAATCCATACAATATGGAATACATACACAGGGCAGACATCTAGTAGAAAGATTTTTAATTAGTAAACATGAAAAGATTAATGTTTAACCTTCTTACCCAAACACGTAAAGTATTAGGGCAAGTAAATGAGTTTTAGATGAGGTTTCAGGTATAGTCAACGTAAAGTGGTGATGCTTACAATGTGAGCATGTTTCAATTTGAGTTATTGGCCCAAAATGACTCATATCTATGACATGTTTACTGTCGGAGGGATGATGATGTACTGAATAAATTTTGGTATTTTATTGAATTAAATTTAAAAAATTTAATAAAAATACGTATTAATCGCAGTAGAAATAAAATCTTGGTTTGGTGGGATGACGTAAATGCGGTTAGATAAAGATTAAGAGTTTCGTCTTTATAGTTAAATGCAATAGTCGTAAATTTAACATCTCGCTATTAACGTCGTTACCTGATAAAAATTAAAATGGCTTTAGTTAAACCATTTTCCTTAAAAGATTTAGCGGCGCAAAAAGTTAACACCAATATTAACCCTTCATCAGTGTGGTGGGGTATAACATACCCCAATCATTATATTTCTCTAAATATTATAGAATGTGTTACTACTAGCGCCATCTAATTTTTAGTAGCTGGAGAAAAGTACGTTGTTAGTAGAACGTCATCTATATTATAAGTGTACAAGTTCGGAAAAATAAAATAATAAATGCAGAATACGACTGGGGTATGCTATACCCCACCATACTTAACTCGTGAGTATACCTGACAAGTGCATGTTGAGTCATTGTTCATCTCAAATCTCTTCATGATTTTATGCGAAAATGTCAAAATACGAGTACGAAAAAGAACAGAATAGGTTATTAGCCTTGTGGGCGGAAGTTCTTTCCGATTCTGAATCGTTTATCGACTCAAACTCAGAAGATGAAGAAGTGTCTCCTCATACTGATATAGTTGCTGATATTAGAGAACGTTTCGCCGAAGAAACGAGTGAAGACGATACTGACGATGACGATCAAGTGGAAACTAGTAACACACGGTTTATGCTAGCTAAAGATGGAACAAATTGGTTCAGGGAACCAGGGAAAAAAACCATCAGAACAAGGTCTGAGAATATAATCACTCATTTACCAGGAGTGAAAGGTGAGGCAAAACATAAACAAAATCCAATATCATGCTGGTCATTGTTTCTTACGGATGACATGTTAGGAGACATTGTATTCAATACAAATATCAAAATAAACACTAAGGGTGTAAAATATGATACAAATCATAAATATTTAGTAAAGGAAACAAACGTAGTTGAAATAAAGGCACTGCTTGGTTTATTGTATTTAGCTGGGTTATATAAAGGAAATAGAGAGAATATTGCCGATCTATGGTGTACAGATGATACTGGCATAGATGTGTTTAGAAAAACAATGTCCCAACAGAGATTTGCCATTTTATTGCAATGCCTCCGTTTTGATAATATCGAAAACAGAGCCCAGAGAAGATCTCTAGATAAGCTTGCTCCTATAAGAGGAATTTTTGAGAAACTTGTTGAGCATTTTCCAATGTATTACACACCTAGTGAGTATCTTACCGTCGATGAAAAATTGGAGCCCTTCAGAGGAAGAGTTGATTTTCTCCAATACATACCAAACAAACCCAGTAAGTATGGACTAAAAGTACACGCTCTAGTTGACGCGAAAACCTTCTATTGTATCAACATAGAAGTCTATGTTGGTTTACAACCACCAGGTCCATTCAGGTTAAGCAATAAACCACATGATATAGTGAAACGTTTAGTAAGACCAATATCTGGATCAAAACGTAATGTTACCTTTGACAATTGGTACACGAGCTATCCCTTGATGATTGACTTGTTACACACTGATAAGCTGACATCTGTAGGAACAGTACGAAAAAATAAAACACAGATTCCACGAGAGTTTCTAAATATAAAAACAAGAGTTGCAACGAGTTCATTATTTGCATTTCAAGGGGATATTACCGCTGTTTCCTATGTTCTTCGACGATCGAAAAATGTTATTTTATTTTCCACTCTACATCATACTAATAATATTCTGCAGGAATCTGGACCAAAACAATTACCAGAGATCATTGATTTCTACAATTCAACCAAAGGAGGTGTAGATCAATTAGATCAGATGTCAGCAAACTACAGTGTTATCAGAAACAGTAGACGATGGCCTCTAACATTATTTTTCTCTTTTCTAAATACAATTGCAATAAATGCTTTCGTTATTTATAAAGCCAATACAAAACAATATAATTTTAAACGGCGGCTGTTTCTAAAAGATCTTGGTTTACAACTTATAACTCATGCTAAAGAAGCTGATGTGCGATAATTGTGCCAACACTGATAGCATGTAATTATGTTGTTGTAGTAAATACTTACCTAATTTATTTTTTTTATGCAATATAGACATTTTGTTAAGAAAAATAATATTTGTTATATTGAGAGTTAGTTACAGTTACGCATAGGTGATTTATTAAATAAATTCCCGTTTTTCCCATCTGTGAAATGTAATAGCTTCTAAAAATAAATTATATTCCAAAATTTTATCGTTGTTATAAAGTAATTGATGATATTCTCTTCAATTTATTACCACTGAAAGACATTAAAGATATAAAAACTATGTTATTATATAATAATTTGTTAAAAAAAATCAACTATCACCATGGGGTATCAGATACCCCACCACACCACTGATGTGACTTTACATCACCACACTGACGAAGGGTTAAAAACCGTGTTGATTTATTGTCCCTTTACCGCGATATACCGTGGAAGTTGTTGTTGAAATTGTGGGATACATGGTTCGAAGACAATTGGGACGAATTGGGCACCCACCCCGATCAAGGCGCGATAAACTTTATGAACCCCGATGTATTTCGATCTAAACTGACACATAAAGTGCAGTGTAAATTATTTAGAAACATAGAGTTTTACAGGTAAAGTTGAAATAAGTTTAAAATAATACATTGATAAAAAATGAAAAATTAAAAATTTTAGAGACGACCTGTTTGACGAGAACGCCGGCTTGGAAGATCCGAATTTGTGTGCGTGGTTCGGATATAATGAAACAGAGCACGGTAAAATATGCGGTAGCTGCTTATATGAATTTAATTTGTATATATCACGGAACCAGCGTTTCTTTCGAACAAAACCAGGATTCGGAAAACAATTAAACAAAACCCACACCATAAAACATACAACAATAAATGCAGATAATTTTATCGATTTATTGGAGAATGATGAGAATTGGTGCGGGCTTTGTTTACAAACATCGCACTTCAAGTTGCTGTATAGGGAATCGTGTTCCGATGAGGTGCATGAAATGCTGTAGCAGTTATAAAAATACAAAATCATTTAAGGTAAATTTTATGGAATTAAATTTATAAAAATTAAATTGCAAAAAATTACGGATTAATCGCAGTAGAGGTAAAGGTTCACGTCTCCGGAATGACGTAAATGCGGTTAGATAAAGATTAAGAGTTTCGTCTTTATAGTTAAATGTAATAGTTGTAAATTAAACATCTCACTATTAACATCGTTACTTGATAAAAATTAAAATGGATTTAGTTAAACCGTTTTCATTACAGCAGCTAACGCAACAAAAAATTAATCGAACCATCAAGAGCCGCGTAGACGTCCTGCGACTTCGCGAAAAATTGCCGTGGAAGTTAATACTGGAATTGTGGCAAACGTGGTTCGAGGATAATTGGACCGAATTGGGGACGCACGATTATTGTAATGAGAATGATGGTATGAGGTGTCGGACATTTGAATTTTTAAATTCTAATATGACCCATATGGCACAATGCGCCGTATTAGGAATATAAATTTTTACACATGAGTTAGAAATTTAAATAATGTCTATAAATTAAATACAATTATAATATTATTTTAGAGATGAAATGTTCTCCAATTTAGAATCGGATAGGAGAACAGAAGTGTGTGTGTTTTAAGGAAGGTTTATTACAAAACTGAACATGGGCGCGTGTGCAGCTGGTGCCATACTGATTATAGTATGGAAATTACGTGGGAGAGGGCTTTTTATGAGAATAAAGACGGGTTTAAGGAGGAGGTAGAGGGGGGCGTTAGATTAGAGCATGAGATACATAATAAGGACTGGGTAAATTTTTTAGTGAAATTTGATAAAAACGCTTGGTGCGCATTTTGTTTAGTAAAACCTAATTTTAGGATAATTTTAAGTGAAGAATGTTCGGAATATGTTTATGGTATTTTTGATAACGTATAGATAATAAGATGATAGCATAAATATATATATAATAAGAATAGCGTTTAACCTTTAACTACTCGCGCCGGTGTAAAATATACACCACCTGCACTAAAAATGCTCGCATTCTTCTTAAATAAACACCTCGCCCAGGTGCTCCCACCTAACCTATAATTGAAGTGCCCACTAGAACCACCGTCAGTCTCGCTGCGACAGCTCTAGTGATTACATACGTATTTAGTGTGAAATCTACAGTTGTTCTATTTGGTGTACGGGATACACCACGTGAGGAGTTATGTAAGTATATTTTAAAATTTTTTAGTTTGGTTGTTTGGCATAAAATATTTTATTTGCCATTTACTTTGTTTTTAGAAACAACGACTTTTTTTAAATACCTAAAATTAATTTTGTAGGGATAGGATACCAGTTAGAGATCCAAAATGTCTAACCGAAAATGAACTTGAGGCTATGGCTCGCGCTTTATGGGACGAAGAATGTGAAGAAGAAGTTGGAGGAGAATCAGGGACGTCAGAGGATGAAGCTATAGAGAACAGTGAGCACAACACAGAGTCGGAAGAAGAATTCAGCCACACAGATGATGAAGAGGAAAATGCAAATGGGACTAGTGAAGAAGACAGTGAAGAACATTTTGTGGCTAGAGGTAAGAAAAAAAGAATGGTGTGGAAGAAGAGTCCAATTTTAAGTAAATTTAGCAAAACTAATAAAAAAAATATTGTAAAAATTTTTCCTGGGCCTAAACAATATGCACGAGATATTACCAATGAAAAAAGTGCTTTTGACAATTTTTTTACTGATGACATGATAGAAACTATTGTTCAATACACAAACCTAGAAATTGCAAGATTACGAACACATTATCACCGGCCAAGAGATGCTAAAAATACCACGAAAACGGAAATATTAGCTTTTGTAGGATTGTTACTTCTAGCAGGAAGCAAAAAGCAGAACCATACACATTTTCTGGAATTGTGGACAGCTGATGGAACTGGATCAGAAATATTTAGAGCTTCTATGAGTTATAACCGGTTTCTATTTTTCCTAACCGCAATTAGGTTTGACGACAAAAGTACTAGACGTGAGAGAAAAGCCACTGATAAACTGGCCGCTATCCGATTTATTCTTGACCGTTTTGTAGACAACTGCAATAACAATTATAATTTGGGAGAACATGTAACAATTGATGAAATGTTGATTCCCTTTAGAGGTAGGTGCAGTTTTATCCAATACATCCCCAATAAACCTGCTAAGTATGGATTAAAAGTGTTCGTTTTATGTGACTCCAGAACATTCTATGTGAGCAACTTAGAGGTATATTGTGGTCAACAGCCAGAAGGGCAATACAAAAATTCAAATACACCAACTGCAATTACTCACCGTTTGCTTCAGCCGTGGAAAGGAAGAAATAGAAATTTGACGTGCGACAATTGGTACACAAGTTATTCTTTGGCAAAGGAGCTTTTGGAAGATAAAGTCACAATTGTAGGAACATTAAAAAAGAACAAAATGGAATTGCCGACAGAATTTTTACCAAACAAAACGAGAGCACTTGGATCGTCCGTCTTTGGATTTCAAAAAGACGTCACTATTGTGTCTTATGCTCCCAAAAAAAAATAAAGCTGTAATTTTGCTTTCCACTATGCATTGTGATGCTGCAATTCACCCTGTAACCAATAAGCCAGATATTATAATGGACTACAACAGTTGTAAAGGAGGCGTCGATACTGTGGACAAAATGTGTGGCACGTACTGCGTTCTCAGAAGAACGAGAAGATGGCCTTTAGTTTTATTTTTTCAGTTGGTGAACATTGCAGGTATAAACAGTCAAATATTATATAACGCCATACACATCGAGGATGGGCACAAATACAGAAGAGTTTTTCTAAAAGAATTGGCGATGTCTTTGATCAAGCCACACCTTTCAGAAAGAGCTACCATAAGGACATTACCTTTGGATATCCAACGTTTCCTGAATAAGTACAAATCTCCTCAAGAGGAACATGAACAAGAGCCTCCAACAAAAGTACGAGGAAGGTGCTTTTATTGTGGAAGGCAGAAAAACAGAGTAACAACAATTTCGTGCCATACATGTCGCAAACCAGTATGTAAAGAACATGCAATTAGTATAATTACTTGTCCTGACTGCAATAACATTGCCGATGATGAGGAAGCTAGCGACTAGTCCTTTGCCCAAACTCTTGTGGGGTTTTGTTTAGTTTTGTACTTGTTTTCCAGTTTATAGTTAATGTTATGTTTCACATATTTCTGTTTTTAATAAATTTTTTATAATGCTTCTTATTCAATAAACGTTTATGTAACAACTCTACCATTTTTTGAAAACATCTGTATTCCTTTTACTATATTTTCAGCACATTTTGGTGATGGTGTACAAAATACACCGCGCAAGTACTAGTGTTATATTTCAAGGCGCGAGTAGTTAAAGGTTAATTATAATTTAGGTATATTATTTTGAAATAAATTAAATTAGGCAACCAAGCATACAAATGTGTTTAAAATTTTTATATAATCCAAAAAAAATATTACTTTACCTTAATTAAAAAATTAATAAGTCAATGAGTTTTTAAAATTATATGACTGAAAAATTGGTAAGGGGCGGAAATTTAGCAAAAAAAAACAAATTATATTCAGGCAAGCAATTTAATCTAAATAATATAAAATTGAAAAATTAATAAAAATTTAAGCAAATGAAATAAATACACTTACATTATCCCTGGAAACGGGTTAATATGGAGACATAAGCCCCCATATCTTTATAAAAGAGCCCCGTTTCCAGGGCGGTGTATCCCCGCGGTACTTTGTACCGCGGTGCTTCGCTATCATAGTGAATCGATAATTCAGCTCGCTAAAATTAAAATATAGAAATTAATTAAAAAATAAACCCCAGTAGTGCGGGGCCTACCTTAAGGTGAGGGGGCAATAGCTCCCTCAACCTTATTTCTTTATTTAATTTTAATCTTTACTTTTATGATTTCATTTCATACCACCTATAAATCTAACTAATGCGTTTCGCTAAAATAAAAAGATAGAAATTAATTTAAAAAATGAAACCTTATCCAGTTTACTATTAGACTTACTTTCAGGTGAGGAGGCGGTGCGGGGTGCGCGCTACTCCACCGATGTACACTGTTGTTGATTCTTTTTGATAAAAATTTTTTATACTAATGAAAAATTATTATACACAAGGTTTTATACACTAAACCATTATCATCTCTAATTTTTGTATTAAGATAATCTATATTTATGCTTAATTAACAAATTATTCAATATAAAAATACCTCCGATTTGATAATTTAAAATAATCTTAATAAAAAATTAGTTGTGAAGTAATTGCGGAATATTTTATCAAAATTAGTCTTTCAATTTATAAATTGGAAGACTAATTTTGATAATTCGAATGTTACGCAAACCTCTAATTTTTGTATTAAGATAATCTATATTTATGCTTAATTTACAAATTATTCAATATAAAAATACCTCCGATTTGATAATTTAAAATAATCTTAATAAAAAATTAGTTGTGAAGTAATTGCGGAATATTTTATCAAAATTAGTCTTCCAATTTATAAATTCGATTGCGCACGTTATTCAGAGTTATGGAGTTGTGTAGAGCTGTGCATAGAGCGGTAGTTGATATTCAGGGCTTTTATATCGGCTCTGAGTTAATAGTTAAAGAATTTACACTTTTCGATCTAATCACCGACTATGTGGTGAATGCTATCGGTTCAAGACTAACGATATTTAGAGCGAACTACTACTAAACACCACAAACTATCTTGGGGGATGGATGAATATGTCGATGGGGTTAAATTTAATAGACGATATACTATCGTTCTATGATGATGTGTATGTGAAGGGTAGTCAGAAGAAGCAGTTTTTAGAAAGCAGACAACTGTTATCAGTATCGTTGTCATCGGAGTTTAATAGTTAGAGACATTGCAACAGAGTTTTCCGAAGAATTTTCTGTGGAGGAGGTTGAAGATTGGACTAAATTGACCGAGACATCCAACCCGTGTTGGTTCCACAACGCCGCGCCGGTGCACAGTGGGCTGAATACGATTCTAGCTGGACAAAACCAAAAAAACAAAAGTTTAAATTTGGAAATTCCAAGTACATAAACTCTTTCTGAAAAGTCCATTTACCTAAACAGCACATATCCTAAACCGATCAAGTAAACTGTTTTGCCGTGAGGCTGCCTTCAAAACAAAATAATTAACTTAAGTCGTACACTCTCATTAAGACCGGTAACGCGTCATATTTACAGGTGTTATTTTCAGTAAGTAGTTAATTTTTCGTTGCAATTAGTTTGTGCTGTGTGTTTTTACAACTGTCAAGAACAAATTTCATCCAGTATCATCAAAATATATCCAAAAGTAAGTGAACACCACCCGTATTTCGTGCACTCAGTTTTTTTCTAAAAATAAATGAATGTGACATTTTTGTAGAATATAACTTTTAAAGTTCGACGAAGTTCGCTTTCAAATTTTGTACAGCGTTTTTATATAGAGTATTAATTACTATACTAAAAAATTGAGAGCCACAATTAACCACTCTACGAGTAATAACGAGTAGTAACGAGTAAAAAAAATAATTCAAGTTCAGTATGACTGCTGAAGTTATAATTACGAATCGTATGTTATACAATGTTTTGAAAGACAACAGATCATCTTTTTGGACCAAATCAGTAATAGAAAATGAACATTTTTTACTGGGACATATAGACAGTCTCTTAAAAATGGACAATAATCTTCGACCTGTGATGGATAGTCGAATTCTTAGTTTTGTGGTAAATTTAAAATCTAAATTGATACTATGTAGACATAGATTGGATTATTTCGAAGCTAAACATCAAAGTTGGTTAGACCGAGCCTTTAACACTACAAGAGGAGATATCGAAATAAAGTCTTCTAGCGGTAGACCGTTAACAAAGTAAAAGAATCACTAATGATTTCCTTAATCCGTAGTTTGTTTACTCTACTTGCTTTTATTCAACTTTCTCATAGTTTCTCAGAAGCGTCCGATCGCACCAAAAGGCGTAAAACAGAAGAACTGCGTGCTACAACTCCTTCAAATCAAATTTATTTCGCGGCAAAAGTGGCACTGCAAAAAGAAGGAAAACGTGCTGCTGCAAAATTGTTGGAGGAAGCTACTACAGCTTCAAATGATACCCCTATTAAGATTTTGAACGTTTATCGAAAATCTTTAAAAGGTACAGATAAAGTAGTGCGTTTTACTGAAGATGAAGCTCTGGCACATATGATTAAATGTCGACTTACGAAAGAATCATACAAAATTACAAGATTAGCAATGAAGGAACGAAAAGCTGATGTTTTTCCTTCGTATGACAAAATTCGGGCAGCTAAGCGACGATGTTACCCTTCAAACGACGACATAAATATTACAAACTTAGGTAAAGTAAATATGAAAAACAGTAATTTTTACAATTAACATATTCGAATTAAATACTTATGTATAATTTTAATCTATATGGCTTTTAGGCGCTTCAATAAAATTACAAAGCCTATTAAATTTAACGTGCCAGCGCCTATTCGAAACATTAATTTTTCCAGTGGATGAAGTATATGCTCAACAATTTGAAAAGTTCGAATTTTTATTTAAATGGGGATGTGATGGAACTTCTGGTGTTAATGAATACATGCAATTGTTTCACAGAGAAGACTCGAATGTTTCGGAAGAAAATGAAGAGGAACCAATAGTTTACTCCAACAATAGTATTTTTATGTTTTCTGCAGTGCCTCTTCAATTTCTTGCAATTGCAAATGGTACCCAAGAAAAAGTGATTCAATGGGAAAACCCACATCCTTCCTCGACTAGATATTGTCGTCCCATAAAGTTTCTCTTTGCAAAAGAAACCAAAAATTTAACAAAACAAGAGATAAACAAAATGAAAGAAGAAATCGCCGCCCTTCAACCATTAGAATATCTCGTTAACGGTAACACGGATAAAAATTATTTTTGGTCCTCTTGTTTCATTATATTTTTTTGCAGGAATACCAATTAAAATTCATTTTAAATTAGTCTTAACAATGCTTGACACTAAAGTCATAAATGTCCTTACGGATACCTCAAGCCAAACTTGTTATCTGTGTGGCTGTAAACCCACAGAAATGAATAATTTAGACCAAGTAAGGAACCGAAATGTTAACACGGATAACCTCGAATATGGACTAAGTACTTTAGATGCTTGGATAAAATTCTTGGAGTGTATTCTCCATATAGCCTATAAATTAGAAATTAAAAAATATAGTTTGAGGGGTACTTCTGAAGAAGAAAAAAAAATGTGTGATTTAAGAAAAAAAGAAATACAAGAAACCTTGTGGAAATCCATAGGCATCAAAGTGGATAAAGTGGTGCAAAGAAGTGGCACGTCAAATACCGGGAATGTGGCTCGTAGATTTTTTAAAAATGCTGATGAAGCTGCTGCAGCTACGGGTATTGACAAACAATTGATTTCAAAATTTTCGACGATTCTTCAGGTATATTTTGTCTGAAAAAAAAAACGTTTAAAATAACTTTTGCTTTTTTTCGGAGGTAGGTTATTTCTAGCGGATATCCCATAGATGAAAAGAAATATAACGAATTTGCTTTTAACACCGCCCGACTATTTGTCGATTTGTATGGTTGGTACAGAATGCCACCTACTGTACATAAAATATTAGTGCATGGGTCTCTTGCTATAAAACACGCGCTTGTTGGGCAATTATCTGAAGAAGCTCAAGAAGCAAGAAATAAAGATTTTAAAAGATATCGTCTGCACCACACAAGAAAAACAGCACGTAGTACCACATCTGAAGATTTGTTGCACATGCTCCTTATTTCGTCGGATCCTGTAATAACCAACCTCAGATCATTTTCTGGTATACCCCCTAAAGAACTTGATCCTGAAGCGCAACAACTGCTTCAAAAAGAAGAAAAGCACGGGATTATACCAATAAAAGCCCGACAATTTCGAGTAGCAACACAGAATCATCGGAAGATGATTCCGATTTTGAATTTCCGTCGGTTTAAAAACAAAACGACCAATAATGTATAAAGTTAATGTTGAATCTTCTTTTGAACTCAACAGATTTAGTGCGACGGAATTTTGAGACATAGATCTGTATTATTTTTAACACTAACTGTGATAAAATGCATTTAATTGTAATATTAATATCAAATACTCAATATGTATGCACTCATTTTTCTACATCAAGAAATAGATCAAAAGAAACAATTTAAATACCGAAAAAATTAACGTTGAATTTTGTTAGCACTTTTTTGATGTTCTCAGATGTCAAATATATCCGTTGAACACATAAAATAATTTTGTCCATCTAACATCCTAATCCAGCTCACTGTGCGGCGGTTTGCTCACAAAACAACGCTATAATTTAAAAAAAAAATTTACAAAAGGTTATGTTAAATCTTTAATGTAATTATTGTAATCACTATATCTATATTTAGAATTTCGTGTGTATAATTTTGATTCCTTACACATCCACCAACCATTCAACATACAACTTCCGTCGTGTTAACATGTACATTCTAAGAGTTATTTTAGCATATACGATTTGCCTACTTCCACCCCAAATTGCGATGGAGGGTGATAGAGATATGGAAATCTATAAATATCTCAACGCATTCGGATATTTAAACAGAAATCTGAGCGGTTTACATAATCATCAAGCGGGGTATACATCGATGGGGGAAGGTCTACGTAGATTACAGAAATATTTTCACATACCGATATCTGGTGAAGTCGATTTTAAAACTTTGGATTTGATTGGTAAGTCCAGATGTGGCAATAGGGATTTGGAAGACATTTCAGCAGACTCTAAACATGTGATACATCGAAAGTGGGGGATACCAACAGTTAAGTTGGCCATCTACAATAAATATCCAAAGGGGTTTCACAGCATTGTTGAAAGGGCGTTTGAGGTTTGGGCTAAACATATAGATTTAAAGTTTGAAAGCTCATTTACTAACGTTAACATTCTAATCGTGTTTAAAGGTTTCAATCATACGTGCATAAAGAACTCGGGGTCGATGTGCGGTAGTGTATTCAAAAACGGGGTATTAGCTCACGCCTATTACCCCAATATTAATCAGCGCGCTACTGAAATTCATATAAATGTGGACTTGGAGTTTGATTTAACCAACTCTACCGTGGATGGGAAGTCAACCTTTTTTTGGTAATGGTACACGAAATCGGTCATTGATTGGGTTTAATGCATCGTGTTGAACTTGATTCCATAATGCATCCCAACTATGGTTATATGAAAATTGAAGATTTCAAGTTGAGTAGCAGAGATATTGCGGCAATTCAAGCTATATATGGTAGACCGAAATCGTATACATCATCAACCGCGATTCCAACGGTTGCAACATTTTGGAGCACGACGCCGTCTACACCAAAGCCTACTCCACCGACAGTATTTAGAGACGTTTGCGATGTGGATTCGAAATTTTCTGGTTTTTTAATCCGCTACCAAACCGTTTATGTGTTTTACAAACAATGGGTTTGGTTAATGGATTTAAAGTCCAAACGACCGATACAACGTAATCCCATAGACATAAATGATTGGTTACCGACTTTGAGGGATGATTTACGTACCGTAGGCTATAGCTATAAAGCGACCAAATCACCTACAGGTGACCTTATACTTATAATGGGAAATTCGATATATAGAATTGACTTTCAGAGTATGAATGTACGGTCTGTGTGGTCATTCGCTTCTGCCGAGTTGGGGTTTAACAATTTTACTCGAGTTAACGGAGTAGTTACGAGTAATTACGGATTACCCTACATATTTTTCGACAATATGCACGCTATTCAAGTGGATTTTATTTACTTTAGAAAGGAAAAAGTTATAGTTTCGATTGGCAAACTGTTTCCGGGAATCCCAACTTCTTTCAATGGGGTTTACAAAGGTACCGATGGTATCTTTAATTTCTTTGTCGACGATCGAATACTCCAATACAATGAATATTTAGTAGGAGTCTATCGATAATAGGGATAACCTGTCCGTATATAACAATTTTAGATCAATTGAAATCCCTCCTTTCCACAATAATTTCAGCCAATCTATCAATTCCTATAAATTATTAAACGGAAATTTGTGGAGGGGGTAGGGATGATAAAATATATTCGTCACCTTCACGCATTTAAATTCAGTAGTATATCAACAATGGAGAGCGAAGGAGTGAGCGTTGTCTGTGAGGAGGAGCCCGTCTTCGATTATTGGAACCCCATCGACCTGCAGTGGAATCGGTATCGTGAATTGATAAAGAATGAGACTGCATTTATCGGTGAAACGCAATTTTCAAGTGAGGCTTTCAACATTAAAGTTGGAATTAGTGTCGCTAGAGGGGGTATAACTTGTGTAAAGTTTATAGTTAAAACATGCAAGGGTTTGGAATCTCAGTCACATCAAATTACATTTTTACGTCAAGATTGGGAGCAACTAATTTCTACCCTGAAACTAATGCGTTTCAATGTGGACGTTTTCCCGCAGACCCTGCTATTGGCTGAAGGGAACCTAAAGATCGAATTTAACGATGACGATTACCTATATCTAACATATGAGATTGAGGATCCTGAAAGTAACGTATTTATACCGATATTACTTCATTCAACGGACGCCGATAAGATTTCAGCGATGGAGACGTTAATTAATTATAAATTGAATCTTTTGGATGAGCTACATTTTAGAGAATATATTAAATCTCTACAGTTGGACACAGTACACCTAAGGTGGTCCTTGAAGAATTCTGCTTAAATAATTTGTCGGAAATTAATATCTATGTGATGCAATACTTGGAAAGAATATACTCCACTTCGGCTTCCGCTTGATCACGTGATCGCTGCGTGTAAGCTTCCTGCCACGCCCAAGTAAGTTCTACTGGATCACGTGATCATGTCGTGTAACTTCCTAATTGGGTGTCAATTAGCTTCTACTTGATCACGTGAACACCGCGTGTAAGCTTCCTGCCGCAGACAGGATCACGTGACCACTGTGTGATAACGTCTAGTACAACTCTAAAGACAAGTCTAGCGACGCATTAGTTCAGTATTCGCATCGATCGCGGACATTTATCCTAAACTCTCTCCAAAATGTTTCCATGCGAAAAATGTGATAACGTGTTTACCCTTAAACACAACCTCACCCGGGATTTACGTGTGAAACATGGCGATGTGCGCGAATTGGGCATTACCTGTCACATCTGTGAGAAACAATTATCGCGAGTTGATGCATTGAACTATCACATCAGAACGGTCCATGGGGTAAATGTTCAACGTAAGCGTTATGTAACACCACCGCCGCCTTTAAAAACAACATCACCTCCTCCACTTAAATGCCGACCCTTCACGTCGTTGGAAAAATCCAGGTTCAGTCCAACGGGCATCATCATCGACATTGCCTCCTTCACCCAAGAAGCGACCACCCAATGTATGTCCGATTTGCGATGTTGACTTCATATCCGCCACCCACCTACGAGCGCATCTCAGATTGGAGCATACATCGCCGGTCGAGGGTGAAGAGCGCATCGATAGACTGGAGACGTGTTTTAAAGGCAGTGTTTGCACATATAGAATCGCCGATGTATTACCCGATGGTGATATACCAACGTTCTTAACACGATCGGAAGCACCCGTTAAACGGCTGATGGAGGGAGTCTAGATCGATATGGTCCCTCAATAAAGGCTCAAATTGAGTTTCTGGCGAATTTTGTTAAAGCCGCGTTTGATGAGAATGGAGATGAGGATGTGGTGATGTCGGAGAAAAATTTCAATTGTAAATTTCGAGTTATTTCATCGGGTACAGATTTGCATGAGGCGTACGTTGGAATGTATCGGGAAATTTTAACGCAAACCAAAGAATTTCAAGAACGTGACTCTGGATAGACCTTCTTCGTATCACACCTCCTCCTTAACATTAACAAATTTGAACCGATACCCGGATCATCGTATATACGTCTACCTAAGGTGATTTCCGAAAAACATGCGTGCGTGAATATTAAAAACTGAGGACGATGCATGCCTAGCGTGGCGTTTGACGGCGGCTCTTCATCCGGCTGAAATTAGTCGAGACCGGACTTCAAGCTACCCCCATTATAGTGACGTCCTTAATTTAGAAGGTATTACGTTCCCGGTTAATTTAAGAGATATTGTTAAGATAGAAAAATTAAATAATTTAAGTATTAACGTTTACGAGTTATTAAATAGTAGTAAGGATAAATTCACGGTGGAAGGGCAATTTATTTTACTAAACAGCGACGCGATATTCATATAAATTTACTTTATTTATATGAAAACGGTAAAGGTCATTTCGTATTAATTCAAAATCTTTCAAGGCTAATTTCAAAGCAAATATTTAACCATGGTCATTCTGTACACCTTTGCGATGGATGCTTAACGCGATTTTCATCACATGAACGGTTAAACGCACATCAACTGCATGATTGCAATCATGTAATGACCGTTTTACCTAAAACTGATTTAAAATCAAAACCAAATTTTTTCGGCTTATACACCCCCCAGAATATTTTAGAATTTAATAATTTTAAATTCACTCAGATGGCTCCTTTTGTTATATACGCTGATTTTGAATCGATACTAAAACCTATCGATTATTGTAAACAGAGTAGTTCTAAATCTTTTACGGAAAAGATTGAAATGCATCAACCCTATAGTTTTGCTTATTATATCGTTTTTACTATTGATAATAGTTTCAACAAATTTGAAACGTATACGGGACCGGATGCAGCGCAAGTTTTTATATCTAAATTAATCGATGATGTCAAATTTATCTATAACGAATATTTTAAAACCGTAAAACCAATTCTGCCTTTAACGGCCGATGAGCAACGGAATTTTGATTCAGCTGAAAATTGTTTTATTTGTAAAAATCCTTTTACTTCAGAACAGGTAAAAGTTCGCGACCATTGTCACATAAGCGGTAAATACCGAGGCCCCGCTCGTACAAATTGTAATCTAAATTTTAAACTTCAAAATTTTATTCCGATACTTTTTCACAATTTTAGAGGTTATGATTGCCATTTATTTATTAAGGAAATGACTGATGCTGATAATGATGGACTTGATGTATTACCGAACAATAAAGAAAAATACATCAGTTTTAGTAAAAGAGTGTTGGTTGATAGAGAATTTGACGTTTACCTATGAAAGTAACAGCAACTGAAGAAGTAAAATTAGATCGTTTGAAAGAGCGTTTATGGGGTATTCCCCAAAATACAACGGAACAACAAAAAGCATTAAAAGAATTACCCACAACTTTGTGTGTATTTCGTAGTTTACCGTTTTATACGTCTGTTGGTTGTCCGGCCGGAGGAAGGCCTTTTGCTGATACATGGCCTGATATTTCAAAACATATTGATCAATGGGAATTTAGTGGAATGATAAATAAGTCTGTATTAGATTATTCGTATTCTCCAAAGAATGGTATAATCAAAACTTATCCTTTTACACGTATGTATGGGGGAGATGATTATGATACATGTAGATATTATGCCGGTAATGTACCTTTAACAAGTTTTGAAACGAATGTTAGTAATAATAATGATAATGGAGCTGGAATAAATTTAAATGTAAAACATTGTGAAGTTACACATAATGAAAAATTTGATTATGAACAACATATAGAAAAATATGGTAGTTTTAATCCTGGTGGTTCGCAAAGTTATTTAATTCAACCTTCAGCACATGTTGGTATTAATGGAGTACAAGCAAATGCACCTGATGAAGGTTTAAATTTATCGCCAGAATTTATAAATGTTGGAGCATATTGGTGTATTAATACAGAAATAATTATATCTTATGATGTTGAGAAGCCATATAATTATACACAAAATTGTAGAAATATGCAAGTAGATTTTATGCCAAAAGGAATAAATAATGATCCTTGGACATTACATAATTATCATGAATTGGGATATTATACCAATGCTGCAAAAAAATAGAAGGTTCGAGTGGGAGCACCTCGGATAATCGAAATATGATTGAAAAGATTATTGAGGAAGGTTTACCAAAGAATAATTATAGAATTACAAAAGTTGGTTTAGGTACTTTATTTGAAAGTTCGGATCGTGCTCCTTTCATAATAGAAAGTAATAGGTTATCAGATCGAGATATTAATTGGATACAAGATAGTTTTGATTATTATATATTCTAATGAAAGATTTGTAGGTAGTAAATATTTAGATAGATACAGTAGGGCCCCGACATTCGCGGCTTCAAATTACACGGATTCGCATATTCGCGTTTTAAATTTTGCTGCCTTTTTCAACATTCACGACTCGATTATTCGCGAATACATAGCAAGTATGTATGTCATTTTTTAAAAATTTAAAACGAAGTTTACCGTAGGTTTACTGTACAAGCAACCAGCTTCACATATGCGTTTCTCTGGGAATCCCTCATTTATGATCGATTTTAATGTTTGTGTTAGGTGCTTATTTTTGTGTTCTGTATTTCGTTCAGGTTAGTGTTTCGCCCGTTTTTTTACTGTAATTTTATAAACAATAAATTAATCTCACAACAGTACTCAAAATGGGTACAAAAAGGCCTGCGATGGAAATAAATTTAATTGCCAAACGTGCAAAGTCAGTTATGACTCTAGAAAGAAAAATTCAAGTTCTTGATATGCTCCGGGAAGGGAAAAGAGCTACCGAAGTAGGCCGGGTCTTCGTTGTCAATGAATCTACGATAAGATCTATAAAGAAACAAGAAGAGGTAATTAGAAATAGCGTAAAAAGTGGCATACCGTCATCATTAAAGGTAACGTCACAAGTTCGTGATGTTAATATTGAAAAAATGGGGAAGTCTCTTTATCTTTGGATAGATAGAGTAGATAGATAATGCCGATTCTGGAGCGGAAGTCCTCCGGGAGGATCGGAGGATCGGAGGATCGGGCGACGGTGGCGCCACCTAGCGGTGAGTAGTGAAACTAAGCATGCGGCGGGCGGTGGAACTACTGAAGTTAGTCCTCAGAGGATCGGTCGATGGTGGCGCCACCTAGCGGCGGGCGGCCGAACTTCTGAAACTAGTCCTCCGAAAATCCCCAGAGGAACCTTCCTCAAGTACCGGTCGACGGTGGCGCCACCTAGTGACGGTCGGCCGAACTTCTGAAGGTAGTCCTCCGAGAATCCCCATAGGAACCTTCCTCAAGTCCCGGTTGACGGTGGCGCCGCCTGACGGTGGGCGACGGAATTTCTGGAACTGGTCCTCAGAGGATCGGTCGACGGTGTCGCCAAACGGGATCGTCAAGGAAATAGGTCGCTGTCCGACCGACCGACCGACGTTTCGATCCTCCTCGAGGACGACGATGATGATGATGATGTCACCTACCAACCGACGCACGCAATGTTGCGCAATGTTACGCAATTTTTTTTTTTTGCTAAGTGAGAATTCTGAAGCGGAATTTATCCGTGAGGAATGAGAATTCTGAAGCGGAATTTATCCGTGAGGAATGAGAATTCTGAAGCGGAATTTATCCGTGAGGAATGAGAATTCTGAAGCGGAATTGATCCATGAGGATCGAAAGGATCGATCGATTGATGGTTCCCCCACCCATTATTATTATTATTTAAGTAAAAGAAGGAAAAGGTTTCGATGGCCCAGTGGTATTGATGAAATATATAATACTTACTTATTTAATGAAATTTACGCGAATTGAACCGACGATGGTAAGGTTAAATATAAATACTTTAAAGACAATTAACCACTGAACCACCGAAACCTTTCAGTTTAATATTAAAGACTTAAGTAATATCGTGATAGCTGGAAAGAGAAACGGAAGCAAACAAAAATTTTGTGTTTAAGAAACTCATTTATTACGATTCAATTTTTAAATAAAAAATGTTTACATATTGGTTTTAATAATACAATCACGAGTTAAAAAATACTAATGTCAGGATTATCATTCATAAGCTTTTTTTTCTGACCCATGTGTTGCTTACGTCATTTTAGACGCGAATAGACGAGTACGGGCGCTGTTGCTTACGTCATTTTTGACACGTATAAACGCGTCTAACTCAGCAGGCTCGGCTGCCAATTTTAAAACTTACTTTTTAGTTTTTTTTTAATTAAACACTATTGTTAATACTACGATGACCCCAAGCTAAAGTGTTAATCCCATCATTACAAATAAATCGCTTGGAGTCATTTGGCGAAAGAACCAATTTATTTTGTATAATTGTAAAAATTCTGTGACTAAAACTTCTAAAAGATAATTGTTTTTTTAATAAAACTGATTTTGAATTTAGGCAATCTAGATAGTTCTCAAACGCAATTTCACGTTTAACTACGGCTTTCTTTACACCTTTGGATTTTTTTGTAACTCGCCCATCGCCGACCCTATTAGCATATACCTTTGATCTTAAACCGATAAATTCTATCATTATCTTTCCACAATTCTCATCTTTCATTTTACCTAAAACGGCTTTATTATACAACGGGATGTCAAACTGATTATCAGGACAGTAATTCGATGTGTCAAATTTGTCTAAATTTATTTTCACATCCTTATAAACGTCATCCGAATTAATTAGTACGGTGAAGCTATCGGTGTCCATGTAACATAATCGAATACATTCACCATACTTCGGTTTTAAGAAATCATAATAAAATTCATACATTAATAATTTTGAAAGCTCTAAAACCGTAAAACCGATATATAGAGGTTTATCGTAAACCACGTGGAGACGATCCATTTGAATTGCCGAAAATGTTTCAGTAAACACTTTTATACATTTAAAATTTAATTTAGCGATTAAGTTGCGCGCTCCAAGACGCGGTCGACCTGCAGTTTCACCAGTGTGAATATCATCCCAACTGGTCACTAATCTCACGTCGACTCTTTTATCAACATTTTCCATTGTTTTTCCAAAAACCGAATTATTCATCAATTTAAAAAAGTCTTTTTCAAACGCATTCTTAGCGGATTGCTGCAATTCCGTATTTTTGTCGATGTAAGATTGCAACCACGCAGACTGTTTGAACGATAAAACTCTATTAAGTTTACTAACAATAAGACCGTGAGCAACGGCTTGTTTTAAATTTCTATAATGGATCACATAGTTCTTTTTATTAAATAAATTTGGAATCAATCTTTCATCGCTTTTACATTTACCATTAGGTGGTACAATGTTTTCAGATAGAAAAGGTAAATCATTATGTGCATCATGTAAATATTCAGGATATTCGATATCCACGTCCAAAATGTAGCCGAAATTTGAAGTATCCGATATATTATTAAAATTAAAATTTTTAATTTGGGTTTCGTCTAACCATTCAAAATTAGAAACGGGTATATATTGAGACATCGCCCACCCATACAAATTATTGGCGTCCCAATACATTAAATACCTTGATGGTAAATTGGGGTTATAATGATCCATATATTTATTATTGGCTTTAGCAGATCGTAGGGAGCATTGAGAAATACCTCCACGGATACCTTTCTTAATAAAATGGACTTGATCTATATCCGTCAATAATTCTAATTTAATTTTAGTAAATTTCAACATAGCGTCCCAAGACAATCCCGGTGCCGTATAATAATGAGCGGGATCTAAACCGTAAGTTTTAAAGCAAACTTGTCTGAATTTTTCAAATACATCAGCTAATAAAAGAACGTCAGTCTTTAAGTACAAGTCGGAATATTCTTTTAAATTTTGACAATTCAATTTTTCCCACACACATTGAGCATGCGAATATTGCTCATCGCTTATATCCTCTAAATTTAATTTGTTGTCAAACATACTCTTAGGTGGTAGTGTTGTATCATTTAGTTTATCGAAAGAGGTTATATAATTGTATGGGAATATACCCTTTTTTGTTAACAATTTAAAATGTTCAGAGTGGGGGAAGAATTTACGTATATTGATAAAGTCATATATTTCAAGGTTAGCGGATAAAGAATCTAATGAAGATGCCATAAATCTAAATGAATCCACAAATCTTAATTTAAAAAAAATATTTTCGTTAGGTTTATCTTGACTAATTACTCTATCGACCAACACTCTTTTACTAAAACTGATATATTTTTCTTTATTGTTTGGCAATACGTCAAGTCCATCTGCGTCCGCATCAGCCATTTCTTTAATAAATAAGTGGCAATCATAACCGCTAAAATTATGAAAGAATATTGGTATAAAATTTTGAAGTTTGAAATTTAGATTACAATTTGTATGGGCGGGACCGCGGTATTTACCGCTTATGTGACAATGGTCGCGAACCTTATCCTGATCTGAAATGAAAGGATTTTCACAAATAAAACAATTTTCAGCCGAATCGAAATTTCGCTGCTCATCGATTGTTAGAGGCGATATTGGTTTTACGGTTTTGAAGTATTCGTTATAGATAAATTTGACATCATCGATTAATTTAGCAATAAAAACTTGAGGTGCGTTGAGCCCCGTATAAGTTTCGAATTTATTGAAATTGCTATCAATCGTGGAAACGATATAATAAGCGAAACTGTAGGGTTGATGCATTTCAATTTTTTCGGTAAAAGATTTCGATGAATTTGGTTCACAAGAGTCGATGGGTTGTAGAATCGATTCGAAGTCCGTATATATAACGAACGGGGCCATTTGTGTGAATTTATAATTATTAAATTCTAAAATATTTTCATGGGTGTATAAGCCGAAATAATTGGGTTTTGATTTTAAATTTTTTGTAGGAATAATTGTTCTTATGTGATTACAATCCTTACTCTGGTGCGCAATTAATTTTTCTGCTGACGAAAACCGTGTTAAACATCCATCACAAAGGTGTATAGAATGTCCATGTCGTGTGACCTGATTTGAAATTAATCTAGAAAAATTTTTGATCAAAACAAAATGACCTTTCCCGTTTTCATATAAATAAAGTAGGTTTATATGAATATCGCGTCTTTGTTTGGTAAAATAAATTGGTCCTTCCACCGTGTACTTATTCGAATTTTTAACTAACTCATAAACATTAATACTTAAATTATTTAATTTTTCTACTTTAATTATATCTTTCAAACTAACGGGAAAACTAATGCCTTCTAAATTGAGAACATTTGAAAAATGAGGATAGCTCGAAGTCCGGTTTTGACTAAGTTTTGCGGGATGAAGGGCCGCCGTTAAACACCACGCTAAACACGCATCATCTTCATAATTTTTTATGTTGATGCACGCGCGTTTAGCATCGATTTGATGAGGTAAACGAATATAGGATGATCCAGGTAGTGGTTCAAATTTATTAACGTTCAGGAGCATGTAAGATATTGAGTGGAAAGCCCACCCCGACCCACGCTCCTGAAACTCTTCACTTTGACTCAAAATTCCCTGCATCATCTCATTGTAAACCTCATCGACATTTGTAGCTTGTGTAATAACATTAAATTTTGTATTAAAATTCTTTTCCGAAACAATTACATCCTCTGCGCCGGTATCGTCAAAGCCGGACTTAACAAAATTAGCGATTAGTTCAACTTGTACTTTAATTGAACCGAACCGACAAATGTTGTCGTCAATGAGTTGATTTACTACCCCGCGCGATCTTTGGAGGTACGAAGGTATATCGTCTTCCGGTAACATACCCGTTAATTTATAACAACAAACCCTATCTTTAAAACAACTAGTAATTTTCTCGACATCACATCCTCCAATATTTTTCTCGGTGTGATGTCTACGAAAATGGGCTTGAAGAGCGTTTACTGAAGAATACGTGTTTCCACATACTTCACATACCCTACGTTTCATCCCCCGACCTTTAGATACTGAAGGGGTTGGATGTTCGTCAGAAATTTGATTATTCCCTACCACCAAAGATCTTGAAGTAGATGGATGTGCAATGGGAATTTGATGATTTCCGACCTCGAAATTTCGTGCGATTGTTGATGACGCTTCACGTGTAATAACGGGGGCTGGTGGTGCTTCAATCACGTTTATTCCATGAACATTTCGTTGGTGTCTAACTAGATTGTCTGATCGCTTAATTTGTTTATTGCAAATTAAACACTTATTGGTAGTGTTAGTTTCACCCACATGTAAATTTTTAATATGCCGATTTAAATTACTTTTACATGAAAATGACTTTCCGCAAACCTCACAGAGAAGCATTTTTACTCGTTAGAAATGAAGTTGTACCAAAACAGGTGTTGGGTTTGATAAAGTCGAATGAAGAATGACTATAGAGAACAATGGGACGTCTGTTTTTAATGGAATAGTATACAAGGTCATCATGGCAACGATATAATTAGATTTGAAAACAATTTTTTTATTTTGATATCAGAATATATAATAAAAACAATAATATGTTGTTTTAAATTTTTTTATTATTATTTATAGCTAATGGCATATTTTGAAAAAATAATAAACAAATATAGGTACTTAAAACAAAAATTATATTTTTTGAAATTCGATTAGTGGAGTTTCTCGTCCTTTGATGACCTTGAATCCTTTGATGATGATACAGTACTGTCCGGATTGAAATTCCTTTATTCGATTTTCTTTCTCAAACCATTCGACAAATCGTTTGGGTAGAAATAAACTTCCTTCTTCCAATTCGACCAAAATTGTCTTTCCATAACTTGTAGTTAGTGGTTTTACAGTTATTATTTTATATTTGTTATCGATTTTTAATTCTTTCGCTTTAATTTGTTCTTTAAAATTGGCTTCACCAATCGTGTTTAATTCTCGTAAATCCATTGTCTGTGTTATAGGAGCACAAAATTTCGTAAAATAAAAAACTGTATGACACTTCTTTTGCATGAGAAGGTTGCAGTACTAATAGTAATAGCAATTAAATATCCGTTTTTATAACAACTATAAGATTCCCCTACACTCATCCCCTCTCCTTAAAAAAATATATTTTAGATCATAACTACGCATTTCACGGTAAATACAAGGTCTTCAGAGATGTGCGGTAGGTGTATTTATTCATTCATCTTTATTTTTTTTTTTTTTTTAATTAAGTGCGTTATAATTCGTATATATAACGTATTAATTAAAGTATTTGGTGTAGAACATCATGGTTTACACTATTATTTTATTTTACCCTTAGAAGATTATATTAAAAAAATATATACATACCTACAAATTAACGTATATTTTAGATACATTGTATCATTATAAATATGCGTTTCATTATAATAACTACAAAGTCGTCAGAGATGTGTGGAGTATGCATATCTCAAAATCAGGTCAGCAAAAAAGTGTTAACGGAAACGCATTAAGCGCTCTGAACTTTATTTCTCTTCAGTTGGTGGTTCAGATAACACCTTTACGCGTTAAAAGTTAAAAAAAAGTGTCAAAGCAATTAAAATGGATAGTAGTAAGTTTTGTGTATTAATTTTTTGTACTTATTTTTGTTATTATTTTTTTAATTCAGTTTTAGAATTTGTTACAATAGTGGCGAAAGCTTTTCACCCAAACGTAAGATTTTTATTATATTTTATAATTTATTATATTGTTTATATATTTGTTTTCTTTTTTAGCCGAGAATCTATAATGTAGGGCTAAATGCCCTTTTTAATTTAAAACGTGTGTGGGGGGGATAGATTAATAGTTGGCTATAATGGCAACTACGAAGACGACACTGATTATTTAATCGTGTTGGGGGTTCCTTCGAGAACCCAGTTCTATTACAGTTACTTCGGTAAGTTGTAAATATTAATATCTATATTACTACTTCTATTAAAATTTATTCTTTGAATTTTATAGACGCAGTTCCCGAAGGACTCCAACGTAAGTCATAATTAAAAAAATTTTAAAAATTAATATATACATATATATCTATTTTTTAGATTACAACGAGGACCTTTTTTAGCACGGACGAGGACCTTTTCAAACATTTTAATGATTTTTAATTAATTTAAAAAATAAAATGTAAGTTAAATTAAAAAAAAGTTGTTTTATTCCTTTAGAAAATGATATAAAATGGTCACATTATATAGAGTACAATTGCTTAATCTATTTTTCTTATGATTAACACAACAAGAATTAGTTTTTATTAACTTAGGTACATTAGGTTCATTTTCGATATTAACAATTTTGTTTACATTTATATATTTTTCTAAAAATTTCTTTTTTTGATATCCCTTAACATAAACGGTAGTAAAATCATCCTTAATGTGTTTATTTAATATTGTTTTAATATTTTCTTCTAAATCAATATAACCTTCATTGTAGCTTATGTTTAATAAATTGCGTTCTATCCAAAAAACTCCACGTTTCACTTTTGACGATAAAAGTTGATACGGAGTGGTAGGTTTGAAGAGAAAATTGAATGTTTCGCTTCCATCGGTTATGCTCATTTCCTTTGGTATAAAATCGGGTATGTTAAATCCTTGTATATCGATCACTAAAACGTTTTCAGTTTCTTCCTTCTTATGCGTAGAAAATCTTTCGTTATAAATTTTTGAACGATGTGAAGGTGACAGGATCGGATTCAGTATTGTTTGCAAGCGATTAATGTTATCTGAAAACCGTTGTCGATCAATCGCGCTAAATAACCAAGGCGAGCTTCTATCCTCTTCATCAAACCACTCGTACGTTATTGTAACTCCAAAAGTAACCTGTTTACGAGGCATAATTTTTTTTGTTTTATTTTACACAATCTTCCGGACGATACCACTCAACGGTTCGTACTGAATGATGTTGTCGTGAAGAATCAGACAGTAAGCCACGGTTTCCGAATCAAATGACCTTGAACACTCGAGTTCTAATTTAATGTCGACGGTACCAGATTTAAGTGATTCATTTTGATTCGAACAATCTATGACGAAAAGCGTATTACCTCCAAATTCATCGTAATCGAGGAGCGGTTCTGCTGCGTTTTTAAAATAAAAGCTCGACTGAAAAGCGGAATAATTACGATAAGCGATTACGTATCGCTTCTCGTTCATTTCAATGTTCATCGCATTGTACGGATAATTTTCCGCGTTCAAATACAATTTAATATTTGTAATTGAAGAATGATCAAAAATTGAGGCATCCTGTTTAAAATTATCTTTTCTATTATTTTGGAAACCGATTATAACGTAGCGCGGCTTTTCTAAGTTTGTACTCGTTTTTACAGGCCATATATCGGTTTTGGTTCTCCGTAAAGCCGGCAATTCGTACAATTCCCATTTTCTAAACGGAATATAAACTGGTTTGTTATCACGTAAATTAGATAGCAGTTGAAGTCGCGTTTCATCGTTAACGGTTACGTGTGGCACGTGCCATTCGATCTTTTCAATTTCGATAGTAGCTTTTCTATTACCGTCAACATTTATGTAGCAGTTATCATCCGTTCTGCTGCGCACCAAAATAAGTTCCTGACTGACGTTTATTAAGATCTTTTGATAGTCTTCGGCGAAACCCATTAAAAATTTTAACGGAATGCTTGCGTTAAATCTAGTCTCTTTGGATGTTGGTTGCCCCTGATTTAAGGGGTTCCATCCGGCGGTGATTAGAGCCCTCGAATCGTTTTCATTGTACGAAAGTAAGCCTTTCATAGTTGTCGTTACACCGGGTTTACTACATCGATCTATTTCAACACCATTGATTTCATAGCGAATTTGTTCAAAAAGGAAGGCATAGGCATTGTTTGTTAACTGACACTTATCCGTAGAAGTAGCATCACCTCCAACAGTAGTAAATTTACCCTCGATGTAGATTTCACTTTTACCGGGCAACGTGTAAATGTCCTGATGTGCGATGGATATACGTATTTCATCATTTAAATTGAAATTATTATTCCTCTGATAGTAAGTGTGAAATTCCTGTTTGGTTATAACTTCATCAAAATTAGGATTGTCGAATATTTCCAATTTTTCCATTGTTATTAACCTTTAAACCGAGTGATTGAAGAAACGCAATATTTTCAGATGTTAACTGCGTGCGAGACGGACGATTAATGCGAGAATTACATCCACTTCCCTCTTTTAAAGGAATTAGGTCGGAAGTAGTACGTTTTTTTTCGTTGTTAAATACCAAACCCATTATTACGACGATTATTATTATAATTATAGTACTTTTTTAAGCTCGAGTCTCACGACAATTGTTTCTCCTCGAAAATCAACCGGATCACCGTCTTGGTCCAATATAGTAAGAGTTATATTATCGATTTTATTTGTATTGACAGGTAGGAAAATGACGTGTTGAGGTTCAATGTTAATACTATAACCCGGTTCGACTTGCGGAGCAAATTCGTAAAGCGTATGCACCAGACGTGTGTTGTAGTAGGCTGCCGTTGTAATATTACACTCTATACGTATAGTAACGACTTTTATAATCTGCACCGGCAAATCTGAAGCGTGTTCCCGACCGGCCTCCAAAATTTTACTACTAAATCCCAACATTTTTCCTATAGAATTCGATTTTTTGAAATTGATTCGGTATTTACTCTTTATAATACATCTCAATGTATTATTATTGGGTTTAACCCATTATTGACCACTGTACCTGCCTGGGTACACCGTATATTATGTGATTTATCTGACATCTAACGTGCAATAGGTTAATTTATATTATCAGAAAAGCTTCAACAGTCTTTTCACTTGCGATATGTAGTAGATTCCTAATTGTTCATAGCAGTTTGAGTATTTACAAAGTTAAGTATTAGTTGCGTGTTTCGGTGTTTTTGTGATTATAGGAGGTAAGTACCTAATATTTATTTTATTGACTATAATTGTTGTTAAAAATTCTTCAATACATGGTATGCTGGTTTGCTACATATGTTAGTATAATGTCTGGTTGAAAAATCGTCGTTATATTGTTGTGTGTTTTGTATATAGTGTTACAAAGTTGTCTGTACCTATTTGAGTACAATGGGCGATAGCACGGTATGAAAGTCATCTACAATTTTTCAGAATAACTTCTGCTTCTACAATGGACTTCAACAAAATTCATCCGTCGTTGTTTTATGGAAAAAGATTTGAGTCGCTTCCAGCTGCATTAGATAGTATTGAAAATGCAAGACCGACCAATTCAAAATTCGATTTAGTGATAATTCCACCAGCCGTTGATTGTCAAACTGATGAAGAAGAATTAGACGATAACGATTTGGTTACGGCTAAATTACCCAATGATATCCCAGGGGAAGTAGAGGTGCAATCATGTGATTCAGAAACTGACGATATGTGGGATGATGAAGATAATATTCCACTATCGGATTTGAAACGTTGCAAAACGAAAAAACAACGGTTTATCGAACCTAATTGGAGTCGTGTACACATAAGCTCAAATCTAAATGGAACTAATGGAGCTGCTGTTCGTTCCAAGAAAGTGCAAGAAGAGCTGTCTGGACTAAATGCTTTACAAATTTTTGAAAAGCTATTTGATGAAGAAGTTGTACAGCATATTGTAACTCAAACGAATATATACGCAAAGGCTGCTAATAACCATACCTTCAACGTAACAAATGAAGAAATAAAAATTTTTATCGGATTTCTCCTGTTTACTGGTTATCATAGACTGCCTCGTGAACGTCTTTATTTTAGTCTCGATGAAGATCTTGGTATTCCGTTTGTAACAAATGCAATCAGTCGTAATAGATTTACCGAAATAAAAAAGTATATACATCTGGCTGACAACTCGACACTGGACACCAACGATAAAATGTATAAAATTCGGCCTTTAATGAATTTACTAAATAAAAAATTTCAACAGTGGGGGATTTTCGATGAATGCTTGTCTATCGATGAAGCGATGGTAAAGTATTTCGGGCATCACTCTGCGAAACAGTTTATTCGAGGCAAGCCAGTACGCTTCGGATACAAGAATTGGACGATGTGTAGCTCGAGTGGATACTGTTATGCATTTGACACATACTGTGGTGCTAAGCCTTCGGCTACACAAGATGAGTCAATATTTCAAAAATCTGCACTTCCACTAGGTTCACGAGTAGTCTTAGAGTTTTTAAAGATTATTGATGTGCCAACCGACCACATAGTATTTTTTGATAATTACTTTACGAGTTACGATTTGTTAAATATTCTTAGACAAAAGAATTTACGTGCTACTGGTACAATACGTGACAATCGCACAAAAAGGTGTCCACTGGTAACATCCAAATACCTAGTGAAGAAGGATCGCGGATATTACGACTACCAGTACGATAAAGATAATTTCCTTCTTTTTGTAAGATGGAATGACAACGCCGCGGTTACAATGGCAACCAATTACGATTCATTGGAACCGATGTCACAAGTCAACCGATGGTCTGCAAAAACCAAAAATATTATATGTGTGCAACAACCAAACTTGATCAAAACTTATAACTTATCAATGGGTGGTGTTGATTTATTGGATCAAGGAGTAAATAACTATAGGATTAGCATCCACGGGAAGAAATGGTGGTGGGTGCTGTTTACCCACATGATAAACATGGCTGTAGTAAATGGCTGGAGACTGCACGCATTAGCTAATCCAGACGACAAAATGGATTTGTTACTATTTCAACGAAATATTGCACGCCATTACCTTCGAACATATAAAAAGACCATTCAAAGAAGACCGAATACGAATAGACCATCAGGTTCTGTACCAAGATGCATCATAGAAGATCCCGTTGGTCACTATCCTGAAAAAATAGACAATCCCTTGAGATGTCGTCAATGCCACATGAGAGTTAGGTGGCGATGCGAAAAATGTAAAGTGACGCTATGCACGGAAAAAAGAGATTGCTTTAAAAAGTTTCATACTTAAATTAAAATTAATTAAATTCATAAAAAATATTGGTATATTCTAATTATGTTTACTTTTGTATATTATTTGTATTTTTCGTTAAATAAATCTCAATCTTATAGAAATATTATTTTATCTTTCATGAGCCCAGTGTACTCGGGTAAGTACACCTAATTTTTTCGGAAATTAAAATAAAAAATGATGAAATCTCTGTCTTAGTTGCATTGTTAGATCATATTGATCTAATTTCTGCAAATACCATATATTATACTTTTATAGGGAATCGGTGGTCATTAACCCTAGAATACTATTCCTTCGTAAAATTTACCGCGATAGGGTATTCCATCTGGTTTTCCGGTTCTCGGGAGTGATTGCCCGTTTTAACGATCTCAGTAGCTTCATAACTAGTCGTGAGCTATACGTCAGTGTAGGTGACCGTGCGCAATTGTTTTCCAGTATTGGTTATTTTGAAAGGTTGTCGTCAGTTTTACGACGGAATAGTGTTGACGTATATTCGCGATATTTGTACAATTTTCGAGAGATTCAATTTTTCTAACAAGTAAGAGAATTTTATCCTAATTTATTGTGTTCCGAACACTAATGAATCTTTTAGTAAAATGTCGTCCAAAAGACCATTGTCTGAACTTGAATTACAAATGGAAATTGAACGAATAATGAATGGAGAAGAAAGTAATTCAGAACCTTATAGTGATAGCGGAAGTGACTGGGAAGAAGATAATTTAGAAATTGATGAGTCTAGTTCAGATGACATTGATGATACCAATTCGGATGAGGATGCTAGAACTGCACGCCATGATTCCCCAGTATCTTCCACACAAAATAATAAAAATGTTTCCAGAGATGTTGCTGATGTACGTAGTTCATCAGTAGTACTACAACACGTTGAACAAGAAACCGATCAAAATCTTCCATTATCTAAAATACCCCGAAAGGAGAAGAGTATAATTATGCCCAATGCAACTAATCTAAAGGGAAAAAACGGACATAAATGGTCAGCCAAATTACCGCTAAGATCTAAAAGAACAGCTAGTCGCAATATAGTACATTTTTTGGTAGGTAGTAAAGGAAAAGCTAAAGAGTGTTTAACTGTTGAGGATCACTTCTTGCATTTTATTTCCAATGATATATTGGATATAATACTTCAACACACTAATGAAGAAATTACGAGACAATCTGCGAAATATGCTAAAGCCGAAACCTGGATCTCACATGTTTCTAAGGAGGAATTAATGGCATTTTTTGCAGTGCTGCTACTCTCTGCCGTGAAAAAAGATAATCATCTTCACGCCAAACGGATGTTCAATTCTGCTATTTCGGGTTCATTTTATAAAAGTTGCATGTGTTACGAACGTTTTAACTTTCTAGTTAATTGTCTTAGATTTGATGATAAAGAAAGTAGAGAAGCAAGAAAGCAAGATGATCCTTTTACACATACACGTAAAATATGGGAAATATTCATCGATACCTGCAGAACGTCATATACGCCATCGTCTTATCTGACAATAGACGAGCAACTTCTGGGCTTCCGCGGCAGGTGCCCATTTAAAATGTATATACCTACTAAACCAGCCAAATATGGCATAAAGATAGTGATGCTATGTGATTCTTCATCAAAATATTTAGTCGACGCATATCCATACTTAGGAAAGGGAACGAAAACTGGAGGTTTACCAGTAGCAAATTACTTTGTAAAAGAACTAACAAAGTCTGTTCACGGCACCAATCGAAATATCACGATGGACAATTGGTTCACTTCGGTTGACCTGGCTGATGAACTACTACAAGAACCATATAAACTTACGATGTTAGGAACAATAAAAAAAAATAAACGGGAGATACCCCCACAATTATTAGAAACGAAAGGAAGGAATCCTAAAACTTCAATGTTTTGTTTTGACCGAAACAAAACATTGGTGTCTTACGAACCGAAAAAAAATAAAATCGTTTTATTGCTATCCACGATGCATGACGGAGCGGAAATTTCAGAAGAAAATGGTAAACCATTGATGATTCTTAATTATAATGATACCAAAGGAGGGGTCGATACGTTTGATCAGCTTTCTTCAAATATGAGTTGCAGCCGAAAAACCAGAAGATGGCCGTTATGTGTATTTTACGGAATGGTAAATTCAGCTAGTATTAATTCATATATAGTATATTGCTACAATACGATTAAGAGGGGCCATAAACCTTTATCACGGGAAGGATTTATGATTGAATTGGCCTATCACCTTGCAAAGCCGTGGATGGAGCACAGAATAAGCGTTCCAAGTTTGCGTCGAAATCTACGCCAAAGTATTTGCGATATACTCAAGGTAGATGTGGTGGATGAAAATACGGTTCCTCAAGACAAAAAACGTACAATTTGTTTTTACTGTCCGAGCAAATTAAGGCGAATGACCACCACCTATTGTGTGCAGTGTAGAAAGGCATTTTGTGGAACACATCGTGGAAATTACTGCACCGAATGCGCCTCTCATTAAGAAAAATTAAGCTTTATTATATATTATTGTGTTACTCAATATATAAGTAAGATATCTTCATAGATTGTACATATCTTGTAATAAAAATGCGCTTTCTATATTATGTTTTTTTAATGATCGTAAAATTTACGACAGTATAGTATTCACGTACGTCAAAACCACTATAGTACTCTAGGGTTAATGGGTTAATGGAAATAGATGCTTTACCTAAGAAACCCTTCAAATAGTCCTCAATGTCACTTATCTCATACGATCCTACGGGGATCTCAATAACTTTATCGTCATCGTCATAGTAAAACTTATTCGCACCCTCAACTACGTTCGGTATTGAATTGTACGTGTGCAACCCGATTAACCCCAAAGCGTAATTATCTTTGGAATTTAATTCTATAGGTGGAAAAAAGTCGGCGGACAATACGGGACCTGTACCAGTTAACGTAAACGTATGTGACATGTTTCTCTATCAACGGGTTAAATGAAACTAATCGTTTAAGGTGTTCTTAAGTATTATTTATTAAAAATTCTAAACATAAATGACCGCAAATGATTTGATCGTAAGTTTGTAACGCTTCGTGATTATAAAAAATGTGTACATTCTCATTAACGTTTAAATAATTTATCAATTCAATAGGTGGTTTCAAATTTCCAAATGAATCGAAGTAATCCACTCGATTTCCTCGTTTTACATAGGCTACCCAGTGCGTACCCGGTCCCGACTTGGAATCTAAATTAACGACTGCGCACTCGTTTTTTCTGGGAAAATCCGGTAAAGTGTCTCTTAAGAATACACCCCTAAAACCCGATATATTTTTAGCCATCTCGGAAATGTCATAATTAGAAAGTGGTCGGAGAGGCAGTCGTTCGATTAGTTTTTTTTTCTCGATTGTCTTTTCAATCCCGTTCCTTGTTTGTATGGTTTGAGGTAGAGGCCGTTACCGTCTTTGTTTTTGGCGACTCCCAAACGGGCTATTGCTTCTTCAACAATTTTATTATGACGTTTCGATTCATTCATTTGGTGCCGAGAGGCTTTCGCCTTGTTGACTGCGGTTGCTATACCGGCCGCACCACCCGCTAAACTGCCAAGGGCGCTCAAGCCGGCGAATATCGGAATTAAGGGTAGAACACCGCCGGTAGTTTTAGGAACTGGAAGTGTTCTGGTAGCCGCCTTGATCGTATCCGGTGTTAATTTCGCCTTCTTCTTCTTCTTCTTCTTCTCATTACTGTTCCTCTTCTTCTTATTAATAATACTTCCTTTCACATTTTGTATGGAGGTTTTCCGAAATAATTCCAATCCGTTTCCAGAACGTATCTTATTCTTGTTAGCATTGCATTTCTTCTTTAGACCCATGCCCAATTTACGTTTGATTTTCATAGCATTGGCGACGACCATGGCGGCCGCTTTTTCACCAAAATTCGCGTCGTTCGCTTTAACTCGTTCCCAAGCTCGCTCCTCTAGCGCCCGGTCCGCTTCGTGTCTCTTCGATAGATCTTTGTTCTGTGCGTAAAATATGTCGTGAGACTTGCAAGCTGAATCGAGGGGGTTAATGCCGGGATCGCCTCGTGCCAAACGTTTTGCCAACTTCGTACCCGGTCCGCAATACGAATACGATGGAATGTGTAGTTCTACGGGTAACTTGTTGATCAGAGAATTAAGAATACCTCCACCTCGTTTGAGTGACGGCATTGAAATGATATATATTTATAGTTTGTACCACTATAAATATTTAGGTAAACGTGTGAAGTAAACTATTCGAAATGCGTCTCGTGAAGCAGAAACATGCCGTCCAGATTGTAAATTTAGACGATGATATCAAGGGAAAAGGTTGCAAATTAATGAAAAGACACGGTGATAATTTTCCGGATAGCATTCGTTGTTTAGTATGTGGACCATCGAATTGTGGTAAAACCAACCTAATACTTACACTGCTCTTCGATGAAAAGGGTCTCAGATTCGAGAACGTGTACGTCTACTCGAAATCCTTATACCAACCGAAATATGAACTTTTGGAAAATGTTATGCGCACCGTACCAACCGTCAATTATTTCGCATTTAAAGAGAGTGAAGAGATCGTGGATCCCGAAGATGCACGAACCAATTCAGTATTCATTTTCGATGACGTATCGTGTCACGAACAGGATAAAATCAGATCGTATTTTAGCATGGGACGACATAAAGGCGTCGATAGTTTCTACTTATGTCAATCTTATGCACGAATTCCAAAACATCTAATACGGGATAACGCCAATTTTATTATTCTATTCAAACAAGATAATTTGAATTTACAACATGTGTACGATGAACACATCGGTACTGATCTACCATTTGACAAATTCAGATCAATGTGTGCCGAATGCTGGAAGGATAAATATGGATTTCTCGTTATCGATAAGGACAGAGACCTAAACAATGGACGTTATAGGAAAACATTTGAATATCACATTCAACCATGATCGTTCTTATTTAAACATTACTTTATCAAAATATTCTTCATTCAATAGCCGGATGTCAGTCAGTCAGCACTGACCTATCTGCACGTCCGTCCGTCTGCCCGTCTGTCTGTCTGTCGGTCTGTCTGTCAGTCTACCTGTCTGTATCTCTGTCTGACTTGAGTAACCATGCCTCCAAAAAGAACCACCAAAGGGAAAGATAAAGTGAAACAGGAGATTATAAAAGCTAGTAATGCGATTCGAAGGAAGCATATGGCATTAAAAATGGGACGTGCTGAGCTTGCAGAATCTTTAGAGAAGACGTATAAACCAATCACAATGCCTCTTGAAAATATAAACATTGCTCTTAAGGAAGAATCAAGAGCGAGATCAATAAAGAAAGAAGAACAGAATAAGGAGACAAAACAAGAAGAAGAAACACAAATGGATCATAGTACTGCTACAATCAAATCTCCTTTTCGTTCTTCCCAACAACACCGAGAACAATATTTAAAACCACCATCGTACTTTATAGAATCACCACCACGAGTTGGTTTCTTAACTGAGGAAGAACATTTTACATCAAGTCCACCTGCGCCTGCAGAAGATGAGCGACCGAAACAATCGTTAGAGGAATATCGCCGACTTTATCGAGATATGAATGAAACAAATCCTCACATAGTTGATCAGTATCTCGAAGCATTCCAACCGTTAGCCAAGGAATACATCGATGGGTTTTTAAAAGATACATCTAATCAATATGATACTACCTATGGTATAACATACGACCCGGAAGTGAGTAAATTTAAATTAGGTAACAGTGTAATTGAGTTTGACAACAACAACGACATGATAATTCAGCAACAGAAATTTAAAGGAACCCCCGGACTGTATGAACTCGTTTTCAAAGTAACACCTCAAGGAGATCTTGAAACTGATAGGGTTGAGTACTTAAAGATTCTCGAGCTTACGAACGTACATCGTCGAGAATTCAATCCTAATAAACAATTGAAAGGTAGTACGTCGTTTAAATGGCAACATGTTATAAAACCACTTTTGCAAAAGAAACGCAAAAAATCCTGGACCGGATATAGTCTCTCGAAAAACAATTTAACTCTAGAAACGGACGTTAAGACTCCGTACCAATACGTATATTGGGACGATGTAAACGAACTCGTAGATCGTTTACGTTTACTGATAGCGTCGCAAAGTGCCGGTCACACTAGCCACACCAATGAAATTGCGAGCATCATTGAAGAATTGAGAGAAATTGGAATTATTCAGTAATAAATACATTGATTTGTTAATTTCAATTCAGTATTACAATGAACACTGACAAATTTGGATGTCACCTTAGTCGTGGTAAAGTTGATTTTGCCGTACAACGTATTTATCAAAAGCAACCGGTCGGATTTACTTTGACTGCGAACGGTGATCTAGACGTTGGCAACAAACGAATCGTAAACGTTGCCACACCACTTGATGAACAAGATATTGTCAATAAGATTTATCTTGATAGAACGATCGAAAAATTAATAGTATTATTAACTAGTAATATTACCACATATAAAAGCGACTTCGAAAAAAAGCTTGTTGAGTTAAAAAAAGAAATTGTTAATTTATACAAACATGATGATAAGTTATACGAGATCCTTGGAGTAAATTCAATTAAGAAAGATGGCTAAAGCTGACGTTGTAGATGAGTTGCACCGATCTGCCAGAAGAAATTTTTCCAGGAGACAAGTTGTCGTTAAAGGTATCGACGATTTATGGCAGTCTGATATTGGCGAATTTACCCATTACAATAAACAAAATCGAGGTTACAAATACATTCTCTTTACAATTGACTGCTTTTCCAAGTACCTCTGGACGCAACCGTTAAAATCTAAAAGTGCGATTGAGGTAAAAAAGGCAATGGAAAATGTTTTTCGTCAAGGAAGATATCCAAAAAATTTACAAACCGACCAGGGAAAGGAATTCTATAATCAACAATTTCAAAGTACAATGCGAACCTACGGTATTAACCATTATTCAACTTATAGCACCAAGAAAGCCTCAATCGTCGAAAGAGTGATTCGAACTATTAAAAACAAATTATACAGAGAGTTTAGTTTACGCGGTAGTTTCAAATGGATCGATATAATAGAACCAATAACCAACAAATATAATTCAACTATACATAGAACTATCCGAATGAAACCCTGTGATGTGACTGCAAAGCACGAAAAACATCTGCTATCTTCCGTTTACTATACCAATATTAATAATACGAACAAAAAATCGAAATTTCAATTGGGTAATGTAGTTCGTATAAGTAAATATAAAACAACATTTGAAAAAGGATATACGCCAAACTGGTCTACGGAATTGTTCAAGATATCCAAAATAAATAACACATCTCCGCAGACGTATTTACTGGAGGACATGGCAGGGAAGGTTTTACTCGGATGTTTCTATGAAGAAGAACTACAAAAGGTAAAACACGAAGACGTCTATTTAATTGAAAAAATATTACGTCGTAAAGGAAACAAGGTGTACGTGCAGTGGTTAGGTTTAGATAAATCTCATAACAGTTGGATTCCTAAAACTAATGTATTATAAAAAGTAAATAAATAAACGTAAATGTAATAAGAGTTTTTTTGTTTATTTTATACTTCTTCACTATGTAAGCAAAATTATTTATAAATAGTATCAACGATAACGTGAGCGAGGTCACCATGCGCTCCCGACTTCTAATACTACTTTTATTTCTTTTCTTCAAACTTCAAACCATTACCGCCGCCGCCGTTACGACAAGAAGGACATCGATTAATTGGAGGTGGACATCCATCTACATGGGTACTTTGTGTTGGAAGATTAAAATGTTTCCAACATGGTCGAAAAGTTTCTAATTCCATTTTTTGTTGTGGCGTTAATAAATCCCATTTATTTTCTAGCGATTGACTTCGAACTTTGGTTTGAAGTATGTAGATTGGAATGTATTGAAAAAGATTCGGTTCGATATCCTGTAAATTTCCACCATTTACTTCTAATATTTCAATAATAGCCCCAATTTTATTTATAACGGTTTCCATACTGTCAATATATAATTTGCAATATGCTAAACAAATATTTTTATTTATTATTTTACACTGGCCTAATTTTTAATAGCTTGAAATCGTAATGCACACTACTGAAAGCAATCTGTACCGCTTCCAACATATAGAAAGCATTTACTGAATTAAATTGGGATAATATTAATGCTTTTATATTTTCATTCAAGCCCCCTTCCAGTGTTAAGCATTCCCTCAACACGTAACTATAAAACTGAGTAAATCCGCAATTTTCCAATAAAATTAATTTATTGTTTATCAACTCTTTCATTTTGTGTAAATTATTATAACAGTCGTCTTCAAATACAATTTTCTTTCCTCTACTTATAAGATGAATTTCCTCTTTTCCTTTATCAGTGACGAAAACTTCCAATCGATGATTCATTTGATCAATGGTACCTAATTTTTCATCCATAAAGTCCTTCCATTCGTCTTTCGTAAAAAATATACATCTACTTCTATATGTTATCTTTACAATTGGTATAATTCCACCTGCTAGACTTAAACCTGTACGAACGCGTTTGGTTCCGGTTTTATTAAGTCCATAACTAGATTCACCGATTAATTGCTTTTCCTTCAAGATTTTCTTTTCTACATTTTTTACACTGATTTCTATAAATTGGTTGTAATTACAAGTGGGTACAACAACTGCATTATCGAATTCTAAATCTGATGTCTTTAAAGAGTTCATTGTTTATTTTTTTTATATTTTTTTTTGTCCATCAAGAAGCTGACGCTTTGTTCACGAACTCACTACACACCAAATTCAAACAACAACCCTACATATAGAGTTCGATTCGGGGAATGGGTGGGGGGTAACCATCAATCGATCGATCCTTTCGATCCTCATGGATCAATTCCGCTTCAGAATTCTCATTCCTCACGGATAAATTCCGCTTCAGAATTCTCATTCCTCACGGATAAATTCCGCTTCAGAATTCTCACTTAGCAAAAAAAAAAAAAAATTGCGTAACATTGCGCAACATTGCGTGCGTCGGTTGGTAGGTGACATCATCATCATCATCGTCGTCCTCGAGGAGGATCGAAACGTCGGTCGGTCGGTCGGTCGGTCGGACAGCGACCTATTTCCTTGACGATCCCGTTTGGCGACACCGTCGACCGATCCTCTGAGGACCAGTTCCAGAAATTCCGTCGCCCACCGTCAGGCGGCGCCACCGTCAACCGGGACTTGAGGAAGGTTCCTATGGGGATTCTCGGAGGACTACCTTCAGAAGTTCGGCCGACCGTCACTAGGTGGCGCCACCGTCGACCGGGACTTGAGGAAGGTTCCTCTGGGGATTTTCGGAGGACTAGTTTCAGAAGTTCGGCCGCCCGCCGCTAGGTGGCGCCACCATCGACCGATCCTCTGAGGACTAACTTCAGTAGTTCCACCGCCCGCC
This sequence comes from Onthophagus sagittarius, assembly GCA_036711965.1. Lineage (NCBI taxonomy): Eukaryota > Metazoa > Arthropoda > Insecta > Coleoptera > Scarabaeidae > Onthophagus > Onthophagus sagittarius. Next base: position 67,449,874 of record JASERS010000004.1, read on the forward strand.
GCATGCTTAGTTTCACTACTCACCGCTAGGTGGCGCCACCGTCGCCCGATCCTCAGATCCTCCGATCCTCCCGGAGGACTTCCGCTCCAGAATCGGCATTATCTATCTACTGAGGACCATGGTCGCAAAAATATACCATTAACTAGGGCTAGATTAATGGATAAAGCCAAGGAACTTTATCAACATTTTTCGTGTGGAATGGACTGTGCTGAAGACGATTGTAAATTTAAAGCCAGCAGAGGATGGTTCGAAAGATTCAAAACTCGTTTTAATCTCCATAACATTAAGTTGTGTGGAGAATCAGCTTCAGCAGATCATCAACAGGCTGCAAAATTTCCTGATGAAATAATAAAATTAACAGAAGAAAAAGGTTACCGTCCTGAACAAATATTTAATGCGGACGAAACCGGGCTTTATTGGAAACAAATGCCCACACGAACATACATTTCAAAAAATGAAAAGACAGCACCTGGTTTTAAATCGGCTAAGGATAGAGTTACAGTTTTATTTTGTGCAAATGCACGCGGAGACTTTATTACAAAACCAATGTTAATATATCGAGCAGCTAATCCACGAGCTTTAAAGAACAAGGACAAAGAAGCTCTTCCGGTCTATTGGCGAGCTAATTCAAAAGCTTGGATGACTTCTCAGCTATTTATAGAGTGGTTTAAAGAGTGCTTTGTTAAAGAAGTGGAGCGTTACCTAAAATCTAAAAATTTAGCATTTCACGTTTTATTGATATTGGATAACGCCCCATCTCATCCAGTAGATGCTCTCAAATTAGCTCATCCATGTGTCGAGGTGGTATTTCTTCCGCGCAACACAACATCCTTATTACAACCTTTAGATCAAGGTGTTATAAAAGCTTTTAAAAGTCATTACATCCGGCACATGTTCGATTTTGTACATGAGAAAATACAAAATGATAGTGTTTTCTCAATAAAAGATGTGTGGAAATTATACAATATTGACCATGCGATTACATCTATAAAACTTGCTTTAAATGACACTAAAGTATCAACCGTAAGTAATGCATGGAAAAAACTGTTGAAAAAAGACACTGCGCAAAGTGTAAGCGAAATTGATGAGGCAATAGAGAGAGCTGTTCTTTCTGCACGGTTGCTACCGGGAGATGATTTTCATACCATTGTACCAGCTGATATCGAATCTCTCGTCAATGATCAAGAGGAAGAGTTGTCCAGTGCAGACTTAGAAGCGCTACTAATAGAAAATGTTTCAGGAACGGATGAAGAAGATAATAGTAATTCCCTATGTAATAAATTAACGTTGAAGGAACTTAATTTATTTATACAAGAAGCAAATAATCTTGCTGAAAAAATAGTAGAATATGATCCATCAACGGAAAGAAGCACAAAATTTAAAAATGGTCTGAATACTCTTCTTGCTCCTTAAAAAGAGCTTCAAAAGGATATGCAACACAAAGCATTGCAACCTACTATCCTTTCGTTTTTTAAACCATCGTGTTCTAAAGCAATTATTATTGATGAGTAGAAATGTTAACTTTTATTTCTTTTTTTAGTTTATTTTGTTGCAGTTTGTTATTGCTATCGAGTTTAGGTTTTTTTATATTTTAAACAATTGTAATTATTTTAATATCTGTATTAGTTCCGAATACAAAAGTTTTAAGACCAGTCGTTTTATTTTGCAATTTTAAGCGTTTTATTTAGTATGTATAATTTATTAATTTTTGAAATTTTTAATTTTTAAAATTAAATTAAATGAAACTTTTGGCGTCGGTGACCATTTGGCGGTTAACGTGTTAAAAGAACATAGAAGTAGTAGTTTATCCTTCATAATATCTAGTGCTTCAATATTCGCGGATTCAACATTCGCGACGTATTTTTACAACCTAACCCTCGCGAATGTTGGGGCCTTACTGTATAATGTATATTATAAAGAAATAAATAAAAAATAATTAAATTTCTTTTGTATTTTATTGAAACATGTTATATGGTTACATTGAAATTTATATTTCATTTATTATTCCAAAACTTAAAAGTAAGTCATATAAAGATAAAGGATGTATTTGTTTGACAACTAATGATGGTTGCATAAAAGCTTTCCAATTATATCTGTACATTCTGCAGTTGAATTCATCATTTTTTGGAAATATATCGTAGTTACTGGTAACATAAATTGGTGTTCTGTCTATTTGTACTTGGTTTTCGTATTTTACATTTGCTGGACATTTGTCTCCACTAAATAACAATTTAATAGTTTCAAATGCATTTCTTTCATAATTAGGTTCATCCCATATTAGAATACGTTTGTCTACGCAATCGTTCAAAGGAAAATTGTCATATTTATTGAAATTTCTTATTTGTCCTTTACTGATTAAGAAAGCACTTAATATATTTATAAAGTAAGTCTTACCACTACTTGGTGGCCCAATTATCGAGATACAATTTTTTTTACCAGTTTGCTTATTAATATGTAGATATATGATTTCTAAAAAATCTTTAACGTTATCGATTGTCTCGAATTGATATAATAAAAGATCATTTAATTTTATGAATGAATCTTTTCTGCTATAATATTCATCTTCTAAATTGCCTGTAAGTGCTGCAAATAATGGTTCTCCATTGTTATATAAATTCATGAAATCGTGAAAAGTGTAATTGCAAATTTGTCGTTGAAAAATATCGCAACATATCTTAAAAGTATCATTTGATCTGCCCATATATCCAAATTTTGAGATAAGCCATTGTTTAGTTTTTACAATACTTAATATGGGCGATGTCGGGTGGAATTTGAAGAATTCCAAGATCTCCGTTGTTTTACTTCTTTTTTGCATTGTGGATCCTGAAGGATTTCTTCCTCCACTAATTGAATTAGTTCTAGAGTTTTCTGTGCTCGCAGATTCTGTGGATGTTCCCGGATTACAAATTTCAAATCCTGTGGAGAATATTCATAAATACGTTTAGTATTAATAATAAATTTCATTACCTTTATAACATGCATCCAATGTTGATTCTGTTCGATTGATGGATCTCGTATTATCGAACAAGGCGTTAATTTGATTTGTACTAAGAGATCTCCAGATTGGGTCGGAGATGTACATGATAATATTTTGTCGTGGTGGTTTGTTGAAGTATTTTGCAATATTGTGCCACCAGTCTCTAGAGCATTCAATGGCCAATTGTATCGATCCAGAGTTTCGCCGCTTAATAGGGATGCCACTGAGTATTTCGCATCTACACCATTTGTTGGTGTAATTCGTGTAAGATGTGGATGTGTTCAAATCCTTGTTCTGGATGTTTAGACATCCAAAAAAGGAATCCGTTGTGTCCGTTGTTGTTGAATCGGGTTTGAATTCTTTCAATAGATTGAAAATAGTCACTCGATCCTCCGACGATAATGTCATGGAGAATGTATTTTCTTTTATTAATTCCAACAATTCTATCCAAGTAATAATTGACTGGTTGTCCAAGTAATGTGTTATTATTGGTAAAAGTACTTTGATCAGTTCGTTGAATTCGTCCTTCAGGTAATTCTGTGGTAATTGTGGGTTTGTCGCCAAAAATTTCTTCAATAAAACTATAAAAGTCATCGGAGTTGTCCATAATAACGATGCTGTACTTACAAATTCTGTTAAGCCTAACATTCTTCGCAAATATTGGTATTTAAAATAATTGTAATATTCTCCTCACACCCTGAACACTTAGGTGAATTATATTGTAATGCTTCTTCAACTGTTATTCTATGTTTTTCTAATGTTACTTGTAATAAAATATTATTTGAAGGATTTGGACCGTGTTCATAATTGTGTACACAATCGGAACAAAGAATATGTATACTGTTGTTTTCAAAATAAGCGTATGTATCTATGCAAGTTGTTATACAACGTCTTGCCTCTGTAAGATAATAAATAATTGTTTAAAAATAATAAATTATAAATAAAAATTATAAATTATCTTACCTAAGTCGATGTTACCATTCAATTCAACCTGGGACATGTTTGATTCTTTGGTGAGAAATTTCGCTTTATGTAGTAGTTTTGAAGGTCAATAAAAAAGTAAGTAGCTAAACTAACATTTGAATATTTAAAATGGAAAAATACGTCTGTTTTACACTCACCCTAACCTAACCTCCCACCCTGCGTTGGGTTGGGTTGGGCCATGACCATGATACCGGTTAACCATGGTATCGGTCAGCCCAACCCAATTTACGTACCGTAGGCTATAGCTATAAAGCGACCAAATCACCTACAGGTGACCTTATACTTATAATGGGAAATTCGATATATAGAATTGACTTTCAGAGTATGAATGTACGGTCTGTGTGGTCATTCGCTTCTGCCGAGTTGGGGTTTAACAATTTTACTCGAGTTAACGGAGTAGTTACGAGTAATTACGGATTACCCTACATATTTTTCGACAATATGCACGCTATTCAAGTGGATTTTATTTACTTTAGAAAGGAAAAAGTTATAGTTTCGATTGGCGAACTGTTTCCGGGAATCCCAACTTCTTTCAATGGGGTTTACAAAGGTACCGATGGTATCTTTAATTGCTTTGTCGACGATCGAATACTCCAATACAATGAATATTTAGTAGGAGTCTATCGATAATAGGGATAACCTGTCCGTATATAACAATTTTAGATCAATTGAAATCCCTCCTTTCCACAATAATTTCAGCCAATCTATCAATTCCTATAAATTATTAAACAGGAAAATTTGTGGAGGGGGTGGGGATGATAAAATATATTCGTCACCTTCACGCATTTAAATTCAGTAGTATATCAACAATGGAGAGCGAAGGAGTGAGCGTTGTCTGTGAGGAGGAGCCCGTCTTCGATTATTGGAACCCCATCGACCTGCAGTGGAATCGGTATCGTGAATTGATAAAGAATGAGACTGCATTTATCGGTGAAACGCAATTTTCAAGTGAGGCTTTCAACATTAAAGTTGGAATTAGTGTCGCTAGAGGGGGTATAACTTGTGTAAAGTTTATAGTTAAAACATGCAAGGGTTTGGAATCTCAGTCCCATCAAATTACATTTTTACGTCAAGATTGGGAGCAACTAATTTCTACCCTGAAACTAATGCGTTTCAATGTGGACGTTTTCCCGCAGACCCTGCTATTGGCTGAAGGGAACCTAAAGATCGAATTTAACGATAACGATTACCTATATCTAACATATGAGATTGAGGATCCTGAAAGTAACGTATTTATACCGATATTACTTCATTCAACGGACGCCGATAAGATTTCAGCGATGGAGACGTTAATTAATTATAAATTGAATCTTTTGGATGAGCTACATTTTAGTGAATATATTAAATCTCTACAGTTGGACACAGTACACCTAAGGTGGTCCTTGAAGAATTCTGTTTAAATAATTTGTCGGAAATTAATATCTATGTGATGCAATACTTGGAAAGAATATACTCCACTTCGGCTTCCGTTTGATCACGTGATCGCTGCGTGTAAGCTTCCTGCCACGCCCAAGTAAGTTCTACTGGATCACGTGATCATGTCGTGTAACTTCCTAATTGGGTGCCAATTAGCTTCTACTTGATCACGTGAACACCGCGTGTAAGCTTCCTGCCGCAAACAGGATCACGTGACCACTGTGTGATAACGTCTAGTATAACTCTAAAGACAAGTCTAGCGACGCATTAGTTCAGTATTCGCATCGATCGCGGACATTTATCCTAAACTCTCTCCAAAATGTTTCCATGCGAAAAGTGTGATAACGTGTTTATCCTTAAACACAACCTCACCCGGGATTTACGTGTGGAACATGGCGATGTGCGCGAATTGGGCATTACCTGTCACATCTGTGAGAAACAATTATCGCGAGTTGATGCATTGAACTATCACATCAGAACGGTCCATGGGGTAAATGTTCAACGTAAGCGTTATGTAACACCACCGCCGCCTTTAAAAACAACATCACCTCCTCCACTTAAATGCCGACCCTTCACGTCGTTGGAAAAATCCAGGTTCAGTCCAACGGGCATCATCATCGACATTGCCTCCTTCACCCAAGAAGCGATCACCCAATGTATGTCCGATTTGCGATGTTGACTTCATATCCGCCACCCACCTACGAGCGCATCTCAGATTGGAGCATACATCGCCGGTCGAGGGTGAAGAGCGCATCGATAGACTGGAGACGTGCTTTAAAGGCAGTGTTTGCACATATAGAATCGCCGATGTATTACCCGATGGTGATATACCAACGTTCTTAACACGATCGGAAGCACCCGTTAAACGGCTGATGGAGGGTAGTCTAGATCGCTATGGTCCCTCAATAAAGGCTCAAATTGAGTTTCTGGCGAATTTTGTTAAAGCCGCGTTTGATGAGAATGGAGATGAGGATGTGGTGATGTCGGAGAAAAATTTCAATTGTAAATTTCGAGTTATTTCATCGGGTACAGATTTGCATGAGGCGTATGTTGAAATGTATCGGGAAATTTTAACGCAAACCAAAGAATTTCAAGAACGTGACTCTGGATAGACCTTCTTCGTATCACACCTCCTCCTTAACATTAACAAATTTGAACCGATACCCGGATCATCGTATATACGTCTACCTAAGGTGATTTCCGAAAAACATGCGTGCGTGAATATTAAAAACTATGAGGACGATGCATGCCTAGCGTGGTGTTTGACGACGGCTCTTCATCTCGCGGAAATTAGTCGAGATCGGACTTCAAGCTACCCTCATTATAGCCAAGTACTTAATTTACAAGGTATTATATTCCCAATTACTTTAAGAGATATTGTTAAGATACAAAAATTAAATAATTTAAGTATTAATGTTTACGAGTTGTTAAATAGTGGTAGGGATATATTCACGGTGGAAGGGCCAATTTATTTTACTAAATTTACGTGATATTCATATAAATTTACTTTATCTATACGAAAACGATAAAGGTCATTTCGTTTTAACTCAAAATCTTTTAAGGTAAACTTCTAAACAAGTATTTAATCATGGCCATTCTGTATACCTTTGCGATGGGTGTTTAACGCGATTTTCATCATAAGAACGGTTAAACGCTCATCAACTGCATGATTACAATCATGTAATGACCGTTTACCTAAAACCGATTTAAAATCAAAATCAAATTTTGAGCTGTTTGCATTCGAAATCTGTTTTGTGTAGAGAACAATTATTATTTAGAAGCTTTAACCATATGATCTTTACCGTTATGCAGAACAAATTGGCCCTTTCACCTAATGACTCCAAGCGATGTGTTGGTACTGATGGAATAAACACATTAGCTTGGGGTCATCATAGTGTTAATAGTAGGGTTTAAGTATGTACAATATATTTTAAATATGTATAATAGTTAAGTAGATCTTAGGTGTAAGTAAAATGTAATGTTTAATTTTAATTTCAATATATGTATTAACTTTATTTTTTGCGATTATTATTATTTCATTTCGTTTTCTTACAAATATTAAAGGGGGGTGGCGACGTAGTGGGGTTCGTGGGACCATGGGGAGTCACTTCCGCTCCAGAATCGGCATTCATTATCTACTGAAGTAAAATTTTCGCATTTCCATTCAACTATTCTTAAAATATTTTTTCTATGATACCAAGTCGAACCTATCCTATTGAAATTTTGCGGCACTCAAATCACTGGATGGTCTACTGATAATAGTTGAACTTCTTGTAGATATGTTCACGAAAATCACTTTTTAGACGCATCCGTGGCAGGCTGTTTTAATCACTTTTTAGGGTATAATACGTTGTTAGTAAGTGTTTTCTTTTCACCTCAATAACCAACAGATTTGAGTAACAAATGTTCATAATTTCATAACTGTACATTGAATTTTCAATTTGCTGCAATTTTTCGAATGTGAAGCTAAATACACTAAAACTGAAAAATTTGGTCTAATATCTTAAGAAACTCATCGTAAAGGTAAGAACCATCAGCATATCCAGTTTAAGTTTAAAAAAAAAACGTTGTTTATAGCGTTGTAGTAAATCTTTGTCCGCAGGTATAACCAAGAAATACAGCCAAAAAGATCATCGTACATGCGTCTGCCTAAGGTAATTGATGAAAAACATGCGTGCATCAACATCAAAAACTACGAGGACGATGCATGCCTGGCTTGGCGTTTGACCGCGGCTCTTCATCCGGCTGAAATTAGTCGAGACCGGACTTCAAGCTACCCCCATTATAGTGACGTCCTTAATTTAGAAGGTATTACGTTCCCGGTTAATTTAAGAGATATTGTTAAGATAGAAAAATTAAATAATTTAAGTATTAACGTTTACGAGTTATTAAATAGTAGTAAGGATAAATTCACGGTGGAAGGGCAATTTATTTTACTAAACAGCGACGCGATATTCATATAAATTTACTTTATTTATATGAAAACGGTAAAGGTCATTTCGTATTAATTCAAAATCTTTCAAGGCTAATTTCAAAGCAAGTATTTAACCATGGTCATTCTGTACACCTTTGCGATGGATGCTTAACGCGATTTTCATCACATGAACGGTTAAACGCACATCAACTGCATGATTGCAATCATGTAATGACCGTTTTACCTAAAACTGATTTAAAATCAAAACCAATTTTTTTCGGCTTATACACCCCCCAGAATATTTTAGAATTTAATAATTTTAAATTCACTCAGATGGCTCCTTTTGTTATATACGCTGATTTTGAATCGATACTAAAACCTATCGATTATTGTAAACAGAGTAGTTCTAAATCTTTTACGGAAAAGATTGAAATGCATCAACCCTATAGTTTTGCTTATTATATCGTTTCTACTATTGATAATAGTTTCAACAAATTTGAAACGTATACGGGACCAGATGCAGCGCAAGTTTTTATATCTAAATTAATCGATGATGTCAAATTTATCTATAACGAATATTTTAAAACCGTAAAACCAATTCTGCCTTTAACGGCCGATGAGCAACGGAATTTTGATTCAGCTGAAAATTGTTTTATTTGTCAAAATCCTTTTACTTCAGAACAGGTAAAAGTTCGCGACCATTGTCACATAAGCGGTAAATACCGCGGCCCCGCTCATACAAATTGTAATCTAAATTTTAAACTTCAAAATTTTATTCCGATACTTTTTCACAATTTTAGAGGTTATGATTGCCATTTATTTATTAAGGAAATGACTGATGCTGATAATGATGGACTTGATGTATTACCGAACAATAAAGAAAATTACATCAGTTTTAGTAAAAGAGTGTTGGTTGATAGAGAATTTGACGTTTACCTATGAAAGTAACAGCAACTGAAGAAGTAAAATTAGATCGTTTGAAAGAGCGTTTATGGGGTATTCCCCAAAATACAACGGAACAACAAAAAGCATTAAAAGAATTACCCACAACTTTGTGTGTATTTCGTAGTTTACCGTTTTATACGTCTGTTGGTTGTCCGGCCGGAGGAAGGCCTTTTGCTGATACATGGCCTGATATTTCAAAACATATTGATCAATGGGAATTTAGTGGAATGATAAATAAGTCAGTATTAGATTATTCGTATTCTCCAAAGAATGGTATAATCAAAACTTATCCTTTTACACGTATGTATGGGGGAGATGATTATGATACATGTAGATATTATGCCGGTAATGTACCTTTAACAAGTTTTGAAACGAATGTTAGTAATAATAATGATAATGGAGCTGGAATAAATTTAAATGTAAAACATCGTGAAGTTACACATAATGAAAAATTTGATTATGAACAACATATAGAAAAATATGGTAGTTTTAATCCTGGTGGTTCGCAAAGTTATTTAATTCAACCTTCAGCACATGTTGGTATTAATGGAGTACAAGCAAATGCAGCTGATGAAGGTTTAAATTTATCGCCAGAATTTATAAATGCTGGAGCATATTGGTGTATTAATACAGAAATAATTATATCTTATGATGTTGAGAAGCCATATAATTATACAATAAAATTGTAGAAATATGCAAGTAGATTTTATGCCAAAAGGAATAAATAAAGATCCTTGGACATTACATAATTATCATGAATTGGGATATTATACCAATGCTGATATTATATGATATTATGCTGATATTATATGATATTATACCATGACCATGATACCGGCTAACCATGGTATCGGTCGGCCCAACCCAACCCAACGCAGGGTGGGAGGTTAGGTTAGGTTGAGTGTAAAACAGACGTATTTTTCCATTTTAAATATTCAAATGTTAGTTTAGCTACTTCCTTTTTTATTGACCTTCAAAACTGCTATATAAAGCGAAATTTCTCACCAAAGAATCAAACATGTCCCAGGTTGAATTGAATGGTAACATCGACTTAGGTAAGATAATTTATAATTTTTATTTATAATTTATTATTTTTAAACAATTATTTATTATCTTACAGAGGCAAGACGTTGTATAACAACTTGCATAGATACATACGCTTATTTTGAAAACAACAGTATACATATTCTTTGTTCCGAATGTGTACACAATTATGAACACGGTCCAAATCCTTCAAATAATATTTTATTACAAGTAACATTAGAAAAACATAGAATAACAGTTGAAGAAGCATTACAATATAATTCACCTAAGTGTTCAGGGTGTGAGAAGAATATTACAATTATTTTAAATACCAATATTTGCGAAGAATGTTAGGCTTAACAGAATTTATAAGTACAGCATCGTTATTATGGACAACTCCGATGACTTTTATAGTTTTATTGAAGAAATTTTTGGCGACAAACCCACAATTACCACAGAATTACCTGAAGGACGAATTCAACGAACTGATCAAAGTACTTTTACCAATAATAACAACACATTACTTGGACAACCAGTCAATTATTACTTGGACAGAATTGTTGGAATTAATAAAAGAAAATACATTCTCCATGACATTATCGTCGGAGGATCGAGTGACTATTTTCAATCTATTGAAAGAATTCAAACCCGATTCAACAACAACGGACACAACGGATTCCTTTTTTGGATGTCTAAACATCCAGAACAAGGATTTGAACACATCCACATCTTACACGACTGCAATTACACCAACAAATGGTGTAGATGCGAAATACTCAGTGGCATCCCTATTAAGCGGCGAAACTCTGGATCGATACAATTGGCCATTGAATGCTCTAGAGACTGGTGGCACAATATTGCAAAATATTTCAACAAACCACCACGACAAAATATTATCATGTACATCTCCGACCCAATCTGGAGATCTCTTAGTACAAATCAAATTAACGCCTTGTTCGATAATACGAGATCCATCAATCGAACAGAATCAACATTGGATGCATGTTATAAAGGTAATGAAATTTATTATTAATACTAAACGTATTTATGAATATTCTCCACAGGATTTGAAATTTGTAATCCGGGAACATCCACAGAATCTGCGAGCACAGAAAACTCTAGAACTAATTCAATTAGTGGAGGAAGAAATCCTTCAGGATCCACAATGCAAAAAAGAAGTAAAACAACGGAGATCTTGGAATTCTTCAAATTCCACCCGACATCGCCCATATTAAGTATTGTAAAAACTAAACAATGGCTTACCTCAAAATTTGGATATATGGGCAGATCAAATGATACTTTTAAGATATGTTGCGATATTTTTCAACGACAAATTTGCAATTACACTTTTCACGATTTCATGAATTTATATAACAATGGAGAACCATTATTTGCAGCACTTACAGGCAATTTAGAAGATGAATATTATAGCAGAAAAGATTCATTCATAAAATTAAATGATTTTTTATTATATCAATTCGAGACAATCGATAACGTTAAAGATTTTTTAGAAATCATATATCTACATATTAATAAACAAACTGGTAAAAAAAATTGTATCTCGATAATTGGGCCACCAAGTAGTGGTAAGACTTACTTTATAAATATATTAAGTGCTTTCTTAATCAGTAAAGGACAAATAAGAAATTTCAATAAATATGACAATTTTCCTTTGAACGATTGCGTAGACAAACGTATTCTAATATGGGATGAACCTAATTATGAAAGAAATGCATTAGAAACTATTAAATTGTTATTTAGTGGAGACAAATGTCCAGCAAATGTAAAATACGAAAACCAAGTACAAATAGACAGAACACCAATTTATGTTACCAGTAACTACGATATATTTCCAAAAAATGATGAATTCAACTGCAGAATGTACAGATATAATTGGAAAGCTTTTATTCAACCATCATTAGTTGTCAAACAAATACATCCTTTACCTTTATATGACTTACTTTTAAGTTTTGGAATAATAAATGAAATATAAATTTCAATGTAACCATATAACATGTTTCAATAAAATACAAAAGAAATTTAATTATTTTTTATTTATTTCTTTATAATATACATTATATCTATCTAAATATTTACTACCTACAAATCTTTCATTAGAATATATATAATAATCAAAACTATCTTGTATCCAATTAATATCTCGATCTGATAACCTATTACTTTCTATTATGAAAGGAGCACGATCCGAACTTTCAAATAAAGTACCTAAACCAACTTTTGTAATTCTATAATTATTCTTTGGTAAATCTTCCTCAATAATCTTTTCAATCATATTTCGGTTATCCGAGGTGCTCCCACTCGAACCTTCTATTTTTTTGCAGCATTGGTATAATATCCCAATTCATGATAATTATTGTTGTATAGGCAACACATAATGCTGATTATTGTATAAAGAGTAGAGGTTGAGACGAATAGTAATCATGACAGAGTAATAAAGTGAACACCAAAGAGTAAGGAGTGTTGTTATTACCCAACCCATATAAAACAATTATGTAATGTCCAAGGATCTTTATTTATTCCTTTTGGCATAAAATCTACTTGCATATTTCTACAATTTTGTGTATAATTATATGGCTTCTCAACATCATAAGATATAATTATTTCTGTATTAATACACCAATATGCTCCAGCATTTATAAATTCTGGCGATAAATTTAAACCTTCATCAGGTGCATTTACTTGTACTCCATTAATACCAACATGTGCTGAAGGTTGAATTAAATAACTTTGCGAACCACCAGGATTAAAACTACCATATTTTTCTATATGTTGTTCATAATCAAATTTTTCATTATGTGTAACTTCACGATGTTTTACATTTAAATTTATTCCAGCTCCATTATCATTATTATTACTAACATTCGTTTCAAAACTTGTTAAAGGTACATTACCGGCATAATATCTACATGTATCATAATCATCTCCCCCATACATACGTGTAAAAGGATAAGTTTTGATTATACCATTCTTTGGAGAATACGAATAATCTAATACTGACTTATTTATCATTCCACTAAATTCCCATTGATCAATATGTTTTGAAATATCAGGCCATGTATCAGCAAAAGGCCTTCCTCCGGCCGGACAACCAACAGACGTATAAAACGGTAAACTACGAAATACACACAAAGTTGTGGGTAATTCTTTTAATGCTTTTTGTTGTTCCGTTGTATTTTGGGGAATACGCCATAAACGCTCTTTCAAACGATCTAATTTTACTTCTTCAGTTGCTGTTACTTTCATAGGTAAAGTAGCATTTCTACTTGCTATTTGATGGGCTTTCACCCAACCAGTTCTATTTAAACCAACTGAAGACATACAAAATATTGTTTGACTTGAATTCGTCCAAGCTGAACTTGTTGAACCAGTATTAAAAGACACTTTACATCCTAATGGTATTACATTACATTTAACTTCTTGTACTCTTGCACCAATTGGTAAAGCATCATATTCAGATTTTGATATATAAAACATTAAATACTGCACAGGAAGCCAAGTCAAAGACGTAGTAACATAATGATGATCCTTCGAAGTATTATCACCTGCTGATATATGTAATTCATTTGCCCAACTAACCATAATACGAGAACGTTTAAACCTCAATACACCACTTGGACCAAAAACATTTCGAACTATTATACTTCCTTCTGCTCCTAAAGCATGTGAACTACCACCGCCATCACTTGCATTTTTTTGGGCCGTAGATGTTGCAGGAGCGTCACCTTGCATAGCTTCTGCTACATCTTCTGTAGGACGATCCGTTTCATCTGTCTCTTCTATTGTATCCATTCCATGTATATTCAACGTATCAATTGCCAATCGTTTACTAGGTCCTGCTTCGTCTCTTATAGATCTTTTATTTTTCTTACTTCCGGCTCTTTCAGCATATAATCTTTGACCGTGATTGTAATAAGGAAGACCTCTTTTATTATATCCCCACGGTACTCTATAATCGTTCTCTTTCGACATACCATACACTGGTTTTCCAATTAATCTTTCAAATCCTGTTTTTATTCCTAATCCAACTGCACCAGTTAATGACGGTAAATCACCATGCGTTAAAAAATGTTTACCAAATTTTTTTGTAGCAGATAAATCACTTTTAAAAATATCACTCTCTTCTTTTGCATTTGCATATGCAAAATCATGCTCACGTGCGATTACATCAGCGTCGTCAACCGGTTCTCCGTTGAATAATGGATTTCCCGGTCCAAGATATTTATGACCCGGACATAACATTACAGCGTGTGTATAGCCGCCGGCTTTTATACATACCAAACAAGGTCAACTACGTTGGGTTGGGTTGGGCCATGACCATGATACCGGTTAACCATGGTATCGGTCGGCCCAACAATATAGCCGAAAATGTTTTTTTTCCAAATAAAGATTTGTAGATTCATTTAGGTTTTTGGCTTCATCATTGGATTCTTTAGCCGGGAACCTCAGAGAATTTGATTTAATAATATACGTAAATTTTTTCCACACAATGATCAGTTTAGATTATTGAGTAAAAAAGGAATATTCCCCTACGGTTATATGGATTCTCTGGATAAATTAAACGTAACTTCCTTACCGCCTAAAAGCGCTTTTTTCAACAAACTAACATTCCAGGATATAACCGATGAGGAGTATTCCCATGCTCAATGTGTGTGGAAACAATTTAATTGTCAAAATTTAAAAGACTATTCCGATTTATATCTAAAAACCGATGTTCTGTTACCAGCTGATGTATTTGAGAAATTCAAACGAGTTTGTTTTCAAACTTATGGTTTAGATCCGGCTCATTACTATACGGCACCAGGACTTTCTTGGGATGCTCTGTTAATGTTCAAGAAAATTAAATTAGAATTATTAACGGATATAGATCAGGTCCATTTTATTAAGAAAGGTATCCGTGGGGGTATTTCACAATGCTCCCTACTACACGCTAAAGCCAATAACAAATACATGGAAAATCATGACCCCAATTCACCATCAACGTTTTTAATGTATTGGGACGCTAACAATTTGTATAGGTGGGCAATGTCGCAATTTTTACCTGTTTCAGATTTTAGATGGTTGGCTGAAAACGAAATTCAAAATTTAGATATTAATAATGTACCAGATGATTCCGACTTTGGTTTTATTTTAGATGTAGATATCGCTTATCCCGAACATTTGCATGATGCACATAACGATCTTCCGTTCCTAGCGGAGAATTTAATCCCCCCAAACTGTAAATGTGAGGGCGATAAGCGATTAATTCCAAATTTATTCGATAAGACAAATTACGTTATTCATTATAGAAATTTAAAGCAAGCCGTTGCTCACGGTCTTATTATTAGCAAAATTAATAGAGTTTCAACCTTTAAACAATCCCCCTGGTTAAAATGTTACATCGACAAAAATACGAAATTACGACAATCGGCTAAAAATGATTTTGAAAAGGATTTTTTTAAATTAATGAACAACGAGGTTTTCGGTAAAACGATGGAAAATGTCGATAAGCCAGTCAATGTAAAATTAGTAACCAGTTGGGAGGATATCCGGGCTGACGGAACCGCAGGTCGACCTCGCCTCGGAGCTCGGAGTTTAATCGCGAAATTAAATTTTAAAAGTATTAAAGTATTTACGGATACGTTTTCGGCTATTCAAATGGAGCGGCTTCATGTCGTTTACGACAAGCCTATACACGTTGGTTTTACGGTTTTAGAACTTTCCAAATTATTAATGTATAATTTTTATTATGATTTTTTGAAACCAAAGTATGATGAGAAAATTCGGCTATGTTACATGGACACCGATAGTTTTACCGTTTTGATTAATTCTGAAGATGTATATAAAGATGTTAAATCGAATATAGATAAATTTGACACATCCAACTACAGTCTCGATAATCGGTTTGACATCCCATTACAAAATAAAGCGGTTTTAGGTAAGATGAAGAATGAAAATTGCGGAAAGGTAATGGTTGAATTTGTTGGGTTGAGATCAACAGTTTATGCGAATCGGGTTGCTGATGGGAGGGTTACCAGAAAGTAGAAAGGGGTTAAGAAAGCCATAGTTAGGGAAAAATTATCGTTTCAAAATTATTTAAATTGTCTACATTCGAAATCTGTTTTGTGTCGGGAGCAGTTATTATTTCGTAGTTTTAATCACACTATTTTTACTGTTAATGAGAATAAATTGGCCCTTTCACCCAATGACTCCAAGCGATGTGTTGATGCTGGTGGGATAAACACATTAGCTTGGGGTCATCATAGTATTAAGAGTAGAGTTTAAGTATGTTTTAAATATGTTAATAGTTAATTAGATCTTAAGTAAAATGTAATGTATTTTTTGCGTTTATTATTATTTTCAATATATGTATTAACTTTATTTTTTGCGTTTATTATTTCATTTCGTTTTCCTATAAAAAGAAGGAATTTTTGGTGAGTATTTTTTTCGTTATCACATTTCCGCTCGCTGATAAGAGCGAACGACTTCTCCTCTAGACCGTTATTTAAACGTTTTAAACAAATTCCTTCGGTGGCCGAGCGCGTAAGACGCCCAGCTTTCGACCCGGACCGCCTAGGTTCGATCCTAACGCTCGCCAAGAAAAAAAAAATATATATGTATATATAAAAGGGTCAGTATCCTTGGGTGTTGTCGGGGGGTGGTGACGTCATTGCGTCTACGACGCGGATGACGTCGCCTAGTTGATGACGTCGCCAGTTGATGACGTCGCCTAGTTGATGACGTCGCCTAGTTGATGACGTCGCCTAGTTGATGACGTCGCCTAGTTGATGACGTCATATGGATTATGGATTGACTTCCGCTCTAGAATCTCGGCATTTATTCTCTACTTTTCTACAACAACCATTTCAAAATGCTTTGCAAAAGCAGAATTCTTCGAGAATCTTGAACAAGAAGGCGATTTTGAGGAAGAGGATGAAATTCCACTAGCCCAGCTATTTTCAGGTTTAAATAATATGCCAAACATAAACCTGGAAAATTATGCGTCTATTGATTATAATGTATTAACTGAAAATCCCAATATAGACATACAAGAAATAATCAACGAATTAAGTGACGATAAAGGCAATAATTCAAACAGTGAAAGTGATGTTGAAGCATCTGAAAGTTGTACGTCAAATATTAAGAACATGACTGAAGTATGTGCAAAACTAAGGGATGTGCAAAGTTTTTTATTTTGTAACAACAAAGGTGAACTAGCTGTAGAAGTTGTTAACATTTTAGCTAAATGTGAATCTCAGGTGTTACAAACGAAAATTCAAAGCTTAAAACAAACCTGTATTGAACAATATTTCAGGAAAATGTAATTTCATTATACTTATAATTTTGCATTAAATGAAATGATCAACATGATTTATTTACTTATTTATTACCTCTCAATAACGACCACCTCCCTTTAACGGCCATTTTTTCAATAAATTTTTGTGGCCGCTATTAAGAGGTTTTACTGTAGTACATATTATTTTACTTTGGATCGATGAAAGGTGCCGACAGAAAGATTATATTCTGATTGTTAGATATTCTGTGCTATGGTATTGATTTGAGTATCGATTTAGTTAATCTTTTGCAACTCTCTCTTAAAAAATATGAATTGTGGTAATATATGAATATTTGAACATATATTTTCAATTCTATTTAAACAATAATATTAATAAAAAATCACAAATAAAAATAAACGACAAATCCTCAACAATATTGCTCTGTAGTTGTCATAACTGTTATCGTTTTCAAATACTAACAGCAAGATGTCAGTTGTAATAAAAAACGAATACAAGATGTCGTTCGTACAATTCTTATGTTCGTTAGCATGTTAAGATTTAAAGTGTTCTTAATATTTAAAATAGAAGTATTTCTCATTTGTTCGGAATTCAACTAAGGTTTGGCAATTAAACCTCCTTTATTATAACCGCTTTCGAATTTTATTAAATTCTTCATCAGAGGAACGCTCCAAGAGAGAAAGCAAGGTGTTTACAAACCTTAAATTCAAACAATATAACACAAGTACTATTTATAACATAACCTAATTACATGGTCGAGGTTAAAATTGGTAGCGGAACCAAAGACGTAAAATCTTCCTTGTATATTATACCAAGAGTTATTTCCAAGTTGGGATGGCAATTTATCACAGCAAGAACAAACATAGAACGGTGAAAGAGTAGTAAAAACATTTCGATGGACAAAATACACCATGAACCCCCTAAGGACCGCATTCCTGACGATATCAAGTCCAACTTGATTTACAGGATCAATTGCAAGGGTTCTTCGGGCTCGCTCAGCCCTCGCTGAGCATCACATTTCCACGGGCCATGTTTTTGACGTTGAAAACTCCTCCATAGTCTGTTGTGAACCCTCCTATTACAGACGCAGATTCTTAAAAATGTTCTATATATCGAAAAAAATTAATTCCATCAATTTTCGCAGTGATGTACAAGGGGTGAGTGACATCTACCGCCACTTAATCAACTCTTGTGACGAATGCTGCCCTTCCCCTCGGGACGACCATTCCATTGGTGCGATCTGGTTATGACAGTATGTTATATATTGGTTGGGTTTTGAATTTCCTAGTCGTTTTTCTCTCGGGCTCTTATGCTGCAGAGATTGGTACCACTGCATCGTCTCTTGCTTTTTCATGTTGTGTTTTTGACATATCACGCTGCCTCGTGAGGTGCTTATTGTTTTTACGGCTCGTTCACCGTTCAACTCATTTCTTAGAATTATGAAAACTCACGATCCGAACTATTTCTTTATCCAATCGTTTAGAAAAGAGATGCATTTATAAGCACGTACAATGTTTTGATTCTAAATCGTGTGATACCATTTCAGCACTTACAATTAGTATTTATTTTCTTCATTGGTCAATTATGACATCTAGCTTCATTTTCATTGGTCACGTACGTCATCAAAACATCATACCAGAATTGTGTTTAAACAGCGAATGATCGTGAGGAGAGTAAGGGTACTCGCGCATTGATACGGATCGCACGCAACGGACGCATTGCACGAACATTGTAAAGGATGTGTGAATTGCGAATCCGTCCGATGCGTCCGGCGCGCACTAATGTGCGTTATGCTATTTAAAAAATGAAACTAACAATTTTTATCCGTTCTGTCCATCCGATCCGTTCCAATGCGCGCGTACCCTACGACTGCAAGACTAACAAGTCTTACATAGTCTTTTATAATCCTTATATAACTACCACTTCTATTCTCTAACATCTTTTTCTAGTTCATGTAACTATGTAAAACAGTTATTGTCAAGTTGGGGAATTTACAAATATAAGTAGTTAAGGAGCTTGTATTTTTATTTACCTACGAACTCACAACACTACATTTGGTTGAAAAAATATGTGTCCGGAATTACGAACATTTATTGGTCATAGATGTTCGGGTTTGGGACTGAGCGTTCGGGTATCATCGGATATTTTTACTGATGCCTTCACACCGGTCTACAGTTTGACTAAGAAAAAACTATAAATGGTTTTAAATTTTTTATTTCTTCTTCGATTCGTTTTATTTTAACTCTAGTACTTTCGGTGGTCTCTGTCTGAAGCGAAAACTGAATGGGCAAATAACTCCCTTTTTCTTCTTCTCCTTTTCATTATAAAATCATGCGAAAACACAAAGCGGAACCAGAAAAAATACAAATATCTCATCTAACAAGTTCTTTGTACTTTTTCTAAGTTATCGTTTACTATGGACGCAAATCGTTGTTACGAGTATGATATACCATCGTAGCCTCAAAAAAAAAATACTTAATATCGTTATAGATGAAATGGTTTTGAGAGATTAGTGAATTTATGATCGCAACAAGATCTATAGAGGAAAATTCCTTGGCAGCAATATTACTAATACAGACAACCACAACCATCAATTAGCGAAACATGCTTTATTTTTAATAGCTACAAGACGGCAAAGTTCAAATCCCTTATGGGTAGAAGAACGCAGAAAGCGATTAACGGCTTCAAATTTCGGCAAAATTGTAAAAATGCGAAAGAATACTTCTTGTATAAACACAATAAAAACACTTTTGTATGGCCCAATCATTGACACAAAGCCGATTCAGTATGGAAGACAAAGTGAGGCCATCGCAAAAGTAACGTTTTTAGAAAATCGATTTTGTCTCTCTCACCAAAACAGGTGAAATATTAATGAAACATCATAATTATATGCATCAAGTCCAGGGGCAACTTCATTTAAGTGGGCGGGAGGTATGTTATTTGTAATATGGACGAAGAAAAATTTTTCCTATCGAAAGGTACTTTACTTATAATATTTAATATAGACTCCTGTCGCAAAAAAACTTGAAAAACAAAGTTATGTATTTCTTTTAGGTGAAACTTGCAAGAAACGTTGGCAACAACTAAGAGAAAAGTATAGAAAGGCCGAGTTGAAGGCCACGATATGCACAACGGGGGATCCAGGAGACAAAGTGAAAAAGGTAAAATTTGTGAAAGAACTGAGCTTCTTGGACATTCATATTGTTCCACAGCAATCACAACTTTCAAATCTACCCGATAATGAAGAAGGGAGTATTGACACGATTTCTGTCGATGACACAACATTAGTTAGAACGTTACCTATTCATTTACAAATCCAAGCAAATACGAAAATAAGCACGTTTATAAACCAATTAGAGTGCAGTACAGAGCAGTACAGACGCCACAATCAAATACACTTCCGTTCCAGTCACATGGATTTTCCCAACAGCATCGGCTCTATAACACTAACCAATTAGCAACCAACAGGCATTACAAAATCCGGTAGAAAATCATCTTCAGACTCCATGGACTGCATGGTCACTCGAACAGCACCCAGACGTTCAATCAAACTTGCCGAATTCCTCTTCCAAAGAAAATTAATTTTTAATGCATTAGTTTTGTATATTATTAAGTAAAGATTTATTTAAATAATATAATAATTATGTTATATTATGCGTACCACTTGTAGTTAATATATTTAAGAACGTGATTGGGACACATATAATTAATACCTCAAAGTTACTGCTAATCTTTCCTTAGTTCCAACATGTCTTCCATGCTAATAAAGAGAAACTCTTCATCTGTGCTGGAGCTTGAACTCGAATCAGTTTTCGTCAATGCACATAATAATGTAAACCTTTGTTAGTTCTTACAACGTGCGGCGTGCGCAACCTTCCGAGAAAAATCCGGTGCCGACGGATAATAATGTAGCCACCCGTTAAAAAATCGGGGCGAATCTAATTGCCACAGATCGGCGCGGATCTGACATAGTGTAACCGCTCTTTACTGCATGTTCCGCGCGTTCAAAGCCGCTTATTGTGCGTTGCGCACGAGCATCTTAAAGACGACTATAGTGCGCGTTTAAAGTTCGCAGAGTACCAGAGGTCGTACTCCGCCCAATAAATTGGCTTACTTTTTTTTACCTACTTTCTCTCTCACCTGTTTTGCAACTCTGGAGATGGTGTATTTGTCGCGTTACAGTTGTACTTAAAGAAGCCAACAAGGTAATCGTAGAAGTAGTTATACTCTGTTTTTAAACTAGGAGGAGCATTTTAAATTTTTCACCAGATTGACCTTGTACGTGATTAGTTAAAAGCGAGGAAGGTTTACACACAGGCAATTTTTATTTCTTGTTGACAACGATTTTTAGTTTGGAGGTTAAGTTATTGATATTCGGACGCATGGTGTGTGCACTTAAGTAGCCTAAACAAAACCGTGAAACTCTCAAGGGGAATAACTCAACAGATGGCGCTGATCTGAAATAATTTTTAGATCAGCGCGTGCGTTAATACGCATGCGCACATATGTCATTTTACTGTTTGACAGTTTGACTACAAATTCGAAAATTGACGTGATTTTTTTATTCAAAATGCTGCGCTGTATTCAAAAATATCGTTGTTGTACTGTTTTTTGATGTACAGATAGTACTTCCAGCCGTCATTGCTTTCCTCATCCGCAAAAGAAGACGGAATTGTTTAATGAGTGGGTTTTAAGATGTGGAAATCCAAAGATCTCCAATCTGCGTCCAGAACTTGTATATAGATCACATCGTGTGTATCACAATCACTTCGAAAATAGTGATTGTACTTCAAATTCCTATTTAAAGGCAAACGCTGTACCAAAACTAGGTTTACCATCAAAAGGTATGTATAAAATTACTACTACTATAATATTATCACATCAGTTGAAATAATCTTTATCAAAACTAGTATAAAATAAAGTTTCCTTATTTTTTTGCGTTATTCAACCGAGAGAGAAGTAATTTTATTAAATAGCATTTCATTTTACTGAATGTATAATTTTTCAGTAACTGATGTTATTGGAGAGAATCTACAACAATCAATGTTTAATGACTATATACGTCCATCATCTGTAGTATCTCTAACTCAAGGAAAAGATGACCCTCAGCCATCCACATCAAGTGATGTTTCTGTAATTGGTATGTATTCACAAGCTATTAATTTTCTATGTTGTATTTCAAAAATAAAAACAATGTTATATTTGTTTGAAGTATGCATTGAATATGGGTTGCTAAACTGTAAGTAATTAGAGAAAAACTTATTAACTGTTTCAAATTTTTTGTTTAGGATAGGATTTTTTATAAGTATCGTTTGTCTAAGATATTATTTCATTACTTTATGATTAACCTTGGATAATATGTGTATATTACACAAGGTTAATATTCAATCGACCTTTGATGTAAAGTCTTGTATAGCATTAATGGTTTGAATTACACTCTTTCAGCACAATCATCAAGCGGTTTACTGAAGGCAATTGGTGTGCGCAAATCAAATGAATTGTCGCCTAAATCAAAAATTATGTACAAGAGATCTACGTATCTTACGAAAAAAGTGACAATTTATAAAAAACGCACTCAGTCTATAAAGGAAAGATTGAAAATGGCTGCTACACAATTTCAAGCAACTAACACTGGCTTGCGAAAAGAAGCTGTCAACTTTTGTTTAGTCCAGTTAAATTCGAAAAAAAGGAAACCCAGAGGAAGGCGATATTCTATCGATGAAAAATTAATGTGTTTGGCACTGTATAAACACTCAGGGGCGTCTTATAAATTTTTATCCAAAATGTTCATCCTCCCTTCAAGGCGAACCATTATGAAACTGTTATCAAATATACCCATAACTACTGGGATAAATTCAGCTTTGTTTGAAAATTTAACTAAGGCAGCAACTCATTTAAAAAGAACAGAACGCCTTTGTATCTTAATGTTTGACGAGGTGGCACTCAAACCACATCTCGAATATAATAAGCACAGTGATAACATTACTGGTTTAGAAAATGGCAATATTGTGGATCATGCCCTAGTTTTCATGGTACGTGGGGTGGTGCGGAAATGGAAGCAAACAATTGCATATTTTTTCTGTAAAGGAATGACAAAGGCTGAGGAACTCAAAAAATATTTAAAAGAAATCATTATAAAATTAAATAATTCAAATTTGAGAGTGGTAGCGACAGTGTGCGACCAGGCGTCCACAAATAGAACAGCAATAGAAAGTAAGAACTAAAAAATATTATGTATAATACCGTAGCTATATTTTTTTATTGTTGTAGGTCTCATCGGAGAAGCCCGAGTTAAATATTTAAAAAATAATGAAATACCGAGAAGAAGAATAAATATTGGAGGAAACGAAATCATTCCATTATACGACACACCCCACCTTTTAAAAGGTATCCGGAATAATTTGTTAAAAAAAAAACTTGGTCTGGGAGAAAGATGGGCAACTATTAATTGCCAAGTGGGGTGATGTGGAAAAGGTTTATGATATCGACTCTGGTAGCGGCGAATTTAGGTTATTATCTAAAATTACGGATTTCCATATCCGACCAAAGAAAATGAAAAAAATGAAGGTGTCTTGTGCCGCCCAAGTTTTCAGTCACACAACAGCTGCCGCTATAGCGTATATGGCCAAAACAAGTATGTCATATATTACTATTTGTATTGCCATTTTTTTAAATAATTTTACTACTTTTACAGATGCCAGTGATGTTACGGGAGAAATAATAATGGAAACACGTGCATATGACACAGCAAGCATATTAAAATTTTTTGATGGACTGTTTGACAGTCTTAATGGAGGAAGCCGTAGACCACCTCCTGGTAAACCTCTCCGTGGTGCGGTTTCCCAATTATCGAGCCATATTAAATTTTGGAACGAGTCAAGAGGTAAGTATTGCACATTAATGTATTATGCAAAACACTAAACATCATTATGAATGAAATTTCTCCTTGATAATAATTATCGAACATATTTTAATTCAAGTATATATTTTCAGATATGCTTCAAAAAATGTATTTTCAAAAAGAGGGGTCCACGGAAAAAGTGGTACCCCCTAGTTTAAAAAATTTTATACTAAATATCAACGGTTTCATTGACTTAACCCATGAACTCTTGGCATTGGGTATAACCTATTACTTTCCTCGCACATTGAACCAAGATCCTCTCGAGAATTATTTTGGACAAGTGCGTCAACACAGAGCTCGAAACAATAATCCAACTGCAAAACAATTTGAAGAAACATTTAAAACGTTGTTGGTGAGGAAGATAGTGAGTACACATTCGGTGGGGGCAAACTGTGAAGAGGATTTTGATTCCTCATTGCTACAATTAAGGCAATTTGTCATGACCAGCAAGGATCCGCGCATGAGAGAAGAAATTGTAGAGAGTGAAGCTGTAAGCCAATGTATATATAGAAGAGAAATTGTCATTAGTAGACCAATTGATAATGCAGCAATTGGTTATATTGCCGGTTTCATTTCAAAAAAGCTTTTAAAAAAAATTGAATGCAATTTTTGCAGATTGCATATTATTAACAAATATGAAACACAATCTAAATATTACGCCTTTATAAAAGAAAAAGAATATCATGCTTGTAGATGTCTACTATATTGTCAAGACTCTTTTATTGAAACATTGGAAAAATGTTATAACATTTCAAAAATGTTATTCTTAAAATATAAATTTAATAATAATATTAAACGCACGATTGTCTTATATTTAAAAACACATGTTACATTTACATTTATGTGTGAGCATAAGTGTGACATTATTGATTATATATTAGATAACATTGTAACTATTACTATACATTGCCTGTGTACCGGATTAAATCGTATCATGTGTGGAAACGATACAAGGCAATGCAATTTTTCTACAGATTTGTATAGACAGGCTAGGCTTATATATAGTAATAGATATGGAAAATAAAAATTATTTAGTATAAAATACTTGATTTTCTATTTTATGACTTTATACATCTATTATTTTCAATTGTGAATTTTGTTAGTGTAATTCGCAGAATGTGTTACTCTATATAATTTTTTTTGTATACTCAAATTTACGGGTATAACAAAAAAGATTATAAAAATAAGGAGGTATGCATTAAGCGAATTAAAATAATTTATAAAATTATATATTTATTTATATAATTAAAACTGCTGTCAAAAGTTTCACATCGAGGGGAATAACTCAACAGATGGCGCTTACGCGGTAATAAAAAGAGATAATAGAGTTGCATATCTATCTTTCCTTCTTTATCTATGATTCGGACGATTCGTATCGCTATTGTCAATTTTGTGTTCTTAAACCTTTTTGCGTGTAATACTTTAATTTAATCGAGTGAAATCTGTTCTTTTTAGAACAAAATATGGATCGTGAGCCTAATACTAGTTCACAACAAGTTTCGCCTCCGAAAAAGCGTAAATTGTTGGATTTGGCTTGAAAAGCAAAGTATTCTAAATCTTTACAAGCAATACATTACTGGCGAAAGCCCAATGAAAATGACTGCTATTATTGATAAAATTGTGGAGGCTGCTGGTAAGCTAAACGTTTTAAAGATTATATCAAGCCAAATACAATGTTCTATTTGTAGGGGTAGCAAAATCAACAGTTTACCGTGTAGTGAAAGAATATAAAGAAACCGGAAAGGTTACGAGTCCCAAACAGCTTGGAGGGAGACCTGGAAAACGAAATTTCAACTTTGAACAAAGTTTTAAAGGAACTACACAGTAATCCAGAGTTACCAAAACTATCTCGTTCAACACTGTATAAAGTGATGAAAAAAATTAATTTCATGTAACCACTGTGTTCAAACATCACATTTTAATAATTTTACAAACTTAATAAGAGTTATGTTATAATGTTTTTTTTATAGATACATGAAGAGAAATCGTAGAAGTATTCTAACTGAACGTAACGATATAATTGTTTGGCGACGACAGTATTTAAGGAGTATTAAAAACTATCGCTGTGAAGGACGACCAATTTACTATCTAGATGAGACATGGGTTAATGAAGGTCATACAAAAGAGAAAGTGTGGGTAGATAAATCAATTCAGACCAAGAGGCAAGCATTTATCGAAGGGTTAACTACTGGACTTAAAAATGCATCAGGAAAAGGAAGACGATTAATCATATTACATGTTGGTTCTGAATCTGGTTTTGTTAATGGAGGCCTGTTAGTGTTTGAAGGTAAAAAGACTACAGATTACCATGAAGAAATGAATGCGAAAGTATTTGAACAATGGTTTCAAAATCTATTAGAAAAATTACCTGAGAATGCACTTATTGTAATGGACAATGCTTCATACCATAGTCGTAAGATCGAGAAAACACCAACTACATCCTCAACTAAAAAACAAATGCAAAGCTGGCTTGCTTTAAAAAATATTGTATATGAAGAAAACATGGTGCGATCCGAATTATTGACTTTGATAAAAGCACATAAAGTTAAATATGATCTGTATGCATGCGATGAGTTAGCAAGGAAGAAAAATAAAGTTGTGTTGCGGTTACCACCATACCATGCGGAGTTAAATCCCATCGAATTAATATGGGCTCAAATAAAAAATGAGGTGGCTTCTAAAAATACTACATTTAAATTGGTAGATGTTAAAAAACTTTTATTGGAAGCTATTCAAAAAGTTACCATTAACAATTGGAAAAATTGTGTCCATCACGTAATCAAAGAGGAGGAGAAAATGAATGATTTGGACGGAATTATAGACAATGTTGTCGAACCATTATTAATTTGTGTAAATGGCGATAGTGATACCAGCATAGCTGAGACTTCAGACGAGGATGATATTTAGACCACAAAATTGGATGGATTTTATTTTAAAACATAATTTTGTTATATACTTTTGTAAAACTATGTTTTAAAATAAATACACTCATAACTTCATTGTTAACTTGTATGTTTAGAGTTGATGATAACAATTAAATGATATATAAATACAATAAAGCAATAAAATAAATAATAATAATTGTTAATTTAAATTTACCGCTAAAAATATCTAGGGATATTTTCTGGTGATATTTCCTAGTGTAAATCTGAGTTTCGGATTTACTCCTCCTAGTTTAAAAACAGAGCATAGTTTTTAGCGGTTTTTTAAGTTTAAATTGAGTTTTATAGTAGAATTGAGTTTATAGTGTTGATTAATTTTATTTGTATTTAGTTTATTGATGACGTAGTATAATATTACCGTTAATTTGTAGTCTTAATCTTATTAAACTTGATGTAGTTTTGTAGGTTACAGGTATTAGGGTTTACATTTTACTCTCATTTGTTTTTAGTTTTTTTTTAATTTTTTGTGCATTGGAGCAATGAAAATTAGAAGTCATCACTCTTTTAATTCATTTTAAATGAGAAACATACAAATTATCTCCACTTCTAATTAGGTATGATCTAGTATTAAAATGATCATCAATAAGTAAATTTATAAATTAAAATTAGATAGTTGTTTGTAATGAATGTTTGAATGAACATTTACTTCTATATTTTAGAAGGGGAAGATGGAATAAATGTCTTTGTATTCCTGTAGATACAACATTTTCTAAAAGAATGAGAATTTGCAGTAACCATTTTACAATGGAAAGAGATGCAATACCTTTAAGACTGATCATGAATGTACATTATAATCTTCTAACCACATTTACAGGCATCCTCCATAGTACTTGTTTAAGACAGTTTCAATTAAAAAAAAAGATTTTCTAGATCTGTGAGATTTGTTTTCAAATATTCAAGTCATTTTTTTCTAAAGCAGTATATAGCGAAAAATTATTTTTTTATCAATACATTTTGTGTTGTACTTTTAATTACTGTATTTCACCGTAATGTATTTAATATGTTTGATTAAAAATTTGTAATTGGCATTCTTTATTAATTGTATGGTTTATTGGAATGAAATTTTGAACAATATTTCCATAAAAAATAAATAGAATAATAGGTATGTACTAGCAAGAGCTCAGATTCATCCTGTACTTGTCAAACACGATCGCACGTATTTAATAATGTCATAACAATATAACAGATTTCATTGTGAAAAGATTGCATTTGATGAGTACACGAGTCAGACCACTGCACAGTGGGGTATTCCACATAGAAACATGATTAAAAGTCGGGAATACAGATACACAAAAATCAAGGCGGCTGCTGTCACTTAGCCTCACCAAATATTCAGAAAACAATTTTCTGCATATTTTATTGGTGCCCGGTTCCTTAACACTGCGTAATCAGTTGTCTTTTACGCCCTTTGATGTATGCGCGTATTTCGTCAAATTATTGCAATAAATCAACGGCATATATTTATAGGTGTTCTTGTGTATTTTATTGTGAGCAGTTGAAATTTTTGTAATGGATGTTATATACTCAGGTATGTATAAATAGAATCAAATACTTTTATCAAGTTTAATTCTATAGTCTTTGTAATTTTTTATTTATTCTATTTGCACATATTTTGTATTTACTTTTGTTTTTCTTCTATATTATGAAGTGTTTTTTTTTTATTTCCGGATTCTTCCCGGTTTTATTTCTTTTTACATCTTTTTGTTTGAAGAATTTACTCTACTATACTATAAAAAACTATTGCCAACAACTGCCTAATATATAAAAAAAAAATAAATTAAACTAGTGGTATGTAGGCAAGGCGAACTTAGATGAAATTAGAATTTTTTTATTGTTTATAAAAACTCCAAAACTCCTTTTTCATTAACGAGACCATTCCATCTGATCATTCCAATTCCTTCGTTATTGGATAGTTATCGAACGACACTATATTGGACGACATTCAACCCGAATATGACCTTAAATTAAGAGCAGCGTAAAACTCATAGTGTCCAAGTTAACTTTAAGTTAGTTTTAAGCTAGTTGATTAAGAATTTATTTTTATTTTTCAATTTAAGACAATAAAAGGAAATAGGAAGGGAATGTGTGGTTTTTAAGAAGGCAGAAATACTTGTATAGTAGGTAAAATTGCGCCTCCACGATGGCGGGACATGGAAACGAGGTTTAACGAGAAAATTTTATTTTTTTTCTTTATTTGCTTTATTCAATACTCACCGCATGTCGGAAATTAAATTAGTTCATAAGATAGAAAGGGGATTGGCTGAGAGTTTGGGCTAGTTTTAGTCAAAGTGCATGTGCACTTCCTAATGTTAAGGTTGCAATTAATTAATCAATGCATCTTTTTTGCCAATTTTGAAATAGCACAAATTTTTTCAAATTGTCAAGGGGAAATTATGTTAATTATTATTGTTACTCTTGCTTTCTTGTGTAATATTAGGAAATATCTGTTGTAATTCATTAAACGGTTTAGCACTTTATTTTTTAGTTACTAGACCAAATGTATAAACAAATAAATGTAAAAAAGAGAGCTTACTCAAAGCAGAACGGTTCTAATACCAAAGTTCGAACAACCGTATAATACTCCGTTTGTGCAACAAGATTCTCGGGAGGCGCCTGAGGGAGATCGAGATTAACCCCAATCAGAGGGGGTTCCGGACAGTTAATAGCTGTTTAGTCAATAATTTATATAATCTTAAACACTATTATAAGGTCCTGTCGAAAACGATCATCCATTAATCAAACAACTGTGGTCCAAGCGTTACGGCGCTTTGGAGTTGATTCACGCTTCGTTCGCTATGTCCAGGGACATTTTAAACATGCTACTACAAAAATAGAGGTAGAAAAATACAGAACAGGAATGATTAATATTAAGACAGGTGCCAAGTAGGGCGGCCCGCCGCTGTCTCCGATCCTTTTCAATTTAGTGTTAGATGAGTTAATGGACCTATTGCCGGCGGACGGGTGGTTGAATGTTGGGAATCAGATGGTATGCTGTCGGTGACGCAGGAACTATTGCGAAAATGCATGTCTTTCTTCCAGAAACGAGGGCTGCAAATAAACACCAACAAATGCATGTCCCTCTCGATGAACGTGGTCCCAGAGAAGAAAAAACTGTATATCCGGTAACCCGGTCTCTGTATTACGTGGCGGGCATAGGGGTAAAACAAATATCATCTAATGACCGCTCTAAATACCTCGGAGTCCACTACTCATCATCGACTGTGAGGAGAGTGGGAAAAACGCCTTTAAAACCTCAACAAAAACTCAATATTTTGAGATTTCATTACTTTCCGAGGACTACGCACTCATTGCAAAACCCTCGCGTGGTGGGTAAAACACTAAAGGCTGTCGATAGACTTGTGCGGATGTCCGTGAGGAAGATCCTGCATCCGAATAAGTCTTCCCCGTCCGATTACATCATACCAGCAACGGGCTGTTCCAAGGTTCGAACTCAGTGGCGAGTGGACGCTGGGTGTATTCTCCCCAGCGCAGATCCAGACAATCATACGGCCGATCGAACATGCAGGTATCTATATTACTCTAAAGTTTTAAATAAGAAGGACATAGCAATGCCAATGACCATAAAACAAATCTCTCGGTTTGAACAGCAAAATAATGTGTCGGTCAACGTGTACATCCTCGACCCACTAAGAAGGGGCGATATAATGTAGTTCCTTCGTATCTAACTAAAGAGAAGGGAAACAGATATGTTAATCTGTTACTCATCCAAGATAAGTAGGTGGATGAAGGTGAAATTTCAGTATGTTTGGATTAAAAATTTATTCCGGCTAGTGCCTTCTTAACAATCAACACATAGGAAAAAATATTTCTGTGAACGTTGCTTTCATTATTTTTACACTTCTACTGGTCAAGAAAAACACGTAATGCTAAAATGAATAAATGCCGCATCCATATGCCGTATATTTCAAGAATTTTCAAAGCAAAGAACCGGTTTATTTGTAGTATATGCAGATGTAGAACGTCGTCTGCCTAACAACAAGAACTGACACACAGCACAAGACATATATAATTGGTTATTACGTTTAATGCTCATATGACGGATACCTGAGCTTTTACAAATCATATACTGGTGAGCACTATCAGTACTGGTTTGCGGCTGAAAGGAAGCACTTCCGCACATGCTGGCGGAAGATTTGATAACTGCATTCCTATGTCCCTTACCCATCGAACCTCTTACTGATGCATAAGAACTGGAGTTTCGCACAATATCATGCTGCCATATATGCGAAAACCCCTTTGAAGTGAGTGATGTCACAATTGAAGACCATTGTCACCTTACTGGTAAGTATCGAGAAGCTGTGCATGTTGTTGTAACGTTAACAATCAGGATAGTATTGTGGTTTCAGTAATCTTTCATCATTTAAGTGGGTACAATAGCCACCTTATTATAAAGAATTTAACAAAAAAAATTGAATGACGCATCGATTTGCTACCTATAAATCTGTGGCTTGGTTCTAAAAGGGCCAATGTCACTTTTTCTCGAAATCCGCATATGTCCGCTATGTAGCTGTACTAAGTCAATATTGTTTGCACTAAAACAGCCAATGTAAAAGCTATAAACCAACCGTAAAAGGAGATAATAGAAACTTACTTGGCCAATGTCTGAAAGGTAAACATATTACAAGTTAATTCTAAAACGGCCATAGTGCAGTTAGGACTTTTACGAAGCAAAATGTTTTATTTCTAAAAGGGCCAATTATTCATTGGCCTTTCTAAATGAAAAGTTACAGAATCTCGATTGACATCGGCCGTTGTACAGATGTTGTTCCAGAAAAGTTTGTGTTAGTTAGGTGGTGTGCTTTTTAATATAATACTGCAGCTGTTAATTAATTTATTGTGATGTATTCTCGAGGAAAGGCATTAGCAGCAATGTGTAGTACATCTACACCCATAAAAGATAATAAAGAAGGTACGTTTGGTGTTTTATCAAAATTTTGAGGTTATGTAACATGTTTAGTTTTTAGACATTATTTTTTTAGTTTGTATTGTGAAAGGTTACTTTAATTCATTAAATTGGTTTTAATAAATGCTAGACAAATATTGTAAATTAATTTCAGATAAAAAATAAATTTTAGCTTCAGCACTTTTAAAATTTCTATACCTACCAAATATGTCGTTATACACAGTTTGATCAACAAAATAAATCTGTTTCAACAAATTAAGGATACATGTACATTTACAACTAGACTATAACAAGGCTTTTAGCAAAATTACAACACCATAGTAACGTTATTACCAGTTATAATATAAAAACTCCAATTTATTTACAGAATCAAGTAATGAACTCGTGTTTCAAGCCCTGCTCCTTCCTTACACCAAGACATCCAAAACGTTTTAGCGGAGTGTATTACTGATGATTTTAATTTACTACTTTCGAATAACGAAGAAAGCTGTGGAAGTGCTGGTAATGAAAGCGATACTTCTAGTAGTGAAGAGGTACGCAAAAAACATAAATCTGGAAAACACATAAAAGTAAAATCACCTAAAGCAAACGTGCAGAATCGCGTCACCGTGAAGCAGGAAACGACACAAAAGAGAACAAGGGGAAGGCGAATAATTGAAGAAGGAAATGCACCTTGAAAAAGAAAACGTTGTCCTAGCAAATGGGAGAAAAACATTAGTAAAACGCAAAAAGCCCAAGGAAAAGAGTATACGTCCGTCAGAGGTAAAATTAGGTCTGCTAAAAGAGTAAAACTTCCTTGTAGCTGCAGAAAAAGATACTTTGAGAAATTGAGTGAAGAAGAAAGACAATAAATTTTTCAAAGTTTTTACAATCTTCCTACTGTAGGACAAAATCAATACATTGCGAGTTGTATAGTAGAAGGAGTGAAATAAGTACAAAGACTACGAATTATAAAACTGGCGAAAGCGGACGAAAATATACAAGAAAATACTACCTGCCTGCTAATTCTGGAAAAATAGATGTCTGCCAAGTAATGTTTCTAAACACGTTAGACCTGACTCTCAAAAAAGTTAGAGTGATTGCGGAGAAAAGGAGATATTCTTCATCAGGAATTTGTCCTAGAGATGGTAGGGGAATGCATGGAAATCAGCCTAAAATTTCCGAAGCAGACAAGGACATCATTAGACAACATATTAACAAGTTTCCTGCCTATCACAGTCACTACTCGAGAAGTCATGCAGTATCTAGCATCTGATTTGAATATTTCTAAAATGTACAAGCTATATGTTGAATATTGCAATAAGAAAAATTGTGTTCCAAGAAATGAAGCTGTTTATAGAAGAATTTTTGTGAAAGATTTCAACCTGTCTTTTCACAAACCGCAAAATGATACTTGTGGAACTTGTGATAGGATAGACATGCGTCTAAATACCATTAATGATGAACTTCGAAGTTTACCAACACAGAAAGAAAAAAATAAACATCTTGAATTAGCTGACTCGATGTACAACGCAAAGAAGGACGATAAAATGAAAAGTAGCCGCGCTGATTCAAACATTGTAACACTTAGTTTTGACTTGCAAAAGTGTCTCCCTACTCCATTTTTGAAAAGTAGCATATCTTTTTACAAATGTAAGTTATGGACACTTAACTTGATGATATTTGAGACGATGAAAGGAAAAAATTCTTCAACCAGTTATCTGTGGAACGAAACTATTGCAAATAGAGGAGCTCAAGAAATTGGATCTTGTCTATATTTGCACCTAAAAAAATCTACCAGTACCAACAACTGTAATTAATATGTACAGTGACTGCTGCCCCGGGAAATACAAGAATATTATAATAGCAGTAGTGTTATTGACCATTTTACATGAATTTAGTCTCAATGGGAGACAGATAACTATCAACCACAAATTTTTAGTCCCTGGGCATACACTGGGCTAATTTAATTCACTTAGTACCAAAGAATCCACCAATTAAAGTTGTGGTCCAACAATGTCACTTTTTAAAATTTAAACAAGTGCTCAATGGAGTATATCAACATAGAAAGATAAACACTGAGGGAAAGGCAGTCAGTTGGTCACAAATTCGATGGATGTAGTACCGTACTAATAATCTAGGTAAGGTGTTTTACAAAAATTCTGTGTGCTCCGATGAATAATTTAACATACAGGATGCGGCAGAAAGAGCTCCCCGATTTGAGAGACAGTGTGCGCTGGTTAGCGACAGAGTAAAGTGGTGAGTGGCGTGTCGTTGAATAGTTGTATACGTGCCGTTTTCAGTATACACTATGGCTTGGTCAAGTGAACATCGCGCGTTTGTCGTTCAGCAGTTTATTAAAAATGGCGGACCGCCAATAACATCTCAACGTGCCTTCCGCATTCGCTTTGCGCTCGGTCGACGGGAACCTGTTCCTGACAAGAAAACCATTTAGTCGTGGGTGTCGAATTTTCGACAGACAGGTTCTGCATTGAAACGTAAACCCCAAGGTCGACGACGGGCTGTCACATGCCTAGAAAATGTTGCTGCAGTGAGAGATTCAGTTCTACAATCTCCTCAACGTTCGTCAAGAAAGCATGCATCAGCCTTACGATTATTTGATCGAAGTGTGAGAAGAATCTTGCATCGAGATTTGAAAATGCACCCCTATAAGATTGTGATGGTGCAAATACTGTTCGAAAGAGATTACGAAGTCCGTAGAAACTTGTGTCAAGACATGCTTCGGAACATTCACCGAGAAGATGTGGTAATTTTTTCAGACGAGGCACATTTTCATTTGTCAGGTGCAGTCAATAGACAAAATTGCAGGTACTGGTCGGAAAACAATCCCCAGGAAATGCATCAGCGTCCACTCCATAGTGCCAAAGCCACAGTGTGGTGCGCTGTTTTTAATTCTGGTGTGATTGGTCCGTATTTTTTCCAAGAAAGTGGTGAGACTGTTACTGTAAACAGCAATCCGTACTGTGCCATGCTCCGTGACTACCTGCAGCGAAAACTCGGCGCACTGTTTAATGATCTTGCGAATGTGTGGTTTCAACAAGATGGCGCTACCGCCCACACAGCACGTCAATCACTGGCATTGGTGAGGGAAATGTTTCCTGGACATATCATTTCTTTGCGTGGTGATATTGGTTGGCCACCACGTTCGCCAGACTTGACGCCCTGTGATTATTTTCTGTGGGGCTACCTCAAGACCAAGGTATACCAACATCGCCCTCAAACTTTAGAAGCTCTCAAGGAAATGATATCTCAAGAGGTTGAAGCAATCACACCCGACATGACTCGCAGTGTAATAAACAACTTTAGAGAACGGCTCAACCAATGCATCAACAACGGAGGCGGCCATTTGAATGACGTATTGTTTAAAACACATTAAATTACGTATTATTAAACCGCATTATATGTGTTCTTTGATAATAACAATAAAAATGTCATATCTTACTTGGTTTGCTTTTTATTGGGTTCCCAAATCGGGGATTTCTTCTTCGGGGATTCTGTACTTGACTTGACAAGAAAGCGATTACGAAATAATGTTTCAATGCCACAATTAGTGCCTACTTCGAAAACCCCTTTACAATTACCTGCCCTGAAAATTCAGCATTTAAAGGAATTAATGCCCTACATAGATGTCAACAGTCGTCCTTACTATCAAACTTTTTTGAATACTTTGTCACCATCTAAAGAAACAGATTAATATTACCCAGACGAAGAATTCTAAGATAATGATGATGAAGATTTAATGTAACATTATATTAATTTTTACACAATGAATACTTATTGCTTTATTTTATCAATTTGATAGTAACTTTTTTGTAATAAATGATGTTTCTGCTCAGCATTGGTTTTAATTACCCTTCCGACTGCTACATTATTAATGTAAAATAAAGGCCAATGTCAACTATGTTTAATAATATCAGTGTAATTAAAACGACCAAAATCAGATCAAACTAGTATATCCTAAGATTAAAAAAAATTCAGTAGCTCAAAAGTAAGTAGTACAGTTAGGTTTTAAAAATAGCCTAACTTTTATTCGTGTAGCTCGTATAACAAAGAGAAGATGTAATGCTAAAAATGCTAAAAACAAAGCTAAAACTTTAAACAGCGATTACTCAAAACCGAATTTTTGACTTCAGCCCTTTTAGAACCAAGCCACAGAAATAAGGAACGATAGATTTCTTTTATTAATAACATAGACCAAAACCCCAAAATTTATTGATTTGGTTCGGTTCATGGCATCGAGTTTACTGTACTCTTCTAGAACAAACTACATCACGATTGACGTTCTTAGTGAGTGTAAAGCCATCGAATTAGATTATATTTCTTTTCAAACAAACCTATAAAATTGACAAGAACATCAAACCTATGTTCAGTACAACTAATATTTCATTCTGATCAAAATACCCGTTGGTTATTATGATACTATCCAACCGAATTGATGACACGTTATATTGTAAAACTGAATCTCCCTGCGATTTCCCTATAGAAGGTACAGGAATAATTAAACATTACGAATTCAACAGTTTTAAGCCTATTAAGAAAAATGTTACTTCCGGAACTACACTTGATATAAGTTTTCCAAATTTTAACATTTTAGAAAATCACTCTTCAAAACAAAATATTAAAAACACATCTCCGGAAATTACACTCCTGCATATCAATAACTTAGGTATAGAAAGTCTAAGTATTAAGTAAAGAAAATAAGGAAATAAAATACCAATAAATCCACACTTACATATACAAAAGACAGAGATAATTGATTAGTTTATTGCTATTCCTTTCAACAGTAAGCAGACCCAATACTAGAGTACACAACTGCATACCTCAGTCATTTTTCGAATAAACAAACCACAGAGCTATGGTAAGTAGCTAGGAAAATGTGTAAATTTTGCGGGGGACATATTTACGGAAGTTTTATCTAAGCATAAATTTGAAATGTTCATGAACTTCTGAAATCAATCTTTATACAAGTCGAAAGGAATTTTATTGTTAATATAACGACATTCTTAAGTGCTGAAGAATTGAAAAAATACTTCCTTCACAATTCCGATTCAGCATTGAGGAGTGGCGTTGATAAAACAGGTCTAAGTGTCAAAAGCATAAATACAATTTGCACGTACACGTGCGTTCAATAAAGAATAATATACACTAATAGGAAGAGATAAATAAATCCTACTACTTTCGCAATTATTCTTGATGAAACGCTCATGTACCCACAGCACAGCTGTAAAAAGCTGATTACAATCACCAGTATTTACAACAGAAATTGTAAATACTTGACGAATAAAGTCGCAAATCGTTTCAAAATGTACCAGGTATCTGAAGTGAAATTTGCTAAATATAATGATAATAAACTTGGAAATGTAACGGATAAAATCAACAAAGTATATAAGCTAGATTGTAAAGACATACATAGAAGAAACTAAACAGCAACATAAATATGACAAAACAAACAAATCAAGACACAAAATAAAACTGCCTTATGTCAACACTCAGTCCCCTTAATCATAACTTCAATTTTAAAAACCTCAAGTTACTGGAGCATATAAAAGTGGTTTAACTAAAAAGAACTTGGCATTGATAAACATTACGAAGAATGTAAAGCATACAGTAAATTTCAGTAAAATTTTTGTAACAGATGTAGGTAAAGTTGGTACACATTATGAGAATATACATATTTGTACATAAAAATTTTAAAAATTTGTTATACTCCTTAGAAAATTTTCAAAAATTTCCTCCTTCTTAACAGAACCAGTTTCTAGATGCTCTTAATAATAATAACGCAAAATACTTACAGATCATGACTAAATAAGTCAAAATTAAAAGCAAATTGTAATTTGTTTTTTTAAGTGTTCAATATTGCAGCTTTAAAGTAGGAATCACATTTAACAATCTTTTATTAAGTATTTGTTGTTTTTGTTAGTTAATTTTTGTAAATTTATGTCTTATAAAAAGTTTTACTTAAATAATAAAATTTCGCAATTCCCAAAAATCGCAAATTGTTTAATCAATAGACAAATTCAGTAACATGCGTTTTAATTATCTAAACACAATATTAATATTTCTTTCAAAAAAATAACACTATTAAACAACAATTTATTGATGCCGAAGATAAGATCTGATTGTTGGATCAAAATGGAGTTTATAAACTACAATGCAATAGAAGAGACTAATAGATCATTAAAAATCAAAATTAGAAATCACCAACACAATGTCATTTTTAATTGATTTTGACAGAGCAAAATGTATCATTATAGCATTTCCATCACAATGGTTTCAAACTTAATCTCCTAGAATATGAATAATCAAATAATCCTGAACTAGAAAGCCTTAACGAACAGATCCACAGTTAAACATTTACAATTACAATTTATTATACAAACAAAAAATTTATTATTTAATACAATTAACAAAAATAACATTTGTCATTTAGTAATATATAAATAAATTACAACTTTAATCTATTTGTAGTCTTTGCAGATGGTCAAGAGCCGAAATTAGTAAGACTTAAATTCTGAATAACATAAAAGACCAGTTTAAAAAAAGTACAAACCCTGAATTATTTTAAATTAGGTTAATTACTTAGAGTTTTGATAATGTACTTTTAAACTCGTTTTATTTCTAAATAATTAAGCCCTATAAGTTTCGTCCCTTGACCATCTTCATAGACTCTACAAATAGATTCATAAGTTGAAATTGTAGCAATAAGTTTTTTAACAAACAAAAATTATTTTCAATCTAAAAGTTAATCCAATTTTAACTTTTATATATAAATATAAAAGTTATATAATTACTTATATAATAAAATATATAAAATTTGTGATTAGAGATTAACTAAAGAGATAAAAAGTTTTGAAAGTAGCATGGTATAATTAATTTAATATTATTGTTTCTGAAGAAAAAGTTAAATGTTTAGTTAAATTCCATGAGGTACAATACCAGCTCATGAAATAAAAAAGGTTAAGTGCTTTATCTCCTAATATAATAAAGGATATAAAATTGGGATTCCAGTTTAGAAAAACGGGAAATAGATGAAACAAATAGATGTATGGGAAGGAAATATGAATTAGCCGCTGGCACCCCAACATGTGCAAAAGATGTACGCGGTCCGGATGCATTAATGCTGTTTTAGAAAAAATGTAAAGAAAGAGTTTATAGGGTGGAGCTGTTAAATTGTGGATCTGCTTGTTAGGCATACTAGTTGAGGTTTATTAAATTTATCTCTATTTATCTAATTACTAATTTTCATATTGTTCTAAGAGGTTTAGTTTAAAACCCTTACTCGATTATGAGTGTGTAAAAATGAAACATTTTGTTGTAGGTTGAAATAGTCTTTTTAACATATACTACATTGTATAGTCAGTTTTAACGAACCCGGTTATAACGAACTAACGTAAAAGTCCGGAATATGTCTGTATTTAACATAATCTAAATAAATTTGTCAATAACGAATCCGGTTATAACGAACTTTTTCCTGATTTCAAGTGAATTCTCTAACAAAATAGCTACGATAAACTTATATTCTATTTGGTACTGCTATTTTTTAAAAGATGGCTTCATGATATTTTTCTTATTATTTCTTAGTAAACTTCAGCTGGATCAGGAAATAATTCATTCTCTCAAATGTCATTATAGACATTATCTTTTATTAAAAATTGTACAAGGAATAGACTCTAATTTGTCTATTAAAGTGACATTACTTGACGGTATTAATTTTATTCATAAAGCATGGAAAACTGTCACTGAGTCCATGATTAAAAATTGTTTCAGAAAAGCCGGATTCTTTCGGCTGGTCAACAACGATGAAGAAATGTTTGATGGAGAAGAAGACATGCCACTTACACAGTATATTTCAAAAAAATTGTACTGAAATTAATCTTACCGAAGAATATATAAAATGTGATGAGAATGTTGCAACATCAATTTTTAATGGATAACGAAATTGCCGCTACAATCCTGCATAAAGAGATTTGCGAACTAGACGATGAAGAGGAGGACAGTGGTGACGAGCAAATTCAACCATTGTCAAATCGTTCTGCAATACAAAGATTGTATGAGATTCGATGGTATTTACAATCGCTAGCATTACCGGAAAATACTTTAAATAATTTTGCTAGTGTAGAATGCTACATTGAAATGATGTTTGCAAAAAATCCGCAAACTCAAACTAAAATTACAAAGTTTTTTAAATAAATTATTTTTATTTTTTTTTATTTTGTTTAAATAAATGTATGTTCTCACTGATTTCGTTTAATTTTTTTCTAAATGTTTACTATCATTTAATTTAATGATTAAATTGTCAGTTAAATTTAAATAAAGTTATTTCATCATTTTTTCTTTAATAATTGGTTATAACGAACCAATTTTCAGGTCCCTTGAGGGTTCGTTATATCCGGAGTACACTGTATACTTTCTCCTCTGTAAGTGGCACTTTGATTCAATACCTCAATCCTATCTTTGGTGTTGAATAGCGTATTTTAAATGGTATTGTTATTTTTAAATGAAACTTTTTGACTTTGATCATAAGATACTTTTTCTTGATTTAAATGGAACCCATAGTTTTAAACATTGTTGATTGTTGGATGCTCTCATCACATGGACTTAGTTTATTGAGATTATATCGTACATAAATAAGCGAAATATCATCAAACCTTGTAAATATTTATTTTGATACAGCTAATATTAGGCAGGAAGGTGTAGTGGCTAGAATAACTACATGAAATGTTTAAAATTTAATTAACGCACAATAAATTATACCCTTTGACAGTCCCTATATGTGCTTTTAAAAGTTAAATTAATCATAATTAAAGAGAAATGTAGTTAATTAAAGATTAAAACAAACAGCATTTCTACTTAAGTTTAAGTATTAAACAACAAATAAAAAATTTTACAACATAATCTCAAGCTTTAACTAATTTTGATATATTGTTGCTGAAATATCCTTTTTTAATATAAAAATAATATAATATATATATATATAATCCTTTTAATTTATCATGACCTTATGTTTTCAAGTAAAATATATAATTAAAGCAAATAACTCACCTAAGTAAGGTAAATCTAAAAAAAAATTATTGCACCCCAGGAATATGATGTCTCTTTTTGTTTACTACTTCATCAGCATTTCATCTTGACACACTCCTAAAGTCTTAACTCTAGAATATTTTAGATATAAAAATTAAATATTAAACATTATTTTTTATTTTGTTTTAAGGATATACAAATTCTCTTTGTAATTCCTCTGTCTTCAATTGAAGGGTTATATGGTACTCTCATTTTATAGAGTTAATATTCCATGATTTTTAAAATTAATTTCTGCAAGGATATTGCCATAATGTTAATAGTGATGGTAAAACAAAAGAGGAGATTTTTTTGTTCAATCCCGTTAGCAAAACTAGATTGCAAAAATTTCGATACTTAGATACTTCCTCAGGGCGAGTCGTTACTATTTCATAGTAACGATCCGTAAAGCGTATTGTACCAGATTGGCCAGAGACTGAAAGACGCGTTTTGAAGGGTAAGGAGGGGGTGACGTCACGAATTACGTAGCAGTGGGAGTTAGGTCCATTACTATCAGCATTTAGTTAAATTTATCTTATAGATAAATCCATCCCTAGCCAATCAGAATACGTAAAATAGCCGTAACCATGGTCATAATTCCTTAGATAGCTTAATCAGAAGATGGTAGTAACGAGCCTTACTATCTCAAGTTATCTCACAGATAAAAAATCCCTGAGATATCCAAAGCCTCTAATGATATTTGGGTTCAATTTTTAAATTGGTAACCATATAGTATTTTGACAAAGGGCTAATATTTTGACATTTTAACTAATTTTAACCACAAATGTCATCGCTGAACTTAATTGAGATTCTTCTATTTTGCATACATTTAAAAATTCTTTAAAAATCGGTTTTTTGGGAAATTGTCACGAAATTACTTTCAATTACTAATTGAAGAATCTACCTTCCGAAAATGAAGTCCATTTTAAAATTTCTCACTTAGTTCTTAAGATATAAGTTATTGAACTTAATTTGGATTTTTC
The DNA here is from genome assembly GCA_036711965.1 of Onthophagus sagittarius. Classification (NCBI taxonomy): domain Eukaryota; kingdom Metazoa; phylum Arthropoda; class Insecta; order Coleoptera; family Scarabaeidae; genus Onthophagus; species Onthophagus sagittarius. Next base: position 67,492,232 of record JASERS010000004.1, read on the forward strand.
CAGTATTTTGTATAAATTTAAAAATTCTTGAAAAATCGATTTGTTGGAAAATTATTATGAAATCACTTTCAATTATTAATTGGGGAATCTATTTTCGAAAGATGAAGTCAATTTAAAGATATCTCACTCAGAACTTGAAATATAAGCTGCTGAGCTTAATTGGGATTTTTTCAGTATTTTGTATAAATTTAATAATTCCTGAAAACTCGATTTTTTGAAAAATTGTTATATTACTTTCAATTATTAATTGGAGCATCTAATTTCTAAACGTGAAGGCAATTTGAAAATATCTCACTTAGTTCTTGAGATATAAACTGCTGAACTTAATTGGGATTCTTTCGATATTTTGTATAAATTTAAAAATTCCTGAAAAATCGTTTTTTTGAAAAATTGTTATAAAATTACTTTCAATTACTAAGTAGATGATGTAAACGAGCCTTAGAAGTTGAATCAATTTAATTTATCTTCTATTATGTAATGCTTTCTTAACCCTAGAGTACTATAGTGGTTTTGACGTACGTGAATACTATACTGTCGTAAATTTTACGATCATTAAAAAAACATAATATAGAAAGCGCATTTTTATTACAAGATATGTACAATCTATGAAGATATCTTACTTATATATTGAGTAACACAATAATATATAATAAAGCTTAATTTTTCTTAATGAGAGGCGCATTCGGTGCAGTAATTTCCACGATGTGTTCCACAAAATGCCTTTCTACACTGCACACAATAGGTGGTGGTCATTCGCCTTAATTTGCTCGGACAGTAAAAACAAATTGTACGTTTTTTGTCTTGAGGAACCGTATTTTCATCCACCACATCTACCTTGAGTATATCGCAAATACTTTGGCGTAGATTTCGACGCAAACTTGGAACGCTTATTCTGTGCTCCATCCACGGCTTTGCAAGGTGATAGGCCAATTCAATCATAAATCCTTCCCGTGATAAAGGTTTATGGCCCCTCTTAATCGTATTGTAGCAATATACTATATATGAATTAATACTAGCTGAATTTACCATTCCGTAAAATACACATAACGGCCATCTTCTGGTTTTTCGGCTGCAACTCATATTTGAAGAAAGCTGATCAAACGTATCGACCCCTCCTTTGGTATCATTATAATTAAGAATCATCAATGGTTTACCATTTTCTTCTGAAATTTCCGCTCCGTCATGCATCGTGGATAGCAATAAAACGATTTTATTTTTTTTCGGTTCGTAAGACACCAATGTTTTGTTTCGGTCAAAACAAAACATTGAAGTTTTAGGATTCCTTCCTTTCGTTTCTAATAATTGTGGGGGTATCTCCCGTTTATTTTTTTTTATTGTTCCTAACATCGTAAGTTTATATGGTTCTTGTAGTAGTTCATCAGCCAGGTCAACCGAAGTGAACCAATTGTCCATCGTGATATTTCGATTGGTGCCGTGAACAGACTTTGTTAGTTCTTTTACAAAGTAATTTGCTACTGGTAAACCTCCAGTTTTCGTTCCCTTTCCTAAGTATGGATATGCGTCGACTAAATATTTTGATGAAGAATCACATAGCATCACTATCTTTATGCCATATTTGGCTGGTTTAGTAGGTATATACATTTTAAATGGGCACCTGCCGCGGAAGCCCAGAAGTTGCTCGTCTATTGTCAGATAAGACGATGGCGTATATGACGTTCTGCAGGTATCGATGAATATTTCCCATATTTTACGTGTATGTGTAAAAGGATCATCTTGCTTTCTTGCTTCTCTACTTTCTTTATCATCAAATCTAAGACAATTAACTAGAAAGTTAAAACGTTCGTAACACATGCAACTTTTATAAAATGAACCCGAAATAGCAGAATTGAACATCCGTTTGGCGTGAAGATGATTATCTTTTTTCACGGCAGAGAGTAGCAGCACTGCAAAAAATGCCATTAATTCCTCCTTAGAAACATGTGAGATCCAGGTTTCGGCTTTAGCATATTTCGCAGATTGTCTCGTAATTTCTTCATTAGTGTGTTGAAGTATTATATCCAATATATCATTGGAAATAAAATGCAAGAAGTGATCCTCAACAGTTAAACACTCTTTAGCTTTTCCTTTACTACCTACCAAAAAATGTACTATATTGCGACTAGCTGTTCTTTTAGATCTTAGCGGTAATTTGGCTGACCATTTATGTCCGTTTTTTCCCTTTAGATTAGTTGCATTGGGCATAATTATACTCTTCTCCTTTCGGGGTATTTTAGATAATGGAAGATTTTGATCGGTTTCTTGTTCAACGTGTTGTAGTACTACTGATGAACTACGTACATCAGCAACATCTCTGGAAACATTTTTATTATTTTGTGTGGAAGATACTGGGGAATCATGGCGTGCAGTTCTAGCATCCTCATCCGAATTGGTATCATCAATGTCATCTGAACTAGACTCATCAATTTCTAAATTATCTTCTTCCCAGTCACTTCCGCTATCACTATAAGGTTCTGAATTACTTTCTTCTCCATTCATTATTCGTTCAATTTCCATTTGTAATTCAAGTTCAGACAATGGTCTTTTGGACGACATTTTACTAAAAGATTCATTAGTGTTCGGAACACAATAAATTAGGATAAAATTCTCTTACTTGTTAGAAAAATTGAATCTCTCGAAAATTGTACAAATATCGCGAATATACGTCAACACTATTCCGTCGTAAAACTGACGACAACCTTTCAAAATAACCAATACTGGAAAACAATTGCGCACGGTCACCTACACTGACGTATAGCTCACGACTAGTTATGAAGCTACTGAGATCGTTAAAACGGGCAATCACTCCCGAGAACCGGAAAACCAGATGGAATACCCTATCGCGGTAAATTTTACGAAGGAATAGTATTCTAGGGTTAATGTTGATTGTGAAAGATATACATATTTTGATTTTTATTATTTAATTAAACAAGATACGTAAGTTTGAAGCCAGTAAAATATTAAAAATGAATCAAAAATATGTGGATAATTTAAAAACACAATTGTGTAATATTAGACAATTTTCTTTTATGTTGTTTTTTGAGATATGGTCTAAAATAAATCTTCAAAACTGCCAAAATATTAAATAATCTTTAAAATAATAAAACCAAAATTGAAAATCTTCTAAATTCCATTCAAAGCAAATTCTTGACCAAACGGTTATAAGCCAAAATAAGGACGGGGCAGAAGATTTTTTAAGCAAATAGATAGATGATTCGGGTTTTAACTTCTTATAACGGTAGTTCTTCTTTTTCATTTAATAGAAATTATATTATCGTTTATTTTACCATGCCATTTTACTTTATACTAATTTTTTTCTAAAAATTATGTGGAAAATTTCAAGTTTGTTCACCTAAAATCGAGATATAGCTCAATGTGCGTCTCGTTACTCCTCAGCATCTGTAACATCACAACTAGGGCATGTCGGGGGGGTTTACTTTTCATACGTTGAAAGCCTCCGTCTGGCCAACCTGGTACAATACGCTTTACGGACCTCGGTTTCATCGAAATAGATACGAAATATTGGCAGAATCAATTGAATTGCGGTTTCTTATTGCCCTCAATCCTTCCTGCGGTAAAATTTTTGCAATATAGTGATGTTAAGGCATTATAATTAATATAAATATATAATTAATTAACATATTTAACAAAAACAAATCTTACATTTTTATCAACACCTACTCCCAGCTTAATCTTATGATTCAACTTTGAACACGAGAAAGAATCAGTCATTGATGTAAATTTGGCAAAAACGATCTCGAACTGTGCCCATTGAAGTTAATTGATAACCTGAAATCGAATAACTTTATCAGTAAACTGAACTAAAACCTTCCTTGCTGTCCGTTTGTTGTAAACTTCTAAAATGGCTAAACCGACGTTATTAGTATCACTCTGTAAGTTTATCGACATCTGGTTTGGAAAGCGTGGTAGTTAAGGATTCTCAATAATAGATGGCACTTTAGCAACTATTCACTATTAGCACTGGTTAGGTTAATTTTGTCCCTAATTTTAAGACTATTTATAATCCAAAAAACAATTAATTAAAAATGATTGATCGGATTGCAATTAAGGCTGCCGTTCAATGACGACTTTTATATAGACCGACAATGGGACTGTGCAGGTTCATAACTCTCTCTCATTTTTTTATTAAAAAATAAATACATAGGATTGTTATTTTCATATTTCTGTACAATACCTGTACTGCGTGAAAATGTGCGATTTCCTCAAAATACTGAATCTTCTATAGATTGTGTAAAGGAATCTACCTAAAATTGATAAACTAAGACATTCTAAAACTTTGGCAACCGCCTCATAGAGGGCACTCTCTATAAATAATTTTTTTCTTAACTTCAATTTGAATACTAAGAAAATAATTGATTATAAGTAGGGTTAATTAAAAAAGAATAAAGACAAAACCATTTTATTTGTTATGTGTGAAGATTTGTAAAACCAAAATCTCTAATAATAATAAATAATAATACCTAATATCGACCAATCCAACGAAAACTGTCGTACACTGAAAAAAATAGAGTTAAACTTATAATCATCTTATGGCGGCAATTTACAATAGAATGATTATAATGACGTCAATTACAATCATATTATTACAAAAAAAGAATTCCATGGCAACTTCACCATGAAATATGGTGATGTTACAAGTTTATTTGTAAAAATGCCTGGGTAACCTAAAAATACAATGCTTTTTTACAAAACTTTTTGTAAATTTATTTTAGCTTTGTAAAAAAAAACAGTAACATTGAATTTTTACTTATAAGATTTTGTGAATTTACAACTGTAAGGTATTTTTTAATCATGAAAACAGAAAAATTTTTGAATCAGGTGACTTGAACACGCGCTGACACATTACGTTTCCACTTTATACTGTTTACATATCGCACCGTTCGTGTATCATTCGACAAGTTTAAACTTGTTTTGACAGTACGGTTAGGGAACCGTTGTACGTAATCTACAAAATTGCTTAAGGTTGTTCGACCGCTAGGACAAACGAATTTCAAATAATACGCGTTAACCGTTCGAAATATCAAAAACAGTTTCAAACAAAAGCTGTTTAAAATTGAAAAATCTATGCTTCTTCTGCGAGATATTTGATTAATTGTTGTTAATTACTGAGATTATTAAGAAGCATTTTTAAAAGGGCTTAGAAGAGGCACAGATAATTGTTAAACGAATACTTTTCCCTAATAACATTTTTTGATATTTTATAAGAGAAAGGAGGAAAACTTGAAATTCCCACGTCGAAAAATTGTAATAATTTCCTAATTTCTATATTAGTCCCGCCCTCGAAGGATAGGATGGTGTGGCGAACAAGTTTTAGCGAAATCGTGCGTGCTCTATCTAACATTACATCTTTCTTTTACGATACCTGTTACGAGTTCGTAGAAATACAAATTCATTCTTTAGGAATTTGCGGAAAAAATACAAAATAATATGAAAGAAAACTTAACTTATCATTTTTTAAAGTATATCGACCCAAATTTTACAGTTTCGGTTTAATAAGTATAATAATATACATATAAATTAAGATTTGAACGTTTAATCAATGAAAAAATTCCAGTTCTATATGTATTTTATTATAGTTAAATTATGTTTATGTTATTGAAAAACTGTATAAATTTGTGAGACAAAAAATCTTAATAAACATAATTCTAAAAGAAATCTTTTACTTTTCTAAAATGTTTAAGAAATACTTAAATTTAATTTCTATAAGTAATAATATATGTAGCTTTGAACGCAGGTATCTACTAAAGAGACGAAACTATTGAAACCAACTTCCTTTTACAGCCCATTATAAAAAAGGTTTATTTTCCCAGTTTTGCTTGTCTAAATCATGAGATTTTTGAAACATTCCTTTCTCGAGTTGTGCACAAAGATAACAACATCGTGCACAAAGATAATTTCCACAGTATTGGTTCCAGTAATCTTTAGAATTTTAGTGTTATTATTGTTAAGTTAGTGTTGATTATTTAGTGTTTAAGTGTGTCTAGTTTTTAAGTTTGAGATAGTGACTCTATAAAAATTATGGTTAAAACAAGAAAAGTACCCTCAAGGGTGATGTCAAAAAAACGACAGATTTCGAGAAATAAAACAGGCCACAAGTATGTACGAATTGATCTCGCCACTTTAATTATTACTTCGTTACTTAATTTGAATCAATTTTAAATTATTAATTATCAAATAAAATATGAAGGTTTTCAACATTTTATGTGTATAAATATTTAATTCTTTTTATGTATTCCTATCTGCAGAAATACTGTTTCGCATAATGTAACTACAGGCCATTCGTTAGATGACATTGCTGTTGATTTAAGGTATGTAAGCATTTACCAAAATTTTAGTGAAATAGTTCAGCATGGGTTTTATTGTATAAAATTTTATAATTTTATGTTAAAAAAGGCAATAATCGTAACGTTTTCTAAGAAAAAACTGTTTTTAAAAATTTTCAGATTCCGAAAACGTATTTAATTCAATCTTTACCGTTTAAAATCTACAATATTATTTGAAAAGTTAATCTAGATTACATTTTTTTATGATCAAATATTCAATACCACAATTGTTTTACAGAACGGAAGAACCACAAACACAGCCAGAACATGTACAACACTTTACTGGAAGAAGATTAATTGATATTGTTTCATTTTGGAAACAAATAAAAGAAAATAAACATGTACCCACTTTTAATTGCACAATAGATTTATGCGACATTGTAGCCGAACGCCAGATTGGTTATGAATCTATTTTCCCAATCAAATGCCAAATGTGTGGAATGGAAACTAATGTAGAAACAAATGGCAATAATGATGAAATAAACGTGAATACTTCAGCAGTAATCGGTAAGATATTTTATTGGTACACAATAAAAATAAATTACGACCAAAATTGCACGCAAACATATATAATTTATTATTTCACACATTCCAACAGGAATTGTGTCAATTGGTGCAGGATATTCCCAGCTGAAAGATTTTTATTCAATAATGAATATTCCGCATATGACGCAGCGTCGATACAACACTATTCATGCTAACCTATTGGAGGTAGTAGAAGATGTAGTTTCAAAACTATTAAAAAACGCCGGAGAGGAAGAAGTTGCTATTGCAAAAGAAAAGGGTGATGTAGATGAAAATGGTATTGATCTTGTTAGTGTTGTAGCCGATGGTGCTTGGTCAAAGCGTTCATACAGAACCAATTATAATGCATCATCAGGCGTAGGTGTCATCATAGGAGAAGAGATCAAAAAAATTCTACATATAGGAATACGCAATAAATACTGCAGGATTTGCTCACATCCCACTACTAATCAAAATACACACAAATGTTTTAAAAATTGGTTTGGCCCATCCACTGCAATGGAATCTGATATAATCCGTGAAGGATTCAAAAATAGCGTGGATGTACATAGCCTGAAATACATAAAATTAATAGGTGACGGGGACAGTAGTGTCACAAAAAAGTTAAATGCTGTTAAACCCTATGGACCACATTTAGTAGAAAAAGTGGAATGTATCAATCATTTATTACGGAATTTTAGCAACAAATTAGCTGAAGTATCGAAAACAGTACGTAGCACTAGCGGGAAATTCGTTCCTCTTCAACTCAGAAGAAAATTATCCTATAGTATTTTAAGATTTCGTGTTGCTATAAAAAAATCTGCTGAATACAGAAATGCAGAAAATGTACCATATGAACAAAAACTTTTATTATTTCAAAAAGATGTATCAAATATCCAATCGCATACTTTTGGAGACCACCAAAATTGTGCCCAATACTTTTGTAATAAAATAAACGGCATAGATAATGTATTTGCAGACGTAAAGGAATGCGGTTTAGAGGGTGATATAAACAATTGCTTGCAACGAATTATATCCAATTCTTCATCCTGTTTGTTAAACAAAAATAATAATAGCGCCGAAGAGTTTAATAGCTTAGTAAATAAATTCATCGGTGGTAAACGAGTATGTAATTATAGATTTGTATTTTCTGTTTTTAATAGATCGGTTTGCAGATCAATATCTCTTTAGGCGGATCGTACCAGTTAAGATGCCACATTGCGGCAATTGTGTTCAATTGTCGTGAACATTATATAAAGAAAATTGCAGAAAACATGGGGAAAAAATTAGGACACTACACAGAAAAAGCTGTGAAGGAAAATATAATATATTAATAAAACGGCGCAAGACGCAACAAGGGAAAAAAAGTAAAAGGGTTAAACCAATTGCGCAACAACCTGATAGTGATTACGGAGATGTGGAATTACCATCTCAAGAAGAAGTTATTAGATGAAGCGAGGTAATATGCAATTTATTAACAAAAACAGCTGAAGAAGTGGATAAAATAGAAGCACGCACACGGGGACAATACACTAATCCTTGTTGGAAACAGGAACGGTTGTACAGATTAACAGCTTCGAATTTTGGAGCAGTGTGTAAAAGAAGACCATCAAAACCACCTAATAATCTTTTGAAGAATTTATTGGCAAATAGTTTCAGAGGAAACAAAGCCACCGAATATGGTTGCCAATATGAAAAAATTGCAATTGAAGCATTTCAAAATATTTCTGGCCTACGTGTAGATCCATGTGGATTATATGTAGGTCAAGGAGAGTTTTATTTTTTAGGTGCCAGTCCGGATGGAGTAATCCATGGTAATAATTCCATCGCGGAAGTTAAATGTCCGTATAATTTAAGGAACACGTCCATAGAGGATGGAGTTCGCTCCAAGAGAATAAATATGTTGCAAGAACGAAACGGCGAATTAAAATTTAAAAAAAAATCATAATTATTTTTATCAAATACAAGGTCAACTGCAAGTAACAAAAAAGAGCAAGTGTTATTTTGTTGTGTGGAGTCTGATAGGACCTCCACACATAGAAGAAATCATGAAAGATGATAACTTTTGGGAAACAAAAATGAAAAACCAATTAAAATTATTTTTTAAAGATCACATGTTAAAAGAAACAACCATTATAAAGTTATTATTATAGTTTTTTTTTTGTTTTCTTTAAATAGATATACCACAATATTTATAATATTTTTCATCAATAGCATTTTGACTAAAATTATTTTTATGATTTTGAAAAAATTCTATGCTGGTTATTCTTTTAATTAGAGTAATATTGAATGAGTATTTAAATGCAGGAATTATATAATATGATTGATAGGAATGATAAGTATTAGAAAAAATTATTCTTATCATTATCTTCTTCATGTAATTAATTCATTACAATTACTTCATCGTGAATTAAAAATAAAAATATCAGAATGACAATAAAGATACATTTTTAATCGTAACTAATTATCAAACTATTTATATTTTTAATACAGGATTTAAATTTTAAAATGTTTAAAATTCAGATGCATTACGAGATAAAAACGTTTAATATAATTGTAGACGTTTCTTCTTACATATCTTTTATGACTAGCGCTAAAAAAATTGTGTAAACAACTTGATCTCGCCCAATAGAAGAGTGGAGGCGTTGGCATATCGACATATGCTATCCTTTTTTGAACTTTCGTTTCTCTTACAACGATTTTATTACCACGAAACGGTCGAACAGCCTTAAAGTAAGTAAATTTTTATCATCCTTCCACCAAGATAATAGAATGAGATAAATCTGATTCTATTCAAGTTAGCTGACAATATAACATTTGCTTAGTTTCAAGGTTAGATTAGATTTACAAATTACTAAATTGATTCAACAAAAAAACAAGAATTTTTTACAAATTTAAAGTCGAAAATTCAAATTCTGTCACGTCGAAATATGTAAAGACGGCGTCAATGTACAAAGTCAATGTAACGCTCCATTACTCGGTCACGTCGGCGCCGTTGGCAACTCGACTGAAGTACCCAAAAAGTACTAAAGTATCTAAAAACTTTCTGTGACGTAGACGATGACAGGAGAGTTTTAGGTGATGGATCTGCATCATAATTTTTTAAATTGCACGAACAAGTACATTATTTAAGAAGACCTCATATACGATTAAACGACATAAAAGAATCGCCTATTCCAAAAAGATTTGTTAAACAGAAACTGTCAGCTCAAGCAGGGTGTTCATGGTGGGCTCCTACTCTTTATGATGACGAAGAAAATCTCAACCATATTATTCTTAGACTTAGGCCCAGTTTATTCACCTCCTGTTATATTTATCTAATGCATATTTTCCATGGTTACTATAATTTTACTTGCCATGATTGGCTATTTCACTAGTAACTATGGTAAATATCTGATGGTTAAATTTAACTAAAGGTGAATAAACTTGGCATTAATATATTACATCAGTCCAAAATAGAAAATGAGGAATTTTTCTGCTTATTAGAAAAGGCATACGCTGCTACTCACAAACAATATTGTTTCACCGCCTTCCGTTAATGATATTATATCAAAATATCCTGTAATTTTTTGATAATAAAGTTAGTAAAGTTATCAAAAAAAAACGGACGCTCCTCACGATCTTTCCTTATTTAAAGACAATTCTGGTACGATGTTTCGGTGACGTAGGCGACCAATGAAAATGAAGTTAATTGTCACAATTGACCAATAAGAAAAAAGAATACTAACTGCTGAAATGGTATCACACAATTTAGAATCGAAACATCGTACGTGATTATAAATGCATTATCTGCATTTGTTTTCTAGAAAATTGAACAAAGAAATAGTTCGGATCGTGAGGCATAATTCTACGAAACGAGTTGAAATTAAATTAAACAAATATATGCTTCTAATAATTAATCAATTAATCGCCCCTAATTTTGAAAATTGTACCTAGGGTTAGTGGTGTTGGTGTAATTTTCTACACGACTGATTTCCGACGGCTGTGACACATCTTCCGGCGGAGTTAAATCTAAAGTACCAGAAGAATAAGTTACATTTGTTAAATCTTTGGGTTTAACCCTATCTTTAACTCTGATGATTAATTTGTAACTACAAAATCCAATAAAACAAACAATTAAAATAAATACAAGAATAGAAATTACATAATTATAAGTAACATAACTCGATACATTTTCTAGTCTCTCTGTTTCAATACTCAGGGCAGAAAGCGATTCACTGGCTTGATTTAAAGACGATAAATCTAATGGATTTACCACTATAGGCGTTGATAAACGGGGTGAAACAGAAAAATTATAATTATTATAAGAAGTTGCATTCAATTGTATGTTGGGTATAAAATTTCTAAAAATAGAAGAATTTGACTTCTCCGCGTAAGCTAAAATAATAGATTTTAAAAATACTTTGCAATTACTACCTGCTCGTAAAATGCCTGAACCTTTGATATACGAAGATATTGTATTTTCTTTACAACCAAAATTTACTTTTACTTATTCAGGAGTAACAAATATCCAAGAATAAGTTTGCTGCATTTGGATAAATAATGGTTCGTTAACGTTAATGATTCTTATTTGACAAAGTTTTGGAATTGAGTGTCCATGAGATATGAACAACTCTGATTCGCACGATGGATGAGAACGGGTTAAAAGTAATGGTGTGCTTTGTTTACAAATATAATTATTTTGAATTTTAAGACAAGATTTTAATTTGTTATCAAAAAGACAATAGTATTGGTGCACGTTATCAATTACAAGAAATGGTTGTTGAGGTGCAATGAACTGGTAAGTTTTCGTTTCAAAATTAATTACAGAAGGCATTGGAGAGATTTTATATAAATTGTAAATTTTAGATTCTATAAGTGGTAAGGTAAGTATGAAAGTTATTTTATCATTAAATACATATATATTTGGTATTAGCATCTGCATTAAGATATGAGCATTTCCAAGGAAACGTTAAAAGGATAGATAGTGCCTATAGGTAAGTAGGATTGAATCATGTGTAACTCTTCAATAAGCTTGACTGGATTCATGACAAATGGACGAATAATTCCTTTTTGTAACATGGTAACGATTTGCAATAAATTTAGTTACTCTTTAGATACCTCATTGAGAACCAACGAAAATAAGTTAACCAAGAGTTGAAATTCATTTAACTTTTCGTATTGACTACCATGAGTAAGATTTATTAAGTATACTTTCATTCTAAAAAGTTGGGTTTCAATTAGGTACATTTTATTTCGTATTTCAAACCCTGTTTTATTAAAAGCTTGCATTGACATATTAAAAACAGAAGTTTATTGTTTCATTAATGTCAACAAATGATTTTGATTTTTGTTTAATATGTTTATATGTTTATCGATAAATATGGCATCGTTTTCATCTAAGGTGCCAAATAATCGTTTAGAAAGCCCTGCTATATTGAGATAACCTCGCTTTACACGATTGTCTACTTTAGAATCAACGGTTTCACTTATAATAGTGTCGGTTTGTACTAATTCAGCATGAATATTAGAAAGAACAGGTTTCAATGCTTTACATTCATGATTGACAATATCCTTTTCTGATGCTTTTAAACAAAAGAGCATTAAATTATCATAATAAATTAAGATTGCTGAAATTAATTGTTTATAATTTTGATAATCGTAAACAGCGGCGCTATAGTTGTGATAGGATACAGTACGTTGCTGAACTTGCTGAAAATCGCGAAAAACAGTAGTAATGAGGTCATTATCTGCAAGGCAGAAGAAAATGAACGAATGAATAAAGAATAACTATAATCTATGATTGATCTTAATTCTAATTTTATTAAAACTATCTCCTACAATTAATTTATTCATGATAAAGATTTAATCGATTTTTATGAACCTTAACGTATTTCTTTTTGATTATTATAGTGACGTTAACGGGTGGATCAATTCATACTACTGAATAAGGTCCTGTAAATAAGGGTGCTAACTTTTTGCTTGTACCGGGTCCAATGGTTTCATTTCGTAACCATACTCGATCTCCTACATTCAATTCTAAATTGTTAACGGACCGGTCATACTGTGATTTAGATAATTCCTTGTTTTTAATAAGAATTTCTTTAGCTCCACTATGACAATTTTGGAGTCTGGACTTTAATTCGTTCGCATAATCATCATAGTTTTATGAAATTTCTGGATGTTTAGTAACAGAAGAGGGCAAAGAAGCTTTATGACAATATAAGAGTTCAAACTGTGTAAATTGAGTAGATTGATGAGGTGTAGTGTTGTACGTAAACGTTGCGTAAGGTATGAATTTTTCCCAATCTGTTTGATCACTGGAATTAAAATTACGTAAATATTCTTTTAATGTGCGATAGCTTCTTCCTAAAGCTCCGTTCGATTGGGGATGATATGCTGTACACTTTAAATGATTGACGTGTAAAAACTTACAAACATTTATAAACACTTCGCTACAAAAATTTGTTCCTTGATTGTTACATTCCAAAATTTTCGTTTAAGTGTTGGTGATTTGTTTAATTGTTGTAGATTGTGAGTTGCATTAATGTAGTCATTTTTTTTAAACCTTTATTTTTATTGTATATTTTATTATTTTGTAAAATTTATTTCAGTAACACATTCTGGATCTTCCTTCTTATTCCCCTTTTCTCCTAGAACTCTTCTTAAATTTTCTTCATTTCTTTTTTTCTCTCTGAGAGGGGGTTGCCAAATTTTATTTGCGCAGGTGTAATTTTTTTAATACTGCTTTTGGTATAAAAGGCCTTTCAATATATTTTCTCGTTCTTCTCTGTTACCAATTCGATAACGTTATTTTGCGGGTGATGTTATATAGAAGTATTTCGCAATTTTTGGGTTTTGAGTGAGTTTCTATTTTCCATTTTTGTGGGATCCATCACCCGTGATAAAGTTTTGGAAAAGTGTGCTTCTTTTCACAAATATTTCGGTATATCCGGATTTCAACGTATTTTCGAATTATATCATTTATTTTCTGGTTAAACCTCGAACATCTGAGGTAAGCATTTTTTTAAGGTTCTTTTAATTAATGCATACATCCCTTTCACCAATTCACACTTTCTTTCAATACTTCAAATCTTTCTACTAATTTCTTAAAACTACTTCTACAAAAAAATACTACAAACTATCCTAAACCTAATTACAATCATATTTTATATTTCATTTTCGCATTCTTTATCCAGGTTTTATCGAGGGGAGCAAATTTTTCTCGTATTCTGTTTCGGTCCTTGGGAACTTTTATTTCCAATTTATTGGTGGAACTGTTTTCTTGGTGGGACCAATTGCCCAGGGGAAATTTCTTCTTCGTTGCTTCCTGAAAGCATTTTCATCATTCTCATACCTGAGAAACAACTGAACAACCTTACCTGTCCTGAACCAGAAGTGTTGCTGAAGAAGATAAGTTCAAAATAAGGGGGATACAAGGTCAGATAGATCAACATTAACTTTTTTATTACATCTGGTGTCAAACGAACCTGGTAAATTCGAGTATAAATTTTTTTTTAAAAAATCTTGATCAAATTAGTTTTCTTTTGTTCAATCGATTTAATTTAGCTTTCTTATTTTTTTGTGAGTTCCTGTTAGCGAGTATTTTTATTTTATTTAGCGTTGAATTTTTGATTTTTCAGTTAAGACTTTAAGTTGAGCTCAACTCTACGGAGTCTAGGCGCGAATAAATTTTTAGTTTTCATTTTTCTTTCAATTTTTTTTTTTAATTTTATTTTTGGTCGTTGACCTTGCTAACATTAATATATATATTTTTTTTGTTGTTGTTATTGATTTAACCTACAAAAGTTTAGAGTATTATTTTTAATTCTAGTTTTGTTTATATGAATTTAATTTTGTTTTACTTACCTGTATTATCCTACGGGATTTATTCAATATATATATTATTTTCTTGCAACTCATAATCTACGTTGATTTTTGAATATTTTGTTGTGTTGTGTTATATGTTTGCATCACCATTTTATAACCTGTTCTAACTCGCGTCACAGTTCGTGTATCACGCGGGATAAACTGTGTGGCGCCATACAAATATCCCTCCCCTTCTTCACTGGGCCGGTCGAGGACCCGCGTGCGTCTCAAGGTGTAAACATATTCTGTGTTTGTCATTTTCGGTATTTTTTTTATTTATTTATTTTTTTTTGCACTAATAGATTTTTTTTGTTAACGTGCGATTTTGGCGTCATATGATCTGTAACTAAAATTTTAGGAATACCATATAGGCAAATTATTTTAGTGACGAATGCTTAGGCGTATTTTGATAGATCATCTTGAAAAGTTAATAAATATTTATGCCCAGAATATGTTGTTGTCAAAGGACCAACGATATCTAGAAAAACCTTTTGGAACGGTTCAGTTGCAGTAGTGGTCACCTGCATAGGACACAATGTCGGCCTTGTGTGCTTATTTTTCTGACAAAGATCGCACGACTTTATGAAGGTTTTTATATCGGCATACATGTTTCGCCCTCTATAGTACATTTTAATGCGCTTATATGTTCTCAACACGCCTTCATGACCACCTGTCGGCGTGATGTGTAAATCCCGAATAATTTATCGAGATTCTTCCTTCGTGAGCGTTTCAATTATTTTGTTATGATGTATTTATACTTTAATATCAGAACCTTTAAATACGTATCTAGTGATGGAGCGAATTATGTCATTATGTAATTGATTTTTATGAGTCGAGAGTTTTGGTAAAGCTAACGGTTTTATTGAAGACAAGTCGTTCTTAAATTGAAAAGACATTCGAAAATCTGGTCATATGTGATTTATTGATATACGCTGTCGCTGAGTAAAAGAAATAGAATAAGACGATTTTTATTTAATAATGGAAAAACACTATGAAGTGCAAGATAGTTTATTACATTTTCACTTAATTTGCCGTATGTTGTAAAGCATTCTTAAGTAAATTTACTGGCATTGTAAACATCTGGAGTGATGGGAATAACTGGACTAAACTCCTTAGGAACTCTTAAAATAGAAGTATCAACATCCTGTACATTGGAATTGAAAATAACACCGTTAGATCTGGCATTAAGATAATCCTCATATGTTTTCTTAAATTCATTTGATTTAGATGATTCGGGTTGTGTAAATCAAATTTGACGACTAAGGGCATCGGATACATTATTAAATTTTCCAGACTTATATTTTACTTCATATTGATATTCTTCTAACTTCAATCTAAATTTAGTTAAACGACTACTAGGATTTTTTATAGAAAAAAGATAAATAAGAGGTCGATGATCCGTATATATTGTAAATTTTTTCCCAAAGGGATATGGTCGAAAGTGTTCCACTGACCAACAACTTGCTAAAAGCTCTCGTTCAATTGTAGAATAGCTAGAATTCAGCTTTATTTAATTTTCGGCTGGCATAAGCTACAGGAAGATCATTTCCGATATCGCCTTGCGATAATACGGATCCAATGGCTATACCACTTGCGTCCGTAGTTAAATTAAATTCTTGAGAAAAATGTGGATACTTAAGAATAGGATATTCTGTCAATTTCTTCTTGAGTTGCTGAAATGCTGACTCACACATAGGTGTCTAATTAAACGGTACGTTGTTAGCCAATAAAAATGTTAAAGGATGCGCAATTGTAGAGTAGAAATCGGTAACACTGGATACTTTTGATGGATCAGGCTTTATGCCCTCCTGACAAATGATATGGCCTAAATAAACGACTTTCTTACATAGAAATGAACATTTATCAGGTTGAAGTTTTAAGTTGTTAAATAATTTTCTTATGCATGAGTCAAAAATCATTGGTCTTGGAAGTTCCCCTCTTGGGAGATATTTCCCATTTAGCAGCAGGAAATGTAAGCAAAGTTACTTTAATTTAAAGATATTAAAATTTTGTATATATTTAAAGCAATATAAGAAGTTTTATGCTTACTACAGTTGGCTGTCAACGGTCACGAAGAAAAGCTAAGTTTCTAACATCACTGCAACAAGAAAGTGCGACACTATTTAAATTGACCTAATATAATATAACTAATCAAACATTGTGTTTTTTGGGCACGTTTAGTATATAAGCTAGTAGCACAGCTAACGCACCAACAATGTAATGTGGTTGTATTGATAATTTGTATGTAGTTAAATAAATATGGTTGCCATAGAAAAATGTATTTTATTAGAGGTACTAAAAAAGCAGCCTCTTTTGCTATCTATTTAATTTACGCCCATTATGATTAAAATAAAATATGAAAGCATTTTATCGTAACACAAAAGTGAAAAAATGTGTTTATTATATTCATGTTTCATCATACATATTTAATTTTTTTGTATTATTCAAACGAATTGATTCATTTATGAAGCTGTCCAGGAAGAACCTACGTTTGATCTATAGAGGCAGCTACGGAACAGGGGAATAAGTGACACCGACATCTGCAGAGGTTGTGGTGAGTTATTAGAGTTATTAGCGGCTGGTAAAGGTAATATTGAAACGTAGAAATAAAAAACAGTAATTGTTTTTCTGAAGAAAAAATTATATTTTTGTTCTTGACTACCGGTTTCGATTTTTATGAACTTTATCATAGCAAAAACGTAGTAGAAAAATGTTTTTACTAAAAAAAGAAAAAGAAACTAATCAATAAAGACCAAACTAAAAACACCTATAACTCCACTCCTATAAAATTCTATGCAAAAAAATTGATATTAGACAAGATCAATTCTACTGACGATGACAATGACATAGTAATTTTATTTGGTTAGCCAATAACAACTACAACACAATAGATCTATCAATATATTTAGAATACCAACTATCTAATCTAACTAAATATCAAGATATAAAAAATTACCTAATTCCATTATTGAGAGATATACAAAGAAAACCAAATAGAATAGATAAAAGAAACAAAACAATTTTAAATAACATAAAAGAAATAAAAACTAAAATTAACGATAATAGATTGACAATAACAACAGGTGACAAAAACGCTGTACTAGTAATACTAAAAATACAGGATTATTTAGAAAAACATACAGTTTCTTCAATGAAAACAAGATTAATCAAATCTCTAATGACCCTTTAAACAAATTTATAAAAAGAACTAGACTAATAATAAAAGAACGTAGAGAAACATTAGAAAAATTCAACGTAAAGACATATAAACTAGTTAACATGAACCCCCAATCACCTACTCTATACAGCCTGATCAAACTCCACAAACATGACCATTCTATAAGACCTATTATAAGCAATAGAAACACACCGGTACAACATCTAAGTAGAACATGAATACATGATATTATTCTAAAAACATTTAACTATAAATCAAAATATTCCATTAAGAACACCCATGACCTAATAAAAATACTAAACAATGTTAATTAGAATAAAAAAACTAAATTTACTTCTTTTGATATAAAAAATCTATATTCTAATGTTATATAGAAAAAACACTAACAATAACTAAAAAATTTCTAATGAAGAACTATAAAAACATAGAATCACCAAACAATATAACAGAAAAAGATATTTGTAACATCACTTACTTACTAGAACACATCACAAAGCAAAATTTCTTTGTCTTCAATGAAGAAAAATACAAAATGACAGACGGTATATTTATGTCGACCATTTAGAAGAGAAATTGTTCTCAGAAAAATACAAAACATTTACAAAAAACAGAAGAAACTAAGAGAAACTAGAGAATAAGAAACTAATGAACGAAATCATAGATTGCAATACTACACACATTTTCAATCAGTTGAAATTATGACAAAAATTCAAATATCCCGCTCCATATACACACGCTCATAAAAGAAGAAAAACCACGCACGACATTCTCACAACAGTTCTTTGTTCATGTTCATCTTTTCATGTTAAGAGGCCACACACGATCTCCAAGACATATTTTTTCCACGTTTTTTGAAGAAAAAGTTCATCTCAATATTGTTGACAAAAACCTAATTGAAGTCAACATTTCTCCACTTATTTTCTACAATTTTGGTTGCTGACATAACCTATAAATACAACAGGTGTTTTTTGAAAAAAGTAATAATGTTCTTTTATATATTAAAACTGCGAAACTAAACTGACGGTAAATATTTTTAATTTTTTTGTGTTATATAGACGTTTTTAAAATATTTACAATATAGTTATTTTTTAAAAAATAAGTGTTTTTTGATATAATTCCTCTATTGTAGCGACGGACCTGAAGACGAGACAAGCTGTCTCGAAACCGGTAGTCAAGAACAAAAATATAATTTTTTCTTCAGAAAAACAATTACTGTTTTTTATTTCTACATTACAAATAACTGAAGAAATTGAGTCTTTTATCACTAATAATATTGAAAAATTACTTTCTATAGCTGATAATATTTGGGAGTCACTTAATTCTTCCCTTTCTAGACCTTATAAAGTTGCGGAAGTTTTTTCTTCAACCTCTAAAAATGATTCTGTTGCTTTTTTTGAATTTAGTTTTCCTTGTCAGTCGATGTTACAAAACATAACGCAAAAACAATTCTTAACGGAATAACAAATAAATGCGTTACAAAAACAGGTAAATTTAGAAAATTCATTAACAAAAAGAAAATTTTGTTCAAATTGTAGGAGTCAATTTAAAAATAAATCAAGATCACACTCACAATCGTCTGCGTTCACCTGCATATTCTTCAAAAATTTGATGAATCATAGCAGTTATGGTGATAGAAATGTTGGGGTATTTTTTTTCAGCCGGGTGTATTTTCTACAATTTATAAAACGACATTCAAAAAACGAGTAAAACTTGCTACAGTGGGCACAAAAAGCGTTCACGACTTTTTATCTTTAATCATCAAAATAAACTCCATTTTTTATTGATACTGGTGCAGACGTATCTGTTATTCCCCGTAATACGTTTCTGCGTTACAAAAAAGATAAAATTTTTTTCCTTACATCAGCAAATGTTTCAATTATAGCTACTTATTCTAAAAGATGTTAACAATAACTTTGAATCTTTAAAGAAATTTCCCTTTTATTTTTACTGTTGCTGATGTTTCGAGACCTATCCTTGGTACAGATTTTCTGAATAAATATGGTTGTAATGTTTTTAATGAGTTATGTTTAAGGATTAATAATTAAAACGTATTTATATAAAGCACGCACGATTTATTGTATTTCTATAATCTCTCATTCGTAACTAGCCCTTAACATCAAGTGCACTCTTAATATAATACAAAACAAATCAAAACTGGTTCTAGTGCGCAAGGGAACGAAAATAAAATAAATTTAAACGTTTTGAACCACCACTACTAATTTATTGCTTCTCTTTAGCATTTAAAACATTTTCATTTACTTTTCGTAAATTGTCTTTCAATAACCCTAAATGAGTAGATATAGTAAGGATTTCTTGACTTTTCTTATCAATGCTAATTTGTTGATAAACTTGCGATAAATCCAATTTAGTGAATTCTAATCTACCTTGAAGGTTATTAAATAACTTATCTGCTTTCGGCAAAGGATGTTTATCAACAGGATCACCACAGTTTATCACAGGATGTCACCACATATTCTGACTTCACCATTTTTTTTAATGACTGGAACAATAGGGGTTGCCCATTTGCTATAATCTACCGGCTTAATAACACCCAAGTTCATCAATCTTCTTAATTCATTTTCTCCTTTACTTTTAATAGCAAAAGGAACTGGTCTTGCCTTAATAAATTTTTGTGTCACATTTGGATCTTTTAATTTAATTGATGCTAAACCTTTTTTAAAATCCAAGCCCATCAGCAGATACATCTCGATAACTATTTATAAGTTTGTTAACATTAGATTTATCGTCAACAAAATTTATATTAGAAAACCCTACATTGAATTTGGCTAAAAAATCTCTTCCAACTGGAGGGTCGCCGTTATTTGTGACGAATATCTCTAAGTTATTATTTTTTCTTTATATTTAACATTTACTAATATAACTCCCAAAGGTTTCTTGTCAAAGGTTCGGTTAATTTCTAAACCGTTATAAACATTAAAATTCTTACTACTTTGCTTTAGATTAACACCCGAAAACAGTTTATTGTATAAATTTTCAGATATGCACATGATGCTACTATCTGAATCTATTTGGAATTCTGATGATTTATTATTAACTACAATTTCTATAAAGAAAGGAGATTTATCACATTTTTCTTCTAAATTGTACAAACAAATGTCGTCATCACGTTCAGTTTTTTTCTTTCAGCTTTATCTTCAATAAAGTGATGTCTCTTTTTGTATTTAGAACCTAAGTTTTTATTTTTGCACATAATTGTAATATGCCCAACTTTTTTACATACATGACAGGAAGCATTTCTAAAATATCATTTTTCAGATGAATGATTGTTATTACCGCAAACACAACATTTTATTTGACGAAATTGTCTCATGGACTTGAAGTTGAACCAGCTTTTATTTCATTTCCACCTTCATAATTCGGGCGTGCGCGCTGATCCGACCTCTTCTCTCTTATCAGGTGAATTTCCTCTTTCTATACGACGATGTCATGAATCCTTACACCAAACTAAGACAATTACAAATCACAGAACACCAATTTATTTCATGTTATGATTTTTAGCTGATTTCAATGAATTGTAGGTTTCTTTTTAAGAATTGTTAAACTTTTTTTGTTAATTGTTTTTATAGTTAAGTTGAATATGTTTATTTTTATTTTCAAATTTAAATTACACAACATATTCAAATATAACACATGCGTAATAAAGATTCACAACCTAACCTTACAAAACTTAAGAACACGCACAATTCACATTTAACGGAAAAAACAGATAAATTGTTCCAAGAGGCAATAAAAGACAAATCATACAGCCATGGCCAAAAGTATTGAGCACCCAGGTTAACTTTGAAAATATCAAAATAAAATAAACTAAAACAACTTGTATAGGTTTATAATGTTTATTGTTAATCAAAATTAATATTTGGTGCGTCCACCTTTTGCTTTAATTACGGCCAAAATTCTTTTTGGTAACGATGATACCAACTTTTTGCAATCTTCGGGACTTATAGCGTTCCACTCTTGGTGCAAGTGACTTTGTAGCGCTTCTTTTGGATTAATATTGTGAAGCCTAACTTTGCGCTTCAATAAACCTCATAAATGTTCTATGGGATTTAGATCCGGAGATTGGGCAGGCCAGTCCAGGAGCTATATATTATTTTCTCGAAACCACGTCATTGCGCGGATAGCTTTGTGGCATGGTGCGTTGTCTTGTTGAAACTTAACACCGTCCAAATTTGTATCGCCAAAAAGTGATGTAAAGGAGGGCACTAATGCTGTTTCCAAGACATTTATGTATTTTACGGCATTCATGCGACCTTCACATACATACATTTTTCCAACATCAGAAGCGCTCATACAACCCCAAAGCATGACGCTGCCACCGCCATGTTTTACAGTCGGTACCATATATTCTGCCGTAAATTCCTCGCCTACATGACGACGGACATAGGAGGATAGGACATTACACCCGGATTACCAAAAATCTTAAATATGAATAAATATGTGTTGTAAAGATTTTACTCATTTTTTTTGTTGATAAACTTTGTGCTTTAATAAAATTGTTAATAGCTGATAAAACATTAAATTGATTAACTTACCTGATTGTTTGATTCGTCTGACCACACGATATTTGACCAGCCTTCTTCGGTAAAGTGTTGGTATTTTCGAGCCCATTCGTACCGTACCGTTTTATTTTTGTCGGAGAGCCATGGCTTCTTCCTAGCTTTGCAACCTTTTAGATCAGCTTCTTGAAGTCATCTACGAGTGGTCCGAGTAGATTTTGATTTCTTAAAACCTTCTGACAAGTCAGCAGCAAGGTCTGATGAAGTTTTCTTTCTATTTTTTAATGATGTTCTTATTATTATTCGGTCCTGTCGGACTGTCGTGACTGTCGTGACCCGTTTGCGACCCATTTTGGGTCTATTAATATGTGACCCGGTCATAACAAATCGGTTAATAGTATATTGTACCGATCGGCGCGAACATTTTACAATTTTTTAAATCTCCACCTCCGATTTCCCTAACTCGTGCAAAACTTGTATTGGCACACATTTTTCTAAACTCAATTCGTTTTTTTAGGCATTTTAAAATAATATTACAAAATGTTCAAAATCTAAACACAAAAAGGGCACTAAATCACAGAATCTATCCACAACGAACAAAACCAGCGAACTGAGAAATAAATCGAAAAAATAAAAAATAAAACATGTTTTATTATACCAGATGTTTTATTGATAACATTGGTGTCAGACCCGGTTTTTAATCTTTTTTAGATGTTTACAAACTACTTATCAAACAGCATGGCTTTTTCACGGCTATGGTTATGGCACACGTGCAAAATATTTAGGGTGCTCAATACTTTTGGCCATGGTTGTATTTAAAGGGATTTAATATAACAATAGGAGATGGGTTTTGTTGCGAATATTATTGTTGTGGGTTGGTACTACAAGGTTGGATAGTAGCCAGTTGGGACGTGTCAGATGTAGTAATAGAAAAGGAAAAAAGGAAAAATATATACAAGCAGCAGTCGTTGTACGCAGTTGTATGTTTGTAATAATTAAAAATTAAAGGTCGTTTAACTAACTACATAAGTTTCACTAAAACCACGCTCTGTTACCGAATAAATATGGGCCCAGACACAGAGTTGTAAAAGGAATAGTTAAGTGAAATAAGAAATGGAGGAGACTTATACAAAAATATTGAAAAGTGAATTTAATAAGATGGAGGACACCAAAGGTCGTTTACCTTTATTCAATGGAAAGAATTTCGATAATTGAAAATTTAGGGTAAAAGGTCTGTTAGAGGAAAAAGAATGTATGGAAAACTTGCAAGAAAAGCTGAGAATAAATTATCAGTCAATTGGTTGCTGATAGTCACTTGGAATATATAAAGGGCAAGGAAACTGTTCACGAAATGTGGAAATTATTATTAAATAACTTTGAACGTAAGGGAATTGCTGATCAATTATTACTTCGAAAATAAATACTAACAATGAAATTAGATGGAAATAAAGGAAATATGGAAGAACGTATCACACAATTTGATAAACTTCTAAGAATATTAAAATCTACAGGTGCTACTTTGGAAGAAATGGACATTGTATGCCCTTTATTATTTACGATGCCTTCAGAATATAACATGGTAGTGACAGCGTTGGAAACAGTGTCTCCGGAAAACCTAACATTAAACTTTGTAAAAGCAAGATTGAAGGATGAAGAAACTAAGAAGGTAACAAAAGATCGTAAACCGGAAATACTGTTGTATTTCCGGTTTACGGTTTGTCAATACCACAAGAAAAATTTGGACATGGAAAACAAGGGAAGAGCATCGTCAAGTTTCCATACAAATGTCACAATTGCGGAAAAATTAAATACAAACGAGTTGATTGCAGGAAACCTCGAATGGAACATGATAAAATAGTGAACTTAGCAAACATAAATTATGAAGAAGCGTATAGTTTTTCAGCTTTGGACGAAAGGATGGATACAAATCTGGAATGGTGTCTAAATTCTGGAGCATCAGAACATTTGGAGAACATAACCAGGAACGAACAAGAGCAAAATCACCATTGGAATTAATACACAGTGATATTTGTGGACCGATTACGAAACCGTATGACGATAAAATAATATTAATAATAATTTATTTGTCTCAGTGCTACATAACTGTAGATGGAGATAAATCATACAATACATTATTACACATAACAAAACATACAAAAAAGAAAAGAAAAGAAACCTCCCGTAAACTATAAAACACATTCTCGATCAAGCACGCCTTAACTTTATTTTTGAATGCACGAAAAGCGGTGATGTTTTTTTATGAGACAGGTAACTTTCGTATAGTTTTACACAATCGTATTGCGTACTTTTCTCGAAAAATGCTGCTTTGTGTCGCAGCAACGGCAAGTCAACACGTCTCGTCTCATACTGGCTAACAGAGCCCAAAAATCTTTCACGATTTCCGTTGACAAACACCTTAGTTTTGAGAATATAGATACAAGGGAAGGTAAGAATACCATTATTTTTAAAAACTACCTTGGAGGACTCACCACATTGTAACTGAAAAATTAATCTGATTTGAGTTTGAGCAACGCAAATTACTACGAATTTAATCTTTTAATTTAATCTTTCTCAATACTATGCACATCGCCCTTTTCGAAAACAGGCGTTACCCTAGCCACCTTCAGTAAGTCAGGAAAAACCCCAAACTCAAATGATCGATTTAAAATCATGGCCAAAGGCACACATAAGCTATCACTCACAAATTTGATGTATTTAACAGCGACATCATCGAAGACCTCTGTATCCCTAACGGGAGCAAAACACAAAGAGGAGCCTACACAGTTACTTAGCGTACAAGATTGTGACAAAGATGACCCGTAAATAGCCACCAATCTATCCTGAACTACAGATGAAAAGTACTACCTCAAAATCATGAGGTAGTACTTACTAGCAGTTTGGGCGTCTTCCACAGAACTACTCTGCGGAAGACGCCCTAACTGCTCGTTGATGCAACACCACAGCATTCTACATTTGTTTGAAGGATTATTAATTTTATTTACTAAAAAATCTCTCTTTGTCTGGTTAATTAAATCTCTATATGTTCTTTTTTTATTGTTATATTAAGCTCGAAGTTCCGAAAAACCATTGGTTACTAACCAATGGAAACTTTTTAGTTTTTGTACGGCTTGTTCAATCGCAGATGTTACCTATCTTTTATATGAGCCACTTTCTACGGGAGGCTCCCTTCTAACAGTCGGACAATATAAGTTATAATAATACTGAAATGTCTCAAAAAAACTGGCGTACAAGGAATTTACATCATTCAAATTCACAGCAACGAGAGAATCCCAATCGAACAAAATTAGTTTATGATTTAAAAAAGATAAATTATTATAAGAAAATCTGCGCTTAGAAATGGAAACCGTTCGGTTGGAATCCTCAATTTGCAAACATTGAGCAGTATAGACCAAGGAAGAGACAAAATGGTCTGCTATATTTCCGTCAAAAACATCAAAAGAAGATAAAGACGGCGATAAATTTGTTACAATAGAGTCAAGTGTTGACCTACTTACTGCTCCATTTAAGTTACAAAAAATTCTAGTATATTCCGCGTAATCTCCGCGCAACTCATAAGAATGAAACAAATCCCCGAGAATTTTAGATTCCATAGTATCTTTGTTTTCCACATTTTTGGGTATATCTCGAAAACTGGACGTGACGGAGAAAAACTGAAGACAGTTTCAGAATCAGCACAACATTCTACGTTATCGCAGGCTTCGAGGAACAATTTGATTAAAATTTGTAAACTAGTGTTATTAACAGTTCATTTACAATTCTTAAAAACATTTTTTTTAATAATGTTTTAAATACCACTAAATTAACTGTTGGATAAGTTACGTTTCCCGCGCAAGAAATTTATATATATACAGGTTTGCGCATAAAGGGCAAACGTGAGGGTGGAGGAATAAGCGAGGGCGTAGGAATACGAAAAACACGAGACACAAGTGCGTGGGTAAGGGTTAAGCGAACTTGTATGTAAAAATAATAGTTTACCAATATTAATTAAATGAGTTCAAGTTTACAAGGTGTTATTATTTATTTAAGCCGTACAAACGGATCGGATCAGTGATTGAAGTTCAGATAAGCTGATTGATATTAAAAAAACGCGACCGGTACTGCGGTGATGCAGACGTTTACTTTCGATCCATTCAATCTAACTCAAACAACGTGGGGACGATGGGTTCGACGGTTGGAAGGAGCGTTTAAAGTTTTTAAAACACCGGAAGACATGAAGGTATTATATTTACTGCATTATATGGGGCGGAAGCATACGACATTTAATGTAACAAAATGACTCTACAAAATGACACTACGTCATCAACGCAATGAAATCACCTTCGTCATCAACCCCACGACGTCACCAACGCGCTGTTACACATTTCACAATGAAACATTTTAAAGCGAAATTATGTCCGGTATAGACGCACACGATCGGTGCTAACACACATAAATTTGCTGGATTCTCTTTCTCAAAATCTTGTGCGCCCAGATATACCAAAGACATCCCCTCAAAGGCCCTTATCTCTTCATCGGTTATAGTTTCAGCAATTCTCAATGGTAAATATACCGAAAAACCATCTTCCAATTCAACAATAATGGAGGGCCATTTGTTCGATGTAATTCTTTTAGCTATCACAATTGGCTAAAGTTGATCAATCTGTAGTGATGAAAGCGAACGTTTCGGTGTGAAAACGTATGAATCCAAAATATTTACACGCGACATCATGCTAGTAAGAACGGTTACCAGTATTTATCATAAATATCTAATATTCATGAATAGCTCTCTCATTATTATAGCATTCATATGAACGTACCTAAGCGCGGAAAATTAAGAACATTTCGTAAATAATAATAAAACCGTATGTGTTTGAAAAAATATATGTATTTATATATAAATATTAATTACATTTTAAAATATAAGTATGTTACATTTACACTGATTATAATTAAGAAATAAAAATTATAAACTAAATTTACATATATATTAAAAAAATAAATTACATTTTAAAATATGAGTATGTTACATTAACACAATGCAATTAAAAAATAAAAACTATAAAATAAATCTACATATACAGTATGTCTCACGTAATTGTTCCATAAGAACTTTTTTAGGCTCCTCTATTCGTAGAGGCTTGAAATTTTGGTAACAGGGGTTGTTCATTCCGATCTATTAATCTAAAATATTTTCAAGATGGTCACCCCTTCCGGTCTACCAGAAGTAGACCTCAACTTCGTTATTTTAAATGGAATGCTATAGCTTTTATTACAACATTCTATTATACGTAAGAAAATATGTTGACTTTAATAACAGTTATTGGTACCTACCGTTTTTTGTTTTCGAGTTATTTTGATTTTAAGTGTGTTTTATCAAATATCACCATGCTCTTTACAAGCCCATATCTCAGCCAACGTTAATTCAAAAGCGTTTTGCATTGGTACGATAAGCCTTCATATGCTGTTAAATAGATTGTCATTTGTTGTATCAGTTTATCTTATACAGGCTGGTCAAAAATTGAGTTACCGTTTCTCTGTATTCAATTGCGTGAAAGTCGTAAGACAGTTTCAATTAAAAAAAAAGATTTTCTAGATCTGTGAGATTTGTTTTCAAATATTCAAGTCATTTTTTTCTAAAGCAGTATATAGCGAAAAATTATTTTTTTATCAATACATTTTGTGTTGTACTTTTAATTACTGTATTTCACCGTAATGTATTTAATATGTTTGATTAAAAATTTGTAATTGGCATTCTTTATTAATTGTATGGTTTATTGGAATGAAATTTTGAACAATATTTCCATAAAAAATAAATAGAATAATAGGTATGTACTAGCAAGAGCTCAGATTCATCCTGTACTTGTCAAACACGATCGCACGTATTTAATAATGTCATAACAATATAACAGATTTCATTGTGAAAAGATTGCATTTGATGAGTACACGAGTCAGACCACTGCACAGTGGGGTATTCCACATAGAAACATGATTAAAAGTCGGGAATACAGATACACAAAAATCAAGGCGGCTGCTGTCACTTAGCCTCACCAAATATTCAGAAAACAATTTTCTGCATATTTTATTGGTGCCCGGTTCCTTAACACTGCGTAATCAGTTGTCTTTTACGCCCTTTGATGTATGCGCGTATTTCGTCAAATTATTGCAATAAATCAACGGCATATATTTATAGGTGTTCTTGTGTATTTTATTGTGAGCAGTTGAAATTTTTGTAATGGATGTTATATACTCAGGTATGTATAAATAGAATCAAATACTTTTATCAAGTTTAATTCTATAGTCTTTGTAATTTTTTATTTATTCTATTTGCACATATTTTGTATTTACTTTTGTTTTTCTTCTATATTATGAAGTGTTTTTTTTTTATTTCCGGATTCTTCCCGGTTTTATTTCTTTTTACATCTTTTTGTTTGAAGAATTTACTCTACTATACTATAAAAAACTATTGCCAACAACTGCCTAATATATAAAAAAAAAATAAATTAAACTAGTGGTATGTAGGCAAGGCGAACTTAGATGAAATTAGAATTTTTTTATTGTTTATAAAAACTCCAAAACTCCTTTTTCATTAACGAGACCATTCCATCTGATCATTCCAATTCCTTCGTTATTGGATAGTTATCGAACGACACTATATTGGACGACATTCAACCCGAATATGACCTTAAATTAAGAGCAGCGTAAAACTCATAGTGTCCAAGTTAACTTTAAGTTAGTTTTAAGCTAGTTGATTAAGAATTTATTTTTATTTTTCAATTTAAGACAATAAAAGGAAATAGGAAGGGAATGTGTGGTTTTTAAGAAGGCAGAAATACTTGTATAGTAGGTAAAATTGCGCCTCCACGATGGCGGGACATGGAAACGAGGTTTAACGAGAAAATTTTATTTTTTTTCTTTATTTGCTTTATTCAATACTCACCGCATGTCGGAAATTAAATTAGTTCATAAGATAGAAAGGGGATTGGCTGAGAGTTTGGGCTAGTTTTAGTCAAAGTGCATGTGCACTTCCTAA
Organism: Onthophagus sagittarius; assembly: GCA_036711965.1. Taxonomy (NCBI): domain Eukaryota; kingdom Metazoa; phylum Arthropoda; class Insecta; order Coleoptera; family Scarabaeidae; genus Onthophagus; species Onthophagus sagittarius. Next base: position 67,521,650 of record JASERS010000004.1, read on the forward strand.
TGTTAAGGTTGCAATTAATTAATCAATGCATCTTTTTTGCCAATTTTGAAATAGCACAAATTTTTTCAAATTGTCAAGGGGAAATTATGTTAATTATTATTGTTACTCTTGCTTTCTTGTGTAATATTAGGAAATATCTGTTGTAATTCATTAAACGGTTTAGCACTTTATTTTTTAGTTACTAGACCAAATGTATAAACAAATAAATGTAAAAAAGAGAGCTTACTCAAAGCAGAACGGTTCTAATACCAAAGTTCGAACAACCGTATAATACTCCGTTTGTGCAACAAGATTCTCGGGAGGCGCCTGAGGGAGATCGAGATTAACCCCAATCAGAGGGGGTTCCGGACAGTTAATAGCTGTTTAGTCAATAATTTATATAATCTTAAACACTATTATAAGGTCCTGTCGAAAACGATCATCCATTAATCAAACAACTGTGGTCCAAGCGTTACGGCGCTTTGGAGTTGATTCACGCTTCGTTCGCTATGTCCAGGGACATTTTAAACATGCTACTACAAAAATAGAGGTAGAAAAATACAGAACAGGAATGATTAATATTAAGACAGGTGCCAAGTAGGGCGGCCCGCCGCTGTCTCCGATCCTTTTCAATTTAGTGTTAGATGAGTTAATGGACCTATTGCCGGCGGACGGGTGGTTGAATGTTGGGAATCAGATGGTATGCTGTCGGTGACGCAGGAACTATTGCGAAAATGCATGTCTTTCTTCCAGAAACGAGGGCTGCAAATAAACACCAACAAATGCATGTCCCTCTCGATGAACGTGGTCCCAGAGAAGAAAAAACTGTATATCCGGTAACCCGGTCTCTGTATTACGTGGCGGGCATAGGGGTAAAACAAATATCATCTAATGACCGCTCTAAATACCTCGGAGTCCACTACTCATCATCGACTGTGAGGAGAGTGGGAAAAACGCCTTTAAAACCTCAACAAAAACTCAATATTTTGAGATTTCATTACTTTCCGAGGACTACGCACTCATTGCAAAACCCTCGCGTGGTGGGTAAAACACTAAAGGCTGTCGATAGACTTGTGCGGATGTCCGTGAGGAAGATCCTGCATCCGAATAAGTCTTCCCCGTCCGATTACATCATACCAGCAACGGGCTGTTCCAAGGTTCGAACTCAGTGGCGAGTGGACGCTGGGTGTATTCTCCCCAGCGCAGATCCAGACAATCATACGGCCGATCGAACATGCAGGTATCTATATTACTCTAAAGTTTTAAATAAGAAGGACATAGCAATGCCAATGACCATAAAACAAATCTCTCGGTTTGAACAGCAAAATAATGTGTCGGTCAACGTGTACATCCTCGACCCACTAAGAAGGGGCGATATAATGTAGTTCCTTCGTATCTAACTAAAGAGAAGGGAAACAGATATGTTAATCTGTTACTCATCCAAGATAAGTAGGTGGATGAAGGTGAAATTTCAGTATGTTTGGATTAAAAATTTATTCCGGCTAGTGCCTTCTTAACAATCAACACATAGGAAAAAATATTTCTGTGAACGTTGCTTTCATTATTTTTACACTTCTACTGGTCAAGAAAAACACGTAATGCTAAAATGAATAAATGCCGCATCCATATGCCGTATATTTCAAGAATTTTCAAAGCAAAGAACCGGTTTATTTGTAGTATATGCAGATGTAGAACGTCGTCTGCCTAACAACAAGAACTGACACACAGCACAAGACATATATAATTGGTTATTACGTTTAATGCTCATATGACGGATACCTGAGCTTTTACAAATCATATACTGGTGAGCACTATCAGTACTGGTTTGCGGCTGAAAGGAAGCACTTCCGCACATGCTGGCGGAAGATTTGATAACTGCATTCCTATGTCCCTTACCCATCGAACCTCTTACTGATGCATAAGAACTGGAGTTTCGCACAATATCATGCTGCCATATATGCGAAAACCCCTTTGAAGTGAGTGATGTCACAATTGAAGACCATTGTCACCTTACTGGTAAGTATCGAGAAGCTGTGCATGTTGTTGTAACGTTAACAATCAGGATAGTATTGTGGTTTCAGTAATCTTTCATCATTTAAGTGGGTACAATAGCCACCTTATTATAAAGAATTTAACAAAAAAAATTGAATGACGCATCGATTTGCTACCTATAAATCTGTGGCTTGGTTCTAAAAGGGCCAATGTCACTTTTTCTCGAAATCCGCATATGTCCGCTATGTAGCTGTACTAAGTCAATATTGTTTGCACTAAAACAGCCAATGTAAAAGCTATAAACCAACCGTAAAAGGAGATAATAGAAACTTACTTGGCCAATGTCTGAAAGGTAAACATATTACAAGTTAATTCTAAAACGGCCATAGTGCAGTTAGGACTTTTACGAAGCAAAATGTTTTATTTCTAAAAGGGCCAATTATTCATTGGCCTTTCTAAATGAAAAGTTACAGAATCTCGATTGACATCGGCCGTTGTACAGATGTTGTTCCAGAAAAGTTTGTGTTAGTTAGGTGGTGTGCTTTTTAATATAATACTGCAGCTGTTAATTAATTTATTGTGATGTATTCTCGAGGAAAGGCATTAGCAGCAATGTGTAGTACATCTACACCCATAAAAGATAATAAAGAAGGTACGTTTGGTGTTTTATCAAAATTTTGAGGTTATGTAACATGTTTAGTTTTTAGACATTATTTTTTTAGTTTGTATTGTGAAAGGTTACTTTAATTCATTAAATTGGTTTTAATAAATGCTAGACAAATATTGTAAATTAATTTCAGATAAAAAATAAATTTTAGCTTCAGCACTTTTAAAATTTCTATACCTACCAAATATGTCGTTATACACAGTTTGATCAACAAAATAAATCTGTTTCAACAAATTAAGGATACATGTACATTTACAACTAGACTATAACAAGGCTTTTAGCAAAATTACAACACCATAGTAACGTTATTACCAGTTATAATATAAAAACTCCAATTTATTTACAGAATCAAGTAATGAACTCGTGTTTCAAGCCCTGCTCCTTCCTTACACCAAGACATCCAAAACGTTTTAGCGGAGTGTATTACTGATGATTTTAATTTACTACTTTCGAATAACGAAGAAAGCTGTGGAAGTGCTGGTAATGAAAGCGATACTTCTAGTAGTGAAGAGGTACGCAAAAAACATAAATCTGGAAAACACATAAAAGTAAAATCACCTAAAGCAAACGTGCAGAATCGCGTCACCGTGAAGCAGGAAACGACACAAAAGAGAACAAGGGGAAGGCGAATAATTGAAGAAGGAAATGCACCTTGAAAAAGAAAACGTTGTCCTAGCAAATGGGAGAAAAACATTAGTAAAACGCAAAAAGCCCAAGGAAAAGAGTATACGTCCGTCAGAGGTAAAATTAGGTCTGCTAAAAGAGTAAAACTTCCTTGTAGCTGCAGAAAAAGATACTTTGAGAAATTGAGTGAAGAAGAAAGACAATAAATTTTTCAAAGTTTTTACAATCTTCCTACTGTAGGACAAAATCAATACATTGCGAGTTGTATAGTAGAAGGAGTGAAATAAGTACAAAGACTACGAATTATAAAACTGGCGAAAGCGGACGAAAATATACAAGAAAATACTACCTGCCTGCTAATTCTGGAAAAATAGATGTCTGCCAAGTAATGTTTCTAAACACGTTAGACCTGACTCTCAAAAAAGTTAGAGTGATTGCGGAGAAAAGGAGATATTCTTCATCAGGAATTTGTCCTAGAGATGGTAGGGGAATGCATGGAAATCAGCCTAAAATTTCCGAAGCAGACAAGGACATCATTAGACAACATATTAACAAGTTTCCTGCCTATCACAGTCACTACTCGAGAAGTCATGCAGTATCTAGCATCTGATTTGAATATTTCTAAAATGTACAAGCTATATGTTGAATATTGCAATAAGAAAAATTGTGTTCCAAGAAATGAAGCTGTTTATAGAAGAATTTTTGTGAAAGATTTCAACCTGTCTTTTCACAAACCGCAAAATGATACTTGTGGAACTTGTGATAGGATAGACATGCGTCTAAATACCATTAATGATGAACTTCGAAGTTTACCAACACAGAAAGAAAAAAATAAACATCTTGAATTAGCTGACTCGATGTACAACGCAAAGAAGGACGATAAAATGAAAAGTAGCCGCGCTGATTCAAACATTGTAACACTTAGTTTTGACTTGCAAAAGTGTCTCCCTACTCCATTTTTGAAAAGTAGCATATCTTTTTACAAATGTAAGTTATGGACACTTAACTTGATGATATTTGAGACGATGAAAGGAAAAAATTCTTCAACCAGTTATCTGTGGAACGAAACTATTGCAAATAGAGGAGCTCAAGAAATTGGATCTTGTCTATATTTGCACCTAAAAAAATCTACCAGTACCAACAACTGTAATTAATATGTACAGTGACTGCTGCCCCGGGAAATACAAGAATATTATAATAGCAGTAGTGTTATTGACCATTTTACATGAATTTAGTCTCAATGGGAGACAGATAACTATCAACCACAAATTTTTAGTCCCTGGGCATACACTGGGCTAATTTAATTCACTTAGTACCAAAGAATCCACCAATTAAAGTTGTGGTCCAACAATGTCACTTTTTAAAATTTAAACAAGTGCTCAATGGAGTATATCAACATAGAAAGATAAACACTGAGGGAAAGGCAGTCAGTTGGTCACAAATTCGATGGATGTAGTACCGTACTAATAATCTAGGTAAGGTGTTTTACAAAAATTCTGTGTGCTCCGATGAATAATTTAACATACAGGATGCGGCAGAAAGAGCTCCCCGATTTGAGAGACAGTGTGCGCTGGTTAGCGACAGAGTAAAGTGGTGAGTGGCGTGTCGTTGAATAGTTGTATACGTGCCGTTTTCAGTATACACTATGGCTTGGTCAAGTGAACATCGCGCGTTTGTCGTTCAGCAGTTTATTAAAAATGGCGGACCGCCAATAACATCTCAACGTGCCTTCCGCATTCGCTTTGCGCTCGGTCGACGGGAACCTGTTCCTGACAAGAAAACCATTTAGTCGTGGGTGTCGAATTTTCGACAGACAGGTTCTGCATTGAAACGTAAACCCCAAGGTCGACGACGGGCTGTCACATGCCTAGAAAATGTTGCTGCAGTGAGAGATTCAGTTCTACAATCTCCTCAACGTTCGTCAAGAAAGCATGCATCAGCCTTACGATTATTTGATCGAAGTGTGAGAAGAATCTTGCATCGAGATTTGAAAATGCACCCCTATAAGATTGTGATGGTGCAAATACTGTTCGAAAGAGATTACGAAGTCCGTAGAAACTTGTGTCAAGACATGCTTCGGAACATTCACCGAGAAGATGTGGTAATTTTTTCAGACGAGGCACATTTTCATTTGTCAGGTGCAGTCAATAGACAAAATTGCAGGTACTGGTCGGAAAACAATCCCCAGGAAATGCATCAGCGTCCACTCCATAGTGCCAAAGCCACAGTGTGGTGCGCTGTTTTTAATTCTGGTGTGATTGGTCCGTATTTTTTCCAAGAAAGTGGTGAGACTGTTACTGTAAACAGCAATCCGTACTGTGCCATGCTCCGTGACTACCTGCAGCGAAAACTCGGCGCACTGTTTAATGATCTTGCGAATGTGTGGTTTCAACAAGATGGCGCTACCGCCCACACAGCACGTCAATCACTGGCATTGGTGAGGGAAATGTTTCCTGGACATATCATTTCTTTGCGTGGTGATATTGGTTGGCCACCACGTTCGCCAGACTTGACGCCCTGTGATTATTTTCTGTGGGGCTACCTCAAGACCAAGGTATACCAACATCGCCCTCAAACTTTAGAAGCTCTCAAGGAAATGATATCTCAAGAGGTTGAAGCAATCACACCCGACATGACTCGCAGTGTAATAAACAACTTTAGAGAACGGCTCAACCAATGCATCAACAACGGAGGCGGCCATTTGAATGACGTATTGTTTAAAACACATTAAATTACGTATTATTAAACCGCATTATATGTGTTCTTTGATAATAACAATAAAAATGTCATATCTTACTTGGTTTGCTTTTTATTGGGTTCCCAAATCGGGGATTTCTTCTTCGGGGATTCTGTACTTGACTTGACAAGAAAGCGATTACGAAATAATGTTTCAATGCCACAATTAGTGCCTACTTCGAAAACCCCTTTACAATTACCTGCCCTGAAAATTCAGCATTTAAAGGAATTAATGCCCTACATAGATGTCAACAGTCGTCCTTACTATCAAACTTTTTTGAATACTTTGTCACCATCTAAAGAAACAGATTAATATTACCCAGACGAAGAATTCTAAGATAATGATGATGAAGATTTAATGTAACATTATATTAATTTTTACACAATGAATACTTATTGCTTTATTTTATCAATTTGATAGTAACTTTTTTGTAATAAATGATGTTTCTGCTCAGCATTGGTTTTAATTACCCTTCCGACTGCTACATTATTAATGTAAAATAAAGGCCAATGTCAACTATGTTTAATAATATCAGTGTAATTAAAACGACCAAAATCAGATCAAACTAGTATATCCTAAGATTAAAAAAAATTCAGTAGCTCAAAAGTAAGTAGTACAGTTAGGTTTTAAAAATAGCCTAACTTTTATTCGTGTAGCTCGTATAACAAAGAGAAGATGTAATGCTAAAAATGCTAAAAACAAAGCTAAAACTTTAAACAGCGATTACTCAAAACCGAATTTTTGACTTCAGCCCTTTTAGAACCAAGCCACAGAAATAAGGAACGATAGATTTCTTTTATTAATAACATAGACCAAAACCCCAAAATTTATTGATTTGGTTCGGTTCATGGCATCGAGTTTACTGTACTCTTCTAGAACAAACTACATCACGATTGACGTTCTTAGTGAGTGTAAAGCCATCGAATTAGATTATATTTCTTTTCAAACAAACCTATAAAATTGACAAGAACATCAAACCTATGTTCAGTACAACTAATATTTCATTCTGATCAAAATACCCGTTGGTTATTATGATACTATCCAACCGAATTGATGACACGTTATATTGTAAAACTGAATCTCCCTGCGATTTCCCTATAGAAGGTACAGGAATAATTAAACATTACGAATTCAACAGTTTTAAGCCTATTAAGAAAAATGTTACTTCCGGAACTACACTTGATATAAGTTTTCCAAATTTTAACATTTTAGAAAATCACTCTTCAAAACAAAATATTAAAAACACATCTCCGGAAATTACACTCCTGCATATCAATAACTTAGGTATAGAAAGTCTAAGTATTAAGTAAAGAAAATAAGGAAATAAAATACCAATAAATCCACACTTACATATACAAAAGACAGAGATAATTGATTAGTTTATTGCTATTCCTTTCAACAGTAAGCAGACCCAATACTAGAGTACACAACTGCATACCTCAGTCATTTTTCGAATAAACAAACCACAGAGCTATGGTAAGTAGCTAGGAAAATGTGTAAATTTTGCGGGGGACATATTTACGGAAGTTTTATCTAAGCATAAATTTGAAATGTTCATGAACTTCTGAAATCAATCTTTATACAAGTCGAAAGGAATTTTATTGTTAATATAACGACATTCTTAAGTGCTGAAGAATTGAAAAAATACTTCCTTCACAATTCCGATTCAGCATTGAGGAGTGGCGTTGATAAAACAGGTCTAAGTGTCAAAAGCATAAATACAATTTGCACGTACACGTGCGTTCAATAAAGAATAATATACACTAATAGGAAGAGATAAATAAATCCTACTACTTTCGCAATTATTCTTGATGAAACGCTCATGTACCCACAGCACAGCTGTAAAAAGCTGATTACAATCACCAGTATTTACAACAGAAATTGTAAATACTTGACGAATAAAGTCGCAAATCGTTTCAAAATGTACCAGGTATCTGAAGTGAAATTTGCTAAATATAATGATAATAAACTTGGAAATGTAACGGATAAAATCAACAAAGTATATAAGCTAGATTGTAAAGACATACATAGAAGAAACTAAACAGCAACATAAATATGACAAAACAAACAAATCAAGACACAAAATAAAACTGCCTTATGTCAACACTCAGTCCCCTTAATCATAACTTCAATTTTAAAAACCTCAAGTTACTGGAGCATATAAAAGTGGTTTAACTAAAAAGAACTTGGCATTGATAAACATTACGAAGAATGTAAAGCATACAGTAAATTTCAGTAAAATTTTTGTAACAGATGTAGGTAAAGTTGGTACACATTATGAGAATATACATATTTGTACATAAAAATTTTAAAAATTTGTTATACTCCTTAGAAAATTTTCAAAAATTTCCTCCTTCTTAACAGAACCAGTTTCTAGATGCTCTTAATAATAATAACGCAAAATACTTACAGATCATGACTAAATAAGTCAAAATTAAAAGCAAATTGTAATTTGTTTTTTTAAGTGTTCAATATTGCAGCTTTAAAGTAGGAATCACATTTAACAATCTTTTATTAAGTATTTGTTGTTTTTGTTAGTTAATTTTTGTAAATTTATGTCTTATAAAAAGTTTTACTTAAATAATAAAATTTCGCAATTCCCAAAAATCGCAAATTGTTTAATCAATAGACAAATTCAGTAACATGCGTTTTAATTATCTAAACACAATATTAATATTTCTTTCAAAAAAATAACACTATTAAACAACAATTTATTGATGCCGAAGATAAGATCTGATTGTTGGATCAAAATGGAGTTTATAAACTACAATGCAATAGAAGAGACTAATAGATCATTAAAAATCAAAATTAGAAATCACCAACACAATGTCATTTTTAATTGATTTTGACAGAGCAAAATGTATCATTATAGCATTTCCATCACAATGGTTTCAAACTTAATCTCCTAGAATATGAATAATCAAATAATCCTGAACTAGAAAGCCTTAACGAACAGATCCACAGTTAAACATTTACAATTACAATTTATTATACAAACAAAAAATTTATTATTTAATACAATTAACAAAAATAACATTTGTCATTTAGTAATATATAAATAAATTACAACTTTAATCTATTTGTAGTCTTTGCAGATGGTCAAGAGCCGAAATTAGTAAGACTTAAATTCTGAATAACATAAAAGACCAGTTTAAAAAAAGTACAAACCCTGAATTATTTTAAATTAGGTTAATTACTTAGAGTTTTGATAATGTACTTTTAAACTCGTTTTATTTCTAAATAATTAAGCCCTATAAGTTTCGTCCCTTGACCATCTTCATAGACTCTACAAATAGATTCATAAGTTGAAATTGTAGCAATAAGTTTTTTAACAAACAAAAATTATTTTCAATCTAAAAGTTAATCCAATTTTAACTTTTATATATAAATATAAAAGTTATATAATTACTTATATAATAAAATATATAAAATTTGTGATTAGAGATTAACTAAAGAGATAAAAAGTTTTGAAAGTAGCATGGTATAATTAATTTAATATTATTGTTTCTGAAGAAAAAGTTAAATGTTTAGTTAAATTCCATGAGGTACAATACCAGCTCATGAAATAAAAAAGGTTAAGTGCTTTATCTCCTAATATAATAAAGGATATAAAATTGGGATTCCAGTTTAGAAAAACGGGAAATAGATGAAACAAATAGATGTATGGGAAGGAAATATGAATTAGCCGCTGGCACCCCAACATGTGCAAAAGATGTACGCGGTCCGGATGCATTAATGCTGTTTTAGAAAAAATGTAAAGAAAGAGTTTATAGGGTGGAGCTGTTAAATTGTGGATCTGCTTGTTAGGCATACTAGTTGAGGTTTATTAAATTTATCTCTATTTATCTAATTACTAATTTTCATATTGTTCTAAGAGGTTTAGTTTAAAACCCTTACTCGATTATGAGTGTGTAAAAATGAAACATTTTGTTGTAGGTTGAAATAGTCTTTTTAACATATACTACATTGTATAGTCAGTTTTAACGAACCCGGTTATAACGAACTAACGTAAAAGTCCGGAATATGTCTGTATTTAACATAATCTAAATAAATTTGTCAATAACGAATCCGGTTATAACGAACTTTTTCCTGATTTCAAGTGAATTCTCTAACAAAATAGCTACGATAAACTTATATTCTATTTGGTACTGCTATTTTTTAAAAGATGGCTTCATGATATTTTTCTTATTATTTCTTAGTAAACTTCAGCTGGATCAGGAAATAATTCATTCTCTCAAATGTCATTATAGACATTATCTTTTATTAAAAATTGTACAAGGAATAGACTCTAATTTGTCTATTAAAGTGACATTACTTGACGGTATTAATTTTATTCATAAAGCATGGAAAACTGTCACTGAGTCCATGATTAAAAATTGTTTCAGAAAAGCCGGATTCTTTCGGCTGGTCAACAACGATGAAGAAATGTTTGATGGAGAAGAAGACATGCCACTTACACAGTATATTTCAAAAAAATTGTACTGAAATTAATCTTACCGAAGAATATATAAAATGTGATGAGAATGTTGCAACATCAATTTTTAATGGATAACGAAATTGCCGCTACAATCCTGCATAAAGAGATTTGCGAACTAGACGATGAAGAGGAGGACAGTGGTGACGAGCAAATTCAACCATTGTCAAATCGTTCTGCAATACAAAGATTGTATGAGATTCGATGGTATTTACAATCGCTAGCATTACCGGAAAATACTTTAAATAATTTTGCTAGTGTAGAATGCTACATTGAAATGATGTTTGCAAAAAATCCGCAAACTCAAACTAAAATTACAAAGTTTTTTAAATAAATTATTTTTATTTTTTTTTATTTTGTTTAAATAAATGTATGTTCTCACTGATTTCGTTTAATTTTTTTCTAAATGTTTACTATCATTTAATTTAATGATTAAATTGTCAGTTAAATTTAAATAAAGTTATTTCATCATTTTTTCTTTAATAATTGGTTATAACGAACCAATTTTCAGGTCCCTTGAGGGTTCGTTATATCCGGAGTACACTGTATACTTTCTCCTCTGTAAGTGGCACTTTGATTCAATACCTCAATCCTATCTTTGGTGTTGAATAGCGTATTTTAAATGGTATTGTTATTTTTAAATGAAACTTTTTGACTTTGATCATAAGATACTTTTTCTTGATTTAAATGGAACCCATAGTTTTAAACATTGTTGATTGTTGGATGCTCTCATCACATGGACTTAGTTTATTGAGATTATATCGTACATAAATAAGCGAAATATCATCAAACCTTGTAAATATTTATTTTGATACAGCTAATATTAGGCAGGAAGGTGTAGTGGCTAGAATAACTACATGAAATGTTTAAAATTTAATTAACGCACAATAAATTATACCCTTTGACAGTCCCTATATGTGCTTTTAAAAGTTAAATTAATCATAATTAAAGAGAAATGTAGTTAATTAAAGATTAAAACAAACAGCATTTCTACTTAAGTTTAAGTATTAAACAACAAATAAAAAATTTTACAACATAATCTCAAGCTTTAACTAATTTTGATATATTGTTGCTGAAATATCCTTTTTTAATATAAAAATAATATAATATATATATATATAATCCTTTTAATTTATCATGACCTTATGTTTTCAAGTAAAATATATAATTAAAGCAAATAACTCACCTAAGTAAGGTAAATCTAAAAAAAAATTATTGCACCCCAGGAATATGATGTCTCTTTTTGTTTACTACTTCATCAGCATTTCATCTTGACACACTCCTAAAGTCTTAACTCTAGAATATTTTAGATATAAAAATTAAATATTAAACATTATTTTTTATTTTGTTTTAAGGATATACAAATTCTCTTTGTAATTCCTCTGTCTTCAATTGAAGGGTTATATGGTACTCTCATTTTATAGAGTTAATATTCCATGATTTTTAAAATTAATTTCTGCAAGGATATTGCCATAATGTTAATAGTGATGGTAAAACAAAAGAGGAGATTTTTTTGTTCAATCCCGTTAGCAAAACTAGATTGCAAAAATTTCGATACTTAGATACTTCCTCAGGGCGAGTCGTTACTATTTCATAGTAACGATCCGTAAAGCGTATTGTACCAGATTGGCCAGAGACTGAAAGACGCGTTTTGAAGGGTAAGGAGGGGGTGACGTCACGAATTACGTAGCAGTGGGAGTTAGGTCCATTACTATCAGCATTTAGTTAAATTTATCTTATAGATAAATCCATCCCTAGCCAATCAGAATACGTAAAATAGCCGTAACCATGGTCATAATTCCTTAGATAGCTTAATCAGAAGATGGTAGTAACGAGCCTTACTATCTCAAGTTATCTCACAGATAAAAAATCCCTGAGATATCCAAAGCCTCTAATGATATTTGGGTTCAATTTTTAAATTGGTAACCATATAGTATTTTGACAAAGGGCTAATATTTTGACATTTTAACTAATTTTAACCACAAATGTCATCGCTGAACTTAATTGAGATTCTTCTATTTTGCATACATTTAAAAATTCTTTAAAAATCGGTTTTTTGGGAAATTGTCACGAAATTACTTTCAATTACTAATTGAAGAATCTACCTTCCGAAAATGAAGTCCATTTTAAAATTTCTCACTTAGTTCTTAAGATATAAGTTATTGAACTTAATTTGGATTTTTCCAGTATTTTGTATAAATTTAAAAATTCTTGAAAAATCGATTTGTTGGAAAATTATTATGAAATCACTTTCAATTATTAATTGGGGAATCTATTTTCGAAAGATGAAGTCAATTTAAAGATATCTCACTCAGAACTTGAAATATAAGCTGCTGAGCTTAATTGGGATTTTTTCAGTATTTTGTATAAATTTAATAATTCCTGAAAACTCGATTTTTTGAAAAATTGTTATATTACTTTCAATTATTAATTGGAGCATCTAATTTCTAAACGTGAAGGCAATTTGAAAATATCTCACTTAGTTCTTGAGATATAAACTGCTGAACTTAATTGGGATTCTTTCGATATTTTGTATAAATTTAAAAATTCCTGAAAAATCGTTTTTTTGAAAAATTGTTATAAAATTACTTTCAATTACTAAGTAGATGATGTAAACGAGCCTTAGAAGTTGAATCAATTTAATTTATCTTCTATTATGTAATGCTTTCTTAACCCTAGAGTACTATAGTGGTTTTGACGTACGTGAATACTATACTGTCGTAAATTTTACGATCATTAAAAAAACATAATATAGAAAGCGCATTTTTATTACAAGATATGTACAATCTATGAAGATATCTTACTTATATATTGAGTAACACAATAATATATAATAAAGCTTAATTTTTCTTAATGAGAGGCGCATTCGGTGCAGTAATTTCCACGATGTGTTCCACAAAATGCCTTTCTACACTGCACACAATAGGTGGTGGTCATTCGCCTTAATTTGCTCGGACAGTAAAAACAAATTGTACGTTTTTTGTCTTGAGGAACCGTATTTTCATCCACCACATCTACCTTGAGTATATCGCAAATACTTTGGCGTAGATTTCGACGCAAACTTGGAACGCTTATTCTGTGCTCCATCCACGGCTTTGCAAGGTGATAGGCCAATTCAATCATAAATCCTTCCCGTGATAAAGGTTTATGGCCCCTCTTAATCGTATTGTAGCAATATACTATATATGAATTAATACTAGCTGAATTTACCATTCCGTAAAATACACATAACGGCCATCTTCTGGTTTTTCGGCTGCAACTCATATTTGAAGAAAGCTGATCAAACGTATCGACCCCTCCTTTGGTATCATTATAATTAAGAATCATCAATGGTTTACCATTTTCTTCTGAAATTTCCGCTCCGTCATGCATCGTGGATAGCAATAAAACGATTTTATTTTTTTTCGGTTCGTAAGACACCAATGTTTTGTTTCGGTCAAAACAAAACATTGAAGTTTTAGGATTCCTTCCTTTCGTTTCTAATAATTGTGGGGGTATCTCCCGTTTATTTTTTTTTATTGTTCCTAACATCGTAAGTTTATATGGTTCTTGTAGTAGTTCATCAGCCAGGTCAACCGAAGTGAACCAATTGTCCATCGTGATATTTCGATTGGTGCCGTGAACAGACTTTGTTAGTTCTTTTACAAAGTAATTTGCTACTGGTAAACCTCCAGTTTTCGTTCCCTTTCCTAAGTATGGATATGCGTCGACTAAATATTTTGATGAAGAATCACATAGCATCACTATCTTTATGCCATATTTGGCTGGTTTAGTAGGTATATACATTTTAAATGGGCACCTGCCGCGGAAGCCCAGAAGTTGCTCGTCTATTGTCAGATAAGACGATGGCGTATATGACGTTCTGCAGGTATCGATGAATATTTCCCATATTTTACGTGTATGTGTAAAAGGATCATCTTGCTTTCTTGCTTCTCTACTTTCTTTATCATCAAATCTAAGACAATTAACTAGAAAGTTAAAACGTTCGTAACACATGCAACTTTTATAAAATGAACCCGAAATAGCAGAATTGAACATCCGTTTGGCGTGAAGATGATTATCTTTTTTCACGGCAGAGAGTAGCAGCACTGCAAAAAATGCCATTAATTCCTCCTTAGAAACATGTGAGATCCAGGTTTCGGCTTTAGCATATTTCGCAGATTGTCTCGTAATTTCTTCATTAGTGTGTTGAAGTATTATATCCAATATATCATTGGAAATAAAATGCAAGAAGTGATCCTCAACAGTTAAACACTCTTTAGCTTTTCCTTTACTACCTACCAAAAAATGTACTATATTGCGACTAGCTGTTCTTTTAGATCTTAGCGGTAATTTGGCTGACCATTTATGTCCGTTTTTTCCCTTTAGATTAGTTGCATTGGGCATAATTATACTCTTCTCCTTTCGGGGTATTTTAGATAATGGAAGATTTTGATCGGTTTCTTGTTCAACGTGTTGTAGTACTACTGATGAACTACGTACATCAGCAACATCTCTGGAAACATTTTTATTATTTTGTGTGGAAGATACTGGGGAATCATGGCGTGCAGTTCTAGCATCCTCATCCGAATTGGTATCATCAATGTCATCTGAACTAGACTCATCAATTTCTAAATTATCTTCTTCCCAGTCACTTCCGCTATCACTATAAGGTTCTGAATTACTTTCTTCTCCATTCATTATTCGTTCAATTTCCATTTGTAATTCAAGTTCAGACAATGGTCTTTTGGACGACATTTTACTAA
Organism: Onthophagus sagittarius; assembly: GCA_036711965.1. Lineage (NCBI taxonomy): Eukaryota > Metazoa > Arthropoda > Insecta > Coleoptera > Scarabaeidae > Onthophagus > Onthophagus sagittarius. The sequence goes on from JASERS010000004.1 coordinate 67,536,868, forward strand.
AAGATTCATTAGTGTTCGGAACACAATAAATTAGGATAAAATTCTCTTACTTGTTAGAAAAATTGAATCTCTCGAAAATTGTACAAATATCGCGAATATACGTCAACACTATTCCGTCGTAAAACTGACGACAACCTTTCAAAATAACCAATACTGGAAAACAATTGCGCACGGTCACCTACACTGACGTATAGCTCACGACTAGTTATGAAGCTACTGAGATCGTTAAAACGGGCAATCACTCCCGAGAACCGGAAAACCAGATGGAATACCCTATCGCGGTAAATTTTACGAAGGAATAGTATTCTAGGGTTAATGTTGATTGTGAAAGATATACATATTTTGATTTTTATTATTTAATTAAACAAGATACGTAAGTTTGAAGCCAGTAAAATATTAAAAATGAATCAAAAATATGTGGATAATTTAAAAACACAATTGTGTAATATTAGACAATTTTCTTTTATGTTGTTTTTTGAGATATGGTCTAAAATAAATCTTCAAAACTGCCAAAATATTAAATAATCTTTAAAATAATAAAACCAAAATTGAAAATCTTCTAAATTCCATTCAAAGCAAATTCTTGACCAAACGGTTATAAGCCAAAATAAGGACGGGGCAGAAGATTTTTTAAGCAAATAGATAGATGATTCGGGTTTTAACTTCTTATAACGGTAGTTCTTCTTTTTCATTTAATAGAAATTATATTATCGTTTATTTTACCATGCCATTTTACTTTATACTAATTTTTTTCTAAAAATTATGTGGAAAATTTCAAGTTTGTTCACCTAAAATCGAGATATAGCTCAATGTGCGTCTCGTTACTCCTCAGCATCTGTAACATCACAACTAGGGCATGTCGGGGGGGTTTACTTTTCATACGTTGAAAGCCTCCGTCTGGCCAACCTGGTACAATACGCTTTACGGACCTCGGTTTCATCGAAATAGATACGAAATATTGGCAGAATCAATTGAATTGCGGTTTCTTATTGCCCTCAATCCTTCCTGCGGTAAAATTTTTGCAATATAGTGATGTTAAGGCATTATAATTAATATAAATATATAATTAATTAACATATTTAACAAAAACAAATCTTACATTTTTATCAACACCTACTCCCAGCTTAATCTTATGATTCAACTTTGAACACGAGAAAGAATCAGTCATTGATGTAAATTTGGCAAAAACGATCTCGAACTGTGCCCATTGAAGTTAATTGATAACCTGAAATCGAATAACTTTATCAGTAAACTGAACTAAAACCTTCCTTGCTGTCCGTTTGTTGTAAACTTCTAAAATGGCTAAACCGACGTTATTAGTATCACTCTGTAAGTTTATCGACATCTGGTTTGGAAAGCGTGGTAGTTAAGGATTCTCAATAATAGATGGCACTTTAGCAACTATTCACTATTAGCACTGGTTAGGTTAATTTTGTCCCTAATTTTAAGACTATTTATAATCCAAAAAACAATTAATTAAAAATGATTGATCGGATTGCAATTAAGGCTGCCGTTCAATGACGACTTTTATATAGACCGACAATGGGACTGTGCAGGTTCATAACTCTCTCTCATTTTTTTATTAAAAAATAAATACATAGGATTGTTATTTTCATATTTCTGTACAATACCTGTACTGCGTGAAAATGTGCGATTTCCTCAAAATACTGAATCTTCTATAGATTGTGTAAAGGAATCTACCTAAAATTGATAAACTAAGACATTCTAAAACTTTGGCAACCGCCTCATAGAGGGCACTCTCTATAAATAATTTTTTTCTTAACTTCAATTTGAATACTAAGAAAATAATTGATTATAAGTAGGGTTAATTAAAAAAGAATAAAGACAAAACCATTTTATTTGTTATGTGTGAAGATTTGTAAAACCAAAATCTCTAATAATAATAAATAATAATACCTAATATCGACCAATCCAACGAAAACTGTCGTACACTGAAAAAAATAGAGTTAAACTTATAATCATCTTATGGCGGCAATTTACAATAGAATGATTATAATGACGTCAATTACAATCATATTATTACAAAAAAAGAATTCCATGGCAACTTCACCATGAAATATGGTGATGTTACAAGTTTATTTGTAAAAATGCCTGGGTAACCTAAAAATACAATGCTTTTTTACAAAACTTTTTGTAAATTTATTTTAGCTTTGTAAAAAAAAACAGTAACATTGAATTTTTACTTATAAGATTTTGTGAATTTACAACTGTAAGGTATTTTTTAATCATGAAAACAGAAAAATTTTTGAATCAGGTGACTTGAACACGCGCTGACACATTACGTTTCCACTTTATACTGTTTACATATCGCACCGTTCGTGTATCATTCGACAAGTTTAAACTTGTTTTGACAGTACGGTTAGGGAACCGTTGTACGTAATCTACAAAATTGCTTAAGGTTGTTCGACCGCTAGGACAAACGAATTTCAAATAATACGCGTTAACCGTTCGAAATATCAAAAACAGTTTCAAACAAAAGCTGTTTAAAATTGAAAAATCTATGCTTCTTCTGCGAGATATTTGATTAATTGTTGTTAATTACTGAGATTATTAAGAAGCATTTTTAAAAGGGCTTAGAAGAGGCACAGATAATTGTTAAACGAATACTTTTCCCTAATAACATTTTTTGATATTTTATAAGAGAAAGGAGGAAAACTTGAAATTCCCACGTCGAAAAATTGTAATAATTTCCTAATTTCTATATTAGTCCCGCCCTCGAAGGATAGGATGGTGTGGCGAACAAGTTTTAGCGAAATCGTGCGTGCTCTATCTAACATTACATCTTTCTTTTACGATACCTGTTACGAGTTCGTAGAAATACAAATTCATTCTTTAGGAATTTGCGGAAAAAATACAAAATAATATGAAAGAAAACTTAACTTATCATTTTTTAAAGTATATCGACCCAAATTTTACAGTTTCGGTTTAATAAGTATAATAATATACATATAAATTAAGATTTGAACGTTTAATCAATGAAAAAATTCCAGTTCTATATGTATTTTATTATAGTTAAATTATGTTTATGTTATTGAAAAACTGTATAAATTTGTGAGACAAAAAATCTTAATAAACATAATTCTAAAAGAAATCTTTTACTTTTCTAAAATGTTTAAGAAATACTTAAATTTAATTTCTATAAGTAATAATATATGTAGCTTTGAACGCAGGTATCTACTAAAGAGACGAAACTATTGAAACCAACTTCCTTTTACAGCCCATTATAAAAAAGGTTTATTTTCCCAGTTTTGCTTGTCTAAATCATGAGATTTTTGAAACATTCCTTTCTCGAGTTGTGCACAAAGATAACAACATCGTGCACAAAGATAATTTCCACAGTATTGGTTCCAGTAATCTTTAGAATTTTAGTGTTATTATTGTTAAGTTAGTGTTGATTATTTAGTGTTTAAGTGTGTCTAGTTTTTAAGTTTGAGATAGTGACTCTATAAAAATTATGGTTAAAACAAGAAAAGTACCCTCAAGGGTGATGTCAAAAAAACGACAGATTTCGAGAAATAAAACAGGCCACAAGTATGTACGAATTGATCTCGCCACTTTAATTATTACTTCGTTACTTAATTTGAATCAATTTTAAATTATTAATTATCAAATAAAATATGAAGGTTTTCAACATTTTATGTGTATAAATATTTAATTCTTTTTATGTATTCCTATCTGCAGAAATACTGTTTCGCATAATGTAACTACAGGCCATTCGTTAGATGACATTGCTGTTGATTTAAGGTATGTAAGCATTTACCAAAATTTTAGTGAAATAGTTCAGCATGGGTTTTATTGTATAAAATTTTATAATTTTATGTTAAAAAAGGCAATAATCGTAACGTTTTCTAAGAAAAAACTGTTTTTAAAAATTTTCAGATTCCGAAAACGTATTTAATTCAATCTTTACCGTTTAAAATCTACAATATTATTTGAAAAGTTAATCTAGATTACATTTTTTTATGATCAAATATTCAATACCACAATTGTTTTACAGAACGGAAGAACCACAAACACAGCCAGAACATGTACAACACTTTACTGGAAGAAGATTAATTGATATTGTTTCATTTTGGAAACAAATAAAAGAAAATAAACATGTACCCACTTTTAATTGCACAATAGATTTATGCGACATTGTAGCCGAACGCCAGATTGGTTATGAATCTATTTTCCCAATCAAATGCCAAATGTGTGGAATGGAAACTAATGTAGAAACAAATGGCAATAATGATGAAATAAACGTGAATACTTCAGCAGTAATCGGTAAGATATTTTATTGGTACACAATAAAAATAAATTACGACCAAAATTGCACGCAAACATATATAATTTATTATTTCACACATTCCAACAGGAATTGTGTCAATTGGTGCAGGATATTCCCAGCTGAAAGATTTTTATTCAATAATGAATATTCCGCATATGACGCAGCGTCGATACAACACTATTCATGCTAACCTATTGGAGGTAGTAGAAGATGTAGTTTCAAAACTATTAAAAAACGCCGGAGAGGAAGAAGTTGCTATTGCAAAAGAAAAGGGTGATGTAGATGAAAATGGTATTGATCTTGTTAGTGTTGTAGCCGATGGTGCTTGGTCAAAGCGTTCATACAGAACCAATTATAATGCATCATCAGGCGTAGGTGTCATCATAGGAGAAGAGATCAAAAAAATTCTACATATAGGAATACGCAATAAATACTGCAGGATTTGCTCACATCCCACTACTAATCAAAATACACACAAATGTTTTAAAAATTGGTTTGGCCCATCCACTGCAATGGAATCTGATATAATCCGTGAAGGATTCAAAAATAGCGTGGATGTACATAGCCTGAAATACATAAAATTAATAGGTGACGGGGACAGTAGTGTCACAAAAAAGTTAAATGCTGTTAAACCCTATGGACCACATTTAGTAGAAAAAGTGGAATGTATCAATCATTTATTACGGAATTTTAGCAACAAATTAGCTGAAGTATCGAAAACAGTACGTAGCACTAGCGGGAAATTCGTTCCTCTTCAACTCAGAAGAAAATTATCCTATAGTATTTTAAGATTTCGTGTTGCTATAAAAAAATCTGCTGAATACAGAAATGCAGAAAATGTACCATATGAACAAAAACTTTTATTATTTCAAAAAGATGTATCAAATATCCAATCGCATACTTTTGGAGACCACCAAAATTGTGCCCAATACTTTTGTAATAAAATAAACGGCATAGATAATGTATTTGCAGACGTAAAGGAATGCGGTTTAGAGGGTGATATAAACAATTGCTTGCAACGAATTATATCCAATTCTTCATCCTGTTTGTTAAACAAAAATAATAATAGCGCCGAAGAGTTTAATAGCTTAGTAAATAAATTCATCGGTGGTAAACGAGTATGTAATTATAGATTTGTATTTTCTGTTTTTAATAGATCGGTTTGCAGATCAATATCTCTTTAGGCGGATCGTACCAGTTAAGATGCCACATTGCGGCAATTGTGTTCAATTGTCGTGAACATTATATAAAGAAAATTGCAGAAAACATGGGGAAAAAATTAGGACACTACACAGAAAAAGCTGTGAAGGAAAATATAATATATTAATAAAACGGCGCAAGACGCAACAAGGGAAAAAAAGTAAAAGGGTTAAACCAATTGCGCAACAACCTGATAGTGATTACGGAGATGTGGAATTACCATCTCAAGAAGAAGTTATTAGATGAAGCGAGGTAATATGCAATTTATTAACAAAAACAGCTGAAGAAGTGGATAAAATAGAAGCACGCACACGGGGACAATACACTAATCCTTGTTGGAAACAGGAACGGTTGTACAGATTAACAGCTTCGAATTTTGGAGCAGTGTGTAAAAGAAGACCATCAAAACCACCTAATAATCTTTTGAAGAATTTATTGGCAAATAGTTTCAGAGGAAACAAAGCCACCGAATATGGTTGCCAATATGAAAAAATTGCAATTGAAGCATTTCAAAATATTTCTGGCCTACGTGTAGATCCATGTGGATTATATGTAGGTCAAGGAGAGTTTTATTTTTTAGGTGCCAGTCCGGATGGAGTAATCCATGGTAATAATTCCATCGCGGAAGTTAAATGTCCGTATAATTTAAGGAACACGTCCATAGAGGATGGAGTTCGCTCCAAGAGAATAAATATGTTGCAAGAACGAAACGGCGAATTAAAATTTAAAAAAAAATCATAATTATTTTTATCAAATACAAGGTCAACTGCAAGTAACAAAAAAGAGCAAGTGTTATTTTGTTGTGTGGAGTCTGATAGGACCTCCACACATAGAAGAAATCATGAAAGATGATAACTTTTGGGAAACAAAAATGAAAAACCAATTAAAATTATTTTTTAAAGATCACATGTTAAAAGAAACAACCATTATAAAGTTATTATTATAGTTTTTTTTTTGTTTTCTTTAAATAGATATACCACAATATTTATAATATTTTTCATCAATAGCATTTTGACTAAAATTATTTTTATGATTTTGAAAAAATTCTATGCTGGTTATTCTTTTAATTAGAGTAATATTGAATGAGTATTTAAATGCAGGAATTATATAATATGATTGATAGGAATGATAAGTATTAGAAAAAATTATTCTTATCATTATCTTCTTCATGTAATTAATTCATTACAATTACTTCATCGTGAATTAAAAATAAAAATATCAGAATGACAATAAAGATACATTTTTAATCGTAACTAATTATCAAACTATTTATATTTTTAATACAGGATTTAAATTTTAAAATGTTTAAAATTCAGATGCATTACGAGATAAAAACGTTTAATATAATTGTAGACGTTTCTTCTTACATATCTTTTATGACTAGCGCTAAAAAAATTGTGTAAACAACTTGATCTCGCCCAATAGAAGAGTGGAGGCGTTGGCATATCGACATATGCTATCCTTTTTTGAACTTTCGTTTCTCTTACAACGATTTTATTACCACGAAACGGTCGAACAGCCTTAAAGTAAGTAAATTTTTATCATCCTTCCACCAAGATAATAGAATGAGATAAATCTGATTCTATTCAAGTTAGCTGACAATATAACATTTGCTTAGTTTCAAGGTTAGATTAGATTTACAAATTACTAAATTGATTCAACAAAAAAACAAGAATTTTTTACAAATTTAAAGTCGAAAATTCAAATTCTGTCACGTCGAAATATGTAAAGACGGCGTCAATGTACAAAGTCAATGTAACGCTCCATTACTCGGTCACGTCGGCGCCGTTGGCAACTCGACTGAAGTACCCAAAAAGTACTAAAGTATCTAAAAACTTTCTGTGACGTAGACGATGACAGGAGAGTTTTAGGTGATGGATCTGCATCATAATTTTTTAAATTGCACGAACAAGTACATTATTTAAGAAGACCTCATATACGATTAAACGACATAAAAGAATCGCCTATTCCAAAAAGATTTGTTAAACAGAAACTGTCAGCTCAAGCAGGGTGTTCATGGTGGGCTCCTACTCTTTATGATGACGAAGAAAATCTCAACCATATTATTCTTAGACTTAGGCCCAGTTTATTCACCTCCTGTTATATTTATCTAATGCATATTTTCCATGGTTACTATAATTTTACTTGCCATGATTGGCTATTTCACTAGTAACTATGGTAAATATCTGATGGTTAAATTTAACTAAAGGTGAATAAACTTGGCATTAATATATTACATCAGTCCAAAATAGAAAATGAGGAATTTTTCTGCTTATTAGAAAAGGCATACGCTGCTACTCACAAACAATATTGTTTCACCGCCTTCCGTTAATGATATTATATCAAAATATCCTGTAATTTTTTGATAATAAAGTTAGTAAAGTTATCAAAAAAAAACGGACGCTCCTCACGATCTTTCCTTATTTAAAGACAATTCTGGTACGATGTTTCGGTGACGTAGGCGACCAATGAAAATGAAGTTAATTGTCACAATTGACCAATAAGAAAAAAGAATACTAACTGCTGAAATGGTATCACACAATTTAGAATCGAAACATCGTACGTGATTATAAATGCATTATCTGCATTTGTTTTCTAGAAAATTGAACAAAGAAATAGTTCGGATCGTGAGGCATAATTCTACGAAACGAGTTGAAATTAAATTAAACAAATATATGCTTCTAATAATTAATCAATTAATCGCCCCTAATTTTGAAAATTGTACCTAGGGTTAGTGGTGTTGGTGTAATTTTCTACACGACTGATTTCCGACGGCTGTGACACATCTTCCGGCGGAGTTAAATCTAAAGTACCAGAAGAATAAGTTACATTTGTTAAATCTTTGGGTTTAACCCTATCTTTAACTCTGATGATTAATTTGTAACTACAAAATCCAATAAAACAAACAATTAAAATAAATACAAGAATAGAAATTACATAATTATAAGTAACATAACTCGATACATTTTCTAGTCTCTCTGTTTCAATACTCAGGGCAGAAAGCGATTCACTGGCTTGATTTAAAGACGATAAATCTAATGGATTTACCACTATAGGCGTTGATAAACGGGGTGAAACAGAAAAATTATAATTATTATAAGAAGTTGCATTCAATTGTATGTTGGGTATAAAATTTCTAAAAATAGAAGAATTTGACTTCTCCGCGTAAGCTAAAATAATAGATTTTAAAAATACTTTGCAATTACTACCTGCTCGTAAAATGCCTGAACCTTTGATATACGAAGATATTGTATTTTCTTTACAACCAAAATTTACTTTTACTTATTCAGGAGTAACAAATATCCAAGAATAAGTTTGCTGCATTTGGATAAATAATGGTTCGTTAACGTTAATGATTCTTATTTGACAAAGTTTTGGAATTGAGTGTCCATGAGATATGAACAACTCTGATTCGCACGATGGATGAGAACGGGTTAAAAGTAATGGTGTGCTTTGTTTACAAATATAATTATTTTGAATTTTAAGACAAGATTTTAATTTGTTATCAAAAAGACAATAGTATTGGTGCACGTTATCAATTACAAGAAATGGTTGTTGAGGTGCAATGAACTGGTAAGTTTTCGTTTCAAAATTAATTACAGAAGGCATTGGAGAGATTTTATATAAATTGTAAATTTTAGATTCTATAAGTGGTAAGGTAAGTATGAAAGTTATTTTATCATTAAATACATATATATTTGGTATTAGCATCTGCATTAAGATATGAGCATTTCCAAGGAAACGTTAAAAGGATAGATAGTGCCTATAGGTAAGTAGGATTGAATCATGTGTAACTCTTCAATAAGCTTGACTGGATTCATGACAAATGGACGAATAATTCCTTTTTGTAACATGGTAACGATTTGCAATAAATTTAGTTACTCTTTAGATACCTCATTGAGAACCAACGAAAATAAGTTAACCAAGAGTTGAAATTCATTTAACTTTTCGTATTGACTACCATGAGTAAGATTTATTAAGTATACTTTCATTCTAAAAAGTTGGGTTTCAATTAGGTACATTTTATTTCGTATTTCAAACCCTGTTTTATTAAAAGCTTGCATTGACATATTAAAAACAGAAGTTTATTGTTTCATTAATGTCAACAAATGATTTTGATTTTTGTTTAATATGTTTATATGTTTATCGATAAATATGGCATCGTTTTCATCTAAGGTGCCAAATAATCGTTTAGAAAGCCCTGCTATATTGAGATAACCTCGCTTTACACGATTGTCTACTTTAGAATCAACGGTTTCACTTATAATAGTGTCGGTTTGTACTAATTCAGCATGAATATTAGAAAGAACAGGTTTCAATGCTTTACATTCATGATTGACAATATCCTTTTCTGATGCTTTTAAACAAAAGAGCATTAAATTATCATAATAAATTAAGATTGCTGAAATTAATTGTTTATAATTTTGATAATCGTAAACAGCGGCGCTATAGTTGTGATAGGATACAGTACGTTGCTGAACTTGCTGAAAATCGCGAAAAACAGTAGTAATGAGGTCATTATCTGCAAGGCAGAAGAAAATGAACGAATGAATAAAGAATAACTATAATCTATGATTGATCTTAATTCTAATTTTATTAAAACTATCTCCTACAATTAATTTATTCATGATAAAGATTTAATCGATTTTTATGAACCTTAACGTATTTCTTTTTGATTATTATAGTGACGTTAACGGGTGGATCAATTCATACTACTGAATAAGGTCCTGTAAATAAGGGTGCTAACTTTTTGCTTGTACCGGGTCCAATGGTTTCATTTCGTAACCATACTCGATCTCCTACATTCAATTCTAAATTGTTAACGGACCGGTCATACTGTGATTTAGATAATTCCTTGTTTTTAATAAGAATTTCTTTAGCTCCACTATGACAATTTTGGAGTCTGGACTTTAATTCGTTCGCATAATCATCATAGTTTTATGAAATTTCTGGATGTTTAGTAACAGAAGAGGGCAAAGAAGCTTTATGACAATATAAGAGTTCAAACTGTGTAAATTGAGTAGATTGATGAGGTGTAGTGTTGTACGTAAACGTTGCGTAAGGTATGAATTTTTCCCAATCTGTTTGATCACTGGAATTAAAATTACGTAAATATTCTTTTAATGTGCGATAGCTTCTTCCTAAAGCTCCGTTCGATTGGGGATGATATGCTGTACACTTTAAATGATTGACGTGTAAAAACTTACAAACATTTATAAACACTTCGCTACAAAAATTTGTTCCTTGATTGTTACATTCCAAAATTTTCGTTTAAGTGTTGGTGATTTGTTTAATTGTTGTAGATTGTGAGTTGCATTAATGTAGTCATTTTTTTTAAACCTTTATTTTTATTGTATATTTTATTATTTTGTAAAATTTATTTCAGTAACACATTCTGGATCTTCCTTCTTATTCCCCTTTTCTCCTAGAACTCTTCTTAAATTTTCTTCATTTCTTTTTTTCTCTCTGAGAGGGGGTTGCCAAATTTTATTTGCGCAGGTGTAATTTTTTTAATACTGCTTTTGGTATAAAAGGCCTTTCAATATATTTTCTCGTTCTTCTCTGTTACCAATTCGATAACGTTATTTTGCGGGTGATGTTATATAGAAGTATTTCGCAATTTTTGGGTTTTGAGTGAGTTTCTATTTTCCATTTTTGTGGGATCCATCACCCGTGATAAAGTTTTGGAAAAGTGTGCTTCTTTTCACAAATATTTCGGTATATCCGGATTTCAACGTATTTTCGAATTATATCATTTATTTTCTGGTTAAACCTCGAACATCTGAGGTAAGCATTTTTTTAAGGTTCTTTTAATTAATGCATACATCCCTTTCACCAATTCACACTTTCTTTCAATACTTCAAATCTTTCTACTAATTTCTTAAAACTACTTCTACAAAAAAATACTACAAACTATCCTAAACCTAATTACAATCATATTTTATATTTCATTTTCGCATTCTTTATCCAGGTTTTATCGAGGGGAGCAAATTTTTCTCGTATTCTGTTTCGGTCCTTGGGAACTTTTATTTCCAATTTATTGGTGGAACTGTTTTCTTGGTGGGACCAATTGCCCAGGGGAAATTTCTTCTTCGTTGCTTCCTGAAAGCATTTTCATCATTCTCATACCTGAGAAACAACTGAACAACCTTACCTGTCCTGAACCAGAAGTGTTGCTGAAGAAGATAAGTTCAAAATAAGGGGGATACAAGGTCAGATAGATCAACATTAACTTTTTTATTACATCTGGTGTCAAACGAACCTGGTAAATTCGAGTATAAATTTTTTTTTAAAAAATCTTGATCAAATTAGTTTTCTTTTGTTCAATCGATTTAATTTAGCTTTCTTATTTTTTTGTGAGTTCCTGTTAGCGAGTATTTTTATTTTATTTAGCGTTGAATTTTTGATTTTTCAGTTAAGACTTTAAGTTGAGCTCAACTCTACGGAGTCTAGGCGCGAATAAATTTTTAGTTTTCATTTTTCTTTCAATTTTTTTTTTTAATTTTATTTTTGGTCGTTGACCTTGCTAACATTAATATATATATTTTTTTTGTTGTTGTTATTGATTTAACCTACAAAAGTTTAGAGTATTATTTTTAATTCTAGTTTTGTTTATATGAATTTAATTTTGTTTTACTTACCTGTATTATCCTACGGGATTTATTCAATATATATATTATTTTCTTGCAACTCATAATCTACGTTGATTTTTGAATATTTTGTTGTGTTGTGTTATATGTTTGCATCACCATTTTATAACCTGTTCTAACTCGCGTCACAGTTCGTGTATCACGCGGGATAAACTGTGTGGCGCCATACAAATATCCCTCCCCTTCTTCACTGGGCCGGTCGAGGACCCGCGTGCGTCTCAAGGTGTAAACATATTCTGTGTTTGTCATTTTCGGTATTTTTTTTATTTATTTATTTTTTTTTGCACTAATAGATTTTTTTTGTTAACGTGCGATTTTGGCGTCATATGATCTGTAACTAAAATTTTAGGAATACCATATAGGCAAATTATTTTAGTGACGAATGCTTAGGCGTATTTTGATAGATCATCTTGAAAAGTTAATAAATATTTATGCCCAGAATATGTTGTTGTCAAAGGACCAACGATATCTAGAAAAACCTTTTGGAACGGTTCAGTTGCAGTAGTGGTCACCTGCATAGGACACAATGTCGGCCTTGTGTGCTTATTTTTCTGACAAAGATCGCACGACTTTATGAAGGTTTTTATATCGGCATACATGTTTCGCCCTCTATAGTACATTTTAATGCGCTTATATGTTCTCAACACGCCTTCATGACCACCTGTCGGCGTGATGTGTAAATCCCGAATAATTTATCGAGATTCTTCCTTCGTGAGCGTTTCAATTATTTTGTTATGATGTATTTATACTTTAATATCAGAACCTTTAAATACGTATCTAGTGATGGAGCGAATTATGTCATTATGTAATTGATTTTTATGAGTCGAGAGTTTTGGTAAAGCTAACGGTTTTATTGAAGACAAGTCGTTCTTAAATTGAAAAGACATTCGAAAATCTGGTCATATGTGATTTATTGATATACGCTGTCGCTGAGTAAAAGAAATAGAATAAGACGATTTTTATTTAATAATGGAAAAACACTATGAAGTGCAAGATAGTTTATTACATTTTCACTTAATTTGCCGTATGTTGTAAAGCATTCTTAAGTAAATTTACTGGCATTGTAAACATCTGGAGTGATGGGAATAACTGGACTAAACTCCTTAGGAACTCTTAAAATAGAAGTATCAACATCCTGTACATTGGAATTGAAAATAACACCGTTAGATCTGGCATTAAGATAATCCTCATATGTTTTCTTAAATTCATTTGATTTAGATGATTCGGGTTGTGTAAATCAAATTTGACGACTAAGGGCATCGGATACATTATTAAATTTTCCAGACTTATATTTTACTTCATATTGATATTCTTCTAACTTCAATCTAAATTTAGTTAAACGACTACTAGGATTTTTTATAGAAAAAAGATAAATAAGAGGTCGATGATCCGTATATATTGTAAATTTTTTCCCAAAGGGATATGGTCGAAAGTGTTCCACTGACCAACAACTTGCTAAAAGCTCTCGTTCAATTGTAGAATAGCTAGAATTCAGCTTTATTTAATTTTCGGCTGGCATAAGCTACAGGAAGATCATTTCCGATATCGCCTTGCGATAATACGGATCCAATGGCTATACCACTTGCGTCCGTAGTTAAATTAAATTCTTGAGAAAAATGTGGATACTTAAGAATAGGATATTCTGTCAATTTCTTCTTGAGTTGCTGAAATGCTGACTCACACATAGGTGTCTAATTAAACGGTACGTTGTTAGCCAATAAAAATGTTAAAGGATGCGCAATTGTAGAGTAGAAATCGGTAACACTGGATACTTTTGATGGATCAGGCTTTATGCCCTCCTGACAAATGATATGGCCTAAATAAACGACTTTCTTACATAGAAATGAACATTTATCAGGTTGAAGTTTTAAGTTGTTAAATAATTTTCTTATGCATGAGTCAAAAATCATTGGTCTTGGAAGTTCCCCTCTTGGGAGATATTTCCCATTTAGCAGCAGGAAATGTAAGCAAAGTTACTTTAATTTAAAGATATTAAAATTTTGTATATATTTAAAGCAATATAAGAAGTTTTATGCTTACTACAGTTGGCTGTCAACGGTCACGAAGAAAAGCTAAGTTTCTAACATCACTGCAACAAGAAAGTGCGACACTATTTAAATTGACCTAATATAATATAACTAATCAAACATTGTGTTTTTTGGGCACGTTTAGTATATAAGCTAGTAGCACAGCTAACGCACCAACAATGTAATGTGGTTGTATTGATAATTTGTATGTAGTTAAATAAATATGGTTGCCATAGAAAAATGTATTTTATTAGAGGTACTAAAAAAGCAGCCTCTTTTGCTATCTATTTAATTTACGCCCATTATGATTAAAATAAAATATGAAAGCATTTTATCGTAACACAAAAGTGAAAAAATGTGTTTATTATATTCATGTTTCATCATACATATTTAATTTTTTTGTATTATTCAAACGAATTGATTCATTTATGAAGCTGTCCAGGAAGAACCTACGTTTGATCTATAGAGGCAGCTACGGAACAGGGGAATAAGTGACACCGACATCTGCAGAGGTTGTGGTGAGTTATTAGAGTTATTAGCGGCTGGTAAAGGTAATATTGAAACGTAGAAATAAAAAACAGTAATTGTTTTTCTGAAGAAAAAATTATATTTTTGTTCTTGACTACCGGTTTCGATTTTTATGAACTTTATCATAGCAAAAACGTAGTAGAAAAATGTTTTTACTAAAAAAAGAAAAAGAAACTAATCAATAAAGACCAAACTAAAAACACCTATAACTCCACTCCTATAAAATTCTATGCAAAAAAATTGATATTAGACAAGATCAATTCTACTGACGATGACAATGACATAGTAATTTTATTTGGTTAGCCAATAACAACTACAACACAATAGATCTATCAATATATTTAGAATACCAACTATCTAATCTAACTAAATATCAAGATATAAAAAATTACCTAATTCCATTATTGAGAGATATACAAAGAAAACCAAATAGAATAGATAAAAGAAACAAAACAATTTTAAATAACATAAAAGAAATAAAAACTAAAATTAACGATAATAGATTGACAATAACAACAGGTGACAAAAACGCTGTACTAGTAATACTAAAAATACAGGATTATTTAGAAAAACATACAGTTTCTTCAATGAAAACAAGATTAATCAAATCTCTAATGACCCTTTAAACAAATTTATAAAAAGAACTAGACTAATAATAAAAGAACGTAGAGAAACATTAGAAAAATTCAACGTAAAGACATATAAACTAGTTAACATGAACCCCCAATCACCTACTCTATACAGCCTGATCAAACTCCACAAACATGACCATTCTATAAGACCTATTATAAGCAATAGAAACACACCGGTACAACATCTAAGTAGAACATGAATACATGATATTATTCTAAAAACATTTAACTATAAATCAAAATATTCCATTAAGAACACCCATGACCTAATAAAAATACTAAACAATGTTAATTAGAATAAAAAAACTAAATTTACTTCTTTTGATATAAAAAATCTATATTCTAATGTTATATAGAAAAAACACTAACAATAACTAAAAAATTTCTAATGAAGAACTATAAAAACATAGAATCACCAAACAATATAACAGAAAAAGATATTTGTAACATCACTTACTTACTAGAACACATCACAAAGCAAAATTTCTTTGTCTTCAATGAAGAAAAATACAAAATGACAGACGGTATATTTATGTCGACCATTTAGAAGAGAAATTGTTCTCAGAAAAATACAAAACATTTACAAAAAACAGAAGAAACTAAGAGAAACTAGAGAATAAGAAACTAATGAACGAAATCATAGATTGCAATACTACACACATTTTCAATCAGTTGAAATTATGACAAAAATTCAAATATCCCGCTCCATATACACACGCTCATAAAAGAAGAAAAACCACGCACGACATTCTCACAACAGTTCTTTGTTCATGTTCATCTTTTCATGTTAAGAGGCCACACACGATCTCCAAGACATATTTTTTCCACGTTTTTTGAAGAAAAAGTTCATCTCAATATTGTTGACAAAAACCTAATTGAAGTCAACATTTCTCCACTTATTTTCTACAATTTTGGTTGCTGACATAACCTATAAATACAACAGGTGTTTTTTGAAAAAAGTAATAATGTTCTTTTATATATTAAAACTGCGAAACTAAACTGACGGTAAATATTTTTAATTTTTTTGTGTTATATAGACGTTTTTAAAATATTTACAATATAGTTATTTTTTAAAAAATAAGTGTTTTTTGATATAATTCCTCTATTGTAGCGACGGACCTGAAGACGAGACAAGCTGTCTCGAAACCGGTAGTCAAGAACAAAAATATAATTTTTTCTTCAGAAAAACAATTACTGTTTTTTATTTCTACATTACAAATAACTGAAGAAATTGAGTCTTTTATCACTAATAATATTGAAAAATTACTTTCTATAGCTGATAATATTTGGGAGTCACTTAATTCTTCCCTTTCTAGACCTTATAAAGTTGCGGAAGTTTTTTCTTCAACCTCTAAAAATGATTCTGTTGCTTTTTTTGAATTTAGTTTTCCTTGTCAGTCGATGTTACAAAACATAACGCAAAAACAATTCTTAACGGAATAACAAATAAATGCGTTACAAAAACAGGTAAATTTAGAAAATTCATTAACAAAAAGAAAATTTTGTTCAAATTGTAGGAGTCAATTTAAAAATAAATCAAGATCACACTCACAATCGTCTGCGTTCACCTGCATATTCTTCAAAAATTTGATGAATCATAGCAGTTATGGTGATAGAAATGTTGGGGTATTTTTTTTCAGCCGGGTGTATTTTCTACAATTTATAAAACGACATTCAAAAAACGAGTAAAACTTGCTACAGTGGGCACAAAAAGCGTTCACGACTTTTTATCTTTAATCATCAAAATAAACTCCATTTTTTATTGATACTGGTGCAGACGTATCTGTTATTCCCCGTAATACGTTTCTGCGTTACAAAAAAGATAAAATTTTTTTCCTTACATCAGCAAATGTTTCAATTATAGCTACTTATTCTAAAAGATGTTAACAATAACTTTGAATCTTTAAAGAAATTTCCCTTTTATTTTTACTGTTGCTGATGTTTCGAGACCTATCCTTGGTACAGATTTTCTGAATAAATATGGTTGTAATGTTTTTAATGAGTTATGTTTAAGGATTAATAATTAAAACGTATTTATATAAAGCACGCACGATTTATTGTATTTCTATAATCTCTCATTCGTAACTAGCCCTTAACATCAAGTGCACTCTTAATATAATACAAAACAAATCAAAACTGGTTCTAGTGCGCAAGGGAACGAAAATAAAATAAATTTAAACGTTTTGAACCACCACTACTAATTTATTGCTTCTCTTTAGCATTTAAAACATTTTCATTTACTTTTCGTAAATTGTCTTTCAATAACCCTAAATGAGTAGATATAGTAAGGATTTCTTGACTTTTCTTATCAATGCTAATTTGTTGATAAACTTGCGATAAATCCAATTTAGTGAATTCTAATCTACCTTGAAGGTTATTAAATAACTTATCTGCTTTCGGCAAAGGATGTTTATCAACAGGATCACCACAGTTTATCACAGGATGTCACCACATATTCTGACTTCACCATTTTTTTTAATGACTGGAACAATAGGGGTTGCCCATTTGCTATAATCTACCGGCTTAATAACACCCAAGTTCATCAATCTTCTTAATTCATTTTCTCCTTTACTTTTAATAGCAAAAGGAACTGGTCTTGCCTTAATAAATTTTTGTGTCACATTTGGATCTTTTAATTTAATTGATGCTAAACCTTTTTTAAAATCCAAGCCCATCAGCAGATACATCTCGATAACTATTTATAAGTTTGTTAACATTAGATTTATCGTCAACAAAATTTATATTAGAAAACCCTACATTGAATTTGGCTAAAAAATCTCTTCCAACTGGAGGGTCGCCGTTATTTGTGACGAATATCTCTAAGTTATTATTTTTTCTTTATATTTAACATTTACTAATATAACTCCCAAAGGTTTCTTGTCAAAGGTTCGGTTAATTTCTAAACCGTTATAAACATTAAAATTCTTACTACTTTGCTTTAGATTAACACCCGAAAACAGTTTATTGTATAAATTTTCAGATATGCACATGATGCTACTATCTGAATCTATTTGGAATTCTGATGATTTATTATTAACTACAATTTCTATAAAGAAAGGAGATTTATCACATTTTTCTTCTAAATTGTACAAACAAATGTCGTCATCACGTTCAGTTTTTTTCTTTCAGCTTTATCTTCAATAAAGTGATGTCTCTTTTTGTATTTAGAACCTAAGTTTTTATTTTTGCACATAATTGTAATATGCCCAACTTTTTTACATACATGACAGGAAGCATTTCTAAAATATCATTTTTCAGATGAATGATTGTTATTACCGCAAACACAACATTTTATTTGACGAAATTGTCTCATGGACTTGAAGTTGAACCAGCTTTTATTTCATTTCCACCTTCATAATTCGGGCGTGCGCGCTGATCCGACCTCTTCTCTCTTATCAGGTGAATTTCCTCTTTCTATACGACGATGTCATGAATCCTTACACCAAACTAAGACAATTACAAATCACAGAACACCAATTTATTTCATGTTATGATTTTTAGCTGATTTCAATGAATTGTAGGTTTCTTTTTAAGAATTGTTAAACTTTTTTTGTTAATTGTTTTTATAGTTAAGTTGAATATGTTTATTTTTATTTTCAAATTTAAATTACACAACATATTCAAATATAACACATGCGTAATAAAGATTCACAACCTAACCTTACAAAACTTAAGAACACGCACAATTCACATTTAACGGAAAAAACAGATAAATTGTTCCAAGAGGCAATAAAAGACAAATCATACAGCCATGGCCAAAAGTATTGAGCACCCAGGTTAACTTTGAAAATATCAAAATAAAATAAACTAAAACAACTTGTATAGGTTTATAATGTTTATTGTTAATCAAAATTAATATTTGGTGCGTCCACCTTTTGCTTTAATTACGGCCAAAATTCTTTTTGGTAACGATGATACCAACTTTTTGCAATCTTCGGGACTTATAGCGTTCCACTCTTGGTGCAAGTGACTTTGTAGCGCTTCTTTTGGATTAATATTGTGAAGCCTAACTTTGCGCTTCAATAAACCTCATAAATGTTCTATGGGATTTAGATCCGGAGATTGGGCAGGCCAGTCCAGGAGCTATATATTATTTTCTCGAAACCACGTCATTGCGCGGATAGCTTTGTGGCATGGTGCGTTGTCTTGTTGAAACTTAACACCGTCCAAATTTGTATCGCCAAAAAGTGATGTAAAGGAGGGCACTAATGCTGTTTCCAAGACATTTATGTATTTTACGGCATTCATGCGACCTTCACATACATACATTTTTCCAACATCAGAAGCGCTCATACAACCCCAAAGCATGACGCTGCCACCGCCATGTTTTACAGTCGGTACCATATATTCTGCCGTAAATTCCTCGCCTACATGACGACGGACATAGGAGGATAGGACATTACACCCGGATTACCAAAAATCTTAAATATGAATAAATATGTGTTGTAAAGATTTTACTCATTTTTTTTGTTGATAAACTTTGTGCTTTAATAAAATTGTTAATAGCTGATAAAACATTAAATTGATTAACTTACCTGATTGTTTGATTCGTCTGACCACACGATATTTGACCAGCCTTCTTCGGTAAAGTGTTGGTATTTTCGAGCCCATTCGTACCGTACCGTTTTATTTTTGTCGGAGAGCCATGGCTTCTTCCTAGCTTTGCAACCTTTTAGATCAGCTTCTTGAAGTCATCTACGAGTGGTCCGAGTAGATTTTGATTTCTTAAAACCTTCTGACAAGTCAGCAGCAAGGTCTGATGAAGTTTTCTTTCTATTTTTTAATGATGTTCTTATTATTATTCGGTCCTGTCGGACTGTCGTGACTGTCGTGACCCGTTTGCGACCCATTTTGGGTCTATTAATATGTGACCCGGTCATAACAAATCGGTTAATAGTATATTGTACCGATCGGCGCGAACATTTTACAATTTTTTAAATCTCCACCTCCGATTTCCCTAACTCGTGCAAAACTTGTATTGGCACACATTTTTCTAAACTCAATTCGTTTTTTTAGGCATTTTAAAATAATATTACAAAATGTTCAAAATCTAAACACAAAAAGGGCACTAAATCACAGAATCTATCCACAACGAACAAAACCAGCGAACTGAGAAATAAATCGAAAAAATAAAAAATAAAACATGTTTTATTATACCAGATGTTTTATTGATAACATTGGTGTCAGACCCGGTTTTTAATCTTTTTTAGATGTTTACAAACTACTTATCAAACAGCATGGCTTTTTCACGGCTATGGTTATGGCACACGTGCAAAATATTTAGGGTGCTCAATACTTTTGGCCATGGTTGTATTTAAAGGGATTTAATATAACAATAGGAGATGGGTTTTGTTGCGAATATTATTGTTGTGGGTTGGTACTACAAGGTTGGATAGTAGCCAGTTGGGACGTGTCAGATGTAGTAATAGAAAAGGAAAAAAGGAAAAATATATACAAGCAGCAGTCGTTGTACGCAGTTGTATGTTTGTAATAATTAAAAATTAAAGGTCGTTTAACTAACTACATAAGTTTCACTAAAACCACGCTCTGTTACCGAATAAATATGGGCCCAGACACAGAGTTGTAAAAGGAATAGTTAAGTGAAATAAGAAATGGAGGAGACTTATACAAAAATATTGAAAAGTGAATTTAATAAGATGGAGGACACCAAAGGTCGTTTACCTTTATTCAATGGAAAGAATTTCGATAATTGAAAATTTAGGGTAAAAGGTCTGTTAGAGGAAAAAGAATGTATGGAAAACTTGCAAGAAAAGCTGAGAATAAATTATCAGTCAATTGGTTGCTGATAGTCACTTGGAATATATAAAGGGCAAGGAAACTGTTCACGAAATGTGGAAATTATTATTAAATAACTTTGAACGTAAGGGAATTGCTGATCAATTATTACTTCGAAAATAAATACTAACAATGAAATTAGATGGAAATAAAGGAAATATGGAAGAACGTATCACACAATTTGATAAACTTCTAAGAATATTAAAATCTACAGGTGCTACTTTGGAAGAAATGGACATTGTATGCCCTTTATTATTTACGATGCCTTCAGAATATAACATGGTAGTGACAGCGTTGGAAACAGTGTCTCCGGAAAACCTAACATTAAACTTTGTAAAAGCAAGATTGAAGGATGAAGAAACTAAGAAGGTAACAAAAGATCGTAAACCGGAAATACTGTTGTATTTCCGGTTTACGGTTTGTCAATACCACAAGAAAAATTTGGACATGGAAAACAAGGGAAGAGCATCGTCAAGTTTCCATACAAATGTCACAATTGCGGAAAAATTAAATACAAACGAGTTGATTGCAGGAAACCTCGAATGGAACATGATAAAATAGTGAACTTAGCAAACATAAATTATGAAGAAGCGTATAGTTTTTCAGCTTTGGACGAAAGGATGGATACAAATCTGGAATGGTGTCTAAATTCTGGAGCATCAGAACATTTGGAGAACATAACCAGGAACGAACAAGAGCAAAATCACCATTGGAATTAATACACAGTGATATTTGTGGACCGATTACGAAACCGTATGACGATAAAATAATATTAATAATAATTTATTTGTCTCAGTGCTACATAACTGTAGATGGAGATAAATCATACAATACATTATTACACATAACAAAACATACAAAAAAGAAAAGAAAAGAAACCTCCCGTAAACTATAAAACACATTCTCGATCAAGCACGCCTTAACTTTATTTTTGAATGCACGAAAAGCGGTGATGTTTTTTTATGAGACAGGTAACTTTCGTATAGTTTTACACAATCGTATTGCGTACTTTTCTCGAAAAATGCTGCTTTGTGTCGCAGCAACGGCAAGTCAACACGTCTCGTCTCATACTGGCTAACAGAGCCCAAAAATCTTTCACGATTTCCGTTGACAAACACCTTAGTTTTGAGAATATAGATACAAGGGAAGGTAAGAATACCATTATTTTTAAAAACTACCTTGGAGGACTCACCACATTGTAACTGAAAAATTAATCTGATTTGAGTTTGAGCAACGCAAATTACTACGAATTTAATCTTTTAATTTAATCTTTCTCAATACTATGCACATCGCCCTTTTCGAAAACAGGCGTTACCCTAGCCACCTTCAGTAAGTCAGGAAAAACCCCAAACTCAAATGATCGATTTAAAATCATGGCCAAAGGCACACATAAGCTATCACTCACAAATTTGATGTATTTAACAGCGACATCATCGAAGACCTCTGTATCCCTAACGGGAGCAAAACACAAAGAGGAGCCTACACAGTTACTTAGCGTACAAGATTGTGACAAAGATGACCCGTAAATAGCCACCAATCTATCCTGAACTACAGATGAAAAGTACTACCTCAAAATCATGAGGTAGTACTTACTAGCAGTTTGGGCGTCTTCCACAGAACTACTCTGCGGAAGACGCCCTAACTGCTCGTTGATGCAACACCACAGCATTCTACATTTGTTTGAAGGATTATTAATTTTATTTACTAAAAAATCTCTCTTTGTCTGGTTAATTAAATCTCTATATGTTCTTTTTTTATTGTTATATTAAGCTCGAAGTTCCGAAAAACCATTGGTTACTAACCAATGGAAACTTTTTAGTTTTTGTACGGCTTGTTCAATCGCAGATGTTACCTATCTTTTATATGAGCCACTTTCTACGGGAGGCTCCCTTCTAACAGTCGGACAATATAAGTTATAATAATACTGAAATGTCTCAAAAAAACTGGCGTACAAGGAATTTACATCATTCAAATTCACAGCAACGAGAGAATCCCAATCGAACAAAATTAGTTTATGATTTAAAAAAGATAAATTATTATAAGAAAATCTGCGCTTAGAAATGGAAACCGTTCGGTTGGAATCCTCAATTTGCAAACATTGAGCAGTATAGACCAAGGAAGAGACAAAATGGTCTGCTATATTTCCGTCAAAAACATCAAAAGAAGATAAAGACGGCGATAAATTTGTTACAATAGAGTCAAGTGTTGACCTACTTACTGCTCCATTTAAGTTACAAAAAATTCTAGTATATTCCGCGTAATCTCCGCGCAACTCATAAGAATGAAACAAATCCCCGAGAATTTTAGATTCCATAGTATCTTTGTTTTCCACATTTTTGGGTATATCTCGAAAACTGGACGTGACGGAGAAAAACTGAAGACAGTTTCAGAATCAGCACAACATTCTACGTTATCGCAGGCTTCGAGGAACAATTTGATTAAAATTTGTAAACTAGTGTTATTAACAGTTCATTTACAATTCTTAAAAACATTTTTTTTAATAATGTTTTAAATACCACTAAATTAACTGTTGGATAAGTTACGTTTCCCGCGCAAGAAATTTATATATATACAGGTTTGCGCATAAAGGGCAAACGTGAGGGTGGAGGAATAAGCGAGGGCGTAGGAATACGAAAAACACGAGACACAAGTGCGTGGGTAAGGGTTAAGCGAACTTGTATGTAAAAATAATAGTTTACCAATATTAATTAAATGAGTTCAAGTTTACAAGGTGTTATTATTTATTTAAGCCGTACAAACGGATCGGATCAGTGATTGAAGTTCAGATAAGCTGATTGATATTAAAAAAACGCGACCGGTACTGCGGTGATGCAGACGTTTACTTTCGATCCATTCAATCTAACTCAAACAACGTGGGGACGATGGGTTCGACGGTTGGAAGGAGCGTTTAAAGTTTTTAAAACACCGGAAGACATGAAGGTATTATATTTACTGCATTATATGGGGCGGAAGCATACGACATTTAATGTAACAAAATGACTCTACAAAATGACACTACGTCATCAACGCAATGAAATCACCTTCGTCATCAACCCCACGACGTCACCAACGCGCTGTTACACATTTCACAATGAAACATTTTAAAGCGAAATTATGTCCGGTATAGACGCACACGATCGGTGCTAACACACATAAATTTGCTGGATTCTCTTTCTCAAAATCTTGTGCGCCCAGATATACCAAAGACATCCCCTCAAAGGCCCTTATCTCTTCATCGGTTATAGTTTCAGCAATTCTCAATGGTAAATATACCGAAAAACCATCTTCCAATTCAACAATAATGGAGGGCCATTTGTTCGATGTAATTCTTTTAGCTATCACAATTGGCTAAAGTTGATCAATCTGTAGTGATGAAAGCGAACGTTTCGGTGTGAAAACGTATGAATCCAAAATATTTACACGCGACATCATGCTAGTAAGAACGGTTACCAGTATTTATCATAAATATCTAATATTCATGAATAGCTCTCTCATTATTATAGCATTCATATGAACGTACCTAAGCGCGGAAAATTAAGAACATTTCGTAAATAATAATAAAACCGTATGTGTTTGAAAAAATATATGTATTTATATATAAATATTAATTACATTTTAAAATATAAGTATGTTACATTTACACTGATTATAATTAAGAAATAAAAATTATAAACTAAATTTACATATATATTAAAAAAATAAATTACATTTTAAAATATGAGTATGTTACATTAACACAATGCAATTAAAAAATAAAAACTATAAAATAAATCTACATATACAGTATGTCTCACGTAATTGTTCCATAAGAACTTTTTTAGGCTCCTCTATTCGTAGAGGCTTGAAATTTTGGTAACAGGGGTTGTTCATTCCGATCTATTAATCTAAAATATTTTCAAGATGGTCACCCCTTCCGGTCTACCAGAAGTAGACCTCAACTTCGTTATTTTAAATGGAATGCTATAGCTTTTATTACAACATTCTATTATACGTAAGAAAATATGTTGACTTTAATAACAGTTATTGGTACCTACCGTTTTTTGTTTTCGAGTTATTTTGATTTTAAGTGTGTTTTATCAAATATCACCATGCTCTTTACAAGCCCATATCTCAGCCAACGTTAATTCAAAAGCGTTTTGCATTGGTACGATAAGCCTTCATATGCTGTTAAATAGATTGTCATTTGTTGTATCAGTTTATCTTATACAGGCTGGTCAAAAATTGAGTTACCGTTTCTCTGTATTCAATTGCGTGAAAGTCGAAAGTTTTAAATGGAATGCTCCATATTTTCATACACTATCAGAAAGGGAATTTAATTCTCTACAAATTATCTATAAACATTCCTATACCTATTTATTATAGTTTGCTTGCTATTTGGGAATATATCAAACTCATACGTAAAATGCTAGATGCCGTTTGTGTTTTTGTTAGAAGGCATTTTGGCAGTTTTTTGTTTAATTTATTTAAATTATTATTGGTATTATTTCTACAATGAACTGTGATTGAATAAACTTTAGATTGCTAGCTGTTATCTACCAAAAATAACCAAAAGAAAACCGAATAAACGAAACAACGAAAAACAACAATTTAATGACAAAGATTAAAATCAATAACATAGAATTATGAAAAACTTAAAATTATAAAAATTATTGTACCTATTTGTTGTAGTTGCCCTCATATTTGGAAACTAATGGACGCATGCAATGTTGGAAAGCTTCTTGTTTGTATGTTAGAAAGCTATGGAGTTTTGACTACTTACTCATCCATATTTATGTTATTGTTGTCATTACTTGGTTGTGCCATCACTTACTTCTGTTAATGTCTTTGAATATCATGGCGAATTATTCCAACGCCAACATTTGAAATTCGTTTATATTCATGGCGGATGTAATAAAGTTTTGGATAGGATCTGCTTCTTAGTTTTGGAAAGATCAAAATAACAAAAAACCATAAATTTCTATCACCAGCAGCTTAAGATAATAGAATAAACGTATTGTCATATTTTATTGCGTTACCAAATTCTTCAGTAAGAGGTGTGTAAAAATTCAATAATTAAATTTTTATTTTTCTCATTATATTTTAATATTTCGTTTAGATGTATTTCGTTTTTCGTCTTAGTTGTCGTCCATCTCGGTCTTTAAACTTGTATTGCCACCAGTCCTTCTCTTTTTGAAAAATACATTCATTCGTGTACCAGTTTTCGTGTAGTTCAATGAGTTCTCTCAAAAATTTCCTTTTTCAAAAGTTTTTTCTTTATATTAACCCTCCGTCGGGCGCAACTCATCTGACAGATTGACCAGATACAATTTTGTAAATAACAACCGGTTAATAAAATCACCACAAGTTGGAATAGGTGTATCTTTACCATATACTGAGAACTATTGTCGGTCGTATTTGCGGCAGCGTAGCGCACACATATCAGTCGTAGTGCTTAATTTAATTTCACAGATTCATTGCGACCGTTTACGGAAGTATTAGTAATTTTCAAAAATCGTCTTTTGAACTCAACTTTCTGGTAATAGGACTCGAAAAAAAATTGTAAGTAAGCTTTTTGTTAATAAAAATCTGGTTTCGTTACATATAAAGATGTGCTTTCTTCAAAATGTTTTGCTATAACGACTTAACCAATTTATTTGAAATTTATTTCAAATGTTTCAAATGTTTGTTTAGAAAACAGGTTTGAAAATGTTATATCAGTTAGTTTGGTCATTTGTTTTCAAATTTCGCCTTTTATAAAATTCTGATTATGACACGGCATACTTTTTTTTCTACAAAAACGATAAAACTGAACACAATTTTATGACGTGAACTTTTTACTCAAATAAAATAAATAATAGTTTTACTAAAATAATGACACATTTCAAAACCGTTTGATCAAGAAAATTTGAAATAAATTGATGGTCGTTTTCAAATTGTCATAAAAAAATCAGATATTTGATGTCCTGTAATTGCCAAATGCAACGGTTTTATGTATAGAGAACTTGATACAAATCTTAGTTTGCCTTAGGAATCCACACTGAACCGATTGTACATAATTACAGGACACCTATATATTATGTAACTACAATTCAGACAGATGAATTGTATGACAGATGATTGATTCGGACGCAATGATAGCATTAACTTTGTATAGGTGTTGCAGTGTACAATGGCTAAATTTATTAAAACCTATAATCCAGAAGATCCTAAAAATGCCGAAATCATGCTACAATTAATGATGGAGTCGGATGAAGAAAAAGAAGCACCTGAATTTGATGACGAAAGTGATACTTATGAGGAAGATCATATGGAGGAACGGGATGAGGACTCTGCCACAGAACAAGACGATTCTTCTGCAGAGGATAGTTTTAGTAGTGATGAATGTGAAGAACAATATGTTGGAAAGGACAAAATAAGTACATGGAAAAAGACTAAATACACTCAGCATGTTAAACGTAAACCTCAAAATATTTTGATTAGTTTACCAGGTATTATAGGATTCGCGAAGCAAGCAAAAACTGCCCTCGAATGTTGGAATTGCCTCATAAGCAACAATATATTAGAAAACATCGTTCAGTACACAAATCAATATATTGAAACTATTCGCTCACAATATTCTCGTGAGAGAGATTGCGAATATGTAGACGTAATTGAAATTAAAGCATTTATAGGATTGCTTTATCTGGCAGGTACACTTCATAGCAACAGACAAAGCTTAGAGGAGTTATGGGGAGATGATGGCTATGGAATAGAAATATTTCGATTGGTAATGAATGTGAAGCGGTTCAAGTTCATTCTTCGATGTATTCGCTTTGATGACAGAACAACTCGGGAGGAAAGAAAACGAGTTGACAAAATAGCTCCTATTCGGGAAATTTTTACAGTTTTTGTCGAAAACTGTAAAAAGAGCTATTCGCCTGGCTCATGTGTTACAATTGATGAGATGTTAGTTGGCTTTAGAGGAAGATGCTTATTCAGGCAGTATATACCCTCCAAACCAAATAAATACGGGATAAAAATTTTCGCCTTGGTGGCTGCCAAAGTTTGCTATATTCACAATTTGGAAATATATCCTGGTAGACAACCAGAAGGACAATATCAGGTGAGCTATAAACCTGCTGACGTCGTGAAAAGACTGAGTGAGCCGGTTTATAATACTGGGCGAAATATAACCGCTGACAATTGGTTCACCGATATACCGCTCGTTAACTTCCTACAAACTAAGAAATTATCATACGTTGGCACAATAAAAAGGAATAAACCCAACTTCCACCAAATTTTGTTTTGACTAAAGAGAGACAGGAAAAGACAAGTTTATTTGGATTTCAAAAAAATGCCACATTAGTATCCTATATCCCAAGAAAAGGCAAAAACGTGATGTTAATTTCCAGCATGCATTTTGATAATTCTATTCACAATACTAGAGATGATAAAAAGCCTGACATAATAACCTTTTATAATCATACCAAATCTGGAGTTCATTTTGTTGACAAAATGTGTGAATCTTACAATGTGCAGAGAAACACTCGTCGGTGGCCCCTAGTCGTATTTTTTTCGATGCTAAATATAAGCGGCATAAATGCGCAAATTCTGCAAGCAAGAAATGGAAACGAAGGAAAAAAGCGGCGTATATTTCTAAAAGAGCTAGGTAAAGAATTAGTAACCGAACATCTGAATAGAAGGGCAACAAAAAGTAGAGGAATTCCTGTTTCGCTCAAACAAAGACTGCAGAGGTTTGCACCTACTGACGAATTACAAACCGAAGAAACTGAATCTACTACAGTAACAAACAAAAGAAAGCGGTGTGCACCTTACGTAGCCAATAAAAAGCAAAGGTATTCTAAATACTTCTGTAAACTTTGCAAACAGTTTTTGTGTTTAGAACATGCAGCAGTGGTTTGTGAAAACTGTTTTACATCATCAGATTAGTTTTTATTTTTCATCTAATATAATAAATATTTATTTTCTTTATTATCTTATAATTAGGTTTCACTATAATAATATAATAAACATTTAATAAGAAACTTGTAATAAATGTTTTCATATTTGAATCTAATAGATTCGTTGCGCACGACCTCGTAATTATCTGCATTGCGCCCGACGGAGGGTTAATATTCGGAAGTGTAAGTGTTTTCCGGGAAAACCGTAAGACTATATATTAATTTTATTTTCATTCAATTTCTATTTATTTCGAACATTTCGAACATTTGGTCCTTCGAGCCGGATCTTCGGCCGGTTTTTTCTTTTTCTACTCGTGGAATTACGCGAGCTTCTTACGCACATGCGTAAGACTTTATTTCGATTTTTATTAACTCTAATTACAGTTCTAGTTATTTTTCAATTATTGTTTCGTTCGCGGTACGAAGTGACTTTTTTCGTTACGTTTATTTTAATAAAAACTTTCATTGACATTCAAAATGGCTACGAACAAAGAAACTCTCGATTTAAATCCACTTTCCGAACAACAGAACTGTTCGCTCGATACAAATCGGGAACGAAAGAAAAGAAAAAAAAATCAGGTGCTGATACGATTTAAAACAAAACAAAAATAATTTTATAAGAAATATAATTCTTACTTTTTTTATTCAGTGCACTAGTAACTTTGTGTTTTTCTTGTTGAGATGAAACGGGTCAGAAATAAAACTGATGTTTATCACACCACGGTTGTATTGATAAGAGATTGAGTTTTACAAATTTTGGCACACGCGTACGAATACAAAGTCACGTCGGCGCGGGGCGGACAAAATCCCCATGTGAGCGTGCGTGAACATATTCCACCCACCAAAAAAAATATTAACAATATATTTATATATAGTTTTTTTTATAGGTAAGTAAAATGATGTAATAAAGTATATTCATAATTTTGAACAAAATTTAAATTTAGGTTGGCAACGGAAGCGGACAGATTGCAGTCACTGGCCTTGTAAAGTGAGTATGATTATGAGTTCGAACGGTGACAACTCTGATAACACCGTCTTTACCGGGGTGAGTTTTTTCTATTCGAGCAACAGACCACTGTGTAGGAGGTATCTGATCATTCTTCACGATTACCAAATCTCCAACTCGTAAATTCGGAAAGTTCAAATTCCATTTATGCCGTTGCTGAAGTGTATGAAAATATTCGACCTTCCAACGACCCCAAAAATCCTGCACCATTCACTGCAACAATTGCCATCTGGTGAGTCGATTCAATTTTAGGTGAGAAAGGTGTGGGTCTGGAATAGTCGAAGGCAAAGAAAATGAAATGGTGTTAGAGGTTGGTAGTCATTCGGGTCCGAACTGATAGCAGTTAATGGTCGCGAATTCAATACTGCTTCAATTTGAGTAAGTACAGTAAGTAATTCCTCAAAAGTGAGAATTTGATCGCCAAGTACTCGATTTAGATGCGTCTTTACAGATTTTACTCCGGCCTCGGCCAAACCATTAAAATGTGGTGCCGCTGGAGGGTTAAATTGCCAATTAATACCCAATTTAACCTTTGCTGTATTTGCCATCTCTTCCAATCTACGATTTGCTCCCACAAAATTGGTACCATTGTCACTAAATATGAGCTCACAGCGACCCCGTCTTGATACAAAACGTCTTAGGGCGGCAATGAAGTTTCTGTTGACATCTCCGAAACGAGTTCTAGATGCATTGCCCTGGTTGCCGAGCAGACAAATATGCACACATAACCTCTCACGGAAATGGCCCCTCGGCATCGTCTCAGGAATATAAGAAATAGTCCAGCATAATCCACTCCAACAACTAAGAAAGCTTTAAGTGTTGACACTCGGTATTTTGGTAAGTCCGCCATTAATGGAGCATAAGAACGTGGGTTGGCTCTAAAACATTTAATACACTTTGACAATACTCGATCTATTACCTTCCTTGCAGAGACAATCCAAAACTGTTGTAGAAGAAGGCAATGTAAAGTACGAAGACCTGGATGTAAAAATGACTGATGGGTTTCTTCAATTATCATTTCGTTCAATCGGGAGTCACTTGGAAGTAACAAAGGGTGTTTCTGTACGAATGGCACGTCCGAGTTCTTTAACCGACCACCCACCCTCAACAATCCATCCCGATCCATAAATAGAGCCAGCTTTCGAAATGGTTTTTTAGGTAGTTGATTTTTTAAGATGGCTTGATATACATCCGGAAAGTGTTGAAATTGTACATGTTTTATAATTGAATAGAGAGCACTCTGGAGTTCAAAAGGAGACAATAATATGAGGAATAAAATTATCCTTTACGTTGAACTTGTGAAATAAACCGCCTCACGTAAGCAATGATACATTTAACTTTTAACAAGGAAGAAAATTTGGTGAGTAAATGATCAAAAAATGACCGTTGTGTTTCAGTACAAATAACTGCAATCTTTCTTTCTTCTTTAGTGATATCTTTTTGAATAAGATTACGAATTGGATTGGCAGGCCAATGGTTTCTATCGTCAATCAACCAAGATGGACCCTTCCACCACAAATCAAACGTTGATAATTGATCAGGATAAAATCCCCGTGAACCACAATCAGCAGGGTTTTCGAGGGATGGAACATATCTCCATGACTCCGATGGAACAATCTCCTGAATGTGACTGACACGATTTGCAATGAACACCTTCCATGTACAAGGTCCGGAGTTAATTCAATTTAGCACTACCTGAGAGTCTGTCCAAGCCGTAATAGAATCTATTTTTATTGTAGGTGACAGATATTCAAGGACATTCTTGACAAGATCGGCCAGAAGAGTAGCGGCGCAGAGTTCAAGGCGAGGAAATTGATTTCAAAAATAATGATTCCACTTGGAATATGATAGAAGAAAAGGAAAAGAAGAAAAAAAACAAAATTAATTCTAGTGATGATTCCAAAGGGACTATCAGCAAATATGTGACTAAAATTAAGCGAAATTATAAAGATGTTTGAAAATAAGAATATCCAGTTTTTTCTCTTCTTGTTTATTCCTCGAGAGTTTTACAAATTTTGGCACACGCGTACGAATACAAAGTCGCGTCGGCGCGGGGCGGACAAAATCCCCATGTGAGCGTGCGTGAACAAGAACGATCTCTATAGCATAATTTCTCGTGTTGTTGACAATACTAAAAAAGTTGGTAAAGCTAACTGGACAATTAGTAATCTTAAAAGTCGTCTAGATCGACTAGAAGTTAATTGGAACGAATTTTATATTAATAATAAAAAATTAATTTCATTTAAAGGCGTGTTCTCCGAAACGGTTTTTATTTTTCGGACGATTTATTTGCTGTTTGCGAAGAAACGTACATTACCGCGGAAACTTTTCTTCTCGATTTGTTGCGTCCATTAAAAGGATCAACTTCATCAGCTTCTGTGCGAAGCGTTCAGTCAGCTTAGTTGCCCATTCTCAACCCTTTAACGGATGGATCGGGTCCACCGAATCCAGAGGCGCGGAGATTATTGCATTCATATTCGCGTTCGAGACAATTACCTGCTCTTAAACTCCCAACTTTTGATGGTAATTATAGCAACTGGCCAGAATTTCGAGATTTATTTTACTCAATGGTCAACTCAAACGAGGAAATTTCAAATCTTTCAATACCTAAAGTTAAGTGTTATTAACGAGCCTGCTCAACTAATTTGTTGGTTACCAATGACAATTTTCACCGCGCGTGGTCGTTACTCTTTGAAAGATACGAAAATCTACGTGTTATGATTGATACGCAATTAACATTATTGCTATCTGCTGGATCTATCCGAACCGAATTAGCTACCGAACTAAAGCGGTTAATAAGCAAAGTAAAAGAAGCTGTAGGAGCGTTGGAGGCGTTAGGATGTCCAATTCAACAATGGGATTATATCTTAGTTTATTTACTAGTTCGAAAACTTGATGCAGAAACAGCCAAAGATTGGGAAAAATCTATTAGTAGCTATCGAGATCCTTCAAGCTTCGAAGAGTTCGAAGAATTTATTATTCGTCGAATATGTACTCTCGAAGCAATAGAAAAACTTCCTAGTACTAACCACCATAAGAAATCTTCACAACCAATTCATAAACCAATCAATTTTAAA
This sequence comes from Onthophagus sagittarius, assembly GCA_036711965.1. Lineage (NCBI taxonomy): Eukaryota > Metazoa > Arthropoda > Insecta > Coleoptera > Scarabaeidae > Onthophagus > Onthophagus sagittarius. Next base: position 67,569,994 of record JASERS010000004.1, read on the forward strand.
TCTCACAACGCCATGACCTCAAGTTTCAGTTGCTCTCTGTGCGGTGGTGCACATTATATCTTTATGTTCAGACTTTCTCTCGCGAAACTCTCAGCAGCGTGTAGAGTTTATAATTTCTAAAGGACTGTGCTTCAATTGTTTAGGTCTGCACATGCTTAAGAAGTGTAGACACAAAACGATGTCGCTTCTGTCAAAAGGCCCATCATTCGTTCTTGAGGAGTTTTGTTGACAGCACGCGTGGTCGGTGAGCTCAGAAACCTTTAGTTGTTCTCAGTGGGTTTTCCGCCCGTGGCGAGTTTAATTTTAGTCGTGAGGCGTAGTTTATAAAGTTGTGAGTGCATTGGTCAAGTTTTCTCGATTGGTCGATAGCCATTTTGCGTTGATTTCGGCATTTTCGTCCGGTTTATTGGTGTTGGTGGTTTACTTGAATGACCTTCGTGAGTTTTTTTTGTTTTGTTTACGTACTGGTCCCGTTTTCGCTTACGAGAGTGAGATGGAATGCATTACCTGCCGCGGAAAAATTACGAGAAAGTTACCCGGGTTGCAATGTACGGGGAAATGTAAATCTTTTTATCATTCGAAATGTGTGGGCTTGACCTCTGGGGATCTTCGGTTGTACAGGGATGAGGGAGTCGCCTGGAAGTGTCGTTCTTGTATGGTAGGGGAGGATCGATCCATTATAATCGCCGATAATTCACCACCTTCGTCGCCACCATCGGCGCGATATCCATCTCCTCATCAATTGCAGCCGACCGGGGGCCCTCTTTCGTTGCGCTCAGTGATGCTATCTTCGTCTCCTAATGAGTTAACGAACGCGGCTGTATTTACCCTACTGAAGGTGATTCAGGCCGATGTAAAGGGTTTAAATGCTAAATATGAGGAAGTTCTTCGTGCCATTACATTCTACGGCGACAAGATATCGAAATTCGAGCGTAAGATTACCGAAGTAGATGTGAAAATGAAACAAGTTGATGCGGTTATTGCCGAAAATGTTGCTCTGAAGAATAGTTTGGATGTGGTTACTACACGCTTGGGAAACCTGGAGCAATACTCCAGGCGCAACAATATGATTATATCTGGTGTTAAAGAAAAAGACTCCGAGTCTCTGTTTGACGTGGTTGGTGCCATCGGTGAGACTGTCGGCTGTCCGGTTTCTTCCTCCGATATTGACGCCGTTCATCGTTTACCGACTAGGAGTACATCAGGTAATGATTCTACCCAAATGGAAGTCAGAAGACCGAAGAATATTGTGGTAAAGTTTCTGTCTCGGATCGTTCGTGATCGATTTTTGGGTGCAGCTAGGGCTCAACAACGTGGAGGCTTTCAGGGTGCGGCTGGAACAACGACGACATCAGGTATCATGGTGGCGAATCTTGGTAAGATTTATGTAAATGAACAGTTAACGCCGGATAATGCTAAGCTTCTTAGAGAAGTCAAATCGGTCGCGACTGAAAGACAATATAAGTTTGTGTGGTTTAAGGGTGACGTTGTTCGCGCCCGGAATGGCTTATGTAAACTGTAATTTGTGCGCCCACCATAATCTATTATAATTTGTTGTTCTGAATAATCAAAATGTCGTTCTCCGTTTATTATCAAAACGTTAACGGTCTGCGCACTAAAACTTCAACAGCGCTTATTAACTCGTCTGCTCTTGCTCATGACGTTGTTTGCCTAACGGAAACCTCCCTTAATTCGTCAATCTCAGACGCCGAATTCTTTTGTTCGGATTATGGTGTTTTTCGCCGCGACAGGTTTTCGTCGGCTTCTCGTAAAAAGGATGGCGGCGGGGTCCTTATTGGCGTTCGAAGAAACTTTCAAGCGTCTCCTGTTTCCAGTTTTAACTCGGATGCTGAAGATCTGTGGGTGGATGTGAGGTGCGCGGTTGGTCGTTTGCTTGTGTGCTGCGTTTATCAGCCACCTGGGGAAATGGAGCCTTTAAGAATGTTCCTGCAGAAATTGATTTCTATACGCGATTCTGTGTCGGAGAGCACGACTATTACTGTTGTCGGCGACTTTAACTAACTCTTGATCTCGTGGCGGCAAACTGAGACCGACTTTCTTAGGGCTGCTGGTGGTGTTGATCCTCGCTCTGTACAGTTTCTTGAGGCGTTTGAGTATTGTAATTTTTTTCAATTTAACCACTTACATAATGATAATTTAAGAATACTGGATCTAGTGTTATGTAACTCGAATTCTGTGCGACATATTAAACCATGCCTTGATCCGCTTGTTACATTGGATCGGCACCACCCTGCCATTGAGTTTGTCGTTACCAATATTCGTGTCAATGAAATTCGGGATTGTCCCTCTATGAAATATTTTTATAAACAGGCCGAGTATAACTTGATTAACAATACTCTTTGTGGAATTAACTGGTTGGAGAGGTTTGGTAACCGCGAGATTGAGGGGGTTGTAGATGATTTTTATAATGTGGTTTATGGTCTTATCGAAAGTCATGTCCCGCACCGTTTCGTGTCGAGGCGTCGGTTTCCTTTATGGTATTCGGCGTCCACTGTGAGAGTCGTCCGCGAAAAACTGAGATATCATCGAAAGTGGAAAAGATTTGGTAATGGTGATGATTATTTGTCCTTTACTATTTTACGGAAGAGATCGAAAAGATTAATTAAATCGGACTATGATAGATATCTGTTGTCGATACAAGCTAATTTAATAGATTGCCCTGATCGTTTGTGGTCATTTATAAAAAATAAAAGGGGTGGATGCGCCGGCATACCGACAAAGATGGGGTTGGGCGGTGACTTCGCCGACAATGTGCATGACATTTGTTCACTTTTTTCTCGTCATTTTGGTACAGCATTTATAGAAGGTCAGGTAACCGATTGTGGACGTCTTGGTTCGGATGGTGTTGAGCCCTGGTTTGGGGAGGAGGATGTGCTGAGTATTCTTAAAACGGTTGATTCCAAGGCCGGAGCGGGCACTGATGACTTACCCGGTTATTTCATTAATAATTGCGCAGTGGGTTTGGCTAGGCCTTTATTTCTAATCTTTTCGCTATCTCTAAGGACGGGGACTTTTCCAACGGTATGGAAAAAGGGATTTGTATTACCGATTTTCAAGTCTGGAGACCGAAATGACGTACACAATTATAGACCTATATCTATCTTACCATTGGTAACTAATGTTTTTGAAAAGATTATATATTCTCAACTTTTATGAATGTTACAACCCTTTTTAATTGTGGAACAGCACGGTTTTTTACCGGGAAGATCGGTGGAAACTAACTTAATATTGTACACAAACTATATCCATAACTCTCTTAATAATTGCAAGCAGGCAGATGCTATTTATACCGATTTTACGAAGGCCTTTGACAAGATAGATCACAACATATTGCTACTCAGATATTAACTGAACTTAATATTCCTCAGGGTCTTATATTGTGGCTCAGTTCATACGTTACTGGTAGCTCCCAGGCTGTGAGAATTGGAGGCGTGGTGTCATCATTTAGTGCGGTTACATCAGGTGTCCCGCAGGGTAGCCATCTTGGACCTATCCTTTTCTTGGCGTACATAAACGATATTTCGTCGTGTTTTATAATCATGCCAAGTTTCTATTGTATACAGATGACTGCAAAATCTATCTCGATATTGCGAGTAATCGTGACTGTGAGAATCTTCAGAGAGATCTTGACCGGTTTCATCAATATTGTGCAGATAACTCACTTTTTCTTAATTACGATAAATGCTCCAGGATAACTTTTACACGTCAGCGTTACCCTCTAAATTACGTTTACCGTTTGGGAAGCACATATCTGCCTTCTAGTGACCGCACTAGCGATCTTGGTGTTTTGTTTGACAGCAGACTTATGTTTAACCTACACGTAGATCTAGCCATATCCAGGGCATTGAAGAGATTGGGAATTATGATTAGAATTTGTCGTATGTTTACGAATATTCAGTGTATGAAAACTATTTACTTTTCATTTGTCAGCAGCATTCTGACTTATGCTTCCACGGTGTGGAATCCTCAGTATGCGGTGCATGTCAGTCGCATTGAATCGGTCCAGCGTCGATTCTTGCGTTATTTAGCATATAAAACTTATTATCTGCCTTATTGTGATTATGTTCAACGGTGCAGAATACTAGGGTTCCCGACACTGCGTCAAAGGAGGCTGACGTCCGACTTGGTATTTTTATATAAACTGATTAACAATCTCATTGACTGCCCTGGGTTGGTTGGTGAATTGAGTTTTTACGCTCCGCCATATCAAACACGTGGAGGATTACTATTCCGCATAAACAGATCTTCCACTAATAGTCACTTAAATTCACCTCTAATTCGGTTTATGAACGAGTACGACTCTCACTGCGTGGATGTTGATATTTTCAGTGAATCTCTTGCCTCTTTTAGGCGGTTTCTGCGGGATTTAACTATATCGTGATCTAATTAATTAATATCTCAACTTTATGTTAATATCTTAGAATTTCTTTTATTTTTTAGTTTTTGTTAAAAACTCCTTGTTATGTTATTTTGTTATTATGCTAGTGGTTGCTTTGTTGGGGTAATCCCTGTTTGCAACCCAAATAAATAAATAAATAAATAAATAAAATTCTATGCTTCATGGATCTCCTCCAGAAAAACGCTCATACTCCACAAAAGACATTGTATCTAAATCGACTACAAAAAACGACTCAAGCGTTTCAGCGAATCCAATTCCTTCCACAAGCCATTTCGGCCACGCGCAACATTTTCGTGTTTCAATACTTCTAGCGACTGCACTAGTGTGAATAGTTTTACCTCGGGGAGATTCTATTTTAATTCGAGCGTTAATTGACCAGGGATCCGAAGTTTCCTTTATCGGAGAAAATTTAGTACAACGCCTTAGCCTTAAGCGACGTTCTGCAAACATCCCTATTGCTGGTATTGGATCACATCGGACTTGTATTTCCAACGGTGTAGTATCTGTACAATTGTCATCGCGATTAAATCCACATATTACATTTAATGAAGAAGCGTTAGTTTTACCAAAATTAACATCGTATTTACCTCAAAGAAGTTGTATGGACTTACCTTCCGAATTGAACGATCTTATTTTAGCGGATCCTGAATACAAATCAGAAGGTCAAATCGATTTGATACTTGGCGTTCAATTTTATTCAAAAATCATACAAGGCGGTATTAAAAAAAGTAATAACAATCTTTTAACTGCGCAACAGACATCTCTTGGATGGATCCTTTCTGGTGCATTTTCTAACCAATCTGATAATAATTCAAATTCATACGGATTTCAGTGCTCGATTGATCGCGATTTTGACGCATCTTGACTTAATGGAACGGTTTTGGCGACAAGAAGATGATTCTGTGAATGTTGTGCGTTTGTCCGTTGATGAACATGAATGCGAGGAACATTTTAAAAAGACCCATTCGCGAGAATCTAATAGTCGGTTCGTTGTCCGGTTACCTTTTCGAAAGTCGCCAACAGAGTTGGGCGCGTCTCGTTCTTTTGCGGTACAAATGAGCAATTAAGAACTGAATATAGTCAGTTTATGCGCGAGTATTTGTCTTTAGGACATATGCAAAAAAACACTGACAATTTAGACATTCCTAATTATTATTTACCACATCATGGGGTAATACGAGAAACAAGTTCGACAACTCGTCTGCGCGTTGTTTTTAACGGGTCTCAACCAACTTCATCCGGAATATCACTTAATAATTGCCTTCATATTGGTCCGAAACTACAGACTGAGTTGGTGGATGTTTTAATTCGGTGGAGACGCCATCCTCTGGTTTTTGCGTGCGATATCGAAAAGATGTATAGACAGATTAAAATTCACGATGAGGACCTCCCGTTTCAGCGTATCGTGTGGCGCGAAAATGATCAACAAAAGTTTCAAACATATGAACTCTCGACCGTAACATATGGGCTTTCTTGTGCCCCTTTCTTAACAATTCGGTGCATTCATGAACTCGCTAATGAAAATTCATCTTGTCAACCACTCGGCGCATTGACACTTTTATGCGATACGTATGTCGATGATATTCTCTCCGGAGCAAACGATGTTGATGTGGTCCAAAAACTCATATTTCAATTAAATCGAGTGCTTACGGCGGGCGGTTTTAACGCGCGTAAGTGGACCTCAAACTATTCGGAATCTCTTATATATATTTCTTCTGACCTTATTGAAAATACGAACAATTTAGATATCGATGACGATAATTCTTCTCGAGCCTTGGGACCTATTTGGAATAACGTTGATGATTATTTTATGTTCAGTTTGGATAACATTCGCGAATCCTCGATCAAAATTACTAAATGTTCGATACTTTCATTCATTGCAAGAATTCTCTCGGTTGGTTATCTCCGTTAATCATTACTGCCAAGATTATTATGCAGGAGTTGTGGACGCTGAAACTCGATTGGGATGAATCGTTGCCAGATGACTTAGAAAAAAAGTTGGTATCATTTGCTAACGAATTTCTCGGCGTTCCCATCATTCGGGTACCAAGGTGGCTCGGAATAAATAAAACGGCTACTTCTATATACTTCTTGCACGGTTTCTCAGACGCGTGAAATTCCGCGTACGGTGCCGTTATATATTTACGAGTTAGTAAACCCGGAGAAGTTAAAGTTTCGATCGTGATTTCTAAAACAAAGGTGGCTCCATTAAAAAGTGTAACCATTCCGCGGTTAGAGTTGTGCGCGGCGGTCCTTCTCGTGCGGTTGGTGAAGCGCGTCATAAGTGTTTTAGATTTTCAAAACATCCCAGTTCAGCTTTGAAGTGACTCAACCGTGGCGCTTTCATGGATATGTAGCCACCCCAGCAAATGGAAAGACTACGTTCGTAACAGAACCATTGAAATTCAAGAATTATCCCAAGCTCGATGGTCGTACGTTTCTAGTCAAGACAACCCAGCTGATCTAGCATCGCGAAGAGTTTTCATTCGGCAGCTTCAGAACGAAAATCTCTGGTGGTCAGGACTTTCCTGGCTCTCTTTACCGTCTCCCACTTGGCCTTTCCATCGACCTTCTACAACTCCCGAAGCAGACCAGGAACGACGATCCAATCAAACCGTTCACACTGTTTATTTGACCAACCACTGGGATTTAAAAAATAAGTATTCGAATCTTAATCAACTTCTTCGAGTAACAGCTTGGTGTTTCCGAATCTTTAGTAAGACTAAAATTCAATTTGTTAAAGACATTCTTTCACCAGATGAACTGAATCATGCTCTGATGTTCTGGATTCGTGAGTGTCAACAACTTCATTTCGGTGATGATATTCGAACGCTTCGGGAGGGACTACTGATACAAAAATCCAGTTCACTGTGTCGACTCATTCCATTTCTGGATGGTGAGGGCATCCTGAGGGTGACGGGCCGGTTACGCTTTGCTTCGCTAGATTGGGACGAAAAACATCCGATCATTTTGCCAAAAGTATCAAGATTGACAGCATTGGTCATCGACAAATACCATCGCAGCACATTGCACGGAGGGACACAACTGACAATATCATCCATACGGCGACGTTTTTGGATTTTGAGAGGCCGTGTTCCTGTTCGAGCATTCATCCAACGTTGCATGAACTGCGCAAGAAATCGTGTCGAAACAAGCCAAAAACTAATGGGTCAGCTACCTTCTTCGCGCGTAACGCCTTCGAGACCATTCTTCCACATGGGTGTAGATTACGCTGGGCCCTTTCATCTTCGCACCTTTAGAGGTCGTGGCGGTAAGACATATAAAGCTTATTTGGTATTGTTTGTGTGTTAAGCTACCTCGGCCATTCATCTCGAAATCGCCACTGATTATTCGATAGCGGGTTTTTTAGCTGCGTATAAGCGTTTTTCTGGTCGACGGGGGCTCTGTGGGTGCTTGTACAGTGATTGTGGAACCAACCTTGTTGGGGCAGATCGGGAATTGAGATCAATGTTATCGGCTGCGTCGAAGGAGTGGCGACATATGGCGAACATTCTTAGTGGTGACGGTACACAATGGACATTTAATCCTCCGGCTTCACCACAATTTGGCGGAAAATGGGAAGCTGGAGTGCGTTCAGTTAAAATGCATCTGAAAAAGATTGTTTGGGCAGCTTTACTTACTTACGAAGAATTTTCTACCATATTGGTACAAATCGAAGCTGTCCTAAATTCTAGGCCGCTTTGTGCGATTTCTGAAGACCCCAACAATTACAACGTTTTAACTCCTGCACATTTCCTGATTGGTTCCGCGCTCAGCGTCGTTCCTGAACCTTCCCTGTTGGACGAAAAGGTTTCTCGTCTTACTCGGTGGCAACTTCTGACAAAAGAAGAAATGGAAGAAAAAAAGGAATAAATGGGAAAGTTACTATCTTCAATCTTTTCAAAATTCAACAAAATGGTTCGAGAAACGTAATGTACCAGAAATCGGAAGTTTGGTGTTAGTAAAGGACGAGTGACTTCCTCCGTCGAAGTGGTTAATGGCACGCGTACAAGAGCTCCATCCTGGTTCCGATGGACACATTCGTATCGTCACAATAAAAACTCCGACTACGACTTTGGTCCGCCCAATAACAAAAATATGCTTACTTCCTCTTCAAAATTAAATTTCATGAATAATGTTTCATTTTGTTATGTGTCGTTTCTAAATTTCATAATATAATTCATAATAGATTTGCATTTTATGTAGTACTTAATTCATATCCTTTCAAGTTTTAGTTTATTCGTTCTTATTAAAGTTCCGTTCCGTTATTTGCTTTATATTCAATTATACTTTTATTTTCTTATTTTCTTTTGTTTCGATCTAATGCCCCTTCTAGAAAATTTTGTAAGTGCATCTGAACATTTCACTAGAAGGTCGCGATTAATTTCTTATAATTTGTTAATTTCAAACTCAGGTTAGTTTTCTTATTGCTGTGAGCAAGGCGGGCAGAATGTTAAAAATTCAATAATTAAATTTTTATTTTTCTCAATATATTTTAATATTTCGTTTTTCGTCTTAGTTGTCGCCCATGTCGGTCTTTAAACTTGTATTGTCACCAGTCCTTGTATTTATGAAAAATACATTCATTCGTGTACCAGTTTTCGTGTAGTCCAATGAGTTCTCTCAAAAATTTCCTTTTCAAAAGTTTTTTCTTAATATTAATATTCGGAAGTGTAAGCGTTTTCCGGGAAAACCGTAAGACTATATATTAATTTTATTTTATTTTTTATTTTCATTCAATTTTTATTTATTTCGAACATTTCGAACAAGGTGCTTCGGTCGATTTAGATGAATAATAGTTTCCAAGAAAGCACCGTAAATAACTAAACTGAAGTCTCTATGAATTTCGTATTTCGTCGTTTCATTTATGCGTTCTTCTGCTGGTTATTTTTGTCAAATAAAAGCTAATAAACTAAAATTTATTCAATCGTAGATCATTCTAGAAATAACACCAATGATAATTTAAATAAATTAAACGATAAACTGTCAAAATGTCATAGCCTTCCAATAAAAACACAAACGGCTTCCAGCATTTTGTGTAAGATTTTGATGAAATACTCAATATGAAAAAAACCGTAATAAATAGGTACAGCAATGTTTATAGATAATTTCTAGAGAATTAAATTGTCGTTCTGATAGGCTAAACAGATACGGGGCGTTCCAATTAAAATTTTCGACTTTCTCGTAATTGAACACAGCAAAACGGTAATTCAATTATTAACCACGCTGTATAAGGTACACTGGTATAACAAATGACAATTTAGTTGACAGCATATGACGAGTTATTGCACCAATGCAAAACGTTTTTGAATTAACGTTAGCTGATATATGGGCTTGTAAAGAGCATAGTGATATTAGGCAAAAAATACTTAAAATAAAAATAACTCGAAAACAAAAAGCGCTAGGTACCAATAACTGTTATCAAAGTCAACATATTTTCTTACGTATAATTGAACGGTGTAATAAAAGCTATAGCATTCCATTTAAAATAACGAAGTTGAGGTCTACTTCCGGTAGACCGGAAATGGTGGCCATCTTGAAAATATCTTATATTAAAAGATCGGCATGAACAAACCATGTCACCAAAATTTCAAGCCTCTACGAATAGTGTAACCTAAAAAAGTTCTAATGAACCAGTTACGAGAGACACACAGAGTTGATTTATCATAAAGTTAAAGGAACGTATTTGAAAACACGGTCATGTAAGATTAAATAGTAGAGGGAAGTAGTATCAGGTATATCTTCGCTCGTTTCAAATTCAATGCGAATATTCACGGTTCCAACATTTAAATTATCATTTTGCCGTGAACAATCAATTACAATAATCGGCGTATATGTCATAAATGCGTTTCTGTTAAATATTGGTTCCGCATATTCCCGATCGTAAGAGGTCTTTGTGAAGTCACAGTACATTTCATATAAAATTGCAAATTGACCCGTCTTAAAATTTAAATTTAGAGCTTCGTAGGGATAATTCTCACTATTTAAAAACACATTCATATCTGTTAAATTACAGTGGTCAAATAGTGATGCAGAACGTAATAAATTATCCTTTCTATCGGTTTGGAATCATAATATTAAGTATCTAGGCTTCTCTAATTGTGTAGATGTTTTAATTGTCCATGAATGCTGTTTACTCCTTGGTAATGATGGATATTCATGTTAATCAAACGATCTAAATCCCATGTCTAATGTAATCTTCTGCGAAGCCAAGAACATGTTTTAATAGAACACAAAAATCAAAATCGACTGCCTTTTCATTTACTTTGTTATTTATATATTCGAAACCTGCATAGTATTCTGATCTTGTTAATGAGCAAAGATTTTATAATGTACAAGCAATTCCTGGATTTCTCACTCTGTCAACTAAAGTCCCTCCACATTCAAATCGTATTTCACTAAACATATGGCCAATTGGATTTATTGCCATTCTCGCATATTTATCAACGGTTCCATCACTTTTCAGTAGTTTCCCTTGTACGTAAATAAGTGATTGACTTGGTAACGTGCAAATGTCTTGTTGTTGAATCGCAATACGTATTTCATCACTATTGTTAAAGGAATTTGATGAGTATGGTAAATGATTGTAGTACTGAATCCGTATCAGTGAATTTTCAAATTTTACTTTATCCGAAACGTTTAAGATACTCATGTTGATATTATTTTATTAGTTGATATCTCAATAATTCAAGAAATTGTTTATTTTGATGTGTTAACTGCTTCACGGTCTGAAGAGAACTAGCCGTGTTGGTTCGATTTTGTGTATTTATATTACCTTTAACCTTAAGCACCATTATTATTACAGAGCTTCACAAGTAGTCTTATCTTAATGACTTCTCCTCTAAAATTGCCCAATAATCCATTTTGATCAACTATTTTAAGAGTAATATTATTAATTACTTGTGTATTCAAAGGCATATATATTAAATTATGAGGAGTTTCTGATATTTTATAACCTTTAGGTACTGTAGCGAAAAATGAGTAGATAGTGTGCGCAGGTATATCATTGTGATAAGCTCCATGTGTAATGTTACATTATACTTGTATTGAATTTACTTTGATAAATATCTACAATATTTTGAGCGCTGTGCGTGGATTTCGCTGAATCTAGTACATCGGATTTATTAAATCCTAATACTGTGGAGATGGAGTTATTTACATTAAAATCAATAGTTTTGTTACATGCGATCTCAGCTTGTAGTATATCCTCATTTGCTTGTTGACTAAACGTCACATTATTAATATTCTTTTCTCTCAGTTGCTTATTAATAGCATTCGAAATATGATTTAATTCATAAGATGCTGTTGGTAATGTGATCAACACATTATCGATTTTAAACAATTATTCGTTTCATCAATATCTGGAATTGAGTTATAACCATCAAAGCTTACCAGTGCCAGTTCATATTGATATTCAGGATTCAGTTCTATTGAGGGATGATAATTTGCTGTTAGTACAGATGTTTTTCCTATCAAATCAAACGTCCACATCCTTTGAGTGTTGGAGCTATACTGTCTGATGATAAGAAATTTAAAGATAAATGGCCACAATTACTAGTGTTATAGGTTTGATATTGATGGTGATTATATTTAATGATTACATTATTTCACATAAGGCATAAGGCTATAGATAGTTTTTATTTATGCTAAAGTTACATGCATATTCCAAAGCATTTAATACGTCATAATGCAAACTTTTTAATACTTTTCAAACAGGATTTAATGTATTTATGAAAATGTGTTCAATGTGTTAGAAAAATAGATTCGGCTTTGTTGTAATCAATAAGGAGGATGATATGAACAATGGCAGATATCGTAATGTGTATCATTACTATATAAAGCTGTAACTGTGTATGTTTTTATATTAATCATGCTCGTGATACGGACAGGTGGACATGTATATATATTGTTTAAAGATAAATAAAAATTGTCTTATGGTGCTCCACCAAAAGGTACTACACCAGAAATGATATTACAAATCAAATATAAATACTAATAAAGAAAATAATTAAATTGATAAGTTTTGATAAAATAGACTTTACCAACGTCTTTCCTACCTCCCCTAACCCTCCCAAAAGGTTCGTTTTGCATGCAAGCTGGCAAAAGCGTGACTAAAAGAATACAACTATCAAAAGAAAGCTAAATCATAACACAGTCCCGGAAATCAAATTTTAAAATTATTTTTTATCAATTAATTTCTTTGAGAAATTATTAAATACAGACCACCATTCAGTTGTTTTATTTATTTTATTTATTTCGTCTATATTACTAGGCCAACGTAGACCTTTACTAAACAATTTACATGAACAGAATTTCCAACTTCTCCGCAAGAGCATAGTAAGGATTCACGTTTGCCAATTCTATTGAGGTATTCTTCAAAGTTACCATGGCCCGTTATAAATTCTATTGTTTCTGGATACAGGAAATTAAAAGCAATGCCAACTTTCGGCATAAACTGGTAAGTCAATCTACCATTCGTCGACTTATCCCATCTTTCCTGCCAAACTCCCATAAAATATTTTCTAATTTTATTCTTAACACTTCGTCTAGAAATAAAATTAAAACCAATATGAGAATTCTCCAGCAAAGATGCTTCCTTAGCCAGTTGATCCGCTCTCTCATTTCCTTTGATACCAGAGTGACCTTTAATCCAATAAAAATTGATCCTATTCTTATGGTCTCTAATCATATCCCACGTCTCTTTTTGCAGTTGAGTAGGTCTGTTCATATTTTTCAGCCCCTCTAAAACAGAAGCACTATCACTAAATATATCACACAATTCAATATTGTTTTTAATAACATATTTTATAGCGCTATTAACCGCGATTAATTCAGCATGAAAATTATTACACAAACTACTAAGTTTAATTTTTTCACAATAAGTCTCAACACTTTCACAAAATACAACAAATGCAGCACCAACATTAACATCACTTTTAGCACCATCCGTATATATCTGAACACCACTAACTTTATTAACACTCCCGCAAATTTTAAAGTCCATAACCACCCGTTTAGCTGGATGAACAATTGACAAAAACTCACTTTCTTTTTCAATAAGATTTTTATTTAAATTTAAACCCGTAATTAACTTTAACTCATCATTTTCTAAACTATCAAAATTTTGTAGTAATACTAATTCTTTAAATCTTAAATCAGCTGGTAAAATACCTGCAATAACACTAAACGCTTCATTAGAAACTGTGCTATAGGCTTTAGCAGCCTTTAATCATAAAACCCTCTGTGCACTAATAAATTTATTCCTAGCTTTAATATTTTTAATTTTACTTTCCCAAACCGAAGCTGCATAAAACATACAAGGTTCGATGACACCCTTGTAAATGGTGCTAGCAGCATTACCATTCAAACCCCAACTAACCTTTGCAGCAGCTCCTATTTTATTTGAAATTTCCCTAGCTTTTCTAGTTACATAATCTAAATGAAAATTAAAATTAAGTTTATCATCTAAATAAACCCCTAAATATCTAACAACATTTTTACAAATGACCCTATTTCCATCTAAATTTAAAGTTGGTAATCTTTGATTTAATTTGCCAAAGAATATTGCTTCTGATTTAGAAGCGTTAAATTTTAATTTACAATTCTTACTCCAGATATTAATTTTTTCTAATGCCTCATTAGCTATGATAGAAATGTTTTTATAAAGATTACTTCTAACTGAACGAGTTGTATCATCCGCGAAAGCTACAATTTCGCAACCTATAGGTAAATTAATATCAAAAATGGTATCAAACATAATATTCCAATAACCAGGACCTGACCTAGAGCCTTGCGGACAACCTCTCTCAATATTATAATTTATATTGATGCCTGGCTCATCGATAATTGCAACTCTATTAGAAAAGTAAGATTTAGCAAAATTTAATAAATTTTTCGGACAATGTTTTCTAATTAACTGATTCCTGCCGCCTGAAATATCTAGCATAACTGCCAAATAATAATGATTATTCTCTTTTGTATTTTCAATAAACTTGATAACATAATTATCTTTTCATAAGCATCTTTAGTATTTTTACCCCTAGTAAAGCCGAATTGTCTATTACACAAACTATAGTTATTCCTTATATGAAACACAATTCTATCTATTAACAAATTATCTAATACTTTGCCTATAACAGGTAACAAGCTAATCGGCCTATATGTTTTCAAATCTGAAACATCCTTTTTACCTGGTTTAGGAATAATTTTGATTAATTGTTTTTTCCAAACATTTGGAAAAATACCAAATTCTAAACATTTATTAAATAATGAGTAATATATGAGTAATCAATATCTGCTGTAATACCATCTAAACCTGGCGCTTTATTTTTATTCATAGATTTAATTGAATTCTCTATTTCATTAATATTGAAATCTAAATCATCATCATCATTACTAATTAATTTACAATTTTTCCTAACACTAAAATGATAAGAATTTTCTAATTCATTATCCTCTTTCGGAAAAAAGTTACTCAAAAATTCATAATAGGTATCATTAATATTTTCTGTTAATAAATCATTTGATTTTCTCAATATCGAAATATTTTTAGCAGCTGATTTATTGCCCCTGATAATTTTATAAGGAAGACCCCAATGGTCTTTTTTCCCCACACTTACTACAAAATTCTTTCCACTTAGCTGTACGAATTTCCTCTATTTTATTTCTATATACACTAAACTTACTTAAATATTCTATCCGACGAGCTTCACGTAAATCAACAACACTGCACCTTTGAAACCTTCTTCTTAACCTATTTGTTTCTTTTCTTAAAGCTGTTAATTCACTTGTCTACCATGGAACCCATTTTTAGAAAAATTTCTTTCTTGAAAAACACTTTTCACAACACTTAACTATACTATCATTAAAAAGTAAAACTATATCATGTAACTTTTCACTGTTTTTACTATTAATAGCACCTAATTTTTCTATAATATCTATTAATTCAACATTTAAAATATCATCAAATTTAGACCAATCGGCATTATTAGTGTTAAATCTTCTACTAACATTAGCTACCCTATCGCTACTTAAACTAAAAATTTTGAAAAATATATAGCCATGATCAGATAAACTATCTTCATCTTCAAGAATCCAATCTTTAACTTCACTAATAAAATTAAAACTAGCAGCAGTAAAATCAATAAAACTAGCACCCCTATTATTATTAAAGTTAGGTTCACTATTATTATTTAATACAACTAAATTATATTTATTAATTAAAACTTCTAACTCACGTCCTCTTCTATCTTCAACAGCACTTCCCCACAAAGCACTTTTACTATTACCGTCCATACAAAAAAACTATTTTAGGATTTAAATATTTACTATTTAAACTACTAATTAAATTCTCAAATTCATTGATACGATATTTAAACTCTCCAGAATGTCTTTCTTCTGGTGGAAAATATATTGAAACCGCAATAAAAGACAAACAATTAGTTTTAATTTCCAGAACTGTGAAATAATCGTCACTAAAATCGGATAAAAGGAAAGCATTAATTCTAGGGTCCATTATCAGTATCGCCGTTCTAATAGGTTTATTAACAAAAGAAATTTGACCATTAAAAATTTTAAATTTCTTACTAATACCAAATAACTCATCATTAACTACCCATGGCTCTTGTAGAAAGACTATATGAATATATTTCCTAGAGATATATTCCATAAAACTCAATGTGGAACATTTTTCCCTTCCTAAATTAATTTGTACACAACTAAGTTCTTTAATATTACAATTAGTCATAATTTATTTTTTAACTAATTCCGAAAAATATTTTTTTAAGCTTAAGCATTCTTTTGAATAACATTCATGTTTTAAATTATCATTACTAATTTTTTTCCTAATACACGCTATATACTTTTTTTCTAAAGATTTGCACGCTTTAAAATCATGTTTACCACTGCATATTTTGCAAAATTATTCATCTTTACAATTCTCAGACCTATGGCCTATCCTTAAACATTTGAAACAATAAAGAAATGATTTGTCATCCTCTACTTTACAATGGTTTCAACCAATATTCAAACCATTTTTAAAAATACTTCTCAAATTTCCTGGTAATTCAATAACAAAATGTTTACTAAAATTATTTTCCCTACCTTTAAAAATTCTAACTACTTTAATTTCTTTTCTAAAATCATTAAAATTTTCATAAATAATTCTAACATTATCATTTTGTTTATAAATACTGTCTAATAAATTTTCCTCATTAAATTCTTTATTAACTCCAAAAATAACTACTCTAGGTTTTAATATTTTGATCTCTTTAAATTCTGTCTTTTCAAACTTTTCATTAACTGCAACCTTTAATTTGTCAATATCTCATTTATCTCCACATTCAATGAAAACAGAACCTAATCTATTTGAAGTGATTTTTTTAACATTTATTCCTTTACTAACTACATCTATATTTTTAATTATTTTATTTTTAAAATTATCACCCTTATTATCTTTAGATTTAATACAAATTATTGGACCATTCCTTATATTATTTTCCCTCTGAATACTAGTATTAACTTTTTTAACTGCTGAAGCAAAGCTAAAGCAATTATTGTTATCCACACTAATGGTGGCCTTACCTTTTTTGTATGATTCTACTTCTTTGATGCTATTTTCCAATTTGTGTGAAAGAGAAACCTTTTCGATTTTCATATCCTCTAATTCTTTCTTGGCTTGATTAAGTTCAGTTTTACAGTCATTCAATTGTCTGTTCATCTCAAGTATGATACCGTTTTGCTCAGCAACCAAATCTCCCAATGACGAAATTAGGAGTCTAACTTTTCTCCTATTTTCTACTGTTAGAGTTTCTGATTTTATACTAATAAGTTCTAAAAGGTTACATTTAAGTTCGCTAGACTTAACTAAATAATTATATTCACTCATTTTAAATTTGAAAATTAATATAGTTTAATAAAGATAATTACTGATAATAATTACTATAAAAATTACCAATTTTATTAAAAGTAAGATTAATTCTGTATTTAATCTAATTTATTTAATTTTTATTTTAAACTAATACCAAAATAATCTTAAATTAATTAAAATTAATCAAATAATTTTAAAAAACACGAAATTAATTTAAAAAATAAATTTACGTAAAAAATGTCAATTAGACAGTTGTCAGAAAATAATTTAAAAAAATAATTAATTATTAAAAATTATTATTAAATTTAAAAAATATTATTAAAAAGTACGTTCAGAATTTAAAAAAACTATTTGAAAAATATTTTAAATTATTTAAAATATATGAAAAAATCACTCAAAGCAGTTAACGCGGAAACTTATTAAAACTAGAGCAAAAAAACTATTAAAAAAGAAATTGTATAATTATATGTAAAAAAGAAATTGGATAAGTTAAAAGCGATGAAACACAAATCTGAACATTTGCTTCAAGAGTAATATAAAGCAGTAACAACCCCTTTAAAAAAATAATTTCTATAAATAAACATCCCATTAAAGTAAAGAGTGATGAAGAGACAGAGGACTATAAATCTGATCAAGGACAGCAACTGGTTGAGACATTTGAAACAGTAGCTCGCTCCTATAAAGAAAATGAAAGTGTTAAAAGCAATACAATCATCTTCAGCGCGGATACCAGAACCTCATCACCATCTTCACGAACATGAAGTAGAACAGTCAGTAATACCAATATTAAGAGATGATAATGATGTTTTTACAATATCCCCATCACCACCACCATCACCGACACCAACTCCAGCAGCAGTAGCAGAAGCGTATCTCCATTACAAGAAACTATGAACATTCCTGAAGAATCATTTTTATTGTACTTGGAACAACTTGCTCCTCTAACATCATACATTGAGGGTTGTGTAAGAGATAATAACTATGAATACGATTCTAGCAAGAAGGGAGTTCGTGTAACTGATAAGCATTACATTGGAGATAGAAATATCCTTTAGTAATAAAATTGACGATATAACATTATTGCAAATAAAACCTATAAGGGTACAAAAGGCTGGATGAGCTAATATTTGAAAGAGATCCAGAATCATTTACCGGTGATGATCAAAAGAATTACGTTGAAAATCTTTAAATCAACTGCAGCATTGAACAAAAATCATGATAATAGTAAACAAATTATCGGTGACAAGTCGGAAAAAGTTGTTCGACGGAGTAGAGTAAAAAATGTTCCTATTGCTATGACAACTGGAGAAGGTCTTATGCAACAGTGGAATAATCAACGGTCAAATTTTATTTATTGGGATGATCCTAATGAATTAGTAAATAGATTAAAACTATTAATAGCCTCTCAACTTGCCGGTAATACATCGCATGGTAATGAAATTAATAGTATTATAGAAGAGTTGCGTGAAGCTCGTATAATTGTGTAAACCAACAACAAATTATTTCATTTAAATTATGACTGTTCATAAGTTCGGACATCACATTTCTTCTTCTTCTTCCTTACCAAAAGAAGAACATTATTATTTCTTCAATATTTACTTTGACTGGTTCCAGTAGTTCGCATAGTTTAAGTTAAGCGCTGAATAATTTAAAAAATATTATATTTTTCCTATTGAATCCGGAATAATTTACTCCATCAATATTTAACTATCGAACGCAATACTTAGAGTAAACAATAGGATTTATGATAACACAAAATGGGAGGGCATCAACTTAAAGAAAGGTGATAGATTACAATTCCCTGCTCCTACAAGTACTGCTTTATTTGCTGAAATCACAGTAAAATGTCCAGTGATATTAAACGAAAATTAGCGGAGGAGCTTCATAAACCTGCTCGAATTCATTTCAAAAGGAGACATGTACTCACTAAAGGTATAAAAGATTTATACCAGGCCGATTTAGTAGAGATGATACCTTATGCACGACAAAATAGGGGTTATGATTATATACTTGTTGTAATTGATGTCTTTATCAAATATGCATAGGCTGTTCCGGTAAAAACTAAATCAGGTAAAGATGTTATTGAAGCAATTGTTAAGGCATTTATTGTTTTTATTATTATTTGAATTTATTTTAAGATTCTTAGTATGAATTTATATTTTCTGTTTTTTTTTGTAGTTTCGTTGAAAACATGTGGTCGAAGTAGGATGCTCGGCTCGTGTTATATATATATATATATATATAATGTAAATTTGGGAAAACCGAATTATTCGATTTTGTCCTTGCGAAGCGTAACATCTACATTAAATTAAAGTCAACAAAATAAATTTCCAATGTTTAATTCACATTAAATAATATCCAACTGAAGAATTAACGAATCAGTGAAGAAACACTAGCATAAAAATGGTCCTTCGAGCCGGATGCGGGTCCAATTCAGATTTCAATGCCGAATACAGCGTCATTTCAATGCTATTGTAACCACGAGGCCAAGAAAAGGAAAAGCTACGCCGCATCCTGTGTTTCCTATTTCAATTTTCCAAATTCCTTTCAATTATTATAACAAATATGTCGAAAATAAAGTCCCTTCTTGGTAAAGCTTCCACTTTAATTCAGAATTTAAATGACTTTGAAGAGTTTTTGAACGAAATAATTCCAAATTTTGTTGATATAGATAATGAACGTTTATCTGTACATTTTTCACTCATTTTGCCTATAACGACTGATTATTTTTATGCCTATAATAAATTGGTAGCAAATTCGGTAGACGTTAGTGAACTTATTTCAATCACAGAGTTCATAAAAAAAATGTAAGCCTGGTCGCGTCTGCGAACGTTCTTTCAAAATCTTTTAGAAAAAATACAGATGTTACGACACTTTCAAATATTTCTAATGTTGCTAATGTTTCAAATATTTCAAATTTAGAAAATAAAAATGTTTCTTTACCTAAGGGCCCTCGCCCACGACAAGTTTTTGTAGCGATGCAGTAGCGATACTGTCGCATATTCATATCGTCGCGATGAAATCGCTAGCACCACACCGCGATTCAGTGGCGCTGAAAACGTGATTCATTAACGGCAAAAAAAATGCCTGCGATCACTACAGTTGTAAAATGGATTACGTTGAGGCCACACAAGCATATTTTTCTATATTCATTTTTTGAACAAATTTCAGAATCAAATATTTCATTAATTTCTTCCCATGCCCTTCTTTTTGCAACTTTATTTGAAAATTTAGGAAGGCGTAAGTCCCACCTTACAGGACGTTATAATAACTGGTTCTGTGTCGAAAGACTCCATTCTACGTATAATGACGGACATTAATTTTTCTGTAGCGAGTAAGTCGCATCAAATTTTATGCGACTAACGCGCGTTTCATAAATACGCGACAGCCGCGTCAAACTTGATGCGACTGACGTGATTGAGACGATTCTAGATCTGACTGATTTACAACCGTCTCAAAAATTTTTATATTTACGATCTTACTTAAAAGGTGAAGCTGCCAACGATATTACCGGTCTTCAACCAACTAATGATTTTGCCAATGTAGATTCAATGTTCATTGTTGTATGTATTGAAGTTCGTTCTTGTCATCCAGTTTATTCAGATGTTAAATGTTCGTAATATTGTCTTTTACAATTCATGTGATTTAATATGTAATGTTCAAGACGTTTATTGTTTTCCAATATTTATTCTTTTAAACACGGTTGATGTGCAAAAAAGTATTTAATTTGATTCTTATTGACGTCGTGCCTGATGACGAATGCTAAGCATTCGAAATAATTATAGCACTTATATTAAGGAATAAAAATCATTGTTGAAAAAACTATATATCTATATTATTTTAATTTAAATACAACTAATGATAATTATAAAATTTCTTTAGATATTCTTGCAGCTAGGTATGATAAACCAAAGCTCATTCTTCAATCACAAGTTGGTAACATTTTCAATTTAAAAAGTTTTTCAAAGCCGAGTGCATCAAGTTTACAAGAATTGTTGAATAATTTAAATAAAAGTATTTTGTCTTTAAGGAATATGAATATTATTAATATTATTTATTAATGCAGTGAATTTATTTCGATGACCGTTTATGATCGCGTACAAAAAATAAAGGATTTAAAATTATGTTCTAATTGCTTAAGACATTCAGTAACGAAAAAATATACTTCTAAATTTAAATGTAGAACTTGTAACAACCCTCATCACTCATCATTACATTTTCCGCGAACGCCTAGAAACGTTGAACAGAATATAACACCTGAATTAGTAAATAGACCTTTGACTTCAGATTCAAACGTTTCACCTAGTTTTGCTTGTAGTATTAAAAATAATAAACAACATAATATTACATTACTTTCAACCGTACAAGGTTTGGTTTTTGATTCAGATGGTAACCGTCACAGAACACGTTGTTTGTTGGACTCCTGTTCAATGAACAATTTAATAACCGAGAAATTTGCAAAGTTACTAAATTTAAGTTTCGATTCCGTGAAGTATTCAATTTTAGGGGTAGGTTCGAATTGTACTAACGTTACAGAGCGCGCGACCGTTTTAAACCGAATTAACTTGTTTAGTGTTACAAACTATTACTACTGCGATTCCTACAGTTTCTTTTGACAAGCAATTGTTAAATATTTCTCCTGATGTGGAATTAGCAGATTCTAATTTTAACATACCCGGAAATATAGATATTTTAATAGGTGTCTCCCATTTCTTCGATTTGTTATGTGTGGGACAAATTCGTTTACTAAATAAGTCATTATTGTTGCAAAAAACTAAACTGGGTTATGTAGTTTCGGGTGAATGGCTGAATTTCCCTTATAATTCGGAGTCTGTTTATTTAACACATTGTTGTTTTACAAATAATTAATTAATTGAACGATCATTTGCAAAAATTTTGGGAAATTGAAAAAATGACTTCCGTAAATCCGCGCTCTCTATATTCGAAAGAAGAGCAACTGTGCGAAAATTATTTCGAAAAAACGAATTACCGAGATAAGGATGGCAGGTTTGTGGTTTTCATTTCATTTAACGATAAAATAAAATATTCAGGTACTTCTTACGATTTAGCTATAAATAGATTTCTTTTGTTAGAAACGAGATTGATGAGACAACCCGATATAAAGGAAATGTAGTCGTCATTTATGAAGGAATATGAAACTTTAGGCCATATATCAAAAATTGATTGTAAAGATATAAAAAATTTAAATTTTTTTGCTCATCACGGGGTTATTAAAGCAAATAGCTTAACAACAAAATTACGAGTAGTATTTGACGGTAGTGCTAAAACCTCAACATCTCTTTCAATAAAGGATTGCCAAATGTTAGGTCCCGTTGTTCAAAATGATTTATTTTCAATATTAATTAAATTTCGCAAACATCCTATTGCAATTACAGCTGATTCTGAAAAAATGTACCGTCAAATTTTGATTGATCCATCACAGCGCAAATATCAATGTATCATATGGAGAGAAAATTCATCTCAAAATGTAAATTGTTTTAAATTAAATACGATTACGATTAAATTCAAGTTTCTTTTTGTTGATTTGGTTGAAATACCTTCTTAGTTTTATTTTATATTGTTAAAATAGCTTAGCTATTTCAACACAAAATGCGCTATTTCGACAGCTATTTCGAGATAAAATTTATTTCAACCTATCCCCACCGACGAGAGTTTGTCGCCATCGTTCCGAAAATCTGTTGTTCTAACCGCTTATAACCGGCTTTAACAAAAGACTTTCGCAGCGACAACGAATATTTCGCGTTGGTGTAGATAGGCCCTTACTAAGATCGGCGATTGTACAGAATTAAACTATTCAATCTGGGTTTGTTTGAAATACTACAAAACAATGAAGAAAGACGCAAAGAAGTTTAAGAAAATTCAACTAAATCGAATGACCATTCAAGAATTACCACATAGGAACGCAATTAGCTACAAAATCTAAAAGTTTTGTGTCTTTTTTATAGCACTCCACGAATATACAGATATAAATTCCACTCCAACACAAAATTTTGAAATGAGTGGTCTAGCCAAGGAGAATACACAACTCTTCTTTTAGTTTCGTATACTTCAAAATTGCTAAACCTCTATTGAACATTTTCAGCTATCGTTTCAATATTTCACCAGAAAATACGCCGGAATCAATACAGCTGGAATTGATAGATAAGCCAAATGATAATAATTTACTAAAAGTTTTTTTTTAATAAACTGTTTTTGAATAAAATGTGTTGTATACCACCCTGGATTTTGCCTTGGATTTCAAATATACTTGTGAGCAAACGTTTTCAGTGATAAAACTTAAAAATTATTGGATTGAATAAAACTCATGGGAAACCCATATTTTCCACTCATTGTATACTACTTTAATATATAGTATTTTTTAAGTTAAATATATAGTAATAATAATAATATATAGTTAACTTTAGTATAATTCTAATAGTGTCATTCTAGATTGACTTAAATAGTATTTATCTTTATTATACATTGCAAAACTACTATTAACTAACATTTAAAATTTCCTATTGTTAACAAATACTATTATTTCTTTTACAACTTCAATTCAATTAGAATTGTAATAATTATTTTGATATATTTCAAGTATTTTATATTTTTTAATAAATTTAATAATATCTGTTTCCGTTTTCGTAATAAAAAGTTGTTCAAAGTTGTTAAAAAGCCTCTGTGCAAAGCTACGACGTCTTAAAAATTAATTTACAATATTTGATTCTATCTCGTTACACAGCCTATTTCTTGCTTCAACATGATCACGAGCCCCGTGCAAGGTCCATCCCTCGACCTTCCTCCCCTCACATGGCGGCTCTCCTGAGTAACTCAGATGACCTTGGAGAACCCCCTTAAAGCCATCCCATGTTTCTGTTTTAGACCCAGATTTTACTCATCCAGTCCATTAAATCGCCTGGATCATCAAACATCACTACAACAACGTCAAACATGGGATGTATATGCTTTACCAACATCCATTGGGGATCTTGTCGTTAAACGGAACGAACAGCTCCACCCTTACAATGGGTCGCATAGAAGGATTGCACCCTGGTGCCGATGGAGTCACAACAATCAAAACATAAACAAACCGTTTCACAAGACCCATCACAAAATTATGTATGATGTCAAATTCAAATCTGAAGAGAAAATATTTTTTTTCCTTTTTTGTTTCCATTACTAAATTAAAGAAGATTGAATGTGAATGTGGATAGGTAACCTTTTCACATTCAGATTAAAAGATTAGGTGGTTGGTGTAGAAAATAATAAGTTCATATTTCGAAGATGAGAAAATTCCCGAAACGTCAATGATGACGATGTTTTAATCAATAAAGGAATTTAAGGAGGAGAATCGTGTCGATCAACCTAATTAATTAGTTTCCATTATTGGTCTTTCCATTATTATTCTTTTATTTAAACTAATGTTATGTTTTACTAATACGTAACGTGTACAGAAACACGTAAATACATAACGTGTATCTACGTTTAATAACGGAGATACACTTACATGTTAGAAATGTAATTATAATTTTTATATTTACCACGTTATTTGGATTGCAATTCTAATGCAATTCCGATCATACAAAGTTTCAATGGATACTTTGGCGCGAGTCTGCGGATCTTCCGATTGACCCGTATGAACTACTTACG
Organism: Onthophagus sagittarius; assembly: GCA_036711965.1. Lineage (NCBI taxonomy): Eukaryota > Metazoa > Arthropoda > Insecta > Coleoptera > Scarabaeidae > Onthophagus > Onthophagus sagittarius. The sequence goes on from JASERS010000004.1 coordinate 67,594,932, forward strand.
CTAACTTACGGTAATGCATCGGTCAGTTATTTGGCTACGCGTTGTCTAAAACAGCGCTTTTCTCATCACTTTTATGTAGATGATTTGCTCACAGGCGCGAATTCAATCGTTGAGCTTAGTAATTTAGTCTGTGAGGTGCAAGTCGTTCTTACGAGTGCCGGTTTTCAGTTAGCTAAATGGTCTTCTAATGATATGCATCTTTTAAGTGAATTTGTGAAATGAAAATACTCGCACGCTTGGGCTGCTTTGCGATCCTATCAAGGATCAATTTCGGTATAAAATTAAACCCTTTGTAAATGGGCTCTTGAATAAACGAACAATTCTTTCCGACATAGCTCAAATTTTCGATCCACTTGGATTGCTTTCACCTATAATAATCAAATCAAAATTAATATTGCTACAGGTATGGCAAGCGGGATTAGGTTGGGAGGAATCATTGCCTAATAGTTTGTCTGTAGTTTGAAATAGACTACACAAGCTTACGGAGCCTGTGTATACATTAGTTCATGTGGGGTGAGTGGCAATGTATTAATTCGATTGATTTCGGCTAAATCGCGTGTTGCCCCTTTAAGGAGAGCAACTGCACCAAGGTTGGAGTTATTGAGCGCGTTATTGTTATCGCAACTTAATTCACCAACGTGAATTATTTGCTGGACAAACTCCAGTGCCGCCTTGGGATGGTTTTACGGATCTCTCGCGATTAGAGGTATTTGTTGGAAATCGCGTTAGTACAATTTTAGAACATACGCATGTTAAAAACTGGCGATACGTTCCTACAGCTGATAACTCAGCTGATTTCATTTCCAGAGGGGTCAAAGCGCAAGAGCCATTCGGTTTGGATACTTATTGGTAAGGTCCGGACTGGTTAAAAAGCACGGATAAGATGTGGCCAAATTGTGTTTTTAGAAAGGAAACGTTACCTGAAATGAAACACATTATTTCCGCGATTGCAACTGCCAATGATTGTATAGTGACATTTTTTAAATTTTCATCACTAGAGTTGGAAATAATTGCAAATCAGATAATACAGAAAGATATGGTCCGTTGAAAAGAGATGAATTTCAAGATGCTATGAGTTTTATGGCAAAATGTAGTCAACGGGAAATGTTTTCTAACGAAATCGCACACTTAAAAAATAATAAAATTGTGTTAAAGAAAAATTTATTAACCGGTTTAAACGCATTTTTAGTAATTATCAATATAACACAATTAACATAATTCGACTTACACATTTAATAAAAGGTGTCCGATGAATATCTCAGGTAAACACATATTAGCGCGTTTAATTTTCGAGAAGGAACATAAAATCTTGTTACACGCAGGCCCACAACTTGTATTGTCATCGATTCGCGAGAGTTTTTGGCCTATTGGTGATAGAAATTTGTAAAAAAATTTCACGTGCGTGTGTTCGATGAGTAACTTACCAATATAACGAGTGATGCCTGCTCCACCGTTTCATAACATGGAAGTTGACTATGCAGGACCTTTCCTCCTAAAGGAAAGAAAGGGACGTGGTTCAAAGTTAATAAACGGATACATATGCTTATTTTGTTTATCACGCGCTTATTTTGTTTATTTATTAGTTTGTTTGGTCACGCGAGCGATTCACCTAGAGTTGGTGAGCGAACTAACTACGGAGTGTTTTATTTCTACACTCAGACGCTTCGCAGGTAGGAGGGGAATGCCGCAACAAATGTTTACGGACAATGGGACAAATTTTGTAGGCGCGAATCGCAAGTTAAGAGAGTTGGGTCTATTTTTTTTGAAAAGGCCGATGATTTGACAACTCAGATCAATGACGATTTATTTAATTTGACATTTATTCCCCCTAGTTCACCTCATTTCGGTGGATTATGGGAAGCCGGGATTAAGTCGGTGAAGTGTCATTTGAAACGAGTAGCTTTCACTGCTTCTTTCATCCTTGAAAACTTTAACACACTACTAATTCAGATTGAGACCATCCTAAATTCGCGTCCTCTTGCTCCTTTATTTAGTGAACCTGATGATTTTAACCCATTAACCCACAGCACATTTTTTACGCAATGTAAATACCAACCGTCTTTCTTATTTTCAACAAATGCAACAGCATTTCTGGACAAGATGGTTCAAGGAATACTTGGTGGAACTTCAGTGTCGATACAAATGGGCTACAGGTGATGCAAATTTGAAAAAAAGTCAAATGGTGGTAATCAAAGAGGATAATTTGCCTACTTTAAAATGAGTAATGGGAAGAATAATAGATGTACATCCTGGGGGTGATGGAGTTGTACGAGTAGCAACCGTAAAAAAACTTTGTCTGTTGCCTGCATAAACATGAGCACTGCGGTTATTCAAGTGACGTTTCTTCAAATGTGATGTGAAGTTATAGCCGGTTGTAGATTTAGAAGTTGTTTATATTTGATTTCATTTAAAGAAAGGAGAATTTTTTATTTTGGTTATACTTGTGCATTAATTCCAAATTATTATATTTGTTTGAAAGCGTACTTTCAAGGTGGGGGCATGTTAGAAATTTAATTATAATTTTTATATTTGGTTGCATTTTCGTGGATTTTATTTTTGTATTTTGTTATATTTGGGAAACGGTTTTTCTTTGAGTTTATAAAAAAGCTGTATTTTGTATAAAAATCACCAGTAAAGATACAATAAAAATTATGTTAATACGAAAAAGATTTTATTGTTGAACCAGTGGTAAATACCAGTAAATTAATTATTACTGAATAAATGATAATAAAATAATTAATTAATTATTAAACAACGGTATTCTAAAAAATCAAAAAATCTCTATGTTTTGAAATCGGTTGAGGTACAGACGAAAACAAAACTGGTACGATTTTCTTTCTAACTTCATCGATCGTTTTGCGATATCTTTATTAATAACGGAAATAGACACTTTCAGCTATATTCTGAAGTATCAAAAAATATATGTATTTTGTTGATCTCTTTAGGTCCTGAAGTACAAACGAATACAAACGAGTATAAACAAGTAAAAATGATACTAATAAAACCAACATATCATAAACTCCAGGTTCACAGAGCTACCAAGAGTGAGTCATGACCCAATGTTTACGATTCGCTGTCCTAGATTACCCCCAGTTAAAAATAGATTATTGTAAATCAATTGTAATAAATGAATTATTAATGGCATCATAAGTAATACATATTCCTAAGTACTCCTTGGTGTTTCACTCATATTTTATTGTTCTGTTCAACCGGTACTATTCTCTTGGAAATGGTAAAAACGCTCGGTTTTTATCTTTTAGAACAACGTTTTCGGAAGTTTTGGTGTTGGCCCGAATCACGAGGAGTTCGAAGATTTGGACCAATTGTATTGATGTGTATTAATTTTATTTTGGCAGGATATCCGTTTTTAATAGAAATGAAAGGTAATGGTTATCTAATAGCACTTGCATGAGTTACACACAATACGTGGATAAAAATTTCGAACACTTCAAGAATTCAGCTATTTCCAGTAACCTATACAGACTGTTCAGAAATTCATGCGGTTCTAAAGTGAAAATATACCACGTTACATCACGGGGTTCTCATAGTTCGGACAATTAGTCAATCAAAATCACAATTAGTGATTTTTCTTTATTCGAGTTATTTTAAATAGGTTTTAAAGTTTGTTTAAAATTTTTTTTAATAAACATAAAAGGCCAACAAATACACTTGTTAATATCGTTTCCAGTTTTGTTATTCAAATCATTAAAATTTTTTTAAAAATGTAAATAATTTTTTTAAATGAATTTAATTAATTATATTGTAATTTTCATTAGTACTTTAAGATCAGTTGACGAGAAAATATATTTATAGGTGGATTTTCAGAAAATATGACAGCATCTAACAGTGTGCAAATGCAATGTTGCCATATATTTTCATTTCTTTTAAGTGCTTAATGGAACCATGCGAAGCATGATATAACGTTTTAACATTCAGACTTTCGTAGACTATCGAAGAATATCGTTACGTGTAGACTATCCGCCAATTTCTGAACATCCTGTATAAGATATCTCCTAAATGCATGTACAACGGAACACCCACTATCAACTGTAGAGGCATAGACTTCAATCAAATTTCAAATTGGACCTCAATGATCCTCCACTCGATCTGATGCTTTTTTTTGTCATATCAATCTTAACGTGATACACTCCAATTTTGCTTTTTGACTTCAGTTTTCCATGGTTTGGCATAAATACTGAGGCGCCAGTATTGCTTCCAAGGGGCTAACCTGCCCAATTTATACACTGGAATGTTTTGTATTTTAATAAGAATAATTCTTCTCTAAATGTAGATACTAGATAAAAACATATATAAGGGAGAATACGTCACTAAATACATGAGAATAAACTGATAAAATAAATCGGTTTCCGATCAGTAGCAACAAAGGGCAGCCGCAACACATTATGAAGATATTGAGCGAAGGATTGTATATTGTTTAAGAGATCATCTATTGAGTGATAGGCTCTCTCCATTGAAACATTTTTAATTTTGGTTATAAAAGCGTTATAAGGTAAACTTTTATAACCACGATGCAAGGCATTGAAGAATTTCGCTCTATAGTAATAATATACGTTTCTCAACCTTTCCAGAAGCAGTACCTCTGGTCGAAAGTCATTCCTCCCCCTAATGTCATAATTATGCCATCACTATGTTTCTTCTGCTAATTATAATGTAAAACAGTGTATTCTTTAAACACTCCAAAATATACAGGGCTCTTCACCTCAGCTTCCGTTTTCTATAACTCAATTATGAGTTACAGAAAACGCTTTTAATGAATAAAAATGGCGATTGAATGTGCGCTGTGTTTGAAAACAATCAGTCGTCATGACGACAATATTGCTTGTAGAAACAAGTGTAACAAAAGTTATCACATACAGTGTGTGAAAATTAGTGCTGAGGAGTTTACAGAAATTAAGAAAAGTGGATTAATTGAGACCTGATCCTGCAGTGCTTGTTTAGAAAATATAACTTCAAATAAAAACGAGGGTGAGTTGAGCTTAGAAAATGCAATTCTCGAAAAAGTACATCAAGTTATACATACTATGAATGACAGAAAAGATAATATCGTCTTTTAAAAATGAAATGATAAAATTACAAAATAAAAATAAAAATTTAGCAAATGAAATAAGAATGTTAAAAAAACAGTTACAGGATACTGTTTTAAGATCAAACATAACTCCACAAGATGTCGAAACTTCAAGTTAAATACCCAAACATCTGGCGCGCAACAAAAAATGTAAACCTAGAAAGAAAAAGATGTATACAAACAAAATACTGACCTAATACAAGGAGAAAAGTTTCAAATAGAAAAAAAGAATGAGAAACCTCAATATTCAGACGTTACATCAACAAATTCTAAAAATGCTATGATTACAAATAGGATTCATGAAGAACAAACTTTACTAAGAGAAGATAATGATTTCACTATTATGTCACATAAAATATGAAAATCATCGTTAAACAATATACGAGGAACTGTCACAAACACTATACTAAAAGGAAGTGTGCAATATGCACATCTACACGTCTGTGGTTTACAACCTGACACCACTGAAGTGGACATAAAGAACCACCGCTTCATTTAAAATCTCGATACCTATTCAGTATCTAGAAGCAGTAAAACAACCAGAATTATGGCCAACAGGCGTTAGAGTGAACAGTTTTTTAGAAAACATTTATAGGAAAAGGCCTACAACGTAGTGTGTAATCGATCAAGTATATTAACCCTCGAACGACCAAAATGATTGAACGAACATTGACGACCATAATGGGTCAGTTTAGACCCATGCATGGTGAACCATCTTAGGTTTTGTTCAAAGCATTAAAATTAAATATTGTATTCCACCAGACTTGATGCCGTTTCTATAAAACTTGAAAGGCTTCAAGGAGACTTGCTATTGCTTCTGGAAGACTTCGAATCCTTCCACAAGACTTGATACCGCTTCTATAAGGCATTAAATGCTTCCATAAAAACTGATAATGCCTCTCGTAAGATAGGCACCGCTACAAGAGTACATATTTTGAATTGAGACTTGATACTGCTTCCAGAAGACTTAATACTACTGCTAGAAGGCTTGATATTGCTTCTAGAAGATTTGATCTGCTTCCAAAAAACTTTAAACGTTCCGAAAAGACATGAAATGCTTCGAGAAATTTGATACGTCTTCTAGAAAACTACAAATCTTTCCACAAAACTTGATAGTGCTTCTAGAAGAGTTGAAATGCTTCCACTGGAAGTATTCCTTGACTGTTATTACTACATGCTTCATATTGCTTCTAGATGAGTTCATATCCTTCCACATGACTTGATACTGTTTCTAGAAGAGTTGAAATGCTTCCACGAGAATTGGTATTGCTTCTGAAAGACTTGATATTGCTTGCAGAAAACTTGAAATGCTTCTAGAAGACTTGTTACCGCTTCTATAAGATTTGAAATGCTTCCATAAAAATTGGAAATACCTCTGGAAGACTTGAAATGCATCTAGAAGACTTGATACTGCATCTAAAAGATTTTATATTGCTTGCAGAATATTTGAAGTAAACTTCAACAGTATTGTTGGTTTTATCTGGATTTAAGTTACTATTCAATCAGTCGTCATGACGACAATATTGCTTGTAGAAACAAGTGTAACAAAAGTTATCACATACAGTGTGTGAAAATTGGTGCTGAGGAGTTCACAGAAATTAAGAAAAGTGGATTAATTGAAACCTGGTCCTGCAGTGCTTGTTTAGAAAATATAACTTCAAATAAAAACGTGGGTGAGTTGAGCTTAGAAAATGTAATTCTCGAAAAAGTACATCAAGTTATACATACTATGAATGACAGAAAAGATAATATCGTCTTTTAAAAATGAAATGATAAAATTACAAAATAAAAATAAAAATTTAGCAAATGAAATAAGAATGTCAAAAAAACAGTTACAGGATACTGTTTTAAGTTCAAACATAACTCCACAAAATGTCGATACTTCAAGTTAAATACCCAAACATCTGGCACGCAACAAAAAATGCAAACTTAGAAAGAAAAAGATGTGTACAAACAAAATACTGACCTAATACAAGGAGAAAAGTTTCAATTAAAAAAAAAAAAAGAATGAGAAACCTCAACATTCAGACGTCACATCAACAAATACTAAAAATGCTATGATTACAAATAGGAATCATGAAGAACAAACTTTACTAGGAGAAGATAATTTTTTAGAAGATTTCAGAAGATCAACATTTCAGAAGATTTCACTATTATGTCACATAAAATATGAAAATCATCGTTAAACAATATACGAGGAACTGCCACAAACACTATACTAAAAGGAAGTGTGCAATATGCGCATCTACACGTCTGTGGTTTGCAACCTGACACCACTGAAATAGGCATAAAGAACCACCTACAAATGGTGAAATGTGAGCAAATGGAGGCAAAAAGACCTTTACGAATACGTTTCATTTAAAATCTCGATACCTATTCAGTATCTAGAAGCAGTAAAACAACCAGAATTATGGCCAACAGGCGTTAGAGTGAACAGTTTTTTAGAAAACATTTTCAGGAAAAAGCCTACAACGTAGTGTGTAATCGATCAAGTATATTAACCCTCGAACGACCAAAATTATTGAACGAACATTGACGACCATAACAGGTCAGTTTAGACCCATGCATGGTAAATCATCTTAGGTTTTGTTCGAAGCATTAAAATTAAATATTGTATTCCACCAGACTTGATGCCGTTTCTATATAATTTGAAAGGCTTCAAGGAGAGTTGGTGTTGCATTTGGAAGACTTGATATTATTTGAAAAAAACTTGAAATGCTGCCAGGAGACTTGCTATTGCTTCTGGAAGACTTCGAATCCTTCCACAAGACTTGATACCGCTTCTATAAGACATTAAATGCTTCCATAAAAACTAATAATGCCTCTCGTAAGATAGGCACCGGTACAAGAGTACATATTTTGAATTGAGACTTGGTACTACTGCTAGAAGGCTTCTAGAAGATTTGAGCTGCTTCCAGAAGACTTGATACTGCTTCTAAATATCTTGACACTGCTTCCAAAAGACTTGAAACGTTCCAAAAAGACTTGAAATGCTTCCAGAAATTTGCTACTTCTTCTAGAAAACTACAAATCTTTCCACAAAATTTGATACTGCTTCTAGAAGAGTTGAAATGCTTCCTCTGCAAGCTTGATATTGTTTCTATAAGTCTTGAAATGCTTCCAGGAGACTTGATACCGCTTCTATAAGATTTGAAATGCTTCCATAAAAATTTAAAATACCTCTGGAAGTCTTGAAATGCATCTACAAGACTTGATACTGCTTCTAAAAGATTTTATATTGCATGCAGAAAATTTGAAGTAAACTTCAACAGTATTGTTGGTTTTATCTGGATTTAAGTTACTATCTTCAATCATTTGTTTAATTTTATTGAGAGCACGTATTTTCATTTTTTTCAGACAATTTCAAACTTAATTCGTCGCTTGAGTCTTTTGCCATGTTAATTTTTTTGTGAGAAGTTCTTCAGCTAACAATATCCACCATATTCCACTATTATTTTAAAAATTTTTAAAAAATCTGATAACGATTTTACTATTCGTTGTCCTTCATTTTTCTCAACTTTTATAAACTTCTCTGCAATTCTTTTGAGGCTTATAGGTTTCCTAGAGACTTGATGCACTATCCTGATACCAAAGCAGTCTGATGATCACAATATTTGAAATATAAACTTTGTGACGTCTTTATACAAAAAAAAAACAAAACCAACACAATTGAACCCTAAAAAAATATATAAACACACAGATCTGCAATACCTCGGCTTCCCAGTGAAGATGGGGTGGGTCTGAATTTCTAAAGCGCCACGTAGTTTCAATTGCAGATCACTCTAACTGCAAAGAGGTTCGACGAACACCAACATATACACCACACAAGAAATCGGCGAAATTCTATACCACAAAAATTAAATTTATTAAATAAAAAAAATGGTAAACAAAAACATATAAAAAATAATAAATATATATATATATATATGTTAATTCGTAATGCTTCACGGATGGAGAAGCATGTGCTTTGGTTGATCCGAGGTATCATCAGTTCATCTTCTTGATTGTTCCCTGTGGACAGGGGCAGACGTTTCGCCAAGATTTCACTGAAGATGCCAATCTTCAGTGCTTTGTCGTAGTCTCCTGTTGACAGACTGAGGTACTGCGGTGCTGTGGCTCCTTTTTATAGTAGTCATTTTTCTCAACTTTTATAAACTTCTCTGCAATTCTTTTGAGGCTTATAGGTTTCCTAGAGACTTGATGCACTATCCTGATACCAAAGCAGTCTGATGATCACAATATTTGAAATATAAACTTTATGACGTCTTTATACAAAAAAAAAAACAAAACCAACACAATTGAACCCTAAAAAAATATATAAACACACAGATCTGCAATACCTCGGCAAGATTTTACTGAAGATGCCAATCTTCAGTGCTTTGTCGTAGTCTCCTGTTGACAGACTGAGGTACTGCGGTGCTGTGGCTCCTTTTTATAGTAGTTCGTCTTGGTCGTAGGTGATAGCGATTGGTCGGGGGTGGGGTGGGGGGTGTTTATGTCCGACGTGACGTGAGTCGTGGGTGGTGGGGGGAGGTCATTGGCTTGTCGTACGGCGATTAACGGTCCGGGGATTTTCCACCGGATATGGCCATGGATGACGTCACCAAAGCTTCACCAAAGATTCTCAAATTTGGATTTATATGATACAAAAAATAACTGGGCTGAATTGACCTTTTTCTCCTTTATTTAGTAAAACAAAAAAAATCTGACCTTATTCCAGATTCTTCACACACATAGGGCTATTGACGTAGACACGAAAATTCTGCAAACTTCTCCTTTAGAAACACTAGCATAAGGTGGATATGGGAATTATAGTTCTGACGAAATAGCCGAAAATCAAAGGTGTTGAGAGTTCTATCCAGTTCTTCCACCTAAATCACATCACTTGACACGATTAATATTCCGTGATGAACACATAAAAGCTATGGATACAGGTCCTACCCAGTTACTTATTCGTGAAAGATTTTGGCCCACATCAGGAAAAAATACGGCTAAACAAATTGTAAGACAATGCATAAAACGTGTTAAACTAAACGCCAAGATCAGTGAACAATGCATGGGACAATTACCAACAATCATCGTTGACCATTGAGAACAACAGTAGCACCACCATTTAGTTCTACAGGAGTAGATTACGCTGCTCCAGTAACACTAAAGTAGCGGGACGGGCGAGGTTCTAAGACATATAAAGCATATATAAGTTAATTTATCTGTTTAAGCACGAAAGCGATTCATTTGGAACTTGTAAACGACTTGACAGCCGCCTCATTGGGCAAACCTCTTCACATATTTAGTGACAACGGAACAAATTTCGTTGGCGCGGCGAATGAACGGAAAGTTCTAGAACAATTTTTATCAAACGAGAACGCCAAAATTCAAGCGCACTTGAGTAGTGAAGGAATAACTTGGTACTTAATACCTCCACATTCTCCACACTTTGGATGATTGTGGGAAGCTGGAGGTAGAAGTACGAATGAAAATTTACAGTTCTATTCTAACTTAAATTGAATCCATATTAAATTCACGTCCATTAACCCCTCTCACCACCGACCCTAACGATCTAACTTCACTCACTTCTGGTTATTTCTTGATTGGACAACCATTGATAGCACTGCCAGACCCAGATGTTCAACATTTCAAGAATCTTCCTGAACCGACAGGTGCAGGAAGTCAAAGTTGGTGATTTTGTGATCGTGAGAAAAGACCATCTGCATCTTGGAAAATTTGAAGAATTCTAGAGCTTCACCCTGGTCAAGATTAATACCATCTCGTGTAGTGACAATAAAATGTGGAACGACCAATAACAAAAATTTGTAAATTACCTGTAAATGAATCAAATGAATAAATGTTTTCTGGTATTTTTTTATTGGCAATATATTTAAGATTACATTGCATAGTGTAATGAAATATGCGATATTTCAAGGTGACTGGCATGTTTACGCATTTTTCGATAGTGTTGCCCTCTTGTAAAACTAAGATGATGAAATAAAGTTTAGTGTGTTTATGGATGCCAGAGAGTGAAACTGAGAAACTTCTATGATAATCAATTGACTAAGAAAAACATATTTTTACGTTAGTAATGTTAATATTTTAAACATTGTTCTCCTTTGTTAATTGTTACCTGATTTCTTGCAAAATCAGTGCTTAATTTATTTAAAAATTTACCCATAGCTGTAAGGGCAGAAATGTGGTTGCAACATGATGGACCTCCAGCACATTATTAAATTGTTGGTTATTTATGTTGTATTTTACGTTACGATAATGAATAACGATTACTTGCACTGAAGCCTGTTATTTTTGAGGACTACGGATTGTGTATTAAACACAACAAAAACAATCGTGAATTTCATCGGATAGTGGTTGCGTTTTTCGTCATAAACGCATGGGGTGATACATGTTGATCGAATGAAAATATGTTACAAGTTGCCAACCGTGGAACAGGTAATACTGGAAGAGCGGGCAAAGCGTCAACCAGGACGACCTCCATCTTCGCCTCAACAATTAAACAGAAATATATGGTAATTTCGTTTAAAGGAGAGAGAAGGGGATTTGTTTCAATGTCTGGTAACCAGAACGCTGGGGTAGGCCAATTGGGTGTCTTACAACGCGATGGTCGTTGTTTGTTTTATTTAATCATAAAGTTGTGTCGATGCTCTTAAAGATCGCATGATTGAATTGAGTTTGCGTAAACTGGCAATTCCAATGATTGGTGTGGTTTGGATGGGTTATAACAAGACAAACTAAAAGAAGTAATATGGGAGGTGTTTGAAAAATTCTATATTCAAATAGTAATCTATCATAATTCCCGGAAAAGTGTAAAACCTATTCAGCCGATCTTTGGTCCTAAACAGGAAAACAGGGAATCTATGTTATGTGCCATCACAAATGTGTGAACAAGATCAACCACCTGATTCCTTAGAGCTAATTCAGTCAGAAGATGAAATGACGGTTACTAACTTAACAGAAGACTTCGAGTTAATTGACAAAGGATTACAAATTTTACAAAAAATTGACTCCAACGAAGAATGCGTATCTGCCACAAATTTGAAAAACAGTAACTGTAATCAAATTTTTAAAATAAATGAGATATGATCAAAAAAGCTTCTGATATGAAAATACAATTTATATTTTGTTTATTTTTACATATCAAACTAGTTTATTCCTAATAAGCAAAGTGCGTCAAGTAGATATTCAAGTAGACACAGATTTTAAGGTTATTAGAATTGAAATTTCCAAATTTTTTAATAATTATCGAAATATCAAAAAATAGTAAATAATTTCTAATATAAATATTATTATTACATTTACCCTATATAAATGTGGTAAACTTAATCAGGGGCAAATATAATATAATCCTCCGTATTTTTTTGTAATATTATCTGTTTATCTACTAAATTCGAAATTATATAAAAAAAAATTATACCTATGTTCACTTTTATTTGCACATTGTGTTTCAACTTCTTAACAGTCTTTTACGATTTTGAATTTTCTATTACTACCATAAGTATTGTAATATAATTGTGATATTTTACAAAGTTATTTTTATATATTAAAATCATCTTTTTTGACGATTATACTTACAGGAAAAAAATATAATTATTGTTTGTCATCTTGGGCAAAGCATTTATCTAATTGCAAGATTGACTGTACAAAATTTTTAATTTTGATTTTAAATTTAGAAAAGGAATTTATTAAGTTTGTGGGAGATATACCACCAGATAGCTGTCGAAAAATTACCGAAAACCTAAAAAGTTTTTATCTTAATTTTATAATATTGATCATTTTATCTTGAAGGTAAATTTATGTATGATTCACTTAAAAACCCAACTTATTTCAAGAGTTGAATTAACATCATAAGATAGGTTATCATAAAAGTTTTATATATCATAATAGTTTTATACAATAGTTATTCAACAATTATTACTTTGTTTTGTTAATATATGTATACAGGGTGTCTCACAAAACTTAATTGTTGTCATTAAATTGTTGTTTTTCATGGTTTCATTTATTCGGTTTTCTTTTGGTTATTTTTGGTAAATAACAGCTAGCAATCTAAAGTTTATTCAATCGCAGTTCATTGTAGAAATAATACTAATAATAATTTAAATAAATTAAACAATAAACTGTCAAAATGTCATGGCCTTCTAACAAAAACACAAACGGATTTTAATATTTTTCGTATGATTTTGATAATTCCTTAATAGCAAGAAAATTATAATAAATATGTGAATGTCTATAGATAATTTGTAGATAATTAAATTCCCTTTTTGATGGGGTATGAAAATATAGGGCGTTCAATTTAAAATTTTCGACTTTCACGCAATTGAACACAGAGAAACGGTAACGCAATTTTTGACCAGCCTGTATAAGATATACTGATACAATAAGTGACAATCTATTTAACAGCATATGAAAAGTTATCGTACCAATGCAAAACATTTTTGAATTAACGTTGGCTGAGATATATGCGTTTAAAGAGCATGGTGCTATTTGCCAAAAAAACACTTAAAATAAAAATAACTTGAAAACAAAAAACGCTAAGTACCAATAACTATTATCAAAGTCAACATATTTTCTTACGTATAATTGAATGGTGTAATAAAAACTATAACATTCTATTTAAAATAACGAATTTGAGGTCTACTTCCAGTAGACCGGATATGATGGCCATCTTGAAAATATTTTATATTAAAAGATCGGAATGAACAACCCATGATACCAAAATTTCAAGTTTCTACGAATAGTAGAACCCAAAAAAGTTCTAATGAACCAGTTACGTGAGACACCCTGTGTAAATATTTAATTATTTTATTTTTTTAAGTTTTATTTTAAGGTATTTTATGCCTTTTATGCCTACAGTAGGTGATACGACATAAGGTGTACCAAGCTTTAGACAGATATCTAAAAGTTATTGATTATTAAAATTAAACTTTACTTAGCATTTTCTTCCAATGAGTTAGATAACCTTATAGAATATGTTTTCTTGACAGACCTTGCTAATAAGGTTGCTATATATTCTGGGATACCTGTATATAGTTATGTAATATTATGTTTAACATATTATTTTGCAGCGAAGCAGCTAAAGAATTAGAAATGGACCAAGCTAATTTTGATGACCATGATAATAGTAGGGGTAGTCAAAGCATCACTGGAAAAAGAATTGTAGACATTATGCCATTTTGGAATCAAATTAAACAAATAAACCATTTATCTTTCAATTGTGGCATAGATTTATGCGACATGCTGGAAGAAAAGCAAATCGGCTGTGAATCTATATTCACTGTTGAGTGTAAAATGTGTGGAATGACATCTACGCTAGAAACGATCGGCAATAAAAATGAATTAGATGTTACTTATACTAAAATAAATATGTTTATATTTTGATACACTTTAACAGGAATAGTTTCTATTGGTACTGGATATTCTCAGTTAAGAGAGCTATGTGCGACATTAAACAACATTTAAGAGACTGTGCCACAAAAAAAATCAGGTGGTGCCGCCCTGATATGAGAGCACCATATTACCACAGGTCATAATTTTGATTTTGATGATGCAAAAATTCTGTGTAAAGAAAAGATTTATAGTAGGAGATTATTTATGGAAATATTGTGTATCCATATTGCGAGGAAATTTAATTAGATAAATGAAGGTTATATAAAACTTCTTTCTCGCTAATTAATAAATTTTATTATTTACTCAATAACCGGTTTTCGACCATAATCAGGTCATCATCAGTTTGAATCTACAAAAAAGCAGTAAAAATCAAATATTCGAATTAATTTAAATTGAAATGTTCCTTATAAATAAAATAAAATAATAAAAAAAACTTGCAGTCAAGTATTAAAATATTAAAAGATCGACGAACCATGACAAAATGACAAATATAACTTGCAAAGACCACTAAACAATGAACAATATGCTAAAACAACTGATATAAAACTTATCAATATGTTTACAAATATAAATATAAAAGAGCAAAAACTTACATATCTCAACACTCAACACATTCAAAAACAAAACAACTATCAGGTGAAATATTATAATATTTAAAGCAACATGTGTCGAAAATCGAACCATAGAAAGAAACAATATATATGAACAAGGATAGGACGAGGATGATAAAAATGGATCAAGTTCTTAAGGCGGATCTTTTAAATTTTCATGTTTTATATAAGTGAATAATGGTTTGTAAAATAATTGAACTTGTTCATTAATTAAAGTGACAGAAGGGTTTTTCTTATAAGTAGATATTTCTAGATATTCAAGCAGATCAAGTTTCATGCCTTTGCCACATGAATGAATAAGTTTAACGTTGTCATAATCTATATTGTGTCCTGTCTCTATGTGATGTTGGTATACATTAGAATTAGATTTTTGTTTATGTTCCTTTATTCTACAAGCGAGCTTTCTTCCCGTTTGGCCGATATATATGGAGTCACAATTGTGACATTTAATCGAATAGACACCACTTTTATCTAGTTTTTTAATTTTGCGGTTATGGTTAGATAAGAGATTAAGTATTGTGTTCCTATTCGAAAGAGTCAAACATGTATTATATTTGGAGAATATAGGTTTTATTTGGTCAAGACAATGGTTGAATGGTATGGATTTATAGATATTTGTGGTATGTTCTTTCTTATATAGAGGATCAAGTTGAAGTCTTTGTTGACGGATGATTCGAGATATCAAATGTTCCGGAAAACCATTATCAGAAGCCAGTTTTAAAATGAATTTAAGTTCGTTGTTGAAATTCTATTCATTAAGCGGATATTTATGGATCCTATTTATAAGAAAACGAAAATTGGCCAATTTTTGGTTCATTGGATGGGAGGAGTCATATGGGATGGTTGTAGGAATTGAAGTAGGTTTACGATAAATATTAAATTTTGGAATGCCATCGTTATTAGTGATGGTGAGATAAGGAAAATTAAGGTTATTTTCTTTTTCAACTTCAATTGTAAATTTTAGTAGACTGTGGATGTTATTTATGTAATCATGAAAAAGGCTTAGGGAATGATGGTCACCGTTCCAGACACAAAACACGTCGTCCACATATCGTATCCATTTGGTGATGTTTTTGGCAAAGGGATTGTTGATATTGTTAATGAAGTTCTCTTCAATATAATTTAGATATATATCAGCCAATAAACCAGAAAGCGGCATGCCCATAGGTAAACCCTCGCCTATCTTAAAAAATTCATTATCAAACGTGCAGTAATTCTGAGTGATGATATGCTTAAGTATTAAATTAAGATGTTCTGAGATTTTTTGATCTTTAAAATAATCATTGAAGATATCAAATACTAATTTTAAGGTTAAATCAGTAGGGATATTAGAATATAAATTGGTGATATCGAAAGATATCATAATTTTATCTTTAAGATTAACATCCTTTATTCCATTTATAAAGTTCAATGAATTGGTCACGGTATAATGTGGAGTAAAATCAATTTCCTCGAAAATATTGAGCATAAGTTTTGATAATTTTATAGTAGGAGAATTAAGAAAAGAGGTAATGGGGCGTATAGGCATGTCTTCTTTATGGAGTTTTGGGAGAGAGTAGAGATGAGGAATGGAAGGATTCATAGGAACAAGAAAACTAGACAGATAGATGGGATTGGAACATTTGGGAACAAATTTGATCAAAGTATCTCTACAAACTTTAATTATCTCTTTTGTTTTCTTAATTACATTATCCAAAGGATTTTAATACTTGACTGTAAGTTTTTTTATTTTTTTTTATTATTTTATTTTATTTATAAGGAACATTTAAATTTAAATTAATTCGAATATTTGATTTTTACTGCTTTTTTGTAGATTCAAACTGATGATGACCTGATTATGGTCGAAAACCGGTTATTGAGTAAATAATAAAATTTATTAATTAGCGAGAAAGAAGTTTTATATAACCTTCATTTATCTAATTTATGGAAATGTTCCACATTGTGCCTTTGGAAAACATTTAATTTATAAAATTAAAAATAACGCTTTTTGGCGTATTTCATACCTTCACTGCTTCGCAATCTGACTATTTTAGTTTCCAAAATTTTACAACAGGCATGTTTCGGCCATTTGTATTGCCTTTTTAATTTTGTTTAATATAAAATAGTTTCCTATAGTTGTGTTCCCTAGAGCCAACTTTAACCTTTATGTCGGCCTTCTACCGTATGTTATTAACTTTATAGTCGTTTAAAAAAAATTTTAAATTTCAGTTTCATTAATGGTTACATTTGGGGTTAAGAGTATTTTGCAAGTCTCTGTCCTTGTCGACAACTTGTTCCATCCTTGTTTGCTGAACCAGAGCAAACAAGGGTTTGCCGAGGCATTTTTTGTCTAGCACCTGTATGTTATTGAATGAGTATTTAGTTGCAGGAATTATATGATTGACAAAGATAACAAGATTTAGAAGAAAATTGTTTCCTCTAATTATCTTCTTTGTATAATAAATTGAAATCAAAAGTAAATGGATTGAAATGCATGGTTAACCGTAACTAACAGTTACACATAACTATCCGTTCTATCACTAAAAATTACCTATCTTGCGCACTTAATTTAGAATAGGCTTTATATATTTTTTGTATTAATCTTCCTTTTAAACGATTTTAGATTAAAAGACGAATTTTTCCATGCTTTTGTACCACATACAATTTGCATCGTTAGGATTATTGGTTCTATCTTGTAATATTCAACTGATTCGCAGTAAAAATGCTTTCTTACAACTGATGAATTTATTAAGTGATTTTACTGAATTCGGTATTCCAAGAAGATTTAAATTACTGGAAGACAATTTGAAGTATCTTTTAAAAACTCTTCATTGGGTATCATATTTTACTGTTTTTTACCTTACAAACGTGATTATATTAAAGGAAGACTGCGCAGTTTCGAAGGATACGAAAAATTGCCTCATGTTTGAATATTACATTCCATTTAAGTCAAAACAATGGATAATGATTTTGTTAATGTTGTTACGCATGGAACATCTCAAGGAGTTTATTGATAATACAAGATTAATCAGAAATAAGCAACAAAACTTTAAAAAAATGGGATATATTGTCTTACAACATCAACATATATTCGGGTATTATAAATGTAAAAATAATCTCATTATTGATATCAAACTGTTTCAGGTTGTTTCAAGCGCCAAAACCTGTAATGAGCGATTTTTTTATAGTTACAAAAATATTTAGCTTGCTGGGTTTAATCATATGCACTACTGCATTTGCTTTGGTTTGAGTTTTAATTTAGTACGTGATTTAGATCAAGCACTAACCTATATACTTTTAGAGGAAGGACTTGATAAATTGTTCGGCGATTCTATTATTCTTTTTGGGTGTATTTCTTGGTTATACCTGCGGACAAAGATTTACTACAACGGTATAAACAACGTTTTCGTAACAGTTTATTTCTTTATTTAATATTTGAAACTTAAACTGGATAGGCTGATGGTGTTACGGACGCAGTTTACAATATGAATTGGTATGAGGCGGACGTCTCAACAAGAAAAGATGTCTTAACCTTGCTTACCTTGTGTCAGAAGCCGCTTATAATTGAAACTTCTTTTTTTGGAGAAATATCCCATGGAGCATTAATTATTGTAAGTTATAATTGTCGAGTAATTTGATAATATTATATAATGAAATGTTTTATTTAAGGAATACAGGAGAGTTTATATCATTTGGAGTTGGATAGTAAACCTTTCTAACTACTTTTAATCTTAGTACAATACAAGTACCACTTGTTAGTTAAATCCTCAAAATAAGGCACGAGTTAAATTTGAAGAAGTAGTGAAAATTCGAGATCATAAAGAATAACGCCAAGCACAGAAAAAAATCACTTCTTGCCTTTACGATGAGTTTTATAAGATATTAGAGCAAATTTTTCAGTTTTAGTGTATTTAGCTTCACATTCGAAAAATTGTAGCAAATTGAAAATTCAATATATAGTTATGAAGTTATGAGCATTTGTTATTCAAATCTGTTGGTTATTGAGGTGAAAAGAAAACACTTACTAACAACGTATTATACCCTAAAAAGTGATTAAAACAGCCTGCCACGGATGCGTCTAAAAAGTGATTTTCGTGAACATATCTACAAGAAGTGAAACTATTATCAGTAGACCATCCAGTGATTTGAGTGCCGCAAAATTTCAATAGGATAGGTTCAACTTGGTATCATAGAAAAAATATTTTAAGAATAGTTGAATGGGAATGTGAAAATTTTACTTCAGTAGATAATGAATGCCGATTCTGGAGCGGAAGTGACTCCCCATGGTCCCACGAACCCCACGACGCCGCCACCCCCCTTTAATATTTGTAGGAAACCGAAATGAAATAATAATAATCGCAAAAAATAAAGTTAATATACAGAATGTCTCACGTAACTGGTTCATTAGAACTTTTTCGTGTTACACTATTCGAAGAGACTGGAAATTTTGGTAACATGGGTTGTTCATTCCGATCTATTAATGTAAAATATTTTCAAGATGGTCATCACTACCGGTCTACCGGAAGTAGACCTCAACTTCGTTATTTTAAATGGAATGCTATAGATTTTATTACTCCATTCAATGATATGTAAGAAAATATGTTGACTTTGATAACAATTGTTGGTACCTACCTTTTTCTGTTTTCGAGTTATTTTGATTCTAATTGTTTTTTGGCAAATATCACCATGCTCTTTACAAGCCCATATCTCAGCCAATGTTAATTCAAAAGCGTTTTACATTGGTACAATAACTCGTCATATACCGTTAAATAGATTGTCACTTGTTATATCAGTATATCTTACACAGGCTGGTCAAAAATTGAGTTACCGTTTCTCTGTATTTAATTGCGTGACAGTCGAACATTTTAAATGGAACGCCCCATATCTTTTTAGCCTATCTAAACGGGAATTTAATTCTCTACAAATTATCTATAAATATTGCTATAGCTATTTACTATAGTTTTCTTCACATTGAGCATTTTATCAAAATCCTACACAAAATGCTGGAAGCCGTTCGTGTTTTTATTAGAAGGCTATGACATTTTGACAGTTTATCGTTTAATTTATTTAAATTATCATTGGTATTATTTCTAGAATGATCCGCGATTGAATAAACATTAGTTTGTTAGCTTTTATTTGCCATAAATAACCAGCAGAAGAACGCATAAGTGAAACAATGAAAACAATAACATGGCGTAATATTCGACGTAATGATGGGCAAGATGTTCCTAGAGAGTTCAGTTTATTTGTTTACGGTACTTTCTTGTAAAATATTATTCATCTAAATCGACCGAAGCACCTCTTCCCAAAGAATTTGGTAATGCAATAAAATATGTCAAAACATTTATTCCATTATCTTAAGCTGCTGGTGATAGAAATTTATGGTTTCTTGTTATTTTGATCTTTCCAAAACTAAGAAGCAGATCCTATCCAAAACTTTATTACATCCGCCATGAATATAAGACGAATTTAAAATGTTGGCGTTGGAATAATTCGCTATGATATTCAAAGACATTAACAGAAGTAAGTGATGACACAACTAACTAATGATAACAATAACATAAATATGAATGAAAAGTTGTCAAAACTCCATAGCTTTCTAACATAAAAACAAGAAGCTTTTCAGCATTGCATGCGTCCATTAATTTCCAAATACAACAAATAGGCACAGGAATGTATCTAAATAGTTAGTAGAGAATTAAATTCCCATAAATTATTTTTATAACTTTAAGTTTATCATTCTTTTATATTATTGATTTTAATTTTTGTCATTAAATTGTTATTTTTCATTGTTTCATTTGCTCGGTTTTCTTTTGGTTATTTTTGGTAAATAACAGCTAGCAATCTAAAATTTATTCAATCACAGTTTATTGTAGAAATAATACTAATAATAATTTAAATAAATTAAACAAAAAACTGTCAAAATGTCATGGCCTTCTAACAAAAACACAAACGGTTTCTAGCATTTTACGAATGATTTTGATAAATTCCTCAATAGCAAGAAAACTATAATAAATAAGTACAGGAATATTTATAGATAATTTGTAGTGAATTAAATTAGCGTATGCAAATATGGGGCGTTCCATTTAAAATTTTCGCGTTAAACACCCATCGCAAAGGTATAAGAATGGCCATGATGAATTAAAACGAAATGACCTTTATCGTTTTCGTATAGATAAAGTAAATTTATATGAATATCACGTCCTTGTTTAGTAAAATAAATTGGCCCTTCCACCGTGAATATATCCCTACTACTATTTAACAACTCGTAAACATTAATACTTAAATTATTTAATTTTTCTATCTTAACAGTATCTCTTAAAGTAACTGAGAATGTAATACCTTGTAAATTAAGTACTTGGCTATAATGAGGGTAGCTTGAAGTCCGGTCTCGACTAATTTCCGCAGGATGAAGAGCCGTCGTCAAACACCACGCTAGGCATGCATCGTCCTCATAGTTTTTAATATTCATGCACGCATGTTTTTCGGAAATCACCTTAGGTAGACGTATATACGATGATCCGGGCATTGGCTCAAATTTGTTAATGTTAAGGATTAGGTGAGATATTTCTCCATATCTCACCCAAAGGCCCACCCAGAGTCCCGTTCTTGAAATTCTTCGCTTTGGGTTTAAATTTCCCGACACATTTCAACGTACATCTCATGTAAATCAGTACCCAACGAAATAACTCGAAATTTACAATTAAAATTTTTCTCGGACATTAATACATCCTCATCTCCATTTTCATCAAACGCAGCTTTAACAAAATTGGCGAGAAACTCAGCGAGAACCTTTATGGAGGGGCCATAACGGGCGCTTCTGATTGTGTTAAGAACGTCGGTATATCATCATTAATTGTACGCAACGGAATTTCGCGATTGGCGATCTTTCGTTTAAAATCAATTGAACAATTATGTGCTACAAGAAAGTCGAGACCTAGGATACCGTCATATACAGAATCAAAATTCAATACAAATAATTTTTGCGGTTTTTCAAAAATTTCGGTAACAATACTTTCTTGAATTTTCAGCGGGGTGCCACTCCCGATACGGTAAAATTTTCAGTCGTTTTAGTACAATACAAAATTTTATTAGGTTTTACTAAAGATAAACTAGCTTCCGTATCTATTAAAAGTTTTAAATTTACATTTTTGATCTGAACATAAAATAGTTTATTTTCGGATAAATTTTCATTGATAACTTTTGCATCTCGTTCGCAAACGTCTCGAAAAGTGTAAATTCTTTAACTATTAACTCAGAGCCGATATAAAAGCCCTGAATATCATCTACCGCTCTATGCACAGCTCTACACAACTCCATAACTCTGAATAACGTGCGCAATCGAAATTGTTTCAATTAATAATGATTGATACCTCCCAACTCAATGGTTTATAGGTATACATACATTCCTGTATTAGGATACAGTACGCCTTCGTGTTGGCTGGAAAATCTTTAGCACTTTGAATTTCAAGTCGTACTTCGCAAGATGCAGATGGAATAATGATTCTTCCTCATCATTATTCTTTGTGGTATCAATTACGGAGAGAGATCTTTTCTTGATGCCGTTGAAGTCAATCATCGGTTGTTTTGGACTAGATTCCCAAACGTATGGTTGAAATTCTGTATACATTTTATATAGGTCAAAGTGATTTTCCTTTGCAAAATTCAAATTCTTAGACTCGAATGGGTAGGAATATGGATTTAAATAGAGTTTAAGATCTATGCTGTTCAGGTGGTCGAACAGTGTGCAATCTTCATAAATTTGATCCTTTCGATTTGTATGGAATGCTACTATGACATATTGCGGTCTGCCCCTGTTGGTGGTTGATGTAACAGACCAAATCTCTATACTCGAATTTTTATTCAACCCGTCCAAAAGCTTAATCTTTACCGATGGACTGGGATAAACATGCTTCGCCAACAATGATACTGTCTTTAGGGCGAACTCTGCTGTGCTGGGGCCGGTAGACTCCTACGGACCGCTCAACCCAATATTTACCTCGTTGAAAAGTTGTTGAATTTAATTATTTACATATATATAAAATTTTATTTTTTAGTTGTACCAATCATTAAAATTTTAAATAAATGGGTCGCCCTAATATAATTTGTTTTATTTGTTAAATTTCCGCCCCTCGTCCATTTTTTTCAATCATATATTTTTAAAAACTCATTGACTTATTTTTTTTCTTTATGTAAAGTAATATTTTTAACCTCGTGTTTGGGTTATATAAAAATTTTAAACACAGTTGTATGCTTGGTTGCCTACTTTAATTTATTTCAAAGTAATATACCTAAATTATAATTAAACGATATTCTTATTATATATTTATCCTATGAGCTTATTATCATGCTTTTTCGTCTAATAACACTAAATACGTGAACGTGTTCTTATCAAGAATTTCGTGTACTAATCTAACAGCTCTCTCAACTTCCTTAAATCCATCTATATTCCCATAAAGATCACTTTCCCATGTAATTTCCCAACTATAATCGTTATAACACTTGCTACACACACGCCTATGCTCGGTTTCGATGTAAACCATCCACGCACACACTTCTGTTCCCCCATCAGATTCTATATTGGAGAACATTTCATCCCTAAAATAATATTACAATTTTATTTAATTTATAGACATTATTTAAATTTCTAACTCACCTGTAAAAATCTATATCCCTAAATAGGGCGCATTGAGCTATATGTGTCATTTTAAAATTGAAAAATTCAAACGACCTCCTTCAAACATTATCGTAGCTGTGTTTATGCATCCCCAATTCGACCCAATTGTCCTCGAACCACGTTTTCTACAATTCCAACACTAACTTCCACGGTAGTTTTGCGCGAAGGTGCAACACATCTTCGCGGTTCTGTATGGTTCGATTAATTTTTTTTGGGCTAACTGTTGTAACGAAAACATTTGATAAAACCTCTTTCTGTTAAACAAAGCGATTATAATTTACCGGATAATAATAATGTTAATAGAAAGACGTTTAATTTACAACTATTACATTTAACTATAAAGTCGAAACTCTTAATCTTTATCTAACCGCATTTACGTCATTCCACCGAGCCAAGACTTTATTTCTACTGGGATTAATGCAAATTTTTATGCAATTTAAATTTAATTTAATAAAATTCTGAAATTTATTCAGTACATCATCGTCCTTCTGACAATAAACATGGTACAGATATGAGTCATTTCGGGCCAATAACCCAAATTAAAGCATGCTCGCATTGTAAACATCGTGATTTTACGTTGACTATACCTGAAACCTCATCTAAAACTCATTTATTTGCCTTGTGTGTTTGGGTAAGAAGATTAAACGTTAATTTTTTCAAGTTTACTAATTAAAAATCTTTCTACTAGATGCTTGCCCTGTGTATGCATTCCATATTGTGTGGATTACTGCAGGAACGTTAATCATTATTATTTCAACTGTAACTCGTACCTAGGCACTTATCGAAATTAAAAATTATACATTCAATTCTCAACGTATATTTACTGGTGAGAATTGCCGGAACTATAACCGATGTAGAGATAAGGGCCCTGGAGGGGATGTCTTTGCTGTATCTGGGGACACAAGATTTTGGAAAAGAGAATCCGGCAGATTTAATTCGATTTGAACAAAAAATTGATACAAATTGTTCTCCGACTTATACGCAAAATGAAAATTTGGCGATGCACCATAGCGTTCCGGAAGTGACCACACCCATCGGTAGGCGTTATTATGGACCGACGCGAGCACCTCTACATGAGCGCAGACAAGGTGGATTCTATTATAAATTGGGGAATGACGCCCCAGACGGGCCATATTAATCTAATCCGTTATAGTGAGTGCATATATCTTCCACATTTCGAACCGAGCGGCACAGTATTTAGATATGCTTCCACAAGGCTTGATGAACGTTATCAAAGGTTTAAATAACTTGAGTGCTATATGCAAATAAACCTAATGTTTCCGTTTCTTCATTAAAAAAGAATAAACTATATCGGGTGCGACGTTTTGTACCCGTTTCTGCATCTTATGAAGATCTTTTGGTGGAATTGGACCACATGAAAGTATATTTACCACAACTTTACGCGGATTTTATTTGGAAAGACCTCACCAACGGACTTGAACTATAACGACGTGGGGTTGATGACGTAGATGACGTCATTGGCTTGGTGACACAGGTGACGTCAGCGAGTTGATGACGTCAGGGAGAGCATGGGGAGCCACATCCGCTCCAGAATCGGCATTTATTATCTACTACTGTGCTCGTAGTGTTTTTATTTTCCCAACAGTCCGACATATATAATATATATATATATATATATATATATATAATGGAAACCTAGAATTTGCACCGTGAGACATAATAATCTCCCTGTGCGAATCTTACGTTGACAATGTGAGTAATATTTTTAAATTTTGGTGGTACATTAATAGTAGTATGTAAATTTTAATTAAATTCGTATATTAATTGTAGCCGACTATCATTTTAACTGATCTATACGAGGTAAATACCGTCATCGAAGATGGCGGTGAGGTTATTTATAATGCCCCCTGTCCAGGGGGGTTTTTAAAAATAGCGAAAAAGGTGGCGCAGTTTTATATATATTGTAAGTTATTTGTGGTGAAATATTTAATTATTTGTAGTAGGATATGTTCTTATTGATTTTGTATGTTAATTGGTTTAATGTAAATAATATTTTTTGATTAAAAAAATCATCTATTATTTATTCAATAGTATATCAATTTGAAAATGTAAAGTTGAAATGTCAAAGATCCCCGAATATGCAATAAATCGATGTTAAAACTTTTCTTTAAATTATGTTGAAAAACTTTTTAAATATTTGCTGGGAATATCTATTAAAATCTATTGTATGTTGTTGGTGAGAACACTTCATTTTATGTCAAATGTGTTGTTGGTGTGAACAATTCATTTACATTAAACCAATTAACGTGCAAAATCAATAAGAACATATCCTATTGTATATAATTACTGGTTAAAAGAATGAATTATAATATAGATTCTATTTAATGATTTATTTTAACATTAATAAACTTATTTTTTTTAGTTGTACCAATCAGTCATATAATTTTTTCAGTCATATAATTTTAAAAACTCATTAAGTTATTTCTGTAGCATAGAGGTAAACTGTCGTATGTCCATATTTGAGCAAATTTTAGATTATATCATTTTACATCTCAAAAATCTTCAAATTTTGCTGTGGCAAATTATGGTATGTCCAACTTTGCTAGTTTTCCATATATTTACGTTAGAAACAGTAGCATTTCTTGTAATGTAATGAAGTAAACAATATTATCTCCTTTCGCGGTAGTATGCATGACTGGCGTGTCTTATTTTCGTAATGGTAAACTGCCGTATCTCCAAGTGTGTCTAAAGTTTGTTCTACGTTCGTTTAAAAATCAGGTTTAATAGTGAGTAGAGGACAAAAAATTGTGAAAATGGCCTTGCAAGTGGCAAAAGATAGTGAAAGCAAATACGGTAAGCATAATATTGTGAATTCACAAATATAAACCAAGAATTTCTAAAAGTAAACAAAAATTTGAGGTTAGAAAGCATGAAAAATTAAAGAAACTGTTAAACAACTACAACTGAATTAGAATTTCAAGAACAAATTAATATTGTATAGCGTTGAAATAGTTTTAATTCTATAACAATTAAAATAATAATAGAATAATAATTATTTACATACTTTATGGAGATACGACTGTTTACCTTGTTTTACGAATAAACTTAATTTCAGAAACTATAACGGTTGACTCTCAAATTAAGAAAAACGCTGTTTCTAATAATATCAATCAGATTGAGCTGATGGGGGATAAGAGATATGGTAAGCAAATGTTGTATAAAAAAATCAGCGAACCCTGAAGATAATTTGCCGCTTGCTGAAGAAGCAGGTTGTACCTCCAATTCGGCAATATTAGACACTACTGAATTTGAATTCAATTGTCGGACTAACTCACTATGCATAGAAGTAGAAAAGGGTGAGTAGTAAAATTACAAAATAAAAATAAAATATTATATAATTTTATAGCTATTGCACCTTTATTCTTAAAACAAAATATTATATTACAGAAGCTACTGACGACCAAATGAAATGGAATATGAACCATTTGGTGACAGCGATGCAGATCCTGACTACGTGTTAAGCGAGCATGAATCGAATGCTAAAGTAGAACAAGACAAGACTGAAAATTTTAAAGAAATCTTGAAGCCTCCAACAAAAGAGAAAAGAAAACAATTAAGAAATATCGACAAGTGGAAAGCAACCAAAAGAACAAAAGAAACTTTATCTGGGGAGCAACATGTTTCTAAGACCGGAAATATTATAAAAGAAAAATTTATGAAACCAGCTTGCCGACCCTGTAAGAAAAAATGTTCAGAACAAATAAATGAAGATGAACGAAAAGAAATATTTCGCAATTACTGGGATGAGCCGAAAACTTAACATCTGAAAAGACAGGCGAGAAACTAGGCGAGAAAGGCGAAAAGATTTTAGCAGGTCTGACAAAAAACAAACAATTCGATATCATTTTGATGCGAATGGGAAAAGAGTTGAAGTTTGCAAAGTGTTTTTTCTGAATACATTAGGGGTTTCAGAAACAGTAGTAAGCACGGCTCTAAGAAAAGGAACAACCGGAGGTTTTGTTCATCAGGATATATGAGGTAGGCATACACATCCAAACAAACTTTAGGAAAGTGTCCTTGACCAAGTTAAAGCTAATAAAACTGCGTTTCGAGTATATGAAAGTCACTAAACACGAGAAAAATCTGAACTTAATACTAAAAAAAATGCACGAACTCTACAAGCAAAAGTGCCTTGAAGATGATACTCCAAAAAATGAAGTAGTCAAGCATTGGGCTTAAAAACGCGTTTTTGATGCAGAGTTTAATTTAGTTTTTAAGAAACCCTCTAATGACACATGAGATGCTTGTGATAGTTTCGTTTTAAAACTAAAGGACGATTCAGAAGATGTTCAGCAGGCGTACCGTGATCATCTTAACGAAGCCGTGTGACGCTACTTAGAAAAAAGGAATGACACACTCATGAGCAGCAAAACTAAAGTAATAATATAATATACGTTCTTATTGATTTTGACCGTTAACTGGTTTAATGTAAATAATAATGTTTGATTAAAAAATCATCTATTATTTATTTAATAGTTTTTCAATTTGACATGTTTCGCCTGAAGTAGGCATCCTCAGAAACTACAAAAATATAAAAAATACAACGAGTCAGACGAACATTACAATACAAAAGTTCTATAAAATAGAGCACATTTATCTAAAAAATATTTTATTACTTACAATGAAAAATGTAAAGTTAAAAATGTCAAAGATCCCCGAATATGCAATAAATCGATTTGGAATTTTTTTTTTCTTTAAATTATGTTGAAAAACTTTAAATTAAATTATGTTGGTGACAACACTTCATTTCATGTCGTGGATTTAGAATGAAAACTCGTTTTGAGGTTGAAAGACAAGTGGTGTACACTTGCTTGTTAAAATCTATGCTATATTTGAATATTTGAAATATTGCAGATTTGTGGTTTGGCGTATTGAAATCTGGAGGGTGGAAAAAGAAAACAAAAAGAGAAGGAGAAGAAAAGAGGGTTTGTGTAAATAGGAAGATGTAGAGGAACGAAGAAGGTTAGGAGGCGCGAAAGAAGGGATTCTTAAGATTCTTAATTCTTAAGATTTGCGATTTTCGTGTGCGGTCTCACAAAATCCTCGGTATCTTATGAATAAATGGTTTAATAAGGTTTTTATATATTGGGAATCCATTATAATAAATTTGGTCATTTAGACATTCTTTATTAGTTTATATATTAATATATTAATGTTGATATATTAATGTTGTGTTTTTTGCATATTTGTTTTATATTGTGGGCCATATTACCCGGGTATGGAATAGATTTATATATTAAGTTGTTAGAAAGTATGGGTTCTAAGTTAGTGGAATTTTTAATGTTTTGTTTTATTTTGAATTTATTGATAATTGAATTAATCTGTTTCAATGTATATTTGTTATTTATGCCAATTGTTCTAATTAAGCTTAATTCTTTAAGGGTATTATACCATCTGTGTAGATATGAATAGGAGGCTGCTGTTTTGTGGGATTGGTAGTGAAATGAGGTATTTGGAATGATTGAGTCTGTTTGTGTAGTTTTTCTATATATATCAAAGTCTATAGAGTTACTATTATTGATTAATGTTATATCTAGAAAGTTCAATTTACTATTCTGTTCTATTTCTTTGGTGAATGTAATTTTATTGTGCATTTTATTAATATGGGAGTAAATGTCGTCAATTAAGTGGTCACCTTCTGTTCTAGATTATTTAAAAAAAATTCTGATAATAAACCGCTTAGTGGGGAGCCCATTGGCAAACCTTCGGTATATTTGTAGTATTTGTAATGGAATTGAAAAAAGTTTACCTACTTTTTCTGTTAATATTTTCTTTGTTGTATTTAATGTTTCTTCTATTGGGATATTTGTATATAAATTTACTATATCGAATGAGACGATTGTGAAAATGTATGGATATTTTAAGTTTTGTAAGGTGTCAATAAGTTCATTACGATTATTAATGGAATAATCTGACTTAAATTGAATATTATTTTTGAAAAATTGTATCAGAAATTTTGCGATGTTGTATGTGCTTGAGTTGACAGATGAAATAATTAGTCTAACAGAGTAGTTTGTTTTGTGTAGTTTGATTAGAGAATATAATAGAGGTATTTTTGGGTTCATAAGTAAAATGGAAAATGTTTGGCAGTTATTGTGTTTTAAATAATATAATGAACCTTTAATAATTTTTCTAACTTTTATATGAAAATTTAGCGTGGGGTTTCGTTTTATTTCTATGAAATTATTATCGTTGAAGAAATTTTGAGTTTTTGTAAATAACTATCTTTATCTAGGATGACTAAACCTGCATTTTTGTCTCCTTTATAATGGATTCCCAATATATAAAAACCTTATTAAACCATTTATTCATAAGATACCGAGGATTTTGTGAGACCGCATACGAAAATCGCAGATCTTAAGCAAATTCCTTTCTTTCGCGGCTCCTAACCTTCTTCGTTCCTCTACATCTTCTTTTTTACACAAACCCTCTTTTCTTCTCCTTCTTTTTTTTTCTTTTTCCAACCTCCAGATTTCAATACGCCAAACCACTAATCTACAATAATATTTCAAATATTCAAATATAGCATAGATTTTAACGCGCAAGTGCACACCACTTGTCTTTCAACCTCAAAACGAATTTTCATTCCAAATTCACGACATGAAATGACGTGTTCTCACCAACATAATTTAATTTGAAGTTTTTCAACATAATTTAAAGAAAAAAAAAAATCCGCATCGATTTATTGCATATTCTAGGATCTTTGACATTTTCAACTTTACATTTTTCATTGTAAGTAATAAAATATTTTTTAGATAAATGTACTCCATTTTATATAACCTTTGTATTGTAATATTCGTCTGACTCGTTGTATTTTTTATATTTTTGTAGTTTCTGAGGATGCATGCTTCCGACAGGCGAAACATGTCAAATTGAAAAACTATTAAATAAATAATGGATGATTCTTTAATCAAAAATTATTATTTACATTAAACCAGTTAACGTGCAAAATCAATAAGAACATATATTATATATAATTACTGGTTAAAAAAATGGATTATAATATAGATTTTACTTACATAAAGTAATAATGTTGGACTTCAAAAGCTGGAAGATGCAGAAACGAAATAGCCTCGGTGCTATTGAAATGGGCTGCTAGTGTTCTTTCTGGAAGTGAGTTAGAACATTTGATAATATGGTCCGATAACTGCCCACGCCAAAACAGAAACATAATGGTGTTAAAGTTACTTTTGGCTTTTAAATGTATGCCTTTCCCTAAGAACTGTTACTCATAAATTTTTATTGCGTGGACATACCCACATGGAAGCCGACCATACTCATGCATTAATTGAAAGAACCGTCAAAAAACAACCACCAATGCAAATTGTGACTCCTTGGGATTGGGAGCAGCTGATTCGAAGTTCTGGTGCGACAGTCTTTAGTATGGAAATAGAGGATTTTAAAAATTTTGCAGCATTATATAGCTTTCCCTTTAAAAATAACAAAAATACCAATAAGGAAAACTTTCTGATATTTACCGTTGTTTGGAAAATTGGAAGAAGAAACTTTCAAGATAGTGAATTTTTCCAGCTCCGTTAGACAGCGTTTTTGTATACACGATACATGTGGTCATTTTTTAAGTGTATGCACCACGGATCGGTTGCCTATTAGCTAAAAGGTTGATTAAAAGAAAGGTAAGTGATATTTTATTTTCTACTGTAATGTGAGGGGCTCGTGCTTTTGCGAAACAATCTCACAGTGTTTAAACATAAATAGTATTTATTTATTGCATTACGCACAACTATTGTCACAAACTAATGTAATTTACGTTCGTTGTATGCGACGGGTGTCTGTACAAATGTGACTCAATAGCATGAATTTTGTGAATGAATCACACGCACGGAACTCGGAAACAAGTTTCGTTGGTATTCCTACATCTACTATAATATTATTTTGCACGTTTAGTCAAAAAGCTATTTTTTGGTCAATTGCTTTAAGCAATAATTTTTGCTACCTAAGAATACTTGGGAGTGTTTTACTGTGCATGTTCTATCAAGAAAATTGCTGACTTGATTACTAAATTTCAAAATTGATCAACTCTTTTTGGACAACTATGCACAAAAAATATGCAAATGTAGCAATTATTATCGGAGCTAGTAATATAGAATAAGTTTAATATCAATCTAGAAATTGCTCTGCGTTTGTTGAATACATTTCCTTTAGAACTGCATAAAATCGAAACATTCGTTAAATACATATTAAATTTTATTCAAAAGACATGGGATTGGTTCATATTCATATTGCAATAGAATATTTTAGTTAACGGTGTATTTCTTTAAAACATTATACCTTTTTCTCTAAGAATAACTATCAATATACTAATAATTAGTATTTTATCGCTTTTCCATTATATATAAAATTTGTTATTGAAACAAAATCGCAGTTGAATAACGCAATTAAAATCATATCTTATTTTGCTAACTGTTAGTATGTTGATAGTAATTCTTCGAGGAAAAGTATAATGTTTTAAAGAAGTATACCGATAACTAAAATATTTTTTTCGCGATATGAATATGATCTAATCCCACGTCTCTGGGGCTCTGTACAAAACTTGAAAATAAAACAAAATAGCATTTATGCGCATCGAACGATTGTTGGATTATATTAGCTTTTTTCTATGTACCAACTTTTTTCAAATTTTAAAAATTTTTTGAATTTGTTCCGGTATAGGTACTTCGAATTCACAAAGTCTTCAAAGGATTATTGAGTAGCAGTTAGATCTTCATCATATTCCAGTAAAATGTGTGTGTTAATATTTAAAACCTTTTTGTTTACTACAGATTATTCCAAGGCCATTATTTCACAATGTCACGAGGATATGATAGGATATTTCCAGGAGAATATTACGCTGTTGCTGCCAACAATATCACCAAAAAAAGTGATCGCTGGTTTTGCAATAAACCATTATCACCAGTCAAAAACACATACAATCAAGATAATTTACATGAAATGTCTACTGAAACAGAAAACCAGCTTTTTACAGATTTAAATACCTCAATTGTACAAGATACAAGCATTACATCTTCAAGTTCAACAGAGATAGCATCTTCATCAAGAAAAGTCCACAGATCCGTGGCTTACAATCAGAACATTTCTTACGCCGTCTCATCCTATGAAGAAGAAAATCATGAAGATTCTGATTATTATCCGTCATCGACATCAGTTACTTCTTCTAATAATAGTGATAATAATAATACTGACAACAATAATGTTACGAATTCAAATGACGAACCTTTTCCTCTAAATCCATTGTCAGAAGTGTCAACAAACACACCTTTAGAAAAAAGTAAAAATATAATATTAGAAATATAAACCAAAAAGGAAAAGAATTTTTGTTATTTTTGTGAAACAGAAGTTTTAAATTTTGCTCGACATTTATATAAAAATGACAATCTTGAACTTGAAACACAAGAACTTAATAATTTTACATTAATAATTTTGAAAGTTCCAAAACCGTAAAACCAACATATATAGGCTTGTTGTAAACGACATGAAGCCGCTCCATTTGAATAGCCGAAAACGTATCCATAAATACTTTAATACTTTTAAAATTTAATTTCGCGATTAAACTTCGAGCTCCGAGGCGAGGTCGACCTGCGGTTCCGTCAGCCCGGATATCCTGCCAACTGGTTACTAATTTTACATCGACGCGCTTATCGACATTCTCCATCGTTTTACCGAAAACCGCGTTGTTCATTAATTTAAAAAAAAATCCTTTTCAAAATCATTTTTAGCCGATTGTTGTAATTCCGTATTTTTGTCGATGTAACATTTTAACCAGGGGGATTGTTTAAAGGTTAAAACTCTATTAATTTTGCTAATAATAAGACCGTAAGCAACGGCTTGCTTTAAATTTCTATAATGAATAACGTAGTTTATTTTATCGAATAAATTTGGAATTAATCGCTTATCGCTCTCACATTTACAGTTTGGGGGGATTAAATTCTCCGCTAGGAACGGAAGATCGTTATGTGCATCATGTAAATGTTCGGGATAAGCGATATCTACATCTAAAATAAAACCAAAGTCGGAATCATCGGCTACATTATTAATATCTAAATTTTGAATTTCGTTTTCAGCCAACCATCTAAAATCCGAAACAGGTAAAAATTGCGACATTGCCCACCCATACAAATTGTTAGCGTCCCAATACATCAAAAACGTTGATGGTGAATTGGGGTCATAATTTTCCATGTATTTATTATTGGCTTTAGCATGCCGTAGGGAGCATTGCGAAATACCTCCACGGATACCTTTCTTAATAAAATGGACCTGATCTATATCCGTTAGTATCGAGTTAACATCGAGTTGGACGACTGATATTAAAAATCTACATGCTAAAATTGATGTCGGAGACTTAAAAATTACGGAAATTTCCGATGAATTGAATGATGTGACGATGAGACGTGATTAATCGGAATTATTCGGACGTCTCCGTTACTTTAACACAACTTTCCGATCGAATAACAAAGATTGGGGAGGCATTCAAATCGGAATTCGCTAATTTACTAAATAAAGTAGATCTTAACAAATCAAATATCGAGGATGTGACAAATTTATTGGATACATCAAAGACCGGACA
This sequence comes from Onthophagus sagittarius, assembly GCA_036711965.1. Taxonomy (NCBI): domain Eukaryota; kingdom Metazoa; phylum Arthropoda; class Insecta; order Coleoptera; family Scarabaeidae; genus Onthophagus; species Onthophagus sagittarius. The sequence continues at coordinate 67,629,281 of JASERS010000004.1, forward strand.
GATCGCGACGATAATTAAAACGGTTAGCACCGACATACCTCTAAATATTAACCGTATTACAAATCATCAATCGGTAATGGATACCCTCATTTCGAATATGAGGCATTCCATCGCCGCACAAAAGTTGCCAGTAGATCTCATAGATTCTGCGATATCTTCTAGGCTTGATATATTAGAGAAAAAGGTTGGCCTCGGACCTTAATTGTCACAATGAAGGCGTCGAATGCGAAACCTGTTATTGTGGAGGAGCTCCATAGACCCGCTAGACATATATTCGCTAGACGTAGAACCATTCTGAACAGGATCGATAATTTATGGCAGGCGGATCTAATTGAGATGGTTGAGTTTGCTAAAATGAATTCCGGAAATAAGTATATATTGGTGGTTATAGACTGTTTCTCAAAGTTTCTTTGGATGCGTGCGTTGAAAAGTAAAAGTGCTACGGACGTCGTTTCCGCCCTACGCTCAATTCTTGCGGAGGGTTGTCTACCTAAGAATCTTCAAACCGATCAGGGAAAGGAGTTCTACAATACGCATTTCAAGAAATTAATGATGGAATTTAAAATTAATCATTATTCAACGTATAGTGTTATGAAGGCTTCGATGGCTGAGCGAGTAATTCGAACCATTAAACACAAGATTTACAAATTCTTCAGTCTACACGGGAACCACAAATGGGTACACCTAATAAAAGACATAACATCTCGATATAACAATACAAAACATACAACTACGAAAATGAAACCATCATCGTGTACAATAATGTTAAAATTGCCGGCACGTGTTTGATAAAGGGTATTTACCCAACTGGACAACCGAATTGTTTAAAATCGTTCAAGTTAAAATAACAGATCCGATTTCGTATTTATTGGAGGACAGTCGCGGGCAGCCGATTAAAGGCGCTTTTTATGAGTTTGAACTCCAACGGTCCGCTCAACCCGATATTTACCTCGTTGAAAAGGGGTTGAAAAGGGAGAAGAATAAGTTGTACGTTAAATGGTTGGGATTCGATTCGTCACATAACTCTTGGATTGTAACGGTTTTTTTTTACCTTAGAATATTTTTTTTATTTCTTTATTAACATTTTTTTAAAATTTTAAATCGATCAGTATTGTTTTCTATTGTCATTTTTTTTGTTTTATTTGGCGATTAATGATCTCTGTTTTAGGTCTGCAGGAGTGGCGTAGTTCGATCCTTGTCCCACAGATGTCCTGTTTACACTTTCCCTTTCATCTAAATTTTTGAACCCTATTTAATTTTCTTATTAAACGAAATTTATTAATCGTAACTCTTTTGCTTGACTTTGGAGCCCGTTTTACTTTCATAAATTTAACCTTTTCGTAAATTTAAATTTTCAATTTTTATTTCATTATTTGAATTTTTATCGTGGCTGTTTTGTATAAACCATTGCAAGCTAGTTTTTATAAAGTTCCGAATATTATTTAAGCGATGGCCCGCCGCGATTTAGCTCTCTTTTTCCTGCGATCGTCTTACACATCGAAAGTTTAGTGAGATCCAGATTTTTTTTGTGGAAACCATTTACATTCGTTGGTAAAATTTGGTTTTCCGTCGATTTTGTCGGAGTATAAATGTGAATCTTTTGGAATATTTTTAATTAATTAAAAGTTTGCTGGTGTAGTCACCGATTAAAGAAAATTTTTTGATAGATCGCACACGTTTAAGCCGCATTCCATCTTAGGTATGTTATAATTTTTATTAATCAGTTAATTTTTTTTCCCTCTTTAAACAATTCAAATTAGTTTTTTTCAACAAGTTTTATTTCATTTCATATTAGGCTTTTTAATTTCGGGATTAAAATTTTGGGGCACCCACATTTGGGAAGTAAGGAGGATTTGCCTTACCCGCCATCCATTTAAGGGAAGTATCCCTATAAATTCCCGACATCTTGAGGACAACGCCGCTCCTGTGCATTGGGACCTTATGTCCAGAAGTCCAGGACTAAGGTCAGACACGTATTTTTGTAAAAGAATTTTATTAAAAGAAACCACGTTTCGATTTTTTTTTGTCAAAAAAAAAGGAAGAATTGTTCAATCAATCAATCAATCATCAATTTGTTTTTATTAATCGCAAAATTTTTTTATCTTTTCAATTTTTTTTTATTATTGTTTGATTAAGAATTCTGATCGATATTTTCCTTTTAATTTTTCTTATTTTTTTGAATTTTTCTTTCTAATAAAGAGCATACCATTTATTTGTTTATTTTTTTTTATATATTGTTTCTTTTATTTTTTTTTTGTATTTTGTTATTTTTTTTTTTCTTAATTATTGTTGGTATGTCCCCTACACATTTCGCCATTAGTAGAGTCCCTATTTTTTTTTTAATGGTGTGACGCCCTTATTTTTTCAACGAACCCAGCCGTCTCCACTGAGCGAAAGGCAAAATAGGGACTCACCAGGGGAGGAACCGAAGTTTTTTTTGTTCTTCATTATATCCACTTCGTTTATTAATTATTATAAAATTTGCGTCACAGGATATCGAATAAAGATATATCTTAAAATTTCTTATTAATATTGATGTGAATTTTTAAATAAATAAATAAAATTTTTTAAAATTTTTGAATTTTTAAGCGTTTTCTGTGTTACACATTCCCTCTCCAGCATTTCCTCAAGAAACCACATTAGATAATGTTTGGGCGTATAAAATCTTATACATCGTCGTTTTTTACTCATTTGTGCGAAAAAACATTTTATATTTTATATCTACTCTTATTTTTTTTGTTATCAAAAAATGAACGACAACGGGAAAAATCCGGGTTGGCGGGTGCGGTTCTTACCACCCCCACCCGATATAAGGGTATAAGTCCCTCGTTACTGGGGTTTTTTAAATTTTTTTAAATTAATTTCTATCTTTTTATTTTAGCGAAACGCGCTGGTTAGATATTTACGTGGTATGAAATGAAATCATAAAAGTAAAGATTAAAGTTAATTTAAAATTCGATTTTTCAGTGATGTCCTCCTCACCTGAAGGTAGGCCCCTCACTAGTGGGTTTTTTTCATTTTTTAAATTAATTTCTATCTTTTAATTTTAGCGGGCTGTATTGGTGGTCACTATATCTAATTTAACCCCGCGGTACTTTGTACCGCGGGGTTTTACACCCCTAAAGAAAGGGGTTTTTACCGGGATATGGAGACGCATGTCTCCATATCCGCCCACTTTGAGTAATAGTAAGTGTATTTATTTCAATTGTTTAAATTTATATTAATTTTCCAATTTTATTTTATTTAGATTAAATTGCTTGCCAGAATATAATTTGTTTTATTTGCTAAATTTCCGCCCCTTACCAATTTTTCAGTCATATAATTTTAAAAACTCATTGACTTATTAATTTTTTATAAAGGTAAAGTAATATTTTTAAGTAAAGTATATAAAGTAAAGTTATATAAAAATCTTAAACATATTTGTATGCTTGGTTGCCTACTTTAATTAATTTTAAAATAATATACCTAAATTATAATTAAACACTATTCTTATTATATATACTTATGCTATCATCTTATTATCTATACGTTATTTAAAATTCTATGAACATATTCCGAACATTCTTCACTTAAAATTATCCTAAAATTAGGTCGTTTTAAACAAAATGCGCACCACAAGTTTTTATCTGATTTCACTAAATAGCAGAACGTGTCCTTATCAATTATTTCGTGCCCTAATCTAACACCCCCCCTCTACCCCCTTAAACCCATCTTTATCCCCATAAAAAGCCCTCTCCCACGTAATTTCCATGCTATAATCAGTATAGTAGTTCGGTTTCGTAATAAACCATCCACACACACTTCCGTTCTCCTATCCGATTCTAAATTGGAGAACATTTCATCTCTAAAATAATATTATAATTTTATTTAATTTATAGACATTATTTAAATTTCTAACTCACGTGTAAAAATTTATATCCTTAAATAGGGCGCATTGGGCCGTATGGGTCATTTTAAAATTTAAAAATTCGAATGTCTACACCCCATACCATTCTCATCACAATAATCGTGCGTCCCCAATTCGGTCCAATTATCCTCGAACCACGTTTGCCACAATTCCAGTATTAACTTCCACGGCAATTTTTCGCGAAGTCGCAAGACGTCTACGCGGCTCTTGATGGTTCGATTAATTTTTTGTTGCGTTAACTGCTGTAATGAAAACGGTTTAACTAAAGCCATTTTAATTTTTATCAGGTAACGATGTTAATAGTGAGACGCTTAATTTACAACTATTACATTTAACTATAAAGACGAAATTCTTAATCTTTATCTAACCGCATTTACGTCATTCCACCAAACCAAGACTTTATTTCTACTGCGATTAATCCGTAATTTTTTACAATTTAATTTTTATAAATTTAATTCCATAAAATTCTGAAATTTATTACCTTAAATGATGTTGTATTTTTATAACTGCTCCAGCATTTCATGCACCTCATCGGAACACGATTCCCTATATAGCAACTTGAAGTGCGATGTTTGTAAACAAAACCCACACCAATTCTCCTCATTCTCCAATAAATCAATAAAATTGTCTGCATTTATTGTCGTATGTTTTATGGTGTGGGTTTTGCTTAATTGTTTTCCGAATTCTGGTTTCGTTCTAAAGAAACGCCGGTTCCGAGATATATACAAATTAAATTCGTATAAGCAGCTACCGCATATTTTACCATACTCTGTTTCATTATATCCGAACCACGCACACAAATTCGGATCTTCGAAGCCGGCGTTCTCGTCAAACAGGTCCTCTCTAAAAATTGATAATTTTTCATTTTTTACAATGTATTATTTTAAACTTATTTCAACTTTACCTGTAAAATTCGATGTTTCTAAATAATTGACACTGCACTTTATGTGTCAATTTAGATCGAAATACATCGGGGTTCATAAAGTTTATCGTGCCTTGATCACTGCAGTCGGGGTGGATGCCCAATTCACCCGAATTGTCTTCGAACCATGTATCCCACAATTCTAACAACAACTTCCACGGTATATCGCGGTAAAGGGACAATACATCAACACGGTTTTTAATATTTGTATTAACTTTTTATGCCGCTAAATCCTTTAGCGAAAATGGTTTAACTAAAGCCATTCTAATTTTTATCGTGTAACAATGCTAATAGCGAGATGTTTAATTTACGACTATTGCATTTAACTATAAAGACGAAACTCTTAACCCTTTGACTGCTACAGACGCATATATGCGTCTAGCGGAAGCTATCGGTATGGACTAAGGACGCATATATGCGTTTGTCAATTTTTCGAGCACCTACACAGAATTAATACCATTATGCGTCTGTGAGATACGTATAAATGCATTCCTTAGCAACGGCAATAAACTAAAACTCAATGCTAATGCCACGTTCGAAGAAACTGACTTTGAATGAATATTGGTCTATGGACGAACTGTTGAAAAGCGATATTTTCCGGAAACTAATGGCACGAGATCGATACATGGTATTATTACAAATGTTGCACTTCAACGATAATAATACAGCAAGTGACGATCCTTTAGTAAACATACAGCTAGTAATAGGTAAATTGAAGGTTTTCTTTTCGCAGTCATTTGCACCTTACAAATATCTATGCATCGACGAAAGTCTTTTGCTGTACAAGAGCAGATGTTATTTTAAACGGTATATACCATCCAAGAGAAGTAGATTCGGAATTAAACTATTTCTCCTTTGCGACTGTAAAACTAATTATGTGTTGGACTTCATAATTTATACTGGGCAAAAAACAAACATTACTAAAAGTAACACAGCCATTGGAATCTCTGGAGATGTTGTGATGACTTATATAAGAAGAAACCATTATGTATTGTAGACTATAATTCCAACATGGGTGCTGTAGATAGAGTGGATATGATTTTGAGTACACTTAATTCGCTAAGGAAAACTATAAAGTGGTACAAAACATTATTTTTTCACTTGTTAGATTTAGCTGTATATAATGCATATATTTTATACAAAAAATCGACTCCTTCCAAACAAAAATTTAGTGAATTTCATTTAACTTTGATAAGAGAAATTTTAAGAAAATATTTCCAACGAAGAAGCAATGTAGGAGGAGGAAAGAGAAAATCTGAGGATTTACAAGTTCGATTGATTGATATATATCAATATATCAATATATTCAATTGAATTATTGACTTCCGTTATATTTATTAAATTTAGTTTTCCAGTTTATAGTTTTCTATTTTGTTACACAAATTTTAGTTTATTTTAAGTTTCAACGTCAATAATAAGGAATACTAAAAAATAATACTAATAAATAATTAATTCTAAAAAATAACGCTCTTGAATTATTTAATCTCGTACGAAAGTACGATTTATGCTTTGAGTAGTTCATCAACAGAGTTCAGTCTACCGAAAAAGTATTCAGTCCACAGCGATCATTAGTACTCGCCGCGCGCCGTCCGTACGGACTGCATAGGCCAGGAGTGTTCAGCAGTCAAAGGGTTAATCTTTATCTAACCGCATTTACGTCATCCCACCAAACCAATACTTTATTTCTACTGCGATTAATAGACGTTTTTATACGATTTAAATTTTTAAATTTAATTTAATAAAATACCAAAATTTATTCAGTACATCATCATCCTTCCGACAGTAAACATGTCATAGATATGAGCCATTTCGGGCCAATAACTCAAATTGAAACATGCTCACATTGTAAACATCAACTTTACGTTGACTATACCTGAAACCTCATCTAAAACTCATTTATTTGCCCTAATACTTTGTGTGTTTGGGTAAGAAGGTTAAATATTAATCTTTTCATGTTTACTAATTAAAAATCTTTCTACTAGATGTCTACCCTGTGTATGAATTCCATATTGTATGGATTCCTGCAAGAACGTTAACCATTATTGTTTCAACTGTAACTCGTACCTAGGCACTTATCGAAATTAAAAATTATTATTACAACCCGTTTAAAAATCGGTTGAGTGATTACGGAAGCTGCTCCCCGAATTCAAGGTTATCCTGCGGTTACCTCTGTGTATTTTTAATTGATGGATGCGCGCTCATCTTTTTTACAATAAATGTAATAAATACCGGAAATATTTAAATTATAATTTAGTCTGAGGTGACCGTTCTTACTGACACCGAAACGCTCGCTTTCATCGCTGCAGATTGATCGGCCTTATCCGATTGCGATGGCCAAAAGAATTGCATCGAACAAATGGCCCTCCGTTATCGTCGAATTGGAAGATGGTTTTTCCGTATATCTACCGTTGAGAATTGCAGAAACTGTAACTGATGAAGAGATAAAGGCCCTTGAGGGGATGTCTTTGGTATATCTGGACACGCAAGATTTTGGGAAAGAGAATCCCGCAAATTTAATTCGATTCGAGCAAAAAATTAATCGCAATTGCTCCCCGACATATGGACAAATTGAAAATTTGGCGATAAGCCATAGCGTTCCGGTATAAGTGACCACACCCATCGGTAGGCGTTATTATGGAGCGACGCGAGCGCCTCTACATGAACGCGGACAAGGTGGATTCTATTATAAATTAGCGGATGATGCCCCGGACGGACCACATTAATCTCATCCGTTATAGTGAGTGCATATATCTTCCACATTTCGAACCGAGCGGCACCGTGTTTAGATGTGCTTCCACAAGACTTGATGAACGCTATAAATGGTTTAAATAACTTGAGCGTATATGCAAATAAGCCTTAAATTTCCGTTTCTTCATTGAAAAAAAAATAAAGTATATCGGGTGCGACGTTTTGACCATTCCGGAATCTTTTGAAGATCTTTTGGTGGAATTGGACCACGTGAGAGTATATTTACCACAACTTTACGCGGATTATATTTGGAAAGACCTCACCAACGGACTTGAGCTCCTAAATTCGGTGAAGCTTGGATTAATTTATAAGGGGTGCACGCCAGCTACGGAACGTTTGAAATTTATACTGTTGTAAATCAACCTTTACAAAATGGGGGAATGTCTACAAAGTTTCCTATCTTTATCAGCCGAAATTTTATGTAATTTAATCGAAGTCATTACAAGCGCTTTCTGTATAGTTTTATCATTTTGGTCATGTTTACATTAGTTGTTTAAATATATGTATTAAATTTATTTTTTTATTTTCAATATATGTATCAAATTTATTTTTTGCGTTTATTATTTCATTCCTTTAAAACAGAAAAATTTTTGGTGAGTATTTTTGTCGTTATCACATTTCCGCTCGCTGATAAGAGCAAACGACCTCTCCTCTAGAACGTTATTTAAACGTTCTAACCGATTTCCTTCGGTGGCATTGCGTCGATGACCCGGATGACGTCGCCTAGTTGATGACGTCCGAGGGAGCCAGGGAGCCACTTCCGCTCCAGAATCGGCATTTTCTATCTACTTACTCTACTCTCATACATTGCAAAGTAGTTAAAATAGTAAACTTCATTCATTCAAATTTGAAAACGTGCAAAATTTGACATTTGAATCAATTTGACACAAGTAATGAATTAAAAATTCTATATTCGTCCGTTAGATTAATAACATTAAAGATGTTTGGAGTCCGAGTATAATCGAAATGATAACAAATGTTAATTATTATCGTTACTAAAATTTAAAAAAAAAGACGGATTGGGAAAAGTAAAATTATAAAGGAAATACATTTGTTTCCAAATCTGTTATTATTTAGGTAGCTAAACATGAATAATGGTTATTAACCCAACCCAACCCTTTACCTGTCTTTACCCTCTCTTATTGGCGCAGTTAGTGTTTTTACGAATCCTTGATAACATTGTAAGTATAATTGAAGGGTACAAGGAATAAACAGGCTAAGTCAATTTTTGTTGATATCTTCAAAATTTCTTAAAAAATGTACCTATCTGAAGACTTGAATATCAAAAAAATGCATAAATTATTTGAGGAAGTGCATCCACAAGTAAAGATATCGTATGAAACTTATAGAACAGTTCTAGAAAAGGATTTTAACATCTCGTTTGGATATCCAAGAACACATACATGCAGTACTTGCGATCAATTTATAGCGAAGAAAAGGGTACTCACTCAGAAAGATTAATTGAGAAGATTGAGCTGGAAAATACTGTTCACAAAACCCAAGCAGAACAGTTTTACATTCGGAAAAAAGCTTCTAAATTAGAATCCAAAAAGTCAAAAGAAATTGAAGCGATATGTTCTGACTTCAAAAAATTTACCTGCTCCGAACTTATCAACCAACGATGTTTACTATAAGAGACAACTACCAATTTATGCCTTCAACATACACATTTTGGGAAATTCTCAAAGCGTGTTTTATGTTTATCCTGAGTTTGTGGGGAAAAAAGGTAGTGACGATGTCGCTTCGTTAATTCACCACTTTGTGTACAACTTCCTCGACGAGAAAATTAAGTCCTTATACTTATTCTGCGATTCGTGTCTGGGCCAGAATAAAAATTTTAGAATTTTTCGTTTCCCGCACCATCTGGTTAACATAGAAAAACGTCTAGACTTTATTAAAGTTATATTTCCAATTCGGAGACATTCATATTTGGAATGCGACAAGAATTTCGGCTTGGTAAGTCAAAAAACCAAAGTAGAACATTTCAGGGAATGGATTGCAGCTTTTGAAAATGCTAGATCCAAACCAAACCCATTTATCGTTTTGGATGTTACACAGGATTATTTGCGAGGGTGGACGAAGCATTTCTATACAATATACAAAAAGAAATGCCCCATTCTGTCCCGTCCTATTAAGGAAATAAAGTTGGAAAAAGAGCATCCACATCTACTATATTACCGCACTTCATACAACGGTGCATGGGAAAATTTTGTTATTACCAGCCCCAAGTCTCGACGTAACAACGAATTTGAGCTTCCGGAGTGTTGCTATAGAGGTATGTTTAGTATAATGTTACGCTAAATATCACTCTATATTTACGAAAAATTTCAGATTTAATACAGATTTGCAAAGAGAAATTCCAAAATTTACAGCTTCTAACCCAGTTTTGTGGACCTGAGGCAGCAAACTTTTATTCGTCAATACCCCATAAATGAATGTTTTAAATGAATGTTTTCTTGTTTCCTTATTTAATAAAATATTATAAAACAGTTGACTAAGTAGTATCAAGAGCTACATTTCCTTTAATGATGCTCAAACATTAAAATTACTCTGTAAAAGTAATTTTAATGCGAACTTATACAGCCTGAAATATTTAACACGATTTTCTAGATTATTTTGTATTTTGATTTAACTCATTTATTTCCTGTGCCTTTCAGTTGTTTGTTAAAAATATTTAAGAACTTTCGAGGAAAGTTATTAAAAAATTGTTCTATATAGCACTTCACAATGGTACGTTATCCCAAATGTGTCATTAGTGGTTGTGAAGATAAAGTGTCCTACAGGCACTTGTTCCCAAATCCAGAAATATTTGCAACATTGTTTAATACTTGAGTAGAATTTTGTGGAAATAAAGATTTAATGACCATCAAACCTAATGAATTCATAAATGACTCAAATGAGGTTTCGTGGCACCATATTTTTGATTTCTATAATCACGATAAAGACTACTTAACAAGAGCTTAGCCCAAATTGACTCAGTCACATATCTTCCTAAATAACTTCGAAAAAATGAAAGTTTTTGCGCAATTCTCACACACCAACATTTTGAACTTTCTTTTTTATCATTTCTCAACAAATAACTACGTCCATGTGATACTCTACCAGCATTTATAAATCTTTCCATCTCCTCCCAATTCTTGCAGGAGGTTTTTTGCATACAGAATCAACCCAAATGATGACGGGTAAACATGACTCATTCCTTTTCTTCTAAGTTTGCCTCGCAGGTGTTTAGCCCAACAGTTTGTTACGAACCCTGTAAATCGCATTTATAATTAATTGTATTATTTTCGTATACCGATAAGTTTATAAAAATTCCCTTCTAATATTTTCCCACAACGATAAGTTGTTTTAAATTACTTTATAATATTTTCTCATAGTGATAAGTGTTTCTTTCCAAGTATTCCTCGTAGTTCTTTGTTTGATTATACAAATGTCGACGCTGCATTGTCTTCAACAATGCAGAGGTGACTTTGGGCGTACCATACGCGCACTTAGATTTAAGTAAAGTAGGGATAAAAATGCGTAGGTAGGCCGAGGGCATAAATAGTCCAGGAACGCTAGATTAAGGATCATCATTCATTCATTCGTCATTCATTCAATTATTCTTTTTGTGGAAACGACCATTTGTGGTCAAAGTGCCATTCTAAATTCTCGTCAAAGCTAAAAGTAACATATCTCAATTTGAAAATCTTCTTTTGAACGTCCGTCGTCCGTCTTCACATTACTTATAAGTTCGTCGTCCGTCGTCCGTGGAATCGTCGTTGTAACATCGTCAAATCAACGTTAATAAATAAAAACCAATAAAACATCATCGAGTGTTTTCTTTACGGACATCAGCTCAAGAACCCTTAACTTGTGCTAGATAAGGGCACAACAAATTGGTGGCAGCGGTGTGGGATATAATTTTCTGGAATATCCTTGGAAACTTGAAAATTGTAGAAGATAGCGAAAGAGCGAGAGCTGAAAGGACGTAATAGATAAAAATAGTGAATTATAAATTTTTGTGGAGTCAGAAAAAAGGATTACGAGAAGAAAGAAAAAATAAAGTGAGAGAAGTGTGAACCAGACGATCGCCGAGCAGACACGAGGTGCCGACCGTAAGGAACTCCGAACGAGAGGTCGCTGCAGAACCGAATCGAGCTGAAAGTTCAACATTTCAAGAAAGGAGGAAAATTGAGGTTAGATTTAAATAATTGCTTTTGTGTAATAAATAAATAAAATAAAAATAATGATGACAGAAGATAGGGATAATGATGTAAGTGTAGAAATTGATGAGAATTGTTTAAAATTAGAATCGGCTGTAAGATTAGTAGCTGAACTTGATGGAAACAACAGAGAGCTGTTGAATTATTTTCTAGAATCATGTGATTTAGCGTTAAATTCAGTAAATCCCCGATCAAAAACCTTGTTATTCAATATCATCCAAAAAACAAAAATTAAGGGTAGAGCTAGGAACGCGATTAAATATAGAAGTTTAGAGGACATTTATTTAGAGAAAAGATCAAATGCTAATTTGCAACTTGAATTAAATTCGTGTAGACAGGGACGTAATGAAAGAGTAGCAGATTTTTCACAAAAAAATCGAAAAACTTTTAAATTCCTTAGTGGAGTGTTCAATTGAGGGAAAAGATGGTGTTATTGCCGCGGACATTGTTGCACTGTTAAAGCAACAGGCGTTAAATGTATTTGTTGAAGGGTTACAGCAACCGTTAAAAATGATTATTAAATCTAGAAATTTTGATAGTTTAGAGAGAGCTATTGATTTGGCATTGGTAGAAGAACGTGCTTTGATAAATGATAGTATTGCTGCTCAATTCTTTTCTAATAAATTTGGTCAAAACGGCACAAAACCTAAATGTACAAATACTTTATTTAATCAAAATTCGCATTATAATAATACTAATCAAAATTCTTTTAAGTCTAGATATAATCAAAATTCTAATAGAAATTTTCAGATAGGCGTGAAAATAACTTTCGAGATCAAAATTTTCATTACAATCCTGACAATAAAAGAAATTTCGTGACGAGAGGTGTTCACGATCATAAAAGTGTATTTAATCTCCATTCATCCCAAAATCATGAATTTAATTATAAACAAAATAGGAATTACGAGGAATATAAAAATAAACAAACATTTCGTCAGGTAAAGTGTTTTTTATGTGATCAATTAGGTCATAAAGTACAAGAATGTCCACAAAAACAAGCGTTTAAGAATTATCGAGGTAATTCTAAACCAGAGATCGGCAACAGGCGGACCGCGATCCGTATACGGACCGCGGAAGGTCGAACCTCGGACCGCCAAATATTCTTAAATACAGTCCGACGTCCTACTAAGTATCCCGGCGCCTCGTTCGCACTAGGCTACTAATTTAGTTGAGTACTGAGTAATTTAATAACTAAACGTGTCTGAAAAAAAATGTAGTCAAGTAGATTAGCATCGATCCATTTCATTCTATTTTTCTCGGCGAGTAGCGCCTCCCACCACGCGTAACTGCTAACTCGTTCATTTGTTAAACAAGTCCGAACCTGTCGTTTTAGTCAAAGAGAGCACAGTGGGCGGTCGGTCTTTATTTCGTTTCGTCAATCGCATGTAGGCCGCAGAACAATTATTCACTTGTTTTACAATTTGTCGTGTGAAAAACCTTTTCGTACATACATACCTACATTAATAATGGATCCTAAAAAGCGAAAAGTGGACACTGAAAATAGGAGATTTTTGACTGAATGGACTGAACAATATTGTTTTACGCTGCCTGATAGGCCTCAAGCGGTTCCAGTTTGCTTAATATGTAATAAAACTGTCGCCGTTATTAAAAGTGGCAATTTAAAGCGACACTGAAACAACTCATCAGCAATTCCACAAAAACTTTCCTCTTGGCAGTGAGGCTCGTAAAGAAAAACTACAGGTAATATAATTATATTATATAATGTATAAAAGTGATATGTATAACTGCTTTGTAAACTTATCACGATAAAATTTAAATTACAGAAATATCTCACTTCTTACGAAAATAGCACGAAATTGCTGGTTCCCTGCATAAGTGAGCAAGAAAAATCGGCAGAAGCAGCGTTACGTGTGTGCTGGACACTTAGTAAACACCAAAAACCATTTTCAGATTCTGAAATAATGAAAGAATGTATGTTGGAAGTACCTTCGGCACTTTTTGAAGAAAAAAAGGATGTTGTCGCTGCAATTCAAAGTATTCCAATGTCGGCAAGAAGTAATACAAGAAGAACGGAAATTTTAGCCACTGATATTAAAAGCACTCTGTTTGAAGTTTTGGAAAAGGCACCATGCTACGCCATTGCACTTGACGAATCATGTGACATTGTTGATGATGAACAAATATCTATTTTCGTGAGATTTTTCGACATTGAAAATAAGATATTCAGGGAAGAATTGCTCGCAATATTGCCTTTGAAAGGTAACACTCGAGGAGAAGATTTATTCAAAGCTATTGACGAATTTATTAATAATTTCAACATTCGTTATGATAAAATAGTGTCGCTTTCAACTGACGGCGCTCCAGCGATGATTGGCAAAGAAAAAGGTGTAGTAAAGAAAATCAGGGATCAGAATCCAGGTCTAATATCGTATCAGTGCATAATTCATCAGACTGCCCTTTGTGGAAAACTCAGTGCTACACTGAAAGAAGTAATGGACAGCTTGGTGCAGTTGATTAATTTTATGAGATCTCATTCTTCTCTTCAACACCGAAAGTTCAAGAAGTTTCTTTCAGAATGTGATGCGGCATTTTCAGACTTATTGCAATACAACAATGTTCGTTCGTTAAGTAAAGGTCAAGTTGTTGAACGTTTCTGGCTAATAAAGGAAGAAGTAATCTCCTTCTTGCAAATCTTGAATACGCAGGGAGCAAAGAAGCACTTAGAGTTCATAACAAACGAGCGCAATATGCTAGCTGTGGCTTTTCTGAAGGATATTCTGAAATATTTAAATGCGCTTAACATAGAGTTACAAGGGAATGGGAAATTAATTTGTGATCTGATACAAAGCGTGTCTGCTTTTCGTCGTAAGTTGGATATTTTTGAAAAAGATATTGCAAGGCACGAATTTATTCATTTCCCAACAATTCTTGAGTTTTATACTCAAGAGAACTCTAAAGAAGACATTGCAGTGTTTGTAAGATTTCTGTCCGATTTAAGGGACGAATTTGCTACAAGATTTCAAGACTTTGCAGAAATTGGAAAGCTGTCTCAATTCCTAAAATTTCCTTATGAAGTTGATGCATCGGCAGAATGGACTGATGTGGCTGCTAAGTTGTTCAGCGTTTCAAAGTCTTCACTTCAAGTCGACTTGCAAGAAGAAATTTCTTTGCAAATGTATAAAACTGTATCCACTGAAGAATTTTGGGGTAAACATGTTTCAGAAAAATATGAAAATTGTAAGAAAGTAGCTATCAATCTGGCCACTATGTTTGGTTCGACATATATATGCGAATCGTCGTTCTCGAAAATGAATTTTTCGAAGAACACATATCGGTCAAGGTTGACGGACGCCCACCTCGAAGACATACTTCGCATTTGCTGTACCCCTCGTACACCGAACTTTAAAAAACTGGCTCAAGACCGTCGATGTAATTTCTCACATTGAATATATTACAATATGAACTGAGAACTACTTGTTTTACTACTTGGTTTACTCGACTTGAAAACAAAATAAAAAAACAGTACCTTTTAATTATTACTTTTTTTCTGGACCTCCATAAAAAATTTTATACCGAATCCGGACCCCACTGAAAACTACTTGCCGACCCCTGTTCTAAACCAAGGTCGTTAGATAAACCTGAGACCAACTCAGTATCTTCTTTCCATAAACAGAATGCGAAACAAGGAGTAGTTAAAAGGGATGTTAAATTTATCAATAGTAATTTTTTAATTGGTTCTGGAAATATTTATAGGGAAATAATCGAAAATAAAATTAAAAAGGTTGATTCTGATCTTAGAGATCATATAGTAAGAATAATTAATGAAACAGGTAATAAAAAACTGTATTTAAACTTTTCTCCAATTAAAAACAAAGAGGTAACTTTACTGATTGATAGTGGGTCAGATATTACTTTGATAAAAGATAATATGATTGATTTAAAGAAAATTAATAAAAATCAAAAAGTAGAGAATAGAATGATGCTTCATCATCATTCTTGGATGCTGATGGGCTGATCGGTGTTGATTTATTGAGAATTTTGGAAGCAGAGATCGATTTCCGTAAAAATGATGTATATTGTTGTTTGAAAATAAGAGTTATAATTATAATGATGACCACATCGGTAATAAAATGTATTCCAATATTGAAATGAGTAATAATAATTGTATTAAACTATTGATAGATACTGGATCAGATGTTAGCATGATAAAAGCAAGTTGTGTTAATAATAATTACAGAGATATAATTATAGATGACAATGAGATAGTCAGATATAAAGGGATAAGTGATGAAGTTAGAGAAACTTTAGGTATTTGTACGCCAAAGATCGATCAAATTGAGTGCAAATTCAGTATTGTTGATGATGAATTATTTTTAGATTGTGATGGAATTATTGAAGTAGATACTTTAAAGCAGATAAATGCAAAGATTAGTTTTTCCGAAGATAAGATGTTAATAGATAATAATAAAATGATTAAAATACCCCCACGATCAATTATGATAATAAAGGCAAATGTTGAAAATAATCATGGCCAATTATTAGGGTTTAGTGAGAGAAAGATTTTAACTGAGGGAGTAATACTAGGAAATTGTTTAACTTGTGGAGAAAATGGAAAATGTATTACAAATATAATTAATTTAACAGAGGATGATCCTTTAATTATTTTAAATGATGTCAACACAGAGTATTTAGACTCACATTTATTAAATAATGATATCGCTATTTCACAAGTTATTAATCAATCAAATGATAGGTCAGATAGATTAGAGAAAATACTTAATGCTTTGAAATTAGATGATTTAAATGCTGAGGAAAGAGATTCAATCCTTGAAATTTGCGCGGAATGCAGTGATTTATTTTATTTAAAGGGAGATAAATTATCAAGTACGGATGCTATTGAGCATCAGGTTAATATTAAAGATGATAAAGGTCCAATTTTTGTGAGGTCATATCGGGTTCCCCATGCACATAAACAGATAATAGAACAGCAAATAAAACAAATGTTAGATCATGGATTAATTAGGTACAGTAAAAGTGGTTGGAATGCGCCATTGTTGGTGGTTCCTAAAAAATGGATGAATCGGGTCAACGTAAATGGAGAATTTTGGTAGATTTTCGAAAATTAAACGATATTACAGTAGGTGATTCATTTCTTTTACCGTGTATTGATGAAATTTTTGATAGATTGGGCAAGTCTAGATATTTTAGTACGTTGGATTTAGCGTCAGGCTTTCATCAAATTCCGTTAGCTGAGAATGATAAGTCAAAAACTGCTTTTTCTACGGATTTTGGACATTTTGAGTATAACGTAATGCCAATGGGATTGAAAGGTGCACCATTCTCGTTCCAAAGGTTAATGAATTCGGCTCTATCAGGGTTGCAGAGTATAGAATGTTTTGTATTTTTAGATGATGTGGTAATATTCGGTAACACTTTAAAGGAACATACTAAAAGATTAGAAAATGTTTTCAAAAAGTTTAGGGAAGTAAACTTGAAAATACAACCTGATAAATGTTCGTTTTTGAGAAAAGAAGTTCATTATTTAGGACATGTTCTTAGTGCAGAAGGAATTAAACCAGATGAAAATAAATTGATTGCAGTTCAATCATTCCCGAGACC
Source organism: Onthophagus sagittarius (assembly GCA_036711965.1). NCBI lineage: Eukaryota > Metazoa > Arthropoda > Insecta > Coleoptera > Scarabaeidae > Onthophagus > Onthophagus sagittarius. The sequence continues at coordinate 67,646,643 of JASERS010000004.1, forward strand.
AAATAGTAAAAAAGATATTCAACGATTTATTGGATTAGCTTCATATTATAGAAAATTTATACCTAATTTTTCAAAAATTGCTCAACCAATAAATAACAACTTGCAAAAATGTTATGATTTTAATTGGACTGATAAATATGAAAGTGCGTTTAATACGTTAAAAGATTTGTTAACTAGTGACTTGGTATTAGCATATCCAGATTTTTCACAACCATTTATTTTAACTACAGATGCTTCGAATAAAGCTCTGGGTGCAGTTTTGTCTCTGGGAGCTGTAGGTCATGATAGACCTATTGCCTATGCGAGTAGAACTCTAAATTCTGCAGAACAAAATTATTCGGTCATAGAGAAAGAGTTGTTAGGAATTATTTGGGGAGTTAAGAATTTTAGACAGTATTTATACGGTAATAAATTTACAATTTTCATCCATAAAAATCCATCATCCACATTAATGAGATGGAGATTAGAGTTGGAAGAGTATGATTATGAAGTATTGTATAAGCCCGGTAAACAAAATTCTAACGCAGGTGCATTGAGTAGAGTATTTTTCACAAATAAAGAGTTAAATTATAAAGAGTTTGCAGAATATAGCAGAACACATTTAATTATTAATAATAAGGTTGAAGAAGTCGAGGGTGATTTATTTTCAGTAGGGCAGGATTATGCTTTAGCTCATTGCGTATCAAAGGATTTTGAAATGAGTAGAGGCATAGCTACTCAATTTAAAGAGAAATTTGGTAGAGTAAATGAACTTAAAGATCAAAATAAAGAACTGTATGAGGTTGCATATCTAAAGAATAATAATCAGTTTATATTCTATTTACTAACAAAAGAATATTTCTTTGACAAACCCAATCATGAGGAAATGTATAAAAATTTGATGAATTTAAAAAATTTGTTAATGGAATTAGGAATAGAGAAAGTAGCAGTTCCAAAAATAGGTGCTGGGTTGGATAAATTAAATTGGGGAATAACTCGCTTAATGATTAGACATATATTTAGAAAATCAAATATTGCAGTAAAGATCTTTTATCATCATACAGTATTAATAACCAATGAAGAGGAAAAAGTTAAGTTATTAAAAGAATATCATGAAACACCTGTCGGAGAACATCAAGGTATAAAAAGAACAATAAAACGATTACAGCTAAAATATAAATGGGATAATATGAAACAAGATGTTAAGAATTTTATAAAAAAATGTAGTTGTCAGCGAAATAAATTATTAAAATTGTAAATTGTAAATTGTAAATTGTAAATTGTAAATTGTAAATTGTAAATTGTAAATTGTAAATTGTAAATTGTAAATTGTAAATTGTAAATTGTAAATTGTAAATTGTAAATTATTAAAATTGTTAGAGCTCCTATATAATAAATAACCGATACATCTCAATATCCATTTGATTTATGTTTTTTAGACGTGGTAGGACCATTAAATTTATCCGAAAACGGAAATAAATACTTGCTTACATTTCAAGATGATTTATCTAAATATTCTGAGGCAATACCTATCCCTAACCAAGAGTCCAGAACGATTGCTAAAGTTTTTGTTGAAAATATAGTTTGTAAACATTCAATTCCAAAGAAAATTTTAACAGATCAAGGTACTAATTTCATGTCAGATTTATTTAAGGATGTTTGTAAATTACTTAAAATAAAAAAGTTACAGACAACTGCATACCACCCACAAACAAATGGAGCTTTAGAAAGATCACATAGAACTCTTAAAGAGTATTTAAGACATTTTATTAATAACCGTTTAACGAACTGGGACAAGTATATTTGTTACGCTATGTTTACTTATAATTCTACACCTCATTGTACCACAGGTTATACGCCATTTGAAATACTATATGGTCGTTTACCAGAAATACCTACTTCATTAGAGACTAACCCACCAGCAAAAGCCTCACATGTCAGATATAGCTAAGGTGCCTATCTGGTCATATCTGTCATTTTCCCTCACATGTGGGAAAAATTGGTATTGCTAAAATTGAAAAAAATTTAAGGATAGTCAACGCGTTGGTTGTCTGCTATTGAAAATCTTTACGGCTTCCTTTTCTTAAATTAATCCTAAAGATTAAATCCTCTTCTTTCAAAAGCCATTCTACGATGCTCCCTCCTACTGTGGCGATCGAATAATGAATCGAATTATTCGAATAATGATCGAATAATGTGGGCACTAGAGTGACCACATTATTCTTTTTAACGAATATTGCTACTCGACCCCTAGCGCGTAAGAGGTGCGGGGCGTCAACTCGAACAACTTCATAGCTTTTAAGGGTATACATCTGACCTTGCGTCAGATGTGTTTCCTGTAAACAGACACACAAAGGAGAGTACTGATTCATCAGCACTTTGAGCTGATAATAGTGATGCACTAATCCTTTACAATTCCATTGCAAACGATTTGTGGTTGAACGGTTGAATTTTATTTTGCAAGAATCAGTAAATTAAAAAAAAAATAAATAAAAATATATATGGGACTTCATAACTGAATAAGCGATATTTATTTGTTTAAAGGCTTCACAGACTTCACAAACAAATAATTGTCAATATAACTATATGAACATAAATATCACAGACAACTATCACTTGTGTGAGAAATCTACAAATCTATCCGCAGTTCCCTCCGACGAGGGATGGAGGGATGCACATGAAAGTAGAGATCCACACGAACATTTTGAGGTATAGACGGCATAAATCAGACTCTCTGCTATTTTGCTACAGCCCAAAACAACTCAACAAAATCCAATTTTTTGGCATTTTTCTCATTATCTTTTCATTTAATCGCACCGTAATGCAAAAGAATTGTATATGAACAAAAAAAGTTAGCTATTCTATCGTATAGAACATTTAATTCTCAAAATTTCGAAGCATTGAATATAATGGTCGAATGTATATTACCAGAAATATCTGTAATTTATGACAATTGTGCAAAATTTTATTTTTTGCCATTTGTCGCTGTATTTTAACAATATATTACGAACAATTTTTTTTAATAAATATGTATTTTAACTGTTCCAGGCACTATATATAAACATTAACTTCACTAAAATCAATTTTATTTTACCTGTTCTAAATGTTGAACATTAAGCATAATTGGTCAGAAGTTTTTATTGAAACACCATTTTTCGAAACGGTGACCACGATATTTCAGAAACTACTGCACCGATCTTGTTCACATTTATACAACAACTTTAATATGTTATAAGCCAGCGATTGAACTAGGATTATCATGATTGCCTCGATAGTTTTTTTCTATGAGCGAAAAACTTAAGAAAAAATGAGTAAGAAAATAAAATGTAATTTTCAAAAGTGTATTAAAAAGTCAATTTTTGTAATTTAGTTAATCGCTAGTCTTAAATATGAAAATTAAAATGCCGTTTGGTTTTTGATTTCAGATAAGCAGAACAGCCGCAATCTTGATCAATAGAAATAAAAATCGAAAAACTTTTGCCCGTAAAAAAATATTGAAGCCCCTTAAAACCACCATCGTACTTAATAGAATCACCACCGCCATCACTCACGAGTTGGTTTCTTAACTGAGGAAGAACACTTCACATCAAGTCCACCTGCACCTCCAGAAGATGAGCGTCCGAAACAATCGTTAGAGGAATATCGGCGACTTTATCGAGATATGAATGAAAAAAATCCTCACATAGTTGATCAGTATCTCGATGCATTCCAACCGTTAGCCAAGGAATACATCGACGGGCTTTTAAAAGATACGTCTCTATTGAGTTTAACAACAACGACATGGTAATTCAGCAACAGAAATTTAAAGAAATCCTCGCACTGTATGAACTAGTTTTCAAAGTAACACTTCAAGAAGATCTTGAAAGCGATAGGGTTGAGTACTTAAAGATTCTCAAGCTTACGAACGTACATCATCGAGAATACAATCCTAATAAACAATTGAAAGGTCGTACGTCGTTTAAATGACAATATGTTGTAAAACCACTTTTGCAAAAGAAACGCGAAAAATAATGGACCGGATACAGTCTCTCGAAAAACAAGACTTCGTACCAATAGTACATTGGGACGATGTAAACGAACTAGTAGATCGTTTACGTTTACTGATAGCGTCGCAAAGTGCTGGTCGCACTAGCCACACCAATGAAATTGCGAGCATCATTAAGGAATTAAGAGAAATTGGAATTGTTCAGTAATAAATACAATAATTTGTTAATTTTAATTTAGTATTACAATGAACACTGACAAATTTGGACGTCACTTAGTCGTGGTAAAGTTGATTTTGCCGTACAACGTATTTATCAAAAGCAACCGGTTGGATTTACTTTGACTGCGAAAGATGATCTAGACGTTGGCAATAAACGAATCGTAAACGTTGCCACACCACTTGATGAAGAAGATATTGTCAATAAGATTTATCTTGATAGAATGATTGAAAAATTAACAGAATTTTTGACTAGTAATATTACCGCATATAAAAGCGACTTCGAAAATAAGCTTGTGAGTTAAAAAAAGAAATTGATTGAATTTATACAAACATGATGATAAGTTATACGAGATCCTTGGAGTAAATTCAAGTAAAAAAGATGGCTAAAGTTGACGTTGTAGATGAGTTGCATCGATCTGCCAGAAAAAATTTTCCCAGGAGACAAGTTGTCGTTAAAGGTATCAACGATTTATGGCAGTCTGATATTGGCGAATTTACCCATTACAATAAACACAATCGGGGTTACAAATACATTCTCTTTACAATTAACTGCTTTTCCAAGTACCTCTGGACACAACCGTTAAAATCTAAAAGTACGATTGAGGTAAAGAAGGCAATGAAAAATGTTTGTCCTCAAGGAAGATATCCAAAAAATTTACAAACCGACCAGGGAAAGGAATTCTATAATCCACAATTTCAAAATATAATGCGAACATACGGTGTTAATCATTATACAACTTATAGCAAGAAAACTTCAATCGTTGAAGGAGTGATTCGAACTATTAAAAACAAATTATACAGAGAGTTTAGTTTACGCGGTAGTTTCAAATGGATCGATATAATAGAACCAATAACAAACAAATACAGCCATGGCCAAAAATATTGAGCACCCTAAATATTTTGCACGTGTGCGATAACCATAGCCGTAAAAAAGCCATGCTGTTTGATAAGTATTTTGTAAACATCTAAAAAAGATTAGAAACGGGGTCTGAGACCAAAGTTACCAATAAAACATCTGGTATAATAAAACTTGTTTTATTTTTTAATTTTTCGATTTATTTCTCAGTTCGCTAGTTTTGTTCGTTGTGGATAGATTCTGTGAATTAGTGCCCTTTTTGTGTTCAGATTTTGAACATTTTGTGATATCTTTTAAAATGCCTAAAAAAACGAATTGAGTTTAGAAAAATGTGTACGAATACAAGTTTTGCATGAGTTAGGGAAATCGTAGGTGGAGATTTCAAAAATTGTAAAATGTTCGCGCGGATCGATACAATATACTATTAACCGTTTTGTTATGACCGGATCACATATTAATAGGCCCAAAATGGATCGCAAACGGGTCATAAAAAAATTATAAAATATAATTTTCATAAATAAATTACACATTTCCGCAAACATATTTACTGGAGGACATGGCAGGAAAGTGATTGTAATTACAAGTGGGTACAACTACTGCATTATCGAATTCTAACTCTGGTGTCTTTAAAGTGTTCAGTTATTTATTTTATATTTTTGTGCATCAAGAAGCTGACGCTTTGTTCACGAACTCACTGCACACCAAGTTCAAACAACAACCCTACATATAGAGTCCAATTCTATACGGGAATGGGGAATGGGAGAGGGAACCATCAATCGATCGATTCTTTCGATCCTCACGGATCAATTCTGCTTCAAAGTTTTCATTTACCATTAAAAACAATCGTAAAAGAAATGCGTAACATTGCGCAACATTGCGCCGGTAAAAAAAACTTCCATCATCAGACCCACCATCACATACGAGTCGCCCATCTGGTAAAACGCCGCCCCCACATCTATTAAAAAGCTCCAAGCAACACAAAAGAAAGCCCTCCGCATCATCATCAACTCTGATAAATACATCAACATTAAAAGACTCCACGACAAAGCCCGCATAAAACCATTGTCCACCGAACTTCACAAATACAGTACCAAATTCTATAATCACACTATATACCACACAAACCCACTCATCAAAAACATCATCTCCCACTACATCATCAATACAAAATACAAATTCCCCTTTGAAAAAACACACCTCAATAGTCTCATAAACATAAACGCACCCTATATCAGCAAACACTATGGGAGTGTACTTTATGTGTGTGAGCGCATACACACACACACATAAAACCATAACACACGAACCTTCACACAAAATCAACACATCACCAATACAAACAGCTTTCTCGCTTCTATAACACGCTAGGATTTTTTACCCTCTCAAGCGTTATCCCGACACTCGCCCGTCTTCAATTAGGAGATTCAATTAATTGAATGTCTTAAGACCCGATTCATAAATTTCCCCCCCCAATCGTTTCAACAACATAGTCGCGCGGCTCCCTTGCAACCCCCTTTCATTTGTACATATATTTATATCCTGTATATAGCTTGTTGCATTACCCATAATCATAACCCCGGTTTAATAAGCATTACCGCTTCGAAAAAACAGTAGTCGTTTTCGTAGTTGTAACGCCTTTTCTTTTAAATAATAACATAAAACATTATTGAAACGAACTATTACAAAAGGGTCAGTCAAAATCAAGTTTAACGGTGGAAATACGAGTTCTCAACCAGCTCGCCAGCGAAGGGAGGGGTTATTTTTAAGGCAATAGTTTGTGATAATGACAAACGAAAACACACCAAGAAACAGTAAAATATTGAATTGCCAAATTACCGGAACGACATCTTTTATTAAGGTCAAAAATAATTGAAAATAGAAATAAACAAATATATAAAATAAAACAAGAAAAACAAAAGGATACCAATGTCTTCTGTTTAAGATTAAGGTTATGTACAAGTTGTTTAGAAATGTTTATTAGCAAAAGAGGGGAAAAAATAAAAACTTGAAAGAGAAAATTACTTAATCAATTGAAATGAACTGGCTCTATCTTATTCGAATTAAGAAAATGATTCCTTGAGCACAATGAGTTTTCTTGGTTGTATGTAAAAATTAACCCGTAAGTAAAATATGAAAACTTACTGACAAACCCGAACAAATTAATTAAAAAAATTGTATATATAATTAAATTAACTAAATCGTAAATAAATTTTGATTTTAGATGACAAAAGCAGGTATCGGCTTTTAAGAAGCTGTATACCAATCCGAAAATATTAACTGAAAGTAATGATAACAAAATTAATTTGAACAAATTGATTGCAAAAAAATAATATAATAATAAGAAAAATATATAAATACCGTGTTGGACTTTACCAAATACGTGTTCGTTCAGTGGCGTTCCTGAGTTCGATAGTGTTAAGAAAGGATATTCAAATTATTCAAAAAAAATAATTCAAAGAATAATTTCCTTGAACTGTATTAATTTTTTCAATAATAACAATAATCCAAACTAAAAAAGATCTAAAAACATAAACCTTTTTTTTAAATGCTTCTTTTTGTTGTAAACATACTTTTTTTGAAAACGCTTCTTTTTGTTCAAAATATACTTTCTTTGAAAAATTTTTTATTAAATGTCTTTTTTTTTGGAAATGTTTTTGTTTCATTAGTATCTTTTTTTTTAATTTGGAGAATAAGTGTTTTATATTAAATTAAAAATGTAAGAAATTTTACCTCTGATGTTCGAGACCTGTCGTCGATTTGTTGAGATTCTCTCAAAAAAATAATTTTATATCCGACAACGTCGATGATCAACGTTTCCCAAATTAACGTTGATGATAAAATGTCTCAATTTCGATTTATCCCGTTAAAACGGGTAAATATCGAAATTTTGTCCAAAATGTCCGAAGATCCCAAAATCATAAACTTCGATGCGTTGGCACAAAAGGGATTTTTCTCGTCGAGATCACGGCGCAAAAGAGAACAAAAATCAAGTCTGAATTTCCATAACTCTCCAAAATTTAATACAAAAAAAATTTCGGCTGCGCACACGTAAACATCCCAGTAAAATTTATAAAGAGAACGAAAATATATAAAGAAATTATGAAGCGAAATTTAAAATATTTAATAAATGTGTTTAGAATTAATTAAATGTAAATACAAAAAAAGGAAATATTTAAGGGAAATACAGTTTAGGAGATCGAACTCAGCCTTCGCCACTGAAACAAGATATAGTTAAAAAATAAATTTAACAAAATTTTACATAACAAAATGGCAATTCAATATTTTAAACAAGAAAAGAAGAAGGAGCGTAACACGAATAATCGTGTTACGTTAACCGATGTTATAAAGACGTCGTAAATGAAAATCAGGCTAAATCGGCGCTCATTACTATTTGAAGTGGGTTAAAAGAGCCATTGGGGCAGAAAATTCGTATATAAAATCCACATATCACGAAATTATCTTATACTTAACGAAAACCAGTTATTTATTAATCGACAGACGTTTCCATATAACTCACAGCCCTTAAAGCCGGGTAGTAAGTAGCCCTGCTAAAAATTTCAGAAAGTATTGTTACCGAAATCTTCAAAAACCCGCAAAAATTATTTGTTTTGAATTACAAATACACATAATTGTTCGATTGATTTAGAACGAAAGCTCCTTAAGATCACCAATCGCGAAATTCCCTTGGGTAGAATTATTGATGATAATTCCAAAATTGAATCATCAGTATACACTGCCAGTTCTCATCATAGTACGAACGATGGAGATGAAATAAACCTCGTAATATTACCTCGCTGTCAGCAAGTTGTTCGAATGCGGTGCAAAAACTTTAAAGATGAAGATGATAAAGAAGAAGATAAGATAAATATGTCCCAAAATTGAGATTAATAAACATCTAAGAAGTTCGAATGCGGTGCAAAAACCAAGCGCTATTGTTAACGTACGCGATAACTTATTTTATACTATGGTATTCAATTCTTTTAATGAAACGTTATAAATTAAAAATTTGTCAATCAATTTGGAACCATTTCCCGAGTCAATCGACGTTAAGCCTAAGGTGGGTTTATAATCTAAACCCACCTTAAGGTCAATAAAGTCGCCTCATATGAATTTAATCGTACTAAAGTGAACATGGAATGTTAAAACTTAAGTCACAAAATTTCCGAAGAAAGAAAACAAAGAGAAAGCTTATGCTGCGTGTATTTCTATTATCGACATATTTCTTTTAGAACGGGAATCCTTAAGATTTACTAACGTAGTTAAATACAAGATCTTAACCGGAGAATCGGTCCTATTTATACTAAAAACTACAGATATCCTCATGTTCTAAAAGACGAGGTAAAACGATAAATAGATACCCTTCTAAATCAAAACATTATTATACCGTCCAGTTCACCTGAGTCTAGCCCACTCTGGGTGGTACCTAAGAAACCGGGACCGAATGTTGAGAAACGATGACGGATAGTAATTGACTATCGTAAACTTAACGAAGTAACCAAAGCAGATAGGTACTCTATACCTAATATCGCGGAAATATTCGATACCATTGGCAGAAGCAAATGCTTCACGACTATAGACTTAGCATCCGGATTTTTACAAATTGAAATGTCGCCCGAAGATGTAGAAAAAATCGCGTTTAGTACAACTAAAGGTCATTTTGAGTACGGTAGAATGCCATTTGGGCTTAAAAACGCGCCTTCCACCTTTCAACGTGTGATGAACAACGTTTTTCGGGGTCCGATCGGCGAATTGTGTATCATTTACATGGACGACATGTTGGTATTTAGCGAATCCCTTTAGGATTACTATACAAAACTACGCCGGATTTTAAGCCGCTTATAGGAGTCTAATCCAAAAAATAGAACCATCTAAGTGTCATTTCTTGCGGAAAAAAGTTTCCTTCTTGGGACACGTCTTAACAGAAGATGGCATAAAACCAGACCCGAAAAAATAGATTGCGTCACAAAATATCCTGAACCGAAGAATACGAAGGACATACAATCATTCCTTGCATTTTTTTGGAGACTACAGGAAGTTTATCCCAAGATTCGCAGAAATAACAAAACCTTTAACACGTCTTTTAAAGAAAAATGTTCCATTCGAGTTCGATGATAACTGTAGAGCGTCATTTCAAAAATGCAAAACCCGTTATGACAAACCCACCTATTCTTAATTACCCTGATTTTGACAAGCCGTTTATACTAACGACGGACGCGTCTAATGTTGCTCTGTGTGCGGTACTTTCGCAGGGCGAAGTAGGGTCGGATAAACCAATAGCGTACGCATCGCGCACCTTGAACGAAACCGAAACTAGGTATTCGACGACTCAAAAGGAATTACTTGGCATCCTATGGGCTATGAAACAGTTTAGACCATATTTATATGGTAAACAATTTACGCTGGTTACAGACCACGCGCCCTTGACATATCTTTTTTCATTAAAGGAAACCGGAAGTACGTTAACTCGTTGGCGACTTCAACTGGCCGAATTTGATTTTGTAATTATCCATACACCTGGAAAACTGAATACGAATTTCGATGCACTCTCACGAGTAAGAATAAATAAGGTGTCATCGACCTTAAAGGCGGTCATAGAACCGCCTTTAAAACCTTTCGACAAAATTTCTTTGGACATCTTATTCATTCAGCGAAATTGTATTTTAACTGTTATCGACAATCTCACGAGGTATGCTCAGTCTTATATTTTGACCAAAAAAACGACTACTTGCGTAATTAATAAGCTAAAACTTTATATGCAACATTACTCGATACCTAAGCGTATTTATTCTTACAACGGTACGGAATTTGTTAATAAAAAATTCGACGAATTCTGTAAGGCCTTCCAAATTAAACACGATGCGATTACATGCTACTAACTCGGATACTGTACGTTGTTTAAATGACGAGAAGTCCAATTGCAACACTCTTTCGGATGCTTTTTTAATAACGCTAAATTCTTACAATAAATCTAAACACTCGTGTTTTGGGAGAACCCCCTTTCAAATCACTTTTCCATACTGAACTAAAATTAGAACTAACACTAGCACTAACACTAGAACCATCACTAGAACTAACACTAGATCTAAAACTAGAAACTTTCGGGTTTTGCCGTACGTTTTTTGAAAAAATGTTTGTCGTTTCGGATGCCATGTTGCAACTTTCTTCAGAAACTGGTTCGAAGTGATGAAAGTGGTCACTTCGAATGACGCGCTTATTAACGGTCTAAAACAAAATCAAAAGTCCCTAAAGGATATTCTTAAGTCGCAGGTTCAAATCGTAAATCAAATGAACTCTAAATTTAATAACACAACTTACCAATTAAAAGAGTCAAATTTGCGTGGAACGATTGTTCGAGTCTTATACGATTATTAAAAATGAAATCCAAACTTTAATTTTAGGCGTAACATTTGGTAGACTAGGAAATTGTTATATTCCATTGATAGATACGGATATCTTGATAAATGAATTTCAAAAGATTCCTCGAAATATAGTCGATAATAATTTACGAGTAGTTCCAGATACAAATAATTTAAATTTACTATTGAAACTTTGCACTTTTAAATCGTATCTAAAAATGATAAGTTAGTTGATTTTGCAAATCCCATTAGAAATAAGGAACTCGTATCGCTTGTACCATGCTATTCCGTTTCCATTTGTTCTCAACTCTTCCTCTATAATCTTCCCTACTTTGGAATATTTCGCCATATCTTATCACGCGGATCTTCAAAGTTGCAAAAAACTAATAGATACTTTTATTTGTTCGAGCCCGACCATTATGGAAATAACCTTAGGACCCTGCGATGTACAGGTGACGGCCAAAAGAAGAGCTAGTTGTAATCCTCGAAAACACCAACTTCAAGAAGTTATATACAGCTAGTTAAAATCGAATCAATGGATAGTCGCAACACCAAGCGAAGCCGTTTTGTCTATCTGCTGTGACGCATTTCAAGAAGACTGCTTACGAAAAACTGTCAGTCACAACGTAAAACATTGTCTTTCCTGGCTATGTTATGCAATTATTGACGGAAAGACGCTCCAATCCAGTCGTAGCGAACGTCAAGCCGTAACCCAATCAATTGGATTGCCATTGGTACAGCCTGTAGAAACCGGTAAAATGGACGATATTTACGTATCAGACTTCAATAAAATTCACGCTTTGGTGGAAAAACAAAAATTGGATATAGCCGCTATACGAAGCCAATAAATTGATGTAATTGATTGCTATCGATCACGAGCGTCATAGTTATACTGGTCATCATAATATTTCGCAAACAAATCCGATTGTTGTTTGAAGCAATACATTTAAAATGCAAGAAACGGTCAACAGGCAATCAACCAGAGGCGCCCCTCGATCCAGGCCAGTAAACTTAAGAACTAAGTTTTCATGAACCCTATTTTGTTTCTTAGTTTGTAATGTGTCGTTAAAGAGTAAACACGCTGATAGCAAGTCTTCGCCTTATATTTCCCAAACCTGTTCAACCCTACTTAAGTATAACACTAATGCAGATGCACTTTCTCGAATTTATCACACTCATTCTGTTAATAACAGTAAAGTAATTGAATAAGATTCAGCAGCACAAATTTTGATTATTATAATAAAGCAATGAATAACTGGGATGAATGAATGCCATTTGCTACATTCACGTATAACACCACTTTAAATGTACCCACTGATTTTACTTCATTTGAATTGCTGTTGGGAACAATTATGAATACAAATGCTATAGTCCGTGAAACTTTACTATGAAGCAAAGAAATCGCTAAAGAACAATACAACGAAAACGCTAAAGATCTTTCTTCAAATATAGGTGACAAGGTGACTACTATCAATGTCACGCAGCCGATAGGGAAATCTAAAACGTAGATATAAAACAAAGCTATCTCTGACGACAAGGTAGCCGGAGTCAAGGTCACGCCTCCTCCTCCTCCCTTCCCATGCCTGACAACGCTACGCTTGCGTCCTCGAGCGGCGGGTAGTGAAAGTACACGCGAGTTATAGATGCCCTCCTAAGGAATAAATGCCGAATAAGCATTTCCGCAATTCGTAAAATTCGATACTTAGATTTAAGAAACAACAAGTTAAAAGTTAAACAAACAGAATATTAATAATTCATTTCAATTTATTGTAATAGTTAAAAGTTAAAGTTATAATTAAATATTGTAGATTTAGTGTTAAAATTCAAATAAACTTTTTAAAAATTAAAATTCAAGACTCTGAATTTTAACTGGCGCAGTACTACAACGTATTCGCGAATAAAAATCGTCGTGAATTTGCGGTCCGTTTTAACGGTTAGTGTAGTGTTATAAACAAACTGAGAACAATCGTGCCCACTTTATTGGACGAATTACTTAAATTCAAGGATATACCGGATATTGGTTCAGTTGAACATCGATTATGATTTCCGCACAACATATAATCTGCATGTGAGTAAATCTTATTGATTGTTTCCTTTGTCCTTTGTTCTTTTGTTCCTTGTATGAACGAACTCAACGATCTTATAAACGCAATAAGTGACATTTCATTGTCCGACAAAATGCCTTACACACCAAAAGATATCACCAAAGTTTATCAAGACACCATTTCAGTCTATGACGGAGATGTAACCACTCTCAATGCCTACATATCATTCTGCGAATTCTTAATCGACACATTTTATAATCCTGTTGGAGAAAGAAACCCGCAAGTTGCCTCTTTATTATTACGTATATTTCAAGGAAAATTAAGAGGAAAGGCATTACAAGCTATCAGCAGCAACGAAGAAGTTACACGATGGATAGATCTAAAAAGCATCCTTCTCAATAATTTTGGCGATCAAAGAAGCGAACAATGCTTATTTGGAGATTTAGCAGCCTTGAAACCGCACCGAGGTGAAGCTCCTTACGCCTACGGAAAAAGAGTAAAAGACACCATGCAACTTTTACTGAGTCAAGTAAAATTACGAGATAACGATGCGAATAGTCGTGCATTAAAAATGATGGATTATAAAAGTACGGCACTTCAAATATTTTTACAAGTTTGGAAGGCCACAACAATTTAATAACACCTTTGGTAATAAAATTTAACCGTTACCAAAACCAACACCCATGGATGTGGATACTTCTGCAATAAAGAGACCAGCAGAATCTAGCATCCTAAAAATACATAAAAAACCTAGCAAGTTGTATTATCAAGAAACTTATTCAAAAGAACAATCTGATAATGAACTAATAGACAATTACGAAGGTTATTATTACGATCAACCTGAGTACTCTGAAGAAACCGATTCGAATAACGAATACAACGAAACTAACAAGCAAACAAACGACAATGAAGATGAGGTAAATTTTCATTCAATAGGCCTCTATTACCCAGACACATAACGAAAAAGAAAACGGAATTAATCGAGTTAAATAACATTAGCAGTACTCTTCCATATATAGAATTTAGCGGACTTAAATTTTTGATAGATACAGGTTCCAATAAAACGTTAATAAATTCATTGATATATGAAAATTTCAGAGATTTTTGCTGTAAAAATGCCTTTAAAAGTAAAAACAGCTCATGGGACATCATGTCACGATGACGCTATCTATGTTTAAAATCCAGACATATTTAAAACAAAAATCAAACACATTCTCTATAAAATCGATTTTAGTAAGAACTATGATGGTCTTATAGGAATGGATTTGTTACAAAAATTAAACGCAGTTTTAGACATTAGAAGAAGAAAATTAATTACAAAAAATACTCAAATCCCGATTCATTTCAAAGACAATAGAGTAGTGTTAAATGCACTCGAATCAAAACCCGTACGCATACCCGTGAATCAGATGGACGGTATTGCTTACGTAGAAGAACGAGAGTTTATTCCGAACGTAAAGATAAGAGACTCTGTAGTAAACATCGCAAACGGAGAAGCACTTGTTATGATAACTAATTATACAACGGAAAAAGTAGGTCTAATATTTTACGACAGAATGGAAGTTAATCATCAAGAAGATATTCAAGACCCATATAATTTTGAAACAGACATGGAAATAGATACCGAAATGTCTGAAGAAGAATTTAACGCGATTTTAAAAGAAAACATCAAGAAACACTTGAATACAAAAGGAATGAGCTTTGAAGAAAAAGCTAGCATCCAAGTCCTCGTAGAAAAATATAAACATATATTTCACGCAGAAGGACAACGTTTAAGTTTTACGCATTGTATCAAACATAAATTAAATTTAAAAAATGATACTCCAATTTATTAATCAAGATGTACAGACAATCACAAGATACAAAAACTGATATTAAAAAGCAAGTATTTGAATTATTGGATCAAGACATTATTCAAGAAAGTATCTCACCTTGGAGTTGCCCAGTAAATATCGTTACAAAAACAGCGAATGGAAAAGTTAAGAAAATAATGGTAATCGACTATAGAAGATTAAATGACCAGAAGATAAGTATCCAATACCGAATATTGCGGATATTTTGGACAAATTAGGACGATGTCATTACTTTAGTAGTATAGATTTGGCATCTGGATATCACCAGATTGAGATGGACTCAAGTGACAGAGAAAAAACGGCGTTCTCTACAGAACAAGGTCACCTTGAATTCAAAAGAATGCCATTTGGTTTGAAAAACGCCCCGGCGACATTTCAACGAGTAATAGATAACATCTTAAAAGGACTCTTAGAAGACACCTGTTTAGTTTACTTAGATGATATAATTGTATATTCAACATCGTTGCAAGAACATGTAGTGAAACTTCAAAAAGTTTTCGACAGATGAGAAAAAGCGAATTTCAAGATTAAATTAGAAAAATGCGAGTTTTTAAGAAAAGAAATCAAGTATTTAGGACACCTAATAACAGAAGATGGAGTGAAACCAAACCCAGAGAAAGTACAAGCTATTCGAAATTACCCTCTACCTAAAACTCCGAAAGAAATCAAATCATTTTTGGGACTGGTAGGATATTATAGAAAATTCATCAAAGATTACGTAAATATTACAAAACCATTCACTAAATGTTTAAGAAAAGGTGCTAAAATAGTATTGGATGACAATTATAGAGACGCATTTGAAACTTGTAAAAACATCTTGAGTAACGAACCATTGTTACAGTACCCGGATTTTAAGAAAGAATTTATAATAACCACCGATGCATCGAACGTCGCAATCGGCGCTGTTTTATCGCAAGGTAATATCGGAAATGATAGAGCTTTTTTTGAGCATAGTTTGGGCTGTAAAGTACTTCAGACCGTACGTAGATGGTCGTTGATTTAAAATATATACAGACCATAGACCTTTAGTATGGCTTTGGAAATTAAAAGAACCAAATTCAAAATTAATAAGATGGAAGTTAAAATTAGAAGAATACGATTTTGAAGTTATTTATAAAAAGGGAAAATCAAACTCGAATGCTGACGCTTTATCAAGAATACGACTCGAAGAATTAAATGCAATAGAAGACGGAAACACTTCAGCACCCACTATTGGGGAACAATTTGATCAACTCGTCGATGAACTTTTACGAGATGAAATAATTACGAATGTAGATGAACTACCCAATACCTCGTTTCATACCAATCAACCTCTACCGAAACGCACAGGAAAAAATTTATCCATGCTAAGAGAAGAACTAAGAGGAAGCGACAGTCAAGAAATGTTACTTCCCGGAAAAGATGATGATACAAGACAAACTAACCTATCTATTGGATCTAATAAAAATATTAAAACTATTGATGAACCAATCGACAAGCAAAGAACACAATTCCTCATTTATGCTGGAAGAGGAGAAGAAATAACGACATCAATAGAATTGCTAGGAAGCAAAATAAATAAAGACAACAGAAAAATAATAACTGCACGCATTCCAAAAGATAACAACGAGCCGCACAAGAAAAGTACTATTTGTATTTTAATAACGAAACACTTTACACCGATTTTTGTAGTGTTTATGCCAAATATTTTAATGAAAATGGTCCAACACTTGTCAGATGCACAAAGCGTGTAACTGTTGTAAGCGATAAAGGTGAGCAACTAGAACACGTACAAAATCATCATGAAGGAAAGTCAAATCACAGAGGTATAGAAGAAACATTGTCATATCTAAAAAGAAGATATTGGTGGAATAACATGAGAGACACAGTCACAAATTTCATTAAGAAATGCGAAATTTGTAATCGTGCAAAATACGATAGACATCCTCCACAACCACATCTGCAAATTACACAGACTCCAGACAGGCCATTCAAAAAATTATTCATGGACACATTTTCCATTGATAATAAAAAGTACTTAACAATCATCGCTGTATTCTCTAGAATGGCTCAAGCTATCCTCTTGAAGAGCGCTAATGCTACCGATGTAGCCGACGGCTTAACCACGTATTTTCAATTTTATGGTACACCAGAGGAGATCAGTTGCGACAAAGGCACTGAATTTAACAACTCCATTGTTAAACAGTTATTGGAAGCGCATAAAATATCAATTCATTTTGGAACACCATTAAATACAAATTCTCTAATAAATATAGAACGATTTCATTCCACGTTGACGGAACACATGCGATGTCTTCGTGAAATGAACAAAGACCAACCAACAAACTATCTTATAAAACTAGCAGTTATTGCATACAACAACAGTATCTCAAAACCCATTGGAGTTACCCCATTAGAAGTAGTCTTTGGTCACACATCGTTAAGAGATCCCATGGATTTATTGTATTCAAAAGATTATTTTGCAGACTACATTCAAGATCATAAAGAACGACTTAAACATCTGTATAAAACAATAGAAGATAAAAATAAAACAGATAAGGAAAAATATGTAAATAAACAAAGAGAAAAGTCGAAAGGTAAACCATTTAAAGTAGACGAATTAGTGTATGTGAGGAACACAGGAAGAAACAAACTTCAAAATCCTTATTTAGGTCCTTACAAAATTACGAAAATAAATAATGACGAAACTGTTATAGTCAAAACTAAAGCAGGAGAAAAACGGTACCACACAGAACTCTAAAACATTCAATTATTACAGATACTTCGGATTCATGTTCCGTGGTTACTGGTGCGACATTACAATAACCAACATAGAAGACAACACAGGACATCTACCCGTGTTATAGGGCACAGTTCAAAATGTTCATAGTTATTGGAGTCTAACAACCGTCTACAATCTAGAGCAATTGCTACACGAAGTAGAGACAACGAAACAACATTATGAAGATTATTTAAAAATGATCAATCAAACAGAATCATCTTACGGAAAGAAATGTACAATTTTATTTCCATCATGAAAACCGGAATAGAACAAATGACGAGACAGGTCGAAGAAATGTTCCCGAAAAATCATCCAAAATCTAAAAGAGGTGCAATTAACATTGCAGGGAGTATAATAAAAGCAATCACACGAAATCTGGACGAAGAAGATGCCCTTCGTTACGATCAAGCGATACAGGAAATCCAATCATCTCAAAATAAAATTAAAACCATTGTTGACAAACAGATTACTTTATCGATAAAAGCTTTGACAGAATTTAATGACTCAATAAAGATTATTAAATCAAATCAAGAAATCCTTACATCCAGAATACTACAGATGGGAGCTGCGATGAAGAACGCATCCTATTTCGCCTTGGAATCCCGAAAATTTATATCGATGCATGCTATCATTAATCAACTTATATTTATGATCGACAGAGTCAACAACATCTTATCTACTGTAATAGATTCTATAGTATTCGCAAAGGCAGGTATGTTCCATCCATCTATTCTAGACAAAAACACCTTACATCATGAGTTAACTCATATTCAAGAACAGCTTATAGATGATAAATTACCAATAAGTCCAGATGAAGACAGCATGTACTACATTGAACAAATAATAACAGTTAAAGCGTTTATGAAAGATTTCAAATTATATTTTGTTCTTATGATTCCTATCGTTGAAAAATTACCCTATTCCTTATATCAATTGTTTCCACTTCCGAGAAGATATAATTTATCCACCTTTGCTTCGATAACTCCAAAAACTCCATATTTAGCAATCAATAATGAGAAATTCATAGCTACTCATGCGGCATGCAAAGAAGTATTACCATCAGAATTTATATGTTATGAGACAAGTCATCATATCAGCCTTGAAGAAACTCCATGCGAAGTACGACTGATACTTATTATGGGACAATACGAAAATTGCGAGACAAGAATGGACGAAATAACAACCCCACGAATAACAAGAATAACAGAAGATCGATGGCTTATCACAACATCCACACCTCAAAAAGTAAAGAAGGTCTGTAGGAAGATAGAAGAATTTGAAATACTAAATGGTACCTACACCATGAAAATAACACTAGGATGTCTCCTACAAATTGGGGCTGCCACACTGAAAGCATACCAATCTCGACTAATCACCGAAAAAATAATCAAGATACCTCACCGGAAGATAACTGATATACCTGAACAAAAATTACCTTGGAACGGAGAAATAGAGAAACTTAAAGAAGTCCAAGATAGAAAAGTTCAAGATGTCATTGGAGAACTCAAAAAACTATCCGAAGATATGAAGAGAATCGAAGAACCATATCTACACGAAAGACCAATCACGATATGGACCATCTTATTATATTGCTTAATTGTATTTCTGATTGCAGGGTTTATAATTAAGAAAACTTACAGAAAGAAAACGTTTAAACCATCAAAAGAAGAACCACCCAAAGGAAACTTAGGAAAACAAACATGGTCATTTTAAGAAAAATTCCAGGTTATGTTTCCCTCTTCGGCGGGAGGAGTTATAGATGCCCTCCTAAGGAATAAATGCCTAATAAGCATTTATTACAATATATAAAGCAGAGCGCAACTACGAACGCCAGACTTAACTACAATCGCGACGTCCCGCAATTCGTAAAATTCGATACTTAGATTTAAGAAACAAGTTAAAAGTTAAACAAACAAAATATTAATAATTCATTTCAATTTATTGTAAAAGTTAAAAGTTAAAGTTATAATTAAATATTGTAGATTTAGTGTTAAAATTCAAATAAACTTTTTAAAAATTAAAATTCAAGACTCTGAATTTTAACTCGCGCGTCGTGGTCGCTATTAACTGGTCGAGTTGGGTTGCTCTAGCTCGTGCTGCCTCTAAAGGCAAACAAAAGCAACTACATTTATGAATGAATTGGAAAAATTCAACTTGTAGTATAAGTTGTATACTCAATCTATAAAATCAATATGATAGGATATTAAAATTTTTACACAAAAGAGACTTATCATAAATAATATGGGATTGTTTTCTAAGAAAGAATTACAAATATATTTTTTATAAAAATTACATTTTATTTAGACAATATTCATCTTATTGCAGACTTATTTCAGACGTGGTTGGCGCCGTGCGTTCTTTTGGGTAATCGGTCGACCCGGGTCGACACATCGAATCGAAATGAGGAGGTAGATAAACTTAGAGACAGCGCACACTACAGACTTTTCATCGGCCGATAGTTTGGTCGGTGTTTTAATTACTATTAGGGTATATATAAGGGCGCACATTCAAACGATTTGAAATCATCCGACAGTTAAGTTTAATGGGCCAGCCGATTCCCTTTCAACTTCGTAGTTTGCCAACTATCGGCCGACCGATTAAACAGCACTGGTTTATACGTGTAGGCGCACACCCGACGACTTTTTAATCTGGTGCCTGTCTGGCGATTGTCTTTGACTTTACGTCTTTTCTTTGTGTCAGTTATTATAAAATGTCGCTAATTTCCGAAGACTTTGTAGAAAAGTTGATTGAGGAAGTGGAGAAGAGACCTGCATTGTATAAAAAGAGTATGAAGGAATACTCTGATATAAATATTAAAAGAAAATTATGGTTGGAAGTTTGCGAAGCAGTTGTTCCTGAATGGAACCAACTTGATTCCAAAGAAACAACAAAACAAGGTAAATAAAACAAGCTACCCACTTTATTGACACATATGTTTAGTGCAAATGTTTATTATTATTTTACTTTGTCATATTGACATGAAATTGATCCCTGTGGTGACGTAAAATAAGACGCTAAGTATTGTCTTGTGTTAATCATATTATTTCTTCCTCGGTTATTTTCATTCATAGTTAAATTTTCCATTGTGCAATCGTAGAGGGTATCAATAAACTTGACAACATCGTTTATTCTTACGTAATTATGCAGAATACAACAAGCTTTGATGATGTAGATACAAAAACGTATATTCACGTCTATTGGTCGGTGAAAAATGCGCCATTTATTAGCTAGAATACTGAAAGTGCATTCCACCATGCGTCGTGCTCTAGTATGTCTGTAGTTAAAAATTCTCTTGCTGTAATTTAAATTTTTTTTGGCATATGGACGTAAAATGTGATTTCCAAGACCAAACGCTTCATCACCTACAACGTAAAATGGTATGAGATCTCCGATTTCATCATTTGGCAATCTTTTTGCAATCGGAATATTCAATTGGTTTCTTGTTAGTCTTTTTCCTATGTTAGAACTTTTAAATATCTCTGAATCGCTAGCTGTTCCATAAGAACCGACGTCTATGTAAACAAATTTGTAATCGGCGTCGGTCCAAGCCATTAACACACATGAGAAGTATTTTTTATAGTTAAAGTACGAAGACCCGGAATGTTTTGGCTGCACCATCCGTATATGCTTACCGTCGATCGCTCCAATTACGTTTGGAAAACTAGTGCGGCGGTAAAATTCATCAGCAATTCGCAGCCAATCGTCCTCTTGTTTACTTGCCATGTATAGTGGTTGAAGTATGTTCCATATTTGCTCACACGTGGTTTTTACAATATTTCGAATTGTTGATGATCCAATAAGATATTGGAAGGACAAACTATAAAAACTAGATCCAGTTGCCAATATCTGTAAAAGAATAAGTGTTTCTCTATATTATCAACATAACTGTGGTTTTATAATTACAGGTAACGAGGTTCAAAAGCGTTGGAATAACTTGCGGACTTGTTTCCGCAGGGAATTAAATGCACAAAAAAATACTAAATCAAGTCAGGCTGCCAGCAAGAGACGCAAATATGTTTACTTCGATAAAATGTTATTTTTACTACCATGCTGTGATAATCGTCCTACGGAAAGCAACTTAGAACTACTTTCCGATGATGATGATGATGGAGATGACACCGAAAGTGGACCTCTTCCATCTACCTCTATACCAACCTCTCAACCTAAAAAAATAAGACGGCTAAAAAAAAATCGCTCAGCTATTGATGACAAGGCCGATGAAGACAAGGCATTATTGCAAGCGCTAGAAGAAACAAAACCCGATGAAGACACCAACTTCGCATTATCAATCATTCCGTGTCTCCGTGCTCTTAGCCCAGAAGAAAAACTGGATGCTAAGATCAATATATTAAACATATTTAAGAAGATCATAGCAACGCGGCATCACCAAACAACCACGACATCATACCAACGCACAGCAAATTATCTAGCTGAATCACAGTTCTCTACAGCACCGAACGTAGTGAATATACAAAGTCCAATTACCTCTCCAGGATGTTCAAATGATACAGTCCAATCTTACTATTCAAATTTTGATGATTCAGAATTAATAAATTTGTAAAAGTAAAACGTAAAATAAATCTAAAAAAACGATAAATTATGTTATTTTACTTACCGTAACGTCACACTCAATCTCTCTTCGACAGATATCGCACGTCGTAAAATTGTATCCTGTTTTACAATAGCTGGTCCAATTAAACGGAGTTCATTAAAACTGGTAATGCTCATTCTATAAAAAGCAAAAAACTTTTTGGGATACTCTAATAGTTTATAATGTAGGGTGTGAAACTGTCCTCGCAATAGCCGATCAGAGTAAATCGGATGCACCCAATATTCTCGGTTTCTCCGCATACTATTTTTTTTCTTTCTTCGTTTTATAATAAGCGCAATTATAACACGTCTTCGCGACATCATGATAATTGGCCGACTATCGTAATCAGTGTGCGTACTTGCCTCAGACCCGACAATTTAGTTTGAACAGTGTGCTAGCATTCAGTCCAATCCGACCAAAAAATCGGCCGATTAAAAGTCTGTAGTGTGCGGTGTCTCTTAGTGTTTCTTGCAACTATTTGAGTTTGGATAAGCAACTTTACGTCTACATTTTTTTAAATTGTAATAAATATTGTTTATAATTGTATAAAAATTATAAAAAATTAAAATGTGATTATTACATCTCACAATCAGTTCACCTTTTTTTTTGTAAATAACATACTTCGATGTAATCCGAATATATCTCGAGAAATATTTGGTAATACAATCTTCTAAACCTATCGAATGCACATCTTCATTATCACTTAATAATATAAAATATGATCAAGTGGACAGACTAACAATGGAGAAGAATTAAGAATTTCAGAAGACCCATGGTACACGCATCAAGTTTGAATCATTGGTAAGCCGAATACAGAATCAGAATCATAAAAAATCATAAGAAGATCAGAATCATAAAAAGATATAGTGTCTCACTAACGATAGAAGAAACCATGGAACTGACCAAAGGACTCCACTACGCAATCGCTACAAAGGAGGTCCCGAAGGAAGCAATAAGAAGTTTTTACTGGGGAAAACAATAAAGAATGCTGTCTGTAAAGAACGATCTTCGCCAGAAACTCATTGCGGAGGGATTACCAGAATATGATTACGGATTACTGTTTACCGGCGACGTATTTTTGTTGGAAAGGAGAGTTTTAGGCGCAGTTTGACGGCAGCCAAGAAATCTCCATTGTTGCCGACTATTCATTCGAAGAAGATGCTTTGAAGAAGAGCCTGTAGAAACCAAAACTATGGCTTCGATGCGTTTGTGATATGGCTAGAAGGCAGCGAATACCTCCAGAAGTTCTTCATTCATCACTTAAACGACGTCAACAACATCCAACGATAAAGTTTACCATGGAAACAGAAACTATCAAATAGTTGCCTTTCCTAGATGCGTTGGTCACTAGCACGACAAATGGTGACATGGAACTTGGTGTGCATAGGAAGAGGACCCACATTAACGTGTACTTAAAGGCAACATCACACCATCATCCCCTACAGAAGAGATCCGTGAACCACAGTTTGTTTCAAAGAACAGCAAGAACTTGTAGAGGAGATAACCTACAGAAGGAGAAACGGTTTCTATGGGACGTACTGCAGAAAATCCGATATACTTTGAGGGACGAAGATGAAGTATGTATATAACCAGCTGGATTTATCTGTCAGTCAGCAGTCGGCGGTTGCAGAACATTGCCATTCAGAGAGATACCGAATAGACTTCGACAAAGCAAAGGTACTGGCTAGAACTAAGAAACATCACCAATGGCTGACAAAAGAGGCCATAGAAATCCACCGGCATAAAAACAACGTCAACGGAGAAGATGGCAGCGAACTCAGTAGAACATGGAAGATGATGGTGAATACGAACAAGACTCTCAAACCAGATGCGATGCAGAAATTAGTTAGTAATAAGCTTGTAATTAGTATAAATTGATTTGAACCAATTTCTGAACACGGTTGCAACATGATATTTGAAACATCAAACACTTACTGAAAAGACGCATGGCAAAACCCGAAAGTTTCTAATTTTGCTCTAGTTTTTCACAGTCAGTACTTCTCATCAATGGGTGTCTTTTTCCAATTCATATACGTATATTCATTACAATCTCTTCTTCCCCTGAATATGTAACATATATCTCAACTATTTCAGGTTTTTCATAATAAGGTTTCAATAAATTTACATATACATAGTTAGTATCTGATAATTTCTTTATTAATTTCTTTCAATCTCCTAGAGTTTTTAATACCGATATTCTGAGACTCAAAATACCGGGATTCTAAACGAAATATGAGCGGTATTGAAAACCGGTATTGTTTCGTAATTGGCCGAATTATTTCTTTTAATACAAACAAAACCTCAATATCCACTGCTTCTAATCGTCTTTCATATTTCTGCCGACGTCTTCGAAGTCGACCGCCCAAAGTATCACGGGGTTGGATTGGATTTCGAAATTCCACTTCAACCCAAAGCCTTCGACCACCCAATCTTAGGTGGTCTTCAAGTATTGAGTTGGGCTGGAATTTCGAAAACTAACCCAATACATAATGATGCTTTTGTCGGCCAACATCTTCGAAGTCGGGCGAGATATGAATGCAGGGTTACTTCGGGGAATCCATACATTTCAACCGTCGTTCATCTTTCGCGCATTCTTCCTGAAAAGGAAGAATGCAATCACTTCCCATGATGCCTCTTCCTTGTGCAACCCACACGGTACCATAGTTCATGTAGATGGAAAGGAGAAAAGCGCCTCACCATTTTTTCTCCTTTCTTCTGTTTATTCTCCTTATGCTAAGCGATGTTACTAAGCACTACACGGAGGGGTTTCCCCTTGCATCTTGTTATCTTTCAATCTCAATTTAAGTCAGTGTTGTGAAACAAAATCAAAGTATTCCCATCCCTTTTTGAAATTTTAGCTTTTACTTACATATATATCTGGTTTAGGGAGAGCCCCCGAGTTATCTTCTTCCCTACTTTGTCCCATACGCCTATTTTTGGTACTCAATCTTATTATATTCCATAATCTTTGCAATCTTTGAATCAGCATTAACATTATTTTTCACGATTTCCGCTGACTATATTTAATTTGCTTCCCATATTATAATTCCACAGGATTGAAACCGCGTGTTGTATGTGGTGCACGTTTTCTGGAAAATATTACTGGATCAGTATACTCGTCCTACTCTCCGTAACTCAAAGCTCTGAGTATTCTCTTAAACACTACATGAATTTAAAAAAAAATTTTTTTCTACAAAAATTTCTATTACATTTGATTGAGATCTCCCTAGATCTGTGTGTACCTCTTAAGAAAAATCAAGTCCAAAAAATATGTGAAAATATGTTCAATAATACTTTTACCTATGATTTTGAGTCAGGTACTTTTACGGATATTTTTGTCATACGTCTGGGGAATTGTGGACAGCTCTAAACGGTAAAAGGTAAACTATAACGTTGAAAATAATGGTAACTGAGAAAGCAAGACCCTGATCACTACATTCCTTAAAAATGACGCGATCTCATACGCCCATTTCTAATCTATATACAGAAAAATAGTTTTCAAGAATTTCCTGATTTAATTTTGAGGTCAGGAGATACTGCTAAGTTTTGCTTCATATAGCTTTTCCTATTATTGTTAAACCCAAATTTATTTATTTATTTATTTGTGTTCTTTGGGATGCAAACAGGACAAGCCCAGTGAAGCATCCACTAATAATACATAATAGAAACAATAACAAAAATTAATGTTAATAATACATACAAATATATATAAAAGTAAGCAAAAATCAGCAAAAAGGAAAATAAAGAGATATGATAAAAACAAAATGAAAAAATATTTAGCGTTTTTTTTTTAATAATGGGATTGATTATCAACGACTAAAGACGACTAACGCAATGCTAGTGATAATGCAAGTGGCGAATGTTTTTCTTGAATGTCGCCGTAGAGGTGTTAACATATCAAAATTTGAGCAATAGCGGTTAAACGAGTGCATAAGGCGTGGAAACGCAGCGTTTGAAAAAGCATTCGTATTAGTAAGAGGTACCTAAAATAAAGGCAAGACGCGAGACGGTCGGACAGGAACTTTAAATTTTAACTCGGACAAGATCACGGGGTTGTCAATAAGGCTATTGCAAACTTTATGAAGTAGGGTTAAGTCATTAATATTACGTTTGGTGGAAAGCAGTGTGAGGCCAAAAACTGTGCATTGTTGCGCATAACTACAGTACGGTAAACAAAATTTATGCGACAAATACCGAGCAAAACGCTTCTGTACTTGTTCTAGGCGGTCGATGTAGATATGATATTGAGGATTCCAAACAGCAGATGCATAGTTAAGGACAGAGGATACAAAGGCAGAATAAAGAGAACGAATACATGACAGATCCAAAAAGGGGCGGGATATGCGACATATAAATCCGAGCATGCGAGAAACCTTATTAACAGTATAGTCAATATGAGCCAAAAAAGAGAGTTTAGCGTCAAAGATAACTCCAAGGTCCTTCACGCATTCGGATTGTTTGAGGATAGTTGAGCCAAGGGAGTAATCAAAGACAGCAGGATAGCGTTTGCGCGTAAATGTGATTTTACTGCATTTATCAAGGTTTAAGAACAAGTTATTTCTTATAAAATATTCATGCAATCTGTTTAAATCGTCCTGCAGTCTTGCACAATCGTCGGTAGAACAGATGCGGCTAAATATTTTGCTATCATCGGCATAAAGGAGAAAATTTGAATGGTGAAAGCATGCATGGATATCGTTTATATAGAGTAGAAACAGAAGCGGTCCAAGAAGATGACTACCCTGAGCGACATCAGAAGCAATGTCCCTAAATGCAGTGAGATAGTTACCGATACTAACGGCCTGCGATCTGCTGGAGATGTAAGATGAAATCCAGGAAACTCCTCGAACAATGGAGTAAAATATGCTCACTGCTTCATCAACCGGCAGACGACTAATAGCCTCGTCCCAATCCACAGACGCGAGACATGAACGCAGACCCCCATAATCAGCTTTGTGGACAATGTATTTATGTAAACAATTTTCGCGAAGAGGGCGCAGCGAGATGCAGTCAATTGAGAGCAGTAAAGCGACAGCGATAATATTGTAGGAATTGCTCAGGATCAAGTACAAAGTTATTGTCGCTAATAAAAGTTAAATATAAAATACTGTTAAGATAAAACACATTTTTAAAAACCTGCATTCACAATTAATTGATTATAAAATATAAAAATTACTACTTATTACATATTTAATTTGTATTATTATCATGCCACTCAGTATTTTGAATAATACTCAGACAAATTTCTTTCAAAGATTTAAGGCAGTTGGTGTCCTCTCATAAATCTGGTTAAACACCTACATAAAAAAATTTGCCGTCTACAAATCGATATTTTATCGACGAAGTCTCTAACGGTTCGGTATTATTCTGAACGACACAATATTGATTTTTTTGCATACAAGTTATATTGAAATATATGCAACTTATTTTACAATTTCATAGTAAAACGTACATGGCGCGAATAGTAAAATTTAAATTTTTATGAATGGGCACTCATTAGGTATCCTGCCATCAAGGTATCACGAACACAAACTAACTTCAGTTGAATAACAATGTAATATCTATAAACAAGGCTATTAGATATCGCTGTCGAGCGCGCGTTCACGGTGCGGGACGAGCAGGTACCGCGTGTTGGCGGGTTGGGCGGTTGCAGGACGGGTGGTTGTCGTACTTTTTCTTTTTGTTTCTCGGTCGTGTTCAAAGAAACCGCAAGTAATAATAATAAGCACGTTTGCGACTAAGACGACGCGGACAACGACGACGCCGTCGGCTACTGTGTTAATCTACAAAGTACTTCCGAGCAAGCGCACCCGCGCGATATGTCGTCACGAAATCGTGTTCTAACATGTCTTTGAGAGATTTCGGCGCGCGTCATGATTTAGCAAATAACCATTTAATGTATAATTAAACAAATTAAACTTTTAAGCTATTTTTATTATTATCAAAATTTTAACGACAGTATTAACCACATTGACTGTTGCGGCTACATCGATGATAGCGATAATCTAAGAAAGTAGGATAATCACGCATGATAAAGGAGAAGGATTTTGTTTGCATGATATTCAACGAATAAAAACAATTATTTTTACTTGACATAGTATACTGCGTATATGGAATTATAAATTAAAATACATAGCCCCATTATTTTAAAAATAACCCCATGGTCGCATAGCAATGGAGGGATCAGGGAATAAGTAACGCTTATCATCATTACTATTGTTATGATAAAATGTATGAACACATTAATAATTATTTTGTTAGATGGCAGCACAGAGCATTATTTCCGTTATTATTGATTTTTTTTTAATAAGAAACGGATGCATGCGCATTCATGGTAGAATAAGTCGTAGAGCGTCATGGCCGCTGCACGTTAGTATTAAGCGCCTTCATTGTGGTTTTGTTGATTAAAGTTAAATAAAACAATATATAAACAGTATTAAAAAGTTATTTAAGGCTGAAGTGTCCTAACAATATCAAAAGTGGCATAAAACCAAATTTTAATAAACGTGCGTAAGTGAATTGCTTAAAAGACGCTTGGTGTTGTGACTTACAGGTACAGTCTGTCTCAAAAGTTTTCGTTCGTGAATAACTGTGTGGATTCGAAACATTCCGATAACGGCGTGTAAGTAGGAACATTGTAGTTGTGCGTGACGGTCGCGGACGTGTTTAGACGCGTACTCGTTGGAAGTTTGAGTGATTTAAACTTGGAAAAACGGTTCACGGAATTGAATTCGATACGACATCATGTCTGAGCACGGAGACAATGTAGACGCTTGCCCACGGTATTTCCAGAACGTCCACACGGTTTTGCCTGACCCAGTAAAAGGTGAAATCGACATTTCATTATGGATTGAGAAGATCGAGGAGTTCGGAGAGCTGTACGATTGGGACGAAGTTGCGGTGAAGCACTACGGTTTATCAAAATTGAGTGGAGTCGCAAGGAAATGGAGAGACAGTTTACCCAGCCAAACTAGAAGTTGGAATGATTGGAAATCATTACTAAGAGAAACTTTTTGTGTAGAAACTGACATAATTAGTTTACGTTTGCAGGCTCAAAATTACAAATGGCGACAAAATCAAGATATTGTAGAGTATTATTTTGAAAAATTGGCCAGATGCAATAAGTGTAAAATGACAGAATCTGAAACAATAGAATGGATTGTACATGGGCTAGACGACAACAGATTTAAAGACTATTTGGGACCGTTAAGCAGGTATGACAGATTAAGCAAATTGTTAGTAGATTTGAAATCAGGAGCTTCTCACATACGAAAGTGTGCGCAAAAACCTAAATTTACTGAAAATAATGTGAAACGTGATGTTGCTGTTTCTTCTACCGATAGCAATGCGAAAACTAAGAAAATTACTTGTTTTAAATGCTCAAAAATGGGTCATTATGCTCGAGATTGTCCTGAAAAGAAACGAAATGATGCAAAACAAAGCCCTAAAGTAAGTACAACCACTGATTCTGATACATCAAATACAGTACTGACTATTAGTACGGAAAACTCGCATGCCAAGTATTTTAAATCTGCCTTTGTAAATAATAAGAAAATAGATTGTTACATAGATATGGGAAGTAGCTGTGTGACGATGCGTGAAGATGTCGTTACTGACATGGGCTTTTCCTATTTTGAAACGAAGACCGAACCACTTGTGGGCTATGGAAACGGAATGGTAAAACCGTTGGGATTGTTTACTGGTGTAGTTTCGATCAACGATGTATCAGCTAAAGTAAAAATACACGTGGTACCAAAGGATTGCCAGAAGATATCATTAATCGTTGGACATCCGTACACGGAACAACCTCACATCCAGATCACGAGCAGAAGTAACGAGTTGAAAGTTGAATATTGCGACAATGAACTGCCTGTTAATAATGTAACTGAAAATGAAAAGACTGTTTTGCACACCGATACTGAAGCAGTTGTTCCGAGCAATTATTTGGG
Organism: Onthophagus sagittarius; assembly: GCA_036711965.1. Classification (NCBI taxonomy): domain Eukaryota; kingdom Metazoa; phylum Arthropoda; class Insecta; order Coleoptera; family Scarabaeidae; genus Onthophagus; species Onthophagus sagittarius. The sequence continues at coordinate 67,677,237 of JASERS010000004.1, forward strand.
ACATATTGCGGTGGTTGGTGATATAATGAATCGTGATTTATGCGTGGAAGGTAGCATCCAAGAAAAGGGACAAGCTATCCCGAGATGAGTGATAACGACCGATCATGAAGGAAAATCCATTTTACCAGTATTAAATATATCCGGAGAAGAAATGATTATTCCCAAGGGAACTAAGCTAATCAGAGCTGAACAATGTTTTGAAGAACAACATAGTTCGACAACCAGAGAAGTTAACAAAGAAGAAGTTAATGAAGAAACTATAAACACAGAACTCGATTGCGATGGTAAGAAAGAACTAAAGATGTTATTGGATGATTACAGGGATTTAATCGCAAAAAATATTCACCAATTGGGTTGCACTGACAAAATACAAATGGATATTCAAGTGACTGGTGACGCCGCTGTGTATTACCGGCCGTGTCGACTATCTCACAGCGAACGACAACAAGTAAAAGATATAGTTGAAGAACTTAAATCTGCAAAAGTAATAGAAGACGCGAAGTCGCCTTTTGCTAGCCCTGTGATTTTGGTTAAGAAGAAAAGCGGAGATGTGAGACTCTGTATTGACTACAGAGCATTAAATAAAATGACCGTAAAAGACCACTATCCTTTACCGTTGATAGATGATCAATTAGACCTACTAAGAGGTAAACGATATTTTTCAAGTCTTGATTTACGCAGTGGATATTATCAAGTACCGTTGACGAGTGGAGCTAAAGAGAAGTCTGCTTTTATCACGCCTGATGGTCACTACCAGTTCAATAGAATGAGTTTTGGTTTATGTAATGCTCCGGCAGTGTTCCAAAGATTGATCAATACTGTACTTGGATCTCTAAGGTACGATGTGGCAATGGCATATCTGGACGATATCATTATACCATCCACCACTATCGAGGAAGGAATGCATAAGTTACGAATGGTTTTTGAAGTACTGCGTGATGCAGGTCTGACACTTAAGCTGGAAAAGTGCTATTTCTTCATGGAAAAGGTAGAATATCTTGGCTATGAGATAAGCGAAACAGGAATACAACCAGGGTCTAGAAAGTTAGAGAGCCTTGTTATGTTTCCTACACCAAAAGATGTACGAACGACGTATTGTCAATCTACGATACAAAGGCATGGACGGAAGTTCATACAGATGCAAGTTCACTAGGAATAGCAGGAGTGCTATTTCAGACACAATCAGGCGGACTACTACACCCTATTTCATATTTTAGTAGAAAGACGACCAAGGACGAATCTAAGTATCATGCATTCGAGTTAGAAGCTTTAGCAGTAGTATGTACGTTGGAGAGATTTAGAGTGTATCTCATTGGTATCCCATTTGTGATACGAACAGACTGCAATAGTTTAAAAATGTTAGCTAATAAACGAGATTTAAATCCAAGAATAGGGAGATGGTTCGTAAGATTGTCTGAATATAATTATACCATTGAATACCACAAAGGAAGCACCAATGTCGTGGCAGATGCTTTAAGTAGGAATCCTGTGGAAGCACCGGAAGACGTCGAAGTAAAGGGTTTACCGATTATGGGGATTTCTATAAGCACAGATTGGGTCGCCGCAATGCAAAGAGATTGCAATGAAATAGCGAGTATTAGAGAAAAATTGGAGCAAGGTGATAGACCCACTCATGATAAGTTTACATTGATAAATTGTCGAGTTTATCGCTGCAAATCAGGAAGATTACGTTTGTATGTACCTGAACCATTGAGAAGTGAGTTGGTTAGTGAAACTCATAAAGAATTGATGCATCTTGGTATCGAGAAAACATTATCGAAATTAAAAGAGAATTATTACTTCCCTAAAATGAAGGAAGCTGTTACAACCATAGTTTTGCGTTGCATCAACTGCCTCTATTACAAAACGCCTAGGGGAAAACAGCCTGGACTGTTGCACCCGTTGGACAAAGGAAAGACACCATTTCAGAGTATCCATATGGATCACTTAGGTCCGTTCCAGATGAAGGAAGGTACCAGAGAGAAGTATGTTGCCGTAGCAGTAGATGGCTTTAGTAAATATACAGTTTTGAAAGCTGTCACAGATGTAGGAGCAGCGTCAACAATTAAGTTTGCCAAAGATGTCATTTGTCATTATGGAAAACCAGAACGAATAATTACTGATAGAGGTACAGCATTTACTTCTAAGAGTTTTGAAGAAATGTGTGATTTCTACGAAATACAACATGTCAAGATAGGATCAGGTTCTCCTCGAGCTAATGGACAAGTGGAAAGAGTTAATAGCATGATCATCTCTTGCTTAGCTACAAGTACAAACACTGTCAGCGGAGAAAATTGGAGTTTGAAGATGTATGAGGTTCAGTGGGCAATAAACAACGCTAAACACAGTGTAACAAAACGGACGCCCTCTGAAATGATTTTTAAGTATAAGCCAAAAGGTCCAAACGAAAATCCTTTAACAATAGAAATCATTGCGCTCAACGAAAAATTGAAAGAAAGAGAAGAAAGACCGGCTGAAGAATTATTGGAAGAAAATAGAAATAAAATGAAAGAGAGATATGAAAAGAAAAGAAAGAAGGGGAAAAATTCAGTGTAGGTGATTTAGTTTTGGTACGTAGTGAAGCTCCATCAACAGGAACCAGCCGAAAACTGGAACCAAGGTACAGAGGTCCGTATGAAGTTGTGAAGTCTTTGGACAATGATAGATACTTGATTAAGGACATTGAAGGTGAACAACAAAGTGCGCGAGGTTACGAGGGTATTGTGGCGGTAGATCGATTAAAACCAGTTCGAGTTGATCGAGTGCGAAATTGAAATAGAAGTTAGGTTCTGTTATAAAATCTAAATATTAGCATGTAACGACGGGGACGTCGATAGTAGCAGGATAGCCGAAACTGTTATGATAAAATGTATGAACACATTAATAATTATTTTGTTAGATGGCAGCACAGAGCATTATTTCCGTTATTATTGATTTTTTTTAATAAGAAACGGATGCATGCGCATTCATGGTAGAATAAGTCGTAGAGCGTCATGGCCGCTGCACGTTAGTATTAAACGCCTTCATTATGGTTTTGTTGATTAAAGTTAAATAAAACAATATATAAACAGTATTAAAAAGTTATTTAAGGCTGAAGTGTCCTAACACTATTTAAGGCAATTTTATTCAGATTCATAGAATACAATTTGTGATTTCATCAACAAAATCATTGAAACTCAAAATACTGGAAGCATCTTTATCAATACCATTCACTTTAGGTGCTATTTCCTTATAAAAAAAACGTTGAACCACAGAGCCGATAGAGATAAATTTTCCTCTAGCGGTAACGAGTGCAAAACCGTTACATCTCAAATGATATGAAGCCTCCATAAATACCCTCGATTTTTCGTTCATTTTCATAACATAAGTCGCTTGTTCATTCGCATTACCAAAAAGAAACAAATGTATTTAAAATATGCCAAAATAGGTTATTTACATTAATGAAGAAGAAAATCGGTTGAATTTAGCTGAAACTGAAATTTTTAATTTCGATGGAAAAGTGATCGATAAAATACAGAAGTAACACATATAAATTTTTAACAGTTTTTATTTTTTTAAATTTTATTTTTTACTTTTATTTATTTATTGTTTTAATTTTCTTTCAATTTTATTTCTTTTGTATTTTCATTTATTTTATTTCATTTATTTTATTATTATTTTTTTTCAAATTTCATATTAATTTACTTTTTTTGCTGCTTCTGTCTTATACTTAGATACATGATGCGGCAAATAGGGCGATTTAATTGATGAGATACTGAAACGGTAGAAATCCCGCCCTATAAAAAAAAGATGAAAGTTTGAAAGTAATTAATTATATAAATTAATTACTTACTTTTTTTATTTAAAAGTAAATAATATTTCTTGGTTAATTTTTATATTCTAGTTTCATTTTTTTTTTACTCATAGTGAAGTGGGAGGGGAACGATAACCCCAGATCTTCCCTAGAAGCCACCCCGTCTGTTGCTCTTGAGAGCATGTATTTAATTTTTGAATTCTCCTTAATGTCCTTTAATGAACCTTTTTTTCTGTTTTTGTTCTAAGCCAGTTGGGGGTCAAATGATAACCCCCGATCACCCTTACCTCGCTCAAAAGGCGAGGTATTGGAAAACGGAAGCATATATAGAACACAATTCAACGGTTACGAGGAGTATGAGGAGGGGATAGACGGCAATAGCTATCTAGATGCAACAACGTCAACAATAAATTTGTGTCCGGAGCCCGCAATTGGGTCTCCACCAAAATGAACACCATTAGAAACTCCAAAATTCAAATGGTTTCTTTCTCGTGGAATGGAAAGGGCTCTCCGGAAATAATTACTACAGCAAGAAAAAATTTTGCAATCTCTTAATAAATTAATACAAGTAAATGAAAAAATGATTGGAATTTTGAAGAAAAAAAAAAGGTTAATTTTATGACAACGCTACGCCTGTAGGTAAATATACCTACATCAAAACTTTAATTTTTTCATACAAGGAGACATCGCAGTTGACTCTTCACGAATTTGGATGAAACTTTTTGTGGTGAATCTGTAGTAAATGTGTATCAATTTTACCAGAGCTTTTGGCCCTTCTAAGAGACGTAATTTATTTTTAAATTAATGCAAGTAAAAGTATAAAGCAGGAATTAAATCCCTTTGAAGTAGATTATGCCGAGAACAAACGGGGACAAGAAAAAATAATTTTTCGTTTCGACTTAAAATTGGTTGTTCTAAATGGGGTTCCATTTTAGCCATCTACATTTGAATCCCCTGTATTAAATTTTTTGCTTCGTTGTTTCTGTATTTCTGTAGGGCAGTGGTATTCAAACTATGGGTCGCGACACAAAATGGGGTCGCGAAAAGTGTTCTCAAGGTCGCTAGGTGGGTGAAATAATTACAAATAAATTTAGTAGAATACATACATCATTTCCAACTTATTTGGGAAAAAATATTAGTTTCTAAAACGTGTAATTTCATTTTAAATTTTTCATAAATTATTGTAATTTTAACCCTTGCTTGACTGAAACAGTCAGTATTGACCCAAAATTTAATTTTTTTCCTTGTAACTTGCCAATTTTTTTTTTCCTTTTGTGAATTATCCTAAAATGCTATATTACACATAATTTTGATGTTTTCCTAATTTTTGGTATGAGTCAGCAATGACCCGATTTTAGTGTGTTTTAATTATTTTTTATTCCAATAGATTTATTTTCTTGCAAGTTTAGACATATTTTTCGATCCAGTTTACTTTAGTACATGCTAGTGTACAGTAGTATCTGTTATTCATGGTTGCAAAGTAGTAAAATGGCATATAAAACGGTGTTTTCAAACGAAGAAGTTTTTCAAAACCTTATGAATGATTCGGAAGATGAAAATGAAAGAGAATTGATGATTGGGGAAGTATTTACTGACGCTTCTGAAGAAGTAGAAGATGTTATAGAACAAAATGAAGATGTTAATGACGACATTATTTTGTCTAGTGACGAAAGCAATATTAGTGATGACTTTGAGAGAGAATTAGACTATAATATTGATTTTTTTGGTCGTAAATGGGAATATTTATCTAAAAAAAAGGCAAAACAAGAGCAATGGATTTTATTCGTAAAGACAGAGGTTTGACAGAGAAAAGCAAGGATATCGAATCGATTCTGGATTCTTTTTTTATTTATATCAGATGAAGTTATTGAAATTATTATAAAATTTACAAATCAAACAGCAAAAGAGAGAAATATAGAAGAAATACGTAGTTTTTTCGCAATACTAATTTTATCGGGAAGATTTAAAGAAGCAAAAGAAAATCCAGTTAATTTGTGGTCGTCAACAAATAAATCTTTATCGAGACCAATATATCAGGCGATTATGCGCCGAAATAGATTCTATAATATTTTACGTTTCCTTCGTTTTGACGACATTTCCACAAGAACAGAGAGAAAAAGTCTAGACAAACTTGCTCCAATTCGCGATATTGTTGATATTTTCACAAAAAATTGTAGAGATTCATACTGCCCGTCAGCATATGGAACAATAGATGAGCAGCTGGTTATAGAGGCCGTTGTCCATTCAAAGTTTATATACCCAGTAAGCCCGGAAAATAAGGTATAAAAGTCTGGACATTGTGTGATGCAACAACATTTTATTGCTGTAATTTGGAAGTGTACCTGGGAAAAGTGGGAGGAACCGCTGAACAAAATCAAGGACCGCGAGTAGTAAAGACTTTAGCGAATCTTTGGTATGGAAGTGGCCGCAATATAATGACAGACAATTTTTTCACTGATTTAACCCTTGCGGAAGAGCTTCTAAGAAAAAAATTAACACTAATTGGAACTATGCGCAAAAATAGGAAGGGTTTACCAAAGAATCTTTTGAATATAAAATCACGTGCTGTATATTCGTCTGATTTTCTCTTTACTAAAGACTTAACATTAGTGTAACATGTTTCGCCCAATGTAACATGGGTTCACTGTATGATTCATACAGAAGCAGTTTTATCGAAAAACATGCTACCGAACTTAATGTCTGTCTTAGATACTGGAGTTAAAATAATAAATTTTATAAAGGCGCGTCCTCTGAACACAAGAATTTTTGCGCACATTCTCAAAGAAATGAGTAGTGAGCATCAGCATGTCCTTTTACATACTGAGGTTCGTTGGCTTTCGAGGGGTAGGGTTCTAACGAAACTGTTTGAACTTAAAGAAGAGGTGTTTGTGTTTTTAAATGATAATGATAAAGACAAAAAATTTACAAACTTTTTAACCGATGAAGAATGGCTATGTAGGTTAGCTTACTTAAGTGACATTTTTCTCAAATTAAACGAGTCGAATTTAAGTCTTCAAGGTGAACAATTAAATATATTAGTGACCAATGATAAAATTAAAGCTTTTACAAAAAAATAGATTTGTGGTGCTCATACTGCAAAGAGAATAATTTTGCAGCATTTCCAACAATAGAATATTTTGTTATAGAAAAAAAGTGTAAAGTTATTCAATCGATTATTAAAGATATAACATCTCACTTGACAGATTTAAAATATCAATTTAGTACTTATTTTCCGGAAGATTTTTCTAACTTAGAGTGGATTCGAAATCCGTTTCAATGTAAATTACCCAAAAATGTGTCATTTCATTTTAGTGAAAAACTAATTGAGTTATTGTCTGATAGCGAATTAAAATTAATTTTCAAAGAACTTGAATTGAGCAATTTTTGGCTTAAATTTCGAAATGAATATCTAGAACTGTCTGATGAAGCTCTGAAAGTATTATTACCATTTGCGTCATCTTATATGTGCGTGTTGGGATTTTCCCAATTTCTCTACCTAAAATCGAAATTCCGAAACAAATTAGCAAATTACAGCCAGATATATCAGCACTTGTAAATAAGAAACAGGCTCACAGATCTCATTAAATATTTTTCTTTTGTATTGATTTTTGATTAAGTTCCTACGTGTACGCCATATTATAATTTTAATAGTTATAAATCGTTAAATGTTGATTTTGAACCTAATATTTGTTAATTGCAGAGTTAATATTCTGTTTATTGTAAGTACTTGTTTTAAAATAATATATTTGCTATGTATTAAACAAAAAAAAATAAAAACAAATTAACATCTTCTTGATATAATACCTCTCCCAATTTTTGGAACAGCTAGAATTAACGTCCAACGGTTACTCCGCAATGTTGTTTTTTTGGTTCGGAAAAGTTAAATTTTAAAAACTTTCAACTATAGAAGTGCAGAGCATCGAAACGGAAAGTCGTACGAAAACGAGAATGTGCCTGTGGACCGAAACAGGGTATTTATCGGTATATTCAGTTTTTCAATCGGCCCGGTAATTTCTGACATCATTCAAACCACGGAAAAAGTATATCTCAAAATTTCAATATATGTAAATGTGTTGCTAAATTTTAAATACAAAATTCATACAAAATGCAACTTTTGCTCAACATTTCTGACAACACATTGTAACAGTTATTTGTATTATTATTTAATAATCGTAAAATTTTGTATACAGGTATGTCTAAAACTGCTGCTCGCTTCTTTATTTCTCAAATAAAATGCGGTAAATGGTCTGGTTATGGCCGACGGTGGTTACGCTTGAGAATAAGGTTATGTGTTTGATTGTAAAGGTTTATTTTTTCCTTTTTGAGTTATTTGGCGTCAGATATTCTATTTAGATATTCTTACTAGTTATTTGGCGTCACTATTTATTGTAATTTGCAGATTTGATCGATTTCTCTAAATTTATTCGTTGCTGTTAGGAGTGGGGTGATCCATTTTTGAGAGATGTCCACGTTTATTCTTCCTCTTTTGTTATCAAGACGTAGTACGTTACTCTTTGTGTTAATCTTTTGGGTTTGGCAAGAAAATATTTTTCGCGGCTTAGCCGGATTTGAATACTATACCATAATAAATGGAAAGACTATGTTTAGGCAACTTATATTATATGGTTTTTTCGAAATGTAAAATTTAAATGGTTGAGCTGTTTTCAATGTCAGTCTGTTTAGCCACCGACCGCCTACCACACCAGATAAAAGTATTAAAATTTGTACAAAAGTTCGAGTGTTTTATTTAAGGCACGTTTTCTTTCATTTCAAGAAAAATTCAGTTAGTAAGTATTCATACTTTATTATCATATCAGCACCTTTTCTAATTTAACCCCGGTTTTTACCGCGTGCGATCAAAATTGTTTTTTTTTAAACATAATTCGAAACCCCACAGAAGAAGCTTACCATTTGATATACTAGTAAGCTCAAATATTCCTATTATAATTCTGGTTATGTATCTAAATATATATTGTTATACATGTGCGATACAATCAGGCCTACAGGTAAATCTGATATATTATTAACGCATATGTATTAATAATATTATGAAATCTGACAAGTTATAAAAATCCCATTCCAAGATAACCATAATAATAGACTATAAGAGAGGGGAAAATTCAGGTAGCGTAACCCAATCGTATCCGATCTTTGCCTAGTTTTAACAATGGCACAATTACAAGTTTCTTTTATTATCGCGGTTGCACTTTAGTTAGGTGCAGTATTGAGTGTTCACAATAACTTTCCTAACAAGGCAGCATTAACTTTCCATCAATCATTTCACAAAGAAGTGGACCACATAAACAACATATTTAATGCAAATCTGTCCTATAATTATCATAATAGAGATATGCCAACCAACTCTAATTTGGATGGGAACAGTCTAGATGAGATGGAGATATTTACTTCATCAGGACAAACAGACTTATTTGAAAGAATTATAAAGACTTTCATGGATGAGCTTAAGTACATTGCCTTAACTTCTTTGAATGCAGTAAGTGTTGACAAAGTTTATATTGTTTATAAGGACATCAGTAATTTTAAAGATCTTGAATGTAGTTATAAATTATATTTGTATGTCTATAATTGCACAGGATTGAATATAGTAGTGCGTACTCACGTTGCTCTAAACACTTTTTTAACCAATGAGGAGTATAATGAATTAATTTTGAATTGAAATTTATTATGAATGAGTTTTATTATTTCTTTGAGAAGTTTAATTTAGAGGAAGAATAGCGTTGGATTTAACATTTCTTTTTAGGCTCGCTGTTTTCTTCGTCATTGTTGTTCACCGTTGCATCGTTCTAATCGATGCTATGACCAGAATTTAATAGGGTCGAAGCGACCCCATTAAATGTGTCGTAAGCATTCATTGGTGCCCTATTTTCTATTTTTTCTCTCTTTGTTTCTGGCTGAATCAATAACGTCTTTTAGTTTTTATATATTTTTTTTCTTTTCATTCATTATGTCAGAATTAGATATCCTGGTAAAAAAGCGGGGCGTTGTTAAAGGCAAGCTCATTTCGTTAAATTTGTGAATAAATCAGAAGATGATGTCAGGATAGGTGACCTAGATCATGCATGGTCTTTTGAGCTGGAACAACGATACGAACGCGCTCTTAATTTAATTGATGAGTTTGAGGGAATTCAGGGTGAGATAGACTTGTTAAGCGTTGACGGGTAAGCGCAAGCCTCGGAGCGGGATATATTTGGGACGGCATTCTACTCGAGTACCGCAAGGGCCAAACAAATGCTTACAAATAAATCCATATGACGCGATTCCTCGTTTGTTGTTGGGCCGGCCCATGAACAATCGGTCAAATTACCCATAATCGACTTACCTAAGTTCGGTGGCGATCACGAGTCTTGGCTTGAATTTCGCGATATCTTCGACTCATTAATTAACAGAAATGCGGTCATCAATGATATTGAAAGGTTTCATTATTTGTTATCGGCTTTGACTGGTGAAGCACGGCAAGTCATTTCCAGTTTCGAAATAACAAACGTAAACTATAAAGCAGCGTGGAAATTGATATGATCCAGATACGATAATCCGCGTGTTTTGATTCAAAACCACGTCAGGGCATTATTCAATTCTGAAAAAATTCATGCTAATGAACCAAATGAAATCCGTCGGTTGATCGATAACATTAGAAAACATTTACGAGCGTTAGATTCTCTAAAGGAACCCACTAATAATTGGGACACCCTCATAATTTATTTAGCATGCACTAAGTTAGATCCCGATTCAAATCGCGAATGGGAGCGTAAAAAACCCAAATCGATAAGTGCAATTTAGAAAATTTGCTTAGTTGCTTGCAAGCCCGCGCAGATTTACTTGAAACGTTGGGTGACATTGCGCACCCAAAAACACAAGAGAAGAACCGATCAATGTCAAAATCAAAGGCGTTTCAAATCAAAGTAACAGTGTTAAGACATGCGTGTTTTGCAAGGGTGATCACTTTATTCAAGACTGCCCTAATTTTTTAAAACTTAGTGTACAAAAGCGAATAGAACACGTAAAGCAACTACAAATTTACATAAACTGCCTTCGCGCTGGACATTTTATCAAACAATGTAGGTCGGGATTATGTAAACAATGCAAACCAAAGCATCATACCTTGCTTCATATTTCGTATAATCGCCCGCATCCATCACAACCATCGACTTCCACTCAACCACAGACAATCAACCTAGCATCTCATTCAACCTCGCAAGTCTTACTTTCAACAGTCATACTTCACGCATTTGATCAAAATAACAAAAAACATGTATTTCGCGCACTGCTAGATCCGGGCAGTCAATGTAGCTTCATAACTACAAGTCTTCGGGAAAGGTTGCATTTAACTGAAAAAGAAACAAACGTTAATATTACCGGAATAAATCAAACTACATCGGCTATATCCAGTTCGTGCACATTAAAGATACATTCGCGTTGTACTAAATTTTCACTTAACGTCACGTGTCTCATTATTTCGAAAATCAGCAGTAAATTGCCTCAACTCTCTCTTCACTCATTTACGCTTAGCCGATCCGAATTTTTGTAAGTCAGACAGTATTGACATGTTACTTGGCGCTGATTATTTTTGGGAATTATTATGCGTAGGTCAAGTTAAATTAAATAAGGGCCCGATTATGCAGAACACCAGATTCGGCTGGATTGTTTCTGGTCCGATACAAACAAGTGCCACACAAATATTACAATGTAATTTAGTCAAAAGGGGTGATTCGGATTTAAACAAACAAGTTACTCGGTTTTATGAATTAGAGTCTATCAATGGTCCGGTTCCAATTTTAAAATCGGATATGTTCTGCGAAGAACATTTTCGTAGTACGACAAATCGCGCTAATGACGGTCGATTTATTGTCATAATTCCGTTTAACGGATCAGTTAATCAGATGGGAGAATCGTATAATAGCGCAAAACCCCGTTTATTAACGAAATCAAAGGTAGTACCACTGAAACCTATAACAATTCCGCGTTTAGAATTGGTTGCCGCAATGTTACTCACCACGTTGATCAACAAGGTAAAACCCGCTTTGAATTTAAACATTAATCGTACCGTTTATTGGAACGATTCTAGCATACTTTTAGGATGGCTGGCAATTGACTCGAGTAAACTACAAACTTTTATAGGAAATCGTATTGCCAGTGTTGTATAGGCAACACATAATGCTGATTATTGTATAAAGAGTAGAGGTTGAGACGAATAGTAATCATGATAGAGTAATAAAGTGAACACCAAAGAGTAAGGAGTGTTGTTATTACCCAACCCCTATAAAATATGGTGACAGCGGAAATTAAAATATAATAAAAATGAATGAATCAAACTATGAAAAAGCATACAAACCATATATACCATTGGAAAAAATGGTATATACTGGTAATATATCAAGAAATTGGGAAAGATTTAAAATAAAACTTGAATTTTATATGGACGCCTTCATAGAGGAAAAAGCGACAGAGAAAAAGAAAATCGCCATCTTGTTACACGCTCTTGGAGATGATGGGTATGAAATATATCAATCATTTAAAACAGAACAAAGAAATGAATATAAAGTATTAATAGAAGCATTTGATAAGCATTTTATGCCTAAAACAAATATTACATATGAACGATATGTTTTCTTTAACCGAAAACAACTGGTAAATGAATCGTATGAGCAATATATGACTGTATTAAAAAATTTAAGTAATACATGTAAATTCGAAAACTTAAAAGACCAGTTGGTAAAAGACATTTTTATAAGTGGCATCATAAATAAAGATTTAAAAGAGTCGTTACTGCGAGTATCAGATTTAGATATGGAAAAAGCTTTAGAAATATGCAGGGCCCGAGAAACGGCAAATAAACAAGCAAAACAAATACAGAAAGAAGAGGAAATGGAAATAGAGATGGTGAATAAGAAACAAGAAGGTAGAAAGTGTGGAAGATGTGGAAGAAACCACGAATATAGAAATTGTCCGGCATACGGGAAGAAATGTAATAAGTGTAATGGTCCAAACCATTTTAAAGCAATGTGCAGAGAAGGAAGAAGTGGGACAACAACAACATCAAGAAGAGGAAATTATAAATCTTGGAATCGAGGTGATGGTAATGAAAAACGAAGAAATGACAACAAATATGGAAAGGGAAAAGGAATAAATGAGATGGAACAAAAAAGTGAAGATGATTCATCAGACGAGTATGTAATAAATACGGTGAAAACATTAAATGTTAGTAATATAAATAAAAAATCATGGCATGTTATATTAAAAGTAGGTAACAATGATTTAAAGGTTAAGTTGGACACGGGTGCTGAGTGTAATTTGATTACATTGAAAGATTATGAAAGACTAGGATTTAAAATAAAAGATATCAAAAGTACAAATGAACAAATAACATCATATACAAAAAATAAAATACCGATATTAGGTAATTATATTATTAAATGTAAGTACAAAAAAGTAGATTACAAAATTAAGTTTTATGTAACGGAAATGAATAATAACATACTAGGGTTAAATGCATGTACAAAACTAAATTTAATAAAAAAGGTAGAGAATGTATACTGTAACAAAATGAATGAATTGTTTGACAATAGAATAGGTTGTATAAATACAAAAGTACATTTAGAGTTAAATAAAAATGTAAATCCAAGAATCGCACCGTTCAGAAAAATTCCTTTTGCGGTATATGATAAATTAAAAACGGAATTAAACAAATTGGTGAAGGAAAATATAATAAAACCAATAAATGAACCAACGGAGTGGGTTAGCAATGTAGTTATCGTACAAAAACCTGATAATAAAATAAGAATTTGCCTTGATCCCCAGGAATTGAACAAAGCTATTAAAAGATCACACTATCCATTTTCAAGTATTGAAGAAATATCAGCTAGATTAATAGGAGCAACATGTTTTACAAAATTGGATGCAAAAGCGGGATATTGGATGATTCCACTAGACGAAGAGAGCTCAAAAATTTGCACATTTCAAACACCGTTCGGAAGATACAGATTCCTGAGAATGCCTTTTGGAATCAATTGCGCAGGTGAAATATTTCATAGAATTATATCGCAAATATTTGAAAACTGTAAAGGTGTAGTAACCTTTCAAGACGACATATTGATATATGCAAAAAATGAAAAAGAACCGAGTGAACGTACTGAAAAAGTCTTGCAAAAAGCAAAAGAAAGCGGAATGAAGTTTAACAAAAGTAAATGTAAATTTAATATGAAGGAAATAACGTTTTTGGGACATAGGTTTTCAAAAAACGGAATTAAAGTCGATGAAGAGAAAATCGAGGGATTAAAAAATTTAAAATCTCCAACAAACAAAAAATCATTACAAAGAATAATAGGATTTTTTAACTATTTGTGTAAATACATACCAAATTTTTCAGATATTACTGCAGGTATGAGAGAACTACTTAAGAATGATGTTGTATTTGAATGGAATGAACAATTAGAAAAAGACTTTAATTTACTGAAAGACAAAATAATAAACGCACCAGAATTGAAATATTTTGATGAAAAACAAAAGATAACCTTGACGGTAGATGCAAGCTCTAAAGGATTGGGGGCAGCATTGATACAAGAAGGGAAACCTATTGCTTTCGCTTCAAAAGCTCTAACAGAAACGCAACAAAGATACGCTCAAGTTGAAAAGGAGTTGTTGGCTGTGACATTCGGATGTGAAAAATTCAAACAATATATTTATGGCCAAGCAATAACATTGGTGGCATTATCAAAGAAAAAACTGTATAAGTTAACAACAAGGTTACAACGACTAATGCTGAAATTACAATCTTATGACTTTAAATTGGTCTATAAGCCTGGTAAATACATGTATCTGGCTGATGCATTATCAAGAGATTTTAATAATAAAGGATCCGATACAGAGATAGAATTTAAAGACTTAGAACTTCAAGTAAATTTATTGATAGAATCACTACCTGTTACAGAAAAAATATGGAAACTTATTAGAGAAAAAGCAGAAATTGATAAAGAATATCAAAGTGTTAAAAACATGATTATAAATAAATGGCCAAAATACAGGAAAGATGTACCAGAAGAACTAAAACCATATTATGATATAAAAAACTATTTAACAATGTGTAAAGACATTATATTTTCTGAAAATAAAATACTTATTCCAAATAATCTGAAAAGGGAAATGTTAGAGAAAATACATTGCGGACATCCAGGTATCACAAAAATGAAAAATAGAATCAGAAATAGTATTTATTGGTTAAATATAGGAAAAGACATCGAAAACTACGTAAAAAACTGTAATACTTGCAACAAATTTTCATGTAACAAACAAAAATCTAAATTTTAATGTTACGAAATACTCCAGAATTACCTTGGCAAGAAGTTGGTGTAGACTTATTTGATTACAAAAATAAGGTGTTTATAGTAATGGTTGATTATTTATCAAACTATATTGAAACTGAGCAGGTTAAGGATTTAAGAAGTCAAACAGTAATTAAGAAACTAAAAGCAGCTTTCGCTAGATTTGGAATTCCAATGAAGGTCTATACAGATGGAGCTAAATATTTTGATAGCGAAGAATTTAAAAGATTTTCAGAAGAATGGGAATTCACACATATATTGTCGAGTCCTCATTTTCCGCAATCGAATGGAAAAGCAGAAAGTGCAGTAAAAATAATAAAAAATTTACTTAAAAAATGTGAAGATTCAAAAACTGATCCGTACCTAGCACTATTGAATTTAAGAAATACACCTAGAGAAAATATAAGTTCCCCAAGCCAAATGTTAATGTCAAGAAATTTAAGAACTTGTATTCCAATCAAATTTGAGAATCTAAAACCTAAGGTGACTTTAAAAGAAGACAAAAAACAAATTGACATTTATAAAAGTCAATATAAGAAAACATATGATAGGCAGGCTAAAACAAAGGAAGACGATTTTATGAAAGGATGTAACGAACCGCATTCTAGGGTTCGAAATCGATTAGAACTAATACATTGTAAAGAATAAATAAAATAAAATAAACAAAAAAAAAATTCATGTTGCTAAACCGTAAGAATCATTGTAAACGCACAACTTAGTAATTAAATTACAAAGTTGTGTCGTGAGAACCGGGGGTTGAGACTAAACGAAACGTAGGCGGTTCTGGCAGGAATGTGCTGAGGTGGTAGTTTTTGAGTTTTGAGTCGAGAGAGCAGGGGAAAATTGGGGGGAGAAAAGAAAAGTCGGTTACGGGATTCGGAACGGGAAGGTAAAAGACGAGACCGGGAGTTGAATTGTAAAAAGTTTTCATTTTTGTTGTTTTGAGTGATAGAAAAATTTAAAGAACGCGAATTAGACTTTTAAACCTAAATTTTGTGAACTCATATTTATTTGGATATTCTTATTTGGATTATCTTAACCATGGGTAAGCGATTTTGGAACGTTACAAATTAATTTTCCTGAGTTGAGTCCGATTTAACTTCAGAGTACTTTATAGCTGCACTTCGGCGCTTTATTGGTCGTCGAGGAAGACCATCTCAAATTTATTCTGACAATGGGACAAATTTTGTAGGCGCGAATCGCGAGTTACAGGAATTAGGCAAGTTCCTACAATCCTGTTCCGCTCAATTGGAGGGCCTAATCGAGAATGATCTTATCCGCTGGTTGTTTATTCCCCCTAATTCGCCCCACTCGTCCGATTGTACGCTCACAGAAGCGCCTGATCCACTCCTGGGTCATTTGAATATCAACCGACTCTCTGTGTACCAACATATCCAGAAAATTCAACAAGATTTTTGGCATCGTTGGCCAAAGGAATACATCACTGAACTCCAACAACGCTCAAAATGGTCAGCTGACGCGGTTATTCTACAAAACAATCAATTGGTAATCATTAAGGATGACAAACTACCTACCTTAAAATGGTCTTATGGGACAATTATTCAAACGCACCCTGGCTCAGATGGTATCGTGCGGATTGCAACTATTCGCACAGCCAATGGAATAATCCAGAGAGCCGTCACAAAACTTTGTCCACTACCGGTGTCACTAACGCCCCCCGCCTTGAAAGGCAGTCCTTTCAAGGCGGGGGGCGTGTTGTGAAAATATTTATTAATTAAAAAAATTTGTTTTTTTGTTTATCTATCGTCGTTACTATCATCGAATAGTGTGTACAACAACAAGTAGTAAAGGCAAAATAAACGTGTTAAAAGAAGAATTTGGTATTTATTTGTGAACCAATTGCACCCCAATAACAAACAATTTTCTACAACTTATGCATAGAAAGTCTAGATATTAATCAAAGAATATAAGGAAATAAAATACCAATAAATCCATATATATTGCTTCATTGCTATTCATTGCCTTTCAACAGTGAGCATACCCAATACGAGAGTACACAACTGCATACCTCAGTCATTTTTCGAATAAACAAACTACAGAGCTATGGTAAGCAGCTAAGAAAATGTGTAAATAAAATCATGGTTATAATAGAATACATTCAAACCAATAATAATGTCGGGGACATATTTACGGATTTTTTATCAAAGCATAAATTTGAAATGTTCAGGAACTTCTAAATCAATCTTTATACAAGTCAAAAGGGATTCTATTATTAATATAACGACATTCTTAAGTGCTGAAGAATTGATAAAAGACTTCTTTCACAATTCCGATTCAGCATTCAGGAGTGGCGTTGATAAAACAGATCTAAGCGTCAGAAGCATAAATACAATTTGCACGTACATTGTACAGGTGCGTTCAATAAAGAGTAATATACACAAATAGGAAGAAATAAATAAATCACATTACTTTCGCAATTATTCTTGATGAAACGCTCATGTACCCACAGCACAGCTGTAAAAAGCTGATTACAAAGTACACTTAACACTCATCAAAACACTAAGACTTAATTTACTGCACTCTTGTAGATGACTGTATAAAAAATTTAAGAATATATCATTAGTAGTTACAAAAGAAATTGTAAATACTTGACGAATAAAGTCGCAAATGTTTTCAAAGTGTACCAGTTTTCTAATGTGAAATTTGCTAAATATAGTGATAATAAGCTTGGAAACTTAATAAGGTGAAAGATAAAACCTACGCAGTATATAAGAGTGATTGTAAAGATATACATAGGCGAAACTAAACAGCAATATAAATGTGACAAAACAAACAAATCAAGACACATAATAAAACTGCCTTATCTGCCGTCTTATGCGTTAACGCCGTATATGCATTTTTAAACATTTTGCGTTTGCGGCATTTCAGCATAATTTAACACATTCGCTGCCGATTACACCTATAAGTGGTTACTGTACAGTTGGTTGTATACACCTTCTTAATTTTTGATGCAAGTGTTTTAGTATTAGTTTAGGTTAGTTTTCTGACAAGGTAATTGTTTTCAATTGTATATTGTCGTTTTGAAAATGGAACCAGAATCTTCAGGTTCGAAAAGAAAATAACAAAATACAAGCGTACGCGACTGCTAACAGAAGATGAATTGAGACATATTTAGAATTATATTAGTAATTATAATATGCATATCATGGAGAAGGGGTACGTGGAGCATTGATGATAGGTCAGGGGGTACGCGAGTTTTTACTCGCATACCCCCTCTTTTTTTAAAGGTTGCGAAACACTACTCTAGACGACTGCGACAATTGCAAAACATAGAAATCTCACACTCAAAAGGCTAAAAAAGCAAGAGAAGAATATAAAAAGGATGGAGAACTGCAACAATCTGATTCTAATCTAATATTTTCCGCCGATTTTCGAAAGGTCGGCGTGGTACAAAATTCACATGTTTATTAATTAAACAAAGATTTTTTTGCAGGTCATTATGTTACCAAGGTTGGAGATGTTCAAAGAAGTTATATTCACGCAAAGAATAATTGCATTCAACGAGTCTTTTGTGCCTGTTGGACCAAACTCTAAGAAATTAAGCCATGTGCTATGATATGGCACGAAGCAGTGGCAGGCAGATCACAACTAGAATTAATAAGTGCTTCTTTTTAAATTTTTTAAGCTAAACAAAATGCAGAAAAAGTTATACTGTGGCTGGATAACTGCAGATCTCAGAATAAAAATTGGTGCTTATTTGGTTCTTTGTATACATTGCCAACTCAGAAAAAACTGCCGCAAATGAAATCGAATTCAAGTATTTTGAACTTGGACACACCTTCATGAGCGCCGATTCATTCCATCATCAGGTGGAACATTCCTTAACCCTTGTACGACCAAAACTGGGTCAATGATGACCCGAAACCAATAATTGTTTAAATAGTGTTCGAAATACAAATTGGATGTTGTTGTCTTTCCACATATTCTCTAGTATTACTATTCTCATGCGATATGGAAGTTTATATTACAAATATTGTGATCATCAGACTGCTTTGGAATCAGAATAGTGCATTAAGTCTCTAGGAAACCTATAAGTCTTAAAAAAAATGCAGAGAGGCTTATAAAAGTTGAGAAAAATGAAGGACAACAAATAGTAAAATCGTTATCTGATTTTTTTTCAATTTTTAAAATAATAGTGGAATATGGTGTATATTGTTAGCTGAAGAACTTCTCACAAAAAATTTAACATTACTTGGGATTGTTCGAAGAAATATAAAGGATTTGCTAAAAATATTGCGCTCGATATTCATCTTGATTCTATTCCGCAAAGGACATAAATCTATAACCAAAGAAATGTGTGATAGTTTTATCATCTATGCAGCATACACATGAGATAAGCAATTGCGAAGTATATTACAAAATATAATATAAAAATATAAATATTGTCTTGGAATATGGCGAAACACAGAATGGAGTCTTGGACAAACTCATTCATGAACATAGGCACCGATTTTTGGAAATACGTGTGGGTGCTGAAAAAATCTGAAATGGTAAAAGACTCGGACGACGAATTGAGTTTGAAAACGTATGAAAAAAAATGAAAATACGTGCTCTCAATACATTGAAATTAAAAGAATAATTGAAAATGGTAACTTAAATCCAAATAAAACCAACAATATTGTTGAAGTATACTTCAAATTTTCTGCATGCAATATATATATATTTTTTTAGAAGCAGTTCAAGTCTTCTAGATGCATTTCAAATCTTCCAGAAGCATTTTCAATTTTTATGGAAGCATTTTAAATCTTTTAGAAGCGATAACAAGTCTTCTGAAAGCATTTCAAGTTTTTTGCAAGCAATATCAAGTCTTTCAGAAGCAATATAAATTCTCCTGGAAGTTTGAACTCTTCTAGAAGCAATATCAAGCATGTAGTAGTAATAGTCAAAGGATTTGAACTCTTCTAGATGCGGTATCAAGTTTTGTGGAAAGATTCGAAGATTTCTAGAAGAAGTATCAAATTTAAGGAAGCATTTCAAGTCTTTTCGAAACGTTTCAAGTTTTTTGAAAGCACTATCAAGACATTTAGATAATGCCTCTTACGAGAGGCATTATCAATTTTTACGGAAGCATTTCATGTCTTATAGAAGCAGTATCAAGTCTTGTGGAAGGATTCGAAGTCTTCCAGAAGCAATATCAAGTCTTCTGGAAGCATTTCAAGATTTTTGCAAGCAATATCAAGTCTTCTGGAAGCAATACCAACTCTCCTTGAAGCCTTTCAAGTCTTATAGAAACGGTATCAAGTCTTGTGGAAGGATTTGAACTCTTCTAGAAGCAATATAATGTAGTAGTAAAAGTCAAGAAATGCTCCCTGACGCTTGATACCGCTTCTTCTAGAAGCGGTATCAAGTCTTGTGGAAAGATTTGAAGTTTTCTAGAAGAAGTATCAAATTTCTGGAAGTATTTCAAATTTTTTCGAAACGTTTCAAAAATTTTTGAAGCAGTATCAAGACATTTAAAAGCAGTATCAAGTCTTCTGACATAGAAGATGCGAAACATCAACAACCCAAAAACGAGGACGCTATCAATGTCGAGGAAGTGATTTAAACCATTCCATAAATATTTCTAATACAATATTTAATTTTAATGCTTTGAACAAAACCTAAGATGGTTTACCATGCATAGGTCTACACTGACCGGTTATAGTCGTCAATGTTCGTTCAATTATTTTGGTCGTACGAAGGTTAAAAAAGAAGTTGAAGGTGTATGATTTCTCAGACTTTAGGTTATGTGTTGAAGTTCAGATTCTGGCAACGTAGTCGTAAGAGGAATGAAAGTCACAGATTTTTTTCGATGGAGTGATTGTAAATCTCAATATAAGCTCGGCAAAATTACATCAAGACCGTACCTGCAACAGATGGTAAACGTGGTTTTTAAAAGAGGCGAGGATATATTAAAATATAGAAACGACTTTGCAGAGGATTTTGTTGTTTTAAACTTCTTAACTGCCGAAGCTTTCAAGAACGGTGTACCTTCTCCAGAACCAGTCAAAATACCACGGTAAGTTACTGTTGACAGAAAAAATAACATCTTAAAGAACTTAAGTGCAATCATTCCTCCCAATAGACTTCAATTTTGGAAAGATTTATCAATCACCGTTACAGATCTTGAGGACAATGTTCTAGAAGATGGTGACAATTAAAATTTTTGATAATTCATTTGTTGTGTTACAAAAGTAAAATTTAGAATAAATATTTTTTTATATTTTTCACTTGCAAATCATAAATAAAGACATTTTAATTTAATATATTTAGTTTATTAGTTAGTCAAAATATGCTATTTACGGGTTTTAATTCTAGCAAGTTCTTAAACTCAAAAACCGTATATGCGTTTTCTTCTAAACCAGTCACTCTCAGTACGCGTTAAATGTTTAGCAAGGTTTACATAAAAAAAATCGATAAACATTATGAAAAATGTAAAGAATACAGCAGACATGTACATGAGAATATACATGTACATATTTGCACATAAACATAATAAATACATAAAAAATTTAAAAATTTGTTATACACTTTAGATAATTTTCAAAAAATTGCCTCTTTTTTAACAGAACCAGTTTCTAGATGCTCTTAATAATAATAACGCAAAATAATTAAAGATCAAGACTAAATAAGTCAAAATTAAAAGCAAATAGTAATTTGTTTTTTAAGTGTTGAATATTGCAGCTTTAAAGTAAGAATCACATTTAACAAATTTTTATTAGGTATTTGTTGTTTTTGTTAGTTAATTTTTGTAAATTTATGTCATAAAAATTTTTACTTAAATAATTAAATTTCGCAATTCCCAAAAATCCCTAATTGTTTAATCAATAGACAAATTCAGTAACATGCGTTTTAATTATCTAAACACAATATTAATATTTCTTTAAAAAAATAACACTATTAAACATCAATTTTTTTAATGCTGAAACTGAATCTTCTAGAATATGAATGAAGAAATAATCCTGCACTAGAAAGCCTTAACGGACAGATCCACAGTTCAAAATTTACAATTACAATTCATTATACAAACTAAAAATTTGTTGTTTAATGATAACAAAAATAATATTTGTCCTTTAGTAATATATAAATAAACTACAATTTTAATCTATTTGTAGAATCTTTGGAGATGGTCAAGAGTCGAAACTAGTAAGACTTAAGTTCTGAATAACATAAAAGACCAGTTTAATAAAAGTACAAAATCAAACTCTAAATTATTTTAAATTAGGTAAATAATTCAATGTTTTGATAATGTACTTTTAAACTGGTTGTATTTCTAAATAATTAAGCTTTACTAGTTTCTGCCCTTTACCATCTTCAGAGACTCTACAAATAGATTCATATGTTGATATTGTAGCAAAAAGTTTTTCTTTTAACATTAAATTACATTTCTTTTATATTAAAATGAGATTCTTACATGTCCTTTGTTTACTTACAGTTAAAGTAAATCACATATCAAATTCGTATTTTTTAATCATTATGTAACGCATAAACACATTCAAACGAAAAGATATAAAGTAAAAAGTTTTCAAAAATTAAATTTCTTAATAACGTTGTGTTTGAAAACTTTATCACATAATAACGTTTGACGTACATTTTGAAAATTTTCTATTAATTCTAATCCTTTAATAATTACCTGTCTACTGAAAAATAGCAAGGATCGAGACTAGTTTAGAATAAATAAATTTGAATATCACCAGAAGTAAATTTTTTAAAAAAACCTCTAATATATTTTTTGTTTTAGACTTATTCATTGAAGCTGGCGTTGATTTCGTTTGCTTATGATATTGTGGATTGTAGTGCTTAGGAGTAACCATGTTTATTTTACAATGAATAATCCCGTAAATCCATTGCCAGAAATTAACTTGGAGTCATTAGTTCATGGCTCATTTGATGATGATAATAGCGACCTTGATCCTGTTTTTGGAATAGAAAGCAGACATAACTCTGAATCAAAACAAGGTTCTGAAGAACATGAAAATAGCGATATGAGTGAGGAAGAAAGTAGTGATGCACAACAACAAGGACATGAAGCTAGCAGTTACTTCTATGGAAAGAAAAGATGTTTTAGATGAAGAAAGACACAACCACCACAAAATGTGAGAACTCGACGTCAGAATATTATTTCAAAGCTTCCTGGGATTTCTCATAGTATACAACGATCACTTGGTGAAAATCCGGATGTTGAAGAGGTATTGTGTCAGTTTCTTGATAATGATACATTGTTAGAAATAATTGTCTGGACGAATACAAAGATAGCTACTCTTCATATAGCTATTATATAGCTATATCTATCGCTATATCTATAGTACATACTGACCGATAGCTATTGTATAGCGACATCTATTGGTTAATCAATATATATAAGGAGGGAAAAGGGAACGACAAAGAGAGAGAGAGAAGAGTCAGTGGTGTGTAACAGTGGTCGCGAGTAACGTAGTGTTAACCTAAGATTTTAAGTTGTTAAATAACGAATATGTATGATTTAATTAAAGTAATAAAGGCAAACGTCAAAAGACCTTTATTTACTACAAAGCAGCGGTGCGATAAAAACGTGAATACGGCAAATATGAGTGAAGAAAACACGTAACAAGGAAAATTCTACGCAACAGATATGGCGGCAAGCTCAACGGCTATCGAAGAAATGGAGACGATCGATAAAACTGGTGACGTTACGATGAATGAAATTACATACGAAAACAAACGAATTTTGTGGGAACGTAAATTACTTGAACGAGAAAAAGATTTATTACGACAAGAACGGGAATTTTTTTACAAGAATGAATATGACATGAAATCCATAGCAAGTAAAGGCACAATTGGCGAGAAAGCAATCGTAAAATATATCATAAACGGTATTAATGATAAAGATCTAGCAAAAACACTCGCTATGAACGATGTTAGTACAGTGCGTGACGCTTTCTTAAAGATCAAACAATATGAAGCTGTTATAAAAATGACACCACCTTCACAGAAACCAAACATTGTACAAAAATCTAATGGGAAAGAAAACGAGACACCTAAAATGCAAATAAGGAAATGTTATACCTGTAATGAAAAGGGACACATTTCAGCCAAATGTCCACAACCACAAAAGAAAGGAAGATGTTTCAATTGCAACAAAGTGGGTCACATCAAATAAAGTGGGGAGATTGTAAAGAATCAAAGACGGTGAACAAAATAAAAAAAGTTGATATACCAGATGTTTATCGAAAAGTGGTACAAGTTGATGGAAAATTATTGAAGGCATTTGCTGATTTAGAAAGTGAGGTTGTGACGCTTCGACAGAAGGATGCAGACAGATTAGAGATAGAATACATGCCATTCACCACTCAACTGAAGGGATTTGGAGGCGGAGTAGGAAGAACGATTGGAAGATGCTAAAGTTTACTGCATATTGATGAAGTTGAAATCGAAGTAGAAATTTATGTGGTTTCGGATCATTGTCAAGAAGACGCCATTATTGTAGGAAACAATGCTTTCTACGACCAGAATATTAAAGTAACTAAATATGGAAATTCTTTGTCGATACAACGATGCATGACTCCTGAATCTGAGAATGAACTCATTTTAGATGAGTCAGAACGAGAGAAAGAAATAACCCAAGAAACAATGATGAACAACGAAACAGACGACAGCAAAGAAGACCAAGAAAACTCACGATCTTGCTACGTTTCTGAAGAATACATCGACGGAAAGGAAGACGAAGATATAGAAAATGAATGCTCGATTACATGCAGGTCTATCATGATTGAAAAGGGCAACATAAAATATGACGTAAACGAAAGCCTTAGTAAAGAAGACAACGAAAGGTTAAAAAATCTTATCCACGAAGAGATTGGGGTAACCGATAAACTGGAGATGAACATTGAGTTAATGTCAGCTGATCCAGTGACGTCACGACCATACAGGTTACCGTATGCACAACGTAACATTGTGAAGAAATTGGTAATTGACTAACTGGAAGCTGGAATAGTGCGCGAATCTCAATCCTCACACACAAGCCCGGTAGTGCTAGTTAGCAAACGAACTGGTGGCGAACGAATGTGCGTGGACTATAGATGTATAAATGCCGTTACAAAAAAAGAATGTGTACCTTTCATGTGTATTGACGAACGATTGGATAAGTTAGCGAATAAACATTATTTCACAGCGTTAGATTTTGCGAGTGGGTATTACCAAGTACCAATTGCTGAACATTCGAAACACTTTACCGCGTTTGTGACTACAGACGGGCAATTTGAGTTCAATCGAATGCCATTCGGACTAGTAAACGCGCCTAGTGTTTTTATGCGACTTATGAAAATAATATCCGCAAAGCTTGGACCAGATGTTGTAACCGTTTACATGGATGATCTAATGATCGCGAGCGCTACTATTGATGAGGGACTTGAAAAACTCATATGCGTATTTAATGTGTTAAAAGAAGAGGGTCTTACGTTAAACCTGAAAAAGTGTCATTTTTTGATGGAGAACGTAGAGTATTTAGGATTTGAAATAGATGGAAGTGGAGTTCGACCAGGAAGAAATAAAGTGAAAGCTGTGGAAAATTTTAATCGACCAGAAAATGGACATGATGTGCGAAGATTTTTGGGACCATCCGGATTTTTCAGAAAGATTGTAAAAAATTATTCTCTGATAGTAAAAGAAAGGATGCTGTATGGAAGTGAGACGAAGAATAGGAAATTGCGTTCAAAGAGATAAAAGAAGCACAAAGACCAATTTTGGCGATATATGATTCAGAAGCAGATCATGAAATTCATACCGATGCCTGCAAGATAGGAATAGCTGGAATACTATTACAAAAGACGAAAAATGACCGAAAAGGTTCATTGAAGCCAATAGCCTATTTCAGTCGACAAACAACGGAATTGGAGAGTCGTTATCACAGCTACGAACTGGAAACTCTAGCCGTTACAGAGACTTTAGAAAGATTTCGAACGTATGTACTAGGTCGAGAATTCAAAGTGGTATGTGATTGTAATTCCCTAAAGACTATCATGAAGAAGCAAGACTTGATGCCGAGAATAGCACGACGGGTGTTGAAACTCCAAAAATACGACTTTAATATTGAATATCGCCCAGGAACTCATATGTCTCATGTAGATGCATTAAATAGAAGTCCAAATGAAGAATCCGAAGACGCTAAGATAGCAAGCTTGAATGTGCTGACAGTACAAATTGATGACCATTGGTTATTAACGATCCAACTCCAAGATGAAACTATAAAGAAAATAAAAACTACGTTAGAAAAGGATCCCAAAGACAACGAAACGAGACAAATTCATCATGATTACGAAATCCATCACAACAAAGTCTATCGGAAAACTACAGAAGGTCGCAAATGGTTGTACCGAAGATGATTATTTGGAAAATAATAAAAGGAAGTCACGACAATATGGAACATTACGCTCTCGAAAAGACTTTAGATCACCTGAAAAGATATTTTTGGTTTCCGAGGATGAGGAAACGGGTAACAAGTTACAGAAAATCCTGTATTGAATGTGCATATCATAAAGTAAAGGGAAAGAAGGAAATAGATTTACATAACATAGAGCGATTGCCGATACCTTTTCATACCATTAACGTTGACCATTTAAGACCTTTCCCCATTAAATATAATAGAAATAAAATAATTATTTATAATGAAAAAATGATACAATCAAACGACTAAAAAAACTCACCTTCAGAGATTTTATAATATTCATTATTAAAATTACAATAATTTTGTTTTACTATGTGTTCTAGTATATTGCTGAGGTAGTTAACAGTAATTGTGTTATTAAACTATTTAGAAAACATGTTAGAGCATAGTTTTAATGTGAAATCCATGTCGATATTAATTCGTCTTTATTATTTGGTATTTATTGGTCTACCAGTCTCACATGTGTAAGTAGCACTTTGATTCAATGACTCAATCCTATCTTTGAAGTTAAAGAGTGTATTTTGAATGATATTGTTATTTATAAGTGAAATTTTTCGATTTTTAAAATTTCAATATCAGTTTGAGTTGGTTTTTCAAATATTTTTGAATTAATCGCCTAGAAAATTAAATTGATTATCTGTTTCTAATTCTACAATAAATTTTGTTTTAGTTATTCCATATAATTAAAATGTCATCTACAAATCTGTACCATAATATATATAATGTAAACCAGTAGAATCATTAGTCAGGGCGTGAGTTAAATCGATCTACGGGAACTATACTATACAGGATGTTCCTAAAATTTAGATGCTCAGAACTTTTTTATTCGCTCATAAACCTACATTTATTTTTGCACTTTCCAATAGAAAATTTATTTTCGAAACTTTTATGACTTACGAAATTTTGGTAAAATTCACCGTTGTTCTCTCTCTCAATGATTTGTTCTTGTGGATCCATTTAACTCACAAACTCTCTAATGATTCTACTTGATATTGATTTACACTGTACCAAATTTCAGCGCTCTACTTTAAACAGTACAAAAAATATTTAGAGAAATCACTAAGAAGTTCTTAACTTTGATGACCTATAAGTCCGCCATTTATTGATTTAGACCAAAAATTTTTACACGAATCATCATCATATCCACTCTACTATATGTGATTTAATTTGTGCCCCGAGTCACCGAAACAGCCTATATAATATAATATGTTCTTGTTTATAGAATTGTACGGAACGAGAATAATATTTTCTATATGATTAAGGAAAATATCTGAGAGGGGACAACTCAGAAGTGATCCCATGGGTAAACCTTCATTGTAAATATAGGATTTTTGTTGAAATTGAAAAGTTTTGTTCTGTTCAGAATTTTAGTAAATTGTAGATGAGGTCAACATCTGTTATGGGTATCTTTTTTTTGATGATATCTTCAGTAATATGGATTTTAATTATAACTCTTTAATATACACTTCTTATATCTTGAATTTAATAACACTCATTTACTGTCCACATAAAAGTAATTATTATATTTTTCCTCCAAAGACATGATCTTACCAATATAAATCTGTTGGACAACCTTATAAAAAATGCTAACTGGACTTTGATCATAAGATAGTTTCCTTGATTTAAATGGAACCCATATTTTTAAACATTGTTGTTTGTTGGATACTCTGATCATATGGACTTGGTTTATTGAGATTATACTGTACGTAAAGAAGCTAAATATCATCAAACCTTGTAAATATTTATTTTGACACAGCTAATATTAGGCAGGAATATGTAGCTACAATGACTACATGAAAAGTTTAAAATTTAATTAACGTAAATTAAATTATACTCTTTGACAGTCCCTAAATGTGCATTTAAAAGTTAAATTGATCATAATTAAAGAGAAATGTTGTTAATTAAAGATTAAAATAAACAGCATTGCTATTTAAGTTTAAGTATTAAGCAGCAAATAATAAATTTTACAACATATAGATAAGCTTTAACTAATTATGACATATTGTCACTGAAATGAAAATACAAATAATTTATCATGACCTTATGTTTTCAAGTAAAATATATAATTAAAGCAAACAACTCACATAAGTAAGGTTAATCTAAAAGAAAAAAAAAATAGTTGCACCCTTGGAATATGATGTTTCTTTTTGTTTACTACTTCATCATCATTTCATCTTGACACACTCCTAAAGTCATAACCCTAAAGTTTTCTTTAGATATAAAAATTAAATATTAAACATTATTTTCTATTTTTTTTAAGGATATACAAATTCTGTTTGTAATTTCTTTGTCTTCAATTGGAGGGTTATATAGTGCTCTTGACATATCATCATTTAATAGCGTTAGTGTTCCATGATTTTTAAAATTAATTTCTGCAAGGATATTGCCATAATTTTAATAGTGATTGTAAAACCAAAGTGGAGATTTTTTGTTCAATCCCGTTAGCAACACTAGATTGCAAAAATTTCAATTCTTGGATTATAAAATTATAAATATTTGGATTATTAACTTATTTATATTTTTATTTGGATGTTTTTTCATAAAATCGTATTTCAAATTAACTTTTTATGTGGCTTATCGAATGCGAATGTGCCCGAAAATTAAGGGAGGTCGTTCACATAACTTTTTGTTTAAAACCTCTTCCTTTCCAAGTTACAGTCTTCCAACTTTAAAAAAAAGTTTTGTCAATAAAATCACTATGTAAGAATTAAGAATAGCGAAATTTGGCAAATAATAATTCCTAAAAATATAACAATTTTTATCGATTTTTATAACAATAAAAATGTATAAAGAAAAAAATATGCGAAAGACACCCTTTCATTTCCGCTGAAAAAGCATTCTTTAAAATTTTTCGTATTAGTTTAGAAACACCTGTGTATTATGTGTTTTCTTAAATCCATCGTTCAGATAGGTAAAAATACATAATTTTGTATTTTCATTTTTTACTGCCAAAATCTAATTTTAAGCACAAACCCTTTTATCCGTTTCCTTGTCCTTAGGATAGGACATCTTATCTTTTTTCCAATAGGAGGTATGACTAATTGTAAGTAAATCAAACAGGGTATTTATCTTTTTCAATTCTTAATTCATCAAAAAATTATCCGGTTCTTCATTTTCCTTCTCGTATGATTTCCTCTATATTTCTTCACTTTTTCAAATTGTTTGCCTTTAACATAAAAATATAAAATATTTGCAGATTTCACTTATCGGTTGTGCAATTTTTAGGAAAGTATTTCTTATTATTCGGAATTCAACCAAAGGTTGGGTAAATTAAACTCTTTTTATTATAACCTTAGCTTTCGAATTTAATTAAATTCTTTATCAGAGGACGCTATAAAATGAGAAAGAAAGCAAGGTGTTTAAAACCGTAAATTCACAATAACATACAATTACAATATATAACATACATAACCTAACTTACATAAACGAGGTTAAGATTGGTAACAGAACCAAGGACGTAAAAACATTCTTGTATGTTATACCCAGAGTAATGGCCAAGTTGGGATGGCAGTTTATTACACCAAAAACAAACAATGAACGGTGAACGAGCCGTAAAAACTTTGTTTCTGGGAGAAGGTCCCCTAACCCATATGACTCTCTAATTGGGAGATTATACTCGGAGACCTGTCTGTTTCTTGCATCTAACCGAGACGATCCCTTGCTTGTTTTACCTGCTGACAAGGGACAGGTTTCTGTTGTAATGAACAAATCACAATATTTAACGAAATCCCTCCAACTACTGGATGATCCATACACTTACCAGGTTTTAAAATCTGATTTTACGCCTACTGTTCAAAGGATATCCAATTCCATCTGCAAAGATCTTCACGATAGTGGACTCATCCCAGGAGAAGTATACAAGAAACTAATCTGCCATAATGGTGTAATCCCTAAATATTATGGTCTGCCAAAAATACATAAAGTTGATGGACTCTTTGGTTATACGAAATCCTGATCAATCAATTTCATAGGATTGGTATCGTAAACCTACATACTCTGGAAGGTTTATAAATTATTTCTCGTGCCACCCTCTCAGTATGAAGATCAACACACTCAAGGGCATGAAGAACCGTATAACCCGTATCTGTGATGAAGCTTTTCGCTTAAGAAACCTCCGGTTGCTAGCTGACATCTTCCGCAACAATGGTTTCCCTGGCCCCTTGGTCAATAAGATTTTATTCTCGTTAGATGGACCTCGGTTGTTACCTGCATTTGTGCGAGACACAAGTCATGTAGACGTAAATTTATCTCTCACCCATCCACCTGATGTAGAGGAAATACCTGTTAAGCCTTTTGTGAAGTTACCTTTTATCCCAGGCCTTACAGATAACCTAATTAAGACCTTCAGTGGTAAACAATTTCGATAGGCAAAATATACCTTGAACCCTTTGCGTGCTTTCTCCAACCTCAAAGACCGCATTTCTGACGATATCAAGTCCAATTTATTTATAGATTTACAGAATCAATTGCAAGGGTTGTTCGGGCTCATATATAGGTATGACCAGCCAATACCGAAAAAATAGAATTAAACAGCATATGAGGCTGCAGGTTAAAATAGTCGAATGCTACAGCCCTCGCTGAATATCACATTTCTACGGGCCATGTTTTTGACTTTGAGAACTCCTTTATACTCTGTTATGAGCCCTCCTATTACAGACGCAGATTCTTGGAAATGTTCTATATATGTAAAAAAATAACTCCATCAATTTTCGCTCTGATGTACAAGAGGTGAGTGACATCTACTGCCATTTAATCAACTCTTGTGACGAGTACCACCCTTCCCCTCGCGACGACCATTCCATTGGTGCGGTTCTGACATTGTGTTATATACGGGCTGGGTTTTGAATTTCCCAGTCTTCTCTCTTTCGGGTTTCTTCTTCTTGTTGGGGAGATTGGTACCCCTGCCTCTTCTCTTGCTCGTTTCATGCCGTGTATTGATATTGTCACGCTGCCTCGTGTGGTGCTTGTTATTTTTGTTGTTTTTACGGCTCGTTCACCGTTCATTCTTTGTTTTTGGTGTAATAAACTGCCATTCCAACTTGGCCATTACTCTGGGTATAACATACAAGAATGTTTTTACGTCCTTGGTTCTGTTACCAATCTTAACTTCGTTTATGTAAGTTAGGTTATGTTATATATTGTAATTGTATGTTATTGTGAATTTACGGTTTTAAACACCTTGCTTTCTTTCTCATTTTATAGCGTCCTCTGATAAAGAATTTAATTAAATTCGAAAGCTAAGGTTACAATAAAAAGAGTTTAATTTACCCAACCTTTGGTTGAATTCCCAATAATAAGAAATACTTTCATAAAATATTTAGCATATAAAGTAACTTATTTTTAGAAATTAATTTTGTGTAAAAAGAACTTATCGCATAAATAAATATGTTAATGTAATTTTTTAATAATTTTTTTGCATTCATACTCACATCTCATATTTAAAACAGATTTTATATAATTTTCAACATTATAGTTGTTGCTGATGATGGCATAATCCGAATCTAGTACGACTACATACTAAAAAAGAAAGATAGAAGTTTATGGTTTTATGGTTTATAGTTTTATTTGCTCATTAATCTTGCAACATAAATAATTTTATTAAAACGTTTTAATTGGGTATTTGAATAAACTTAAACATAAACTTCGAAGTGTGTACAGTTTTGGCAGTCCGGATTAACTGCCGAACACAATTATTGGAATCTTAAAATTATACGTCTCAAATGATATGTTTCTTTTATGTAGTTTGGCGTACTGTTTTTTTTATAATTTTTATTGTGCATATTGTGAGAATAATTCTCAACTTTCTAAAACAATTCTTTATTCACTTTCTTATTAAAACAACCAACTCCTTCATCTCTTTATGTGTATTAATATAGAAATACATTAATAAATATATTTTTATTTTTTATCTAATTTTGCTTTCTATTGTGCATTTCAGGTGGCGCGCGATCCTCTAAAAATATAGATACTTCAGATGTGTCTTATCTATGCACTGGTTAACTGTGTACTACAATTACAATTGTCCCAAAGAAAATGGTTTTTGATTAACATTTAAATGACACCAATAATGGTTTTCATTTACTGCAATTTTCGAAGGTAGGTTCTTAGTTTAAGGTAATAGTTTTTGTTTTCAAATTTAAAAAATCTTGCAAATCTTTTCAATTCCTTGATGTAGACAGAAAATGTATATTTCAGGTAGAGTCAATTTAAATGTTTTTTAATAATTCATTGGATAAATTGACTGTTTTACAACAAACTTCAATAGATATTTAATTTTATAAAAAATTTCAAGAATGTTACTGTTTGCAAGTATAAAATGTTAATTTAATAAATTCTACAATGATTTACACGAAAACTAATAACTTGATTCATGTCGCTTGTAAGTTGCTCATACTTATTCTTTTACTTTACTATAAGTCTGTTAGCCAATGTAGGCACCATTCTTGAAAATAATCTGTAACACTCAAGAATAATGTTGTCATGAATGTGTGTAGTTCATTATGTTGAAAGAGAGAATGTTTTATATAACAATTGTATTTTAAATCTATTTTAATGAAAAACTGTTATTATAAGTAGTTAGTAGAAAATACATATATAAATACAATATATATATAAGTAGATTTCATTATTTTCGATACAACCTCAGACGAAAATGCGTGAAGTAGTTTTAATAAATTAGTAATTATCATAGTGTTATAGCGTTTTAATTATCAGTTATTTTATAAATATTTCATTTCCCACACTTTATTTCGTATACAAATTATAAGAACACTTTTTTGTAACTATAAACAACTTCAATTTTATTTTCAATGAACGTTTTTCTTTTTTCTTCTTTGCTATACAAACACTGTATTTTATTTTACTTAGGGAGACTTAGGGACTTAGGCAGATAAAAACACATTAAATCCTAGTCAAACGCTTCAGCTTACGAAAATTATTCGACTTTGAGGATAATTCGAGACATAGAAGTTCAAGTTGGGGAAATTTCACTGTAAATAAAGAGCAAAACATAGTTTAACAAATAATCTAATATTTATTTCATTTTTAAGTATAATTCGTGTTGCCATTAGTTTTGAATAAAATAAATAAATGAAATACTAAATTAGAAGTTCGAACTTGCAACATATTTTAGACCATATATTTATTTGTGTATAAATTATTACAATACTTATTAATTAATGGCTTGTTTTTCTTTTTGTTTTAGATTCATGGGAGTTCCATGGACTCAAGATGCTGAATTGATGCTGAACATGGCCATCACATGTGATTTATTATCAATCCAACAATATACATCTGTGTGTCATTTACAGAATATGTTTCTGAGATATTTCTATGATTTCATGTTTATGATAAGTAGTTTCTCCCAACCATTTATGGCAGTGCTATGGATGGATATGCAAGACCCCTACCAAGAATACTTCTCAGAAAGTTTGAATAATTCTTTGTGGAACTCCTGTGTATATGCAAATTGTACATTTTAGAATTTGCTAGTTTGGCCCATTATCAAATTTTCCCAAGTACCTATTAAGTACATATTTGGTTTCTTTGTTACAAAGGGTTCTGAGTATATAAATATCATTTTTAAAATGATAAACAAAATGTTAAAGGTGTTATTGTGTGTTAAATCCATTTCACTGTGAAGGATAATAATAAGTTGAGAAATAAAATCTCAGCTCATTACAAAGAAAAAAATATAATTAGAAAATCCGCCTTTTGAAAAAGAGCCATATTTATAATATCGCTGCTGTATGTTTACAAACAGTACAGAACTTATTGTTAGATTATAAATTTACATTATTTTTTTTTAAATAACAGTTATAGTAAAAATTATTGATAACAGACACACATTAAAATTTAAAAAACTAAAATCAGAGTTAACACGTTCTTCAGTTGAGCTTAAGTGAAACTCGTTTTGTTTTTTCAAAAAACTTTATTTATAACTCTGTGTAGGCTATTAAAATAACAATAAAGTGGATTTTGCATACATACGATTTGTTCATTTGGATGATTGGCAGTTCTCTGCATTTAATCTATTAACAAATATTGGCCCAACAATGTGCTGTCCTATACTTTCACAGCACACGTTTAAACTCCATCAATCTTACAACAATAGGTTCGTTTCCAAAGCATGCTTTGTCCGAAAATAAAACATTAACAAAGTTTCTAGTTTGTCCTATTTGTTGCAATACCTACTGTGCGACATTAACTCTTAACAGACAATTATTTTCGATTAATTCTTGGTGTACAATCAGTTTAAATGAGTGAGATTTATTTTTTTATTATCCTCCAGACGAAAGTAGTAGTATATTTCAACCAAAACTTGCTTTCAACTGGGTAACTGCCTGAACTGCCGTTACTATTACTGTTCTCTATTGCTGGTGTTAACGGGAACATCTTTATCATTATCTTCACCAGGCATTGTCTTGTTAATCTCGTCTGATGAGGCATTGTTGTCGCTTTCATCCATGTTAACTGGTCGACATTTAGTTAACTACATGGCGATATCGACAAAATGTTGCTTTTCTCTGCATTTATCTTCTGTTTTCTTAAGGTGACTGGCACAATTTTTCTAGATTTGTGGCGTAACTTAAACAATTGCATCACGACACAAATTGAGAACATCGTTAATTTTATAGGTATTGTTGTTTTTTGTCACTTTGTTTTTAGCATAGGCCCATTTTAATTCAATTGCGTTCAATTCACAGTGTACAACTGCTAACCAAAATAATTCTACCTTGTCGCCCTAATTTCTTGTTCAAATCATCTAACAGATAACGTTGCTGGATAATGTTGAGGACGTGACAACTGTAAAAGCTGTGGTTTGGTCATGGAAGAAAATGTCGTATAACCTGCAGGTCACCACACATTTCACTCCTAAAGTCACCTAATGATATCGACTCATCTTTTTTCCATGCTGTTGTTGGATTTCTGAACCAAGGTTCCAACATAAAAAGGGCAAGAGAAGAAACAACGAAAGATAAAGAAAAAGCATTGACGGGTAGCCATCACGATTTAACGGTAGATGACCTCCGACCTCCAGCTATAAAAGTGTGCCCATCATTGATGGCAAGCAGTTTATATTTTAAATTAAAACTGTGTACTCATAATTTTACTGTATACAATGTTGCAACTCGTCATTGCACTAGCTATTGGTTTGACGATCACAATCAAATCTTCAATGATCAAGATGGGAAGCCGGTTATCATTTATTCACATGGTTGCAGTTACCAGAAT
This sequence comes from Onthophagus sagittarius, assembly GCA_036711965.1. Classification (NCBI taxonomy): domain Eukaryota; kingdom Metazoa; phylum Arthropoda; class Insecta; order Coleoptera; family Scarabaeidae; genus Onthophagus; species Onthophagus sagittarius. The sequence goes on from JASERS010000004.1 coordinate 67,713,022, forward strand.
CGCAATAGTGACATGGCCAAAGCTCTTTTACATTTAGCACACGAATTAAATATTACCATTGAACAAACATTTTTGGTGAAAGGTAACGCACAAATAAAGTGTGACAGTGTACATGCCACTATAGAACGAAAGCTAAAGAACAGGAAGATTTTTTTTGCCAAGTGATTATGCTCGCGTGACAGAAGACGTTAGGAGAGATCCGGAGGCGTATCAAGTTAGGTAAATTTTGAAATTTTCACTAATTTTTATAGTAACCGGATTTATTCATCAATACGGCCTTGTGAAAAATCCGGAGATACAACCGTCACAGATTTGTAAGCTATTCAAAGTCCGAAAAAAATAGTAAACCTTGATTTAAAAGTGTTATACCAGAATAGATTAGCAATAAAGAAATAAAAATACAAACATTTAAAACTATTAAAATCAGTTTTACCGCAGGACTGTTGGAATTATTTTAAAATTTACTCCATTCTTAATTTTGACATTGACTTTATTAATTTATTATATTAGATTTACTTTATATTTATTATATAAAATTCTATAATAAATTATTATAATTATAAATTAGGTATTATTGTTGTAATAAAATGTCACAAGTATACTTGTAATACACGTAAGTTTATTTTTTTTAGTTTCAATACCTCGTATGTCCTAACTCCATATTATATCAATACTGTAACGACAAATATTTTAACAATTAAAAAGAAACTTTTTTCTTTACTGTTTAACAAATTTTCAAATAAAAAATTACATTTTCAATCAAATAATTACACTATTTTACGTCCTGTAAAGTTCACATTTTTGAGATACGCGGTATTGTTTTGAGACCTTCGATATGATTGTTCTACGGATATAAATCTCGTATATTACAAGAATTGCTGCCACTAGATTTTGAAAAACGTATTACTTATTGTAATTGGTTTAATCAAAATTTAATAAATAATGATGCACTGGACAAAACTTTCTTTTCTGATGAGGCTTAGTTTTCTTTAAACGGTTATGTACTCTCATAAAGTTATAAATCTTGAAGTTCTAAAAATCAAATGTTTTCAATGAAACTCAGTACATCCTATTAAAGCAGTAGGATGGATTGCTATATCAAGACGTAGAATTATTGACCCTATGTTTTCTATGACGGTCAATGCAGAAAGGTACCGTGCTTTATTGCAAGTATTCATTGAACAGTTGCATGATGATGAAATGCAAGAAAGCTTTTTCAACGTGATAACCGCACATACTGCACTAACAACCGAAAGATAACTTTATAAGAATTTTATGATGATCAAGTAATTGGTAGAGGATGCTAGCCACCTCGCTCACCTGATTTAGATGTCTTGTTATTCGGTCATTTGAAAAACTGTATCTAGAAAAACCGTCTACATACTTTATTACATATTTACATATAAAACCGTCTACGAGATTTTATTTTTCTTCTTATTATATATTCTATCTTCTTTGACGAGAGTTATATTTACTAAACTAAAAGTTTGCCTCCACGTTCCCACCACTATTTAAAACCAATCCAGATGGAGCCGTAGGAATGAGCGTCACGAGGGACATAACTAGAGCTGTGATTATAGGCAAAATGCATATTTGGTAATATCAATATGCGAAGAAAACATTTTGTTTATCTTCACGAATTACGTAAAGAGAAACCATTTGAACCAACGTTTAATTTGCATATTTTTCATTTTCATGCATATTAATTGAAACATTGCATATATAACAAAATTTTATAAACGTCGCGACATAACGGCGACAGTGATGCAACGGCGACGTTAGCCATATGGAAACGGTTGCGGCGACTCAGCTACGTAGTATTGGTGTGCCTTATTCTGAATAAGAGTAACTTGCGCGTAAATCGAGGTCTTCTCATCGAGGTTTTGTGAGCAAGTTAATTAGTATAACTAACATGCCGAAAACGAATTCGTTAATATCAATGTGGATTAAAGAATATCCTGAACTTATTTTGATTGATGATAACGTGTTTTGTATACACTGTAGTAAAAAGGTAAGTACGACATATGCATATACTGTAGATTCATAAATTTGATGTAATTTTAGATACATTGCGATAAAAAGTTTCAACTAACACAGCATGTCGGTACTAATTTACATAAAAGAAACTGCAAATCAACAACACAGCTTACATTGTCTCAATCCTTTGCATCAACTTCAAAGCATGTCGAAAAAGAATCTTTTCGTTTTGATTTATGTAATACATTAATGAGCTTAAATATACCACTGGCAAAATTAGATAATTCAACATTTACATCATTTTTGAAAAATATACAAAAATGGAGATACCCAGCAGAACTACCTTAATGAGAACTTATGTTGAAAAAGTATTTGAAAGCACCATGAGCAAAATTAAGGAAATAATAGGCGACAACCACATACATATTGTTGTAGATGAAACAACCGATTCTACTGGACGATATATTGCAAATTTGCTAATTGGAACATTAAATGAGCATTTTTCTAGCAAATCATATTTAATCGGGGTACAAGAATTAAATAGAGTAAACAATATATCTGTTTCAAAATTTATAAATGATGTATTGATTAAGTTCTATCTACCAAAAGCTGTTCCAAGTGACAAAGTGTTGTTAATGTTGACTGATGGCGCAACCTATATGGTGAAATCAGCACAAAATTTAAAAATGTTTTATAACAATTTAATTCATGTTACCTGTTTGGCCCATGGCGTCAATAGAATTGCCGAAGAAATACGGAACACTTTCCCAGACATTAATAATTTGGTGAATACCACAAAAAAAAAATTGTGAAAGCGCCATTGCGTATCGACCACTACAAAAATATTTTACCCGGCTTACCTCTTCCACCCCAACCAGTAATAACGAGATGGGGTACTTGGCTCAATGCAGCTGCTTTTTACATGGATAATTTCGAAGGTATAAAGAAAGTTGTAAATTCCTTTTCTTCCGAGGATTCTATAGCTGTACGAGACTGCAAACTTATACTAAGCAACACTTCAACCCTACCACAAAATTTGGCTTTTGTTAAAGCAAATTATTCAATCATTTGTGAACTGTTAAATAAACTGAAGACTCAATGTTTAGAACTAACCGAATCCATACAAATGATTGAGATATTCAAAAGAAGAATCAACAGCATCGAAGGTTCAATTGTACAAAGTATTAAGAAAAAATTAGAAAATCTTTTAAGAAAAAACGAGGGATTTTTCTTCAAAATTTCAAACATACTCCAAGGAAACGTTGAAGAAGGGGTGCAATTAGATCCCTCTTTAATTTCCAAATTAAAATACGCCTCAATTACTTTGAGTAGAAAGAAGCTTTTCTTCATATAAACAAATCCTTACTGATTGATGACATTCGTTTTTGTTAAAAAATTTAGAAAAGCATTTAATCGTCAATATTTTCTGCAATATAACTAACAAAGAAATTTAATGTTAGAGTTTATGTACTTATTTATATACTTATTTTATTTGAATATATGTTCTTTTTTTTTGAAGTCTTGTATTAATTGAAATAAACAGATATGATAATACTGTATCATAGTGATCCAAAATTCAGATTGTTTATAGATTATTTACAAAAATATTTGACATAAAGTTACACAACAAAATGTCACAATCACCTTCTGAATATTTTATATGATAATTGTTGTGTATTACCAACTTGTCAATATCAAGGTATTATACAGTGTGTTCAGTAATAATCGTAACTTACTTAACTAATATTACTTTAATATTAACAATGTAACTGTTCTAATTCACTTTTAATAATCAAATAATCACTTTCTTCAACATTAATTTCAATTTATACAATAAAAATTATTTTAAATAACAGGAATTTTCGTTGCATTGCACGCAATACTATTATTAGGTTTCGATAATTATTGAACACAGTGTATAGTGTTACATATGTACCTTTGAAAACAAACTTGAAAAGAGAGTTTATTATTTCTTGAAGTTTTCTGCATATGTGCGCATATTTTGTAATTAGAAATGCATATAATTAACAAAATGCATGCATATATATGCGCATATATCACTGCTTTTTCGTGCATATAATACACAGCTCTAGGCATAACTATTAGAATTAAAGCTTGAAAAAGTAGTTTTTATGGATCATCTTTCTTTAGAATTTAAATAACGAATGCATAATTTAAATTCGAATTCTGAGAAAGTTTTTGAGTTACCAACAAGTGCGTTTAAAAAATCAGAGTTCCACAGAACATAAATGATTTTGAAAAGTATTTGGAGAATAAAACAGGAGAATAAAATAAAAGAAGTATATAATTAGTAACCACACATAGATCTCTCAACTCTCGGCTCCGACTCCACAGCCACGTTGTTCAGACCAAAAAATACTCATAAAAAAAGTCTTCGCAATTTATAAGATAAATCGATGTATTAGAAAAAAACAAATTGAGAAAATTTCAATTTTTCAAAAAATCTCCAAAATAAAATTGGGAAAATTAAGTCAGGATCAATTTGAAATATATACAAAAATACACTGTATAGACATGAAAGCCTAAGTAGTGGAAAAAGAGAAAAGGCAAATGAGACTTTTTATATCTTTTGTTTTCTTCATCATTCTAGGATTGTTGAGCTAGCTAAATTCAGAGCTGAAGTAGTCCATTTTCGGGCAATGGTTACTTTGAAAAGAGGTATACCAAGTCCTAGCCCTGTTGAACAAAACCACAGGCTTAGACAACATGTACCATTTCAAAATATAAGCAAGACCAATTTGGACATTAGCACATTATTCTATACATTTGACAGTTTATAATATATTTATTATAATAAATGAAAATTAAACAAACTTTCTTTTCGCATGTTATTTTTCTATTTTAAATAAGCTTTTTACAATTGAATTTCAGTTTTATTTACATTTTCATTCGCTTTGTATAAGTGTACAACTAAACATAAAATAAAATAACATAAACACATAAAAACACATACAAACATCTGAAACTATAAATTCACTATTTTCTTTTAAGTGATCGAACAGCAAACAACTATTTTTCCAGGGTACTGTGAATCTTATTAATTTCTCTGTCGAGGATAATATCCAGTAAACAGCAAAAGTAAAGTTGTAGGAAAGTTGTACACGTACACATGCGCTCCACAAAGGACTATTCAAGTTACCTCTACAAACTATTACACCATACCAATCCACAGCACAGCCATAGAAGACTGCTTCCTTTATTGTGGAAATAATATAAAATTTATGTACGTTGTTGATCATATCTTATCAACTCAGCGCAAACGCGATCAGAACTTCAATAAAACGAATCCAAAATATATACATCGATAGGTTACACGTACACATGCGCTCCACAAAGAATTTTTCAAGTTATCTCAACAAATTGCTCTTGGTAGATCGCTTGCGTACCTATCCAGAGCACAGCCATAGAAGACTGCTTCCTAAATATATATCATAAACATGATAACTATGATAATTCAGTAGCCTATTGTGGAAATAATATACAAATTTATGTACATTGTTGGTCATATCTTATCAACTCAGCATAAACGCGATTATAATTTCAACCGATCGATTAAGTCAATTCAATAAATCGAATACATCAATTTCAAAATTGCTATTAAGTTCCGTTGAATTGTAGACGAAATATTTACTATCACCGTAATGGACAATCACCTAATTCTTAATTACACTACAATTAAGTATCTGAAATCTCTTGAATGCGCACATAAGCTGAAACCAAAGAAACACCTGTAATTAACTAACTAAGCATGTAAGTAATTAATATGTGCATGTAAGTAATTAATATGTTAATATTAATTACTTACATGCTTACTATGTATTAATTACTTATTTAATAATTAACAATAATCAGATACATTAATAATTGTGAATGGAACATACCCCATGCCCGTTCGCACTTGTATGTTAAATCGGAGAAAATATCGGATGATCGATATTCGTCGAATATCGATCATCCATATAAAACATATTGCTATCATTACATCCGACGTACGAGCCCATAGAAAGATTTACTTATGAGAAGACTTCGGATAAACCCTGTATGCAAACATAGTGCCCCAGATAAAGTGTACCATATACATATAGACTCATCTCGTCGTGAGAAACCCTGTATATAGATACGAAAAGAGACAGTCAGACTTTCAGGTTTATAAGACAAAATACGAAATATCACATTCGTTCCTTAGCCGTTGTGGATTTACAGTTTATTTACCCAATATACCTGGGAAATACGGTATCAAACTATATGTTTTAGCAGATGTGGAAACCCACTATATATTTAGGTTTGAATTTTTTTGTGAAAAACAAGCTGATCAGCTACTTGCAGTTTTCAACAAACCAATTGACATAATGAATAAACTGGTAGCAACTATTCTAAACAACAACAGAAATATAACTGTAGGCAACTATTACTCAAGCTATGAGCTAGCCCTATATTTGAAACAAAATGGACTCACCTTCATCTCAACAATGATGTGAAACAAACCTCAGATCCCATCTTCATTTTTAAACGATATTACATTAGTTTATATAAGAGAAATGAAAATATTCGATTAAACGAAGATCTCAGACTTGGTCCCTTACTATGTTTTTTTTTTAGATTTTTAGACATAACGATAATAAATTCCCATATAATAGAGGGTGTCCTACGACGCGACTGCCATAAGATGGGAGTATGGTGCTGATTTTGCGGTTGGTCAACATGTTTAATGAACATAAAACCAAAACGCTATCGTCACCAATCAAAAAGCATTTGAAATTCGAAAAAGTAAACGTGCCAAACCTTAGTTATGAAGCGTTTTAGGTTTATGTTCATTAGACATTTTTGCACATTTGACATTAAACAAAAGATATAGATTTGTTTCTCAATCGTTCGTTGTTGGTATTAACATTTCGCAGTAAACCGAAGTTATAAATAATGTCTCACTTTGTTTATATACAATGTAACAATAATGTATCTTATCTAAGGACTCGACTTATTTGGAATACTGTCAGCTGAAACAAGTTCAGGTAAAGAAAAATTAATCACGAAATTCGTCATCATTTCGACCTCAAAAATTAAAAAACTCACCGTTTAATTCGCCCTCGTTTGAAAATTCGGAATTAATTTGTTAGGTAGGCTTATTACCTGTATGTGCTTAGATTCGCTGCATACGTTCACAACCGGTAAAACATCTTTGTAACGTTTGTTATGTTTTATTGTAATTCGTACATTCCATTTCGGTGGTATTTGTATCGAAAACGGCTTTAAAGGCATATTTATAATTTTTTCGAAGGGATCGTTGCTTTGGTGTAGTACGTTAACATCCAGGGAAATGGCTTGGTGATATTCAATTAGATGTGTTACACGTTTTGCTTTACATTGTTGTGGATATTTAATCACGATCGGCTCAACACTTTCATTCAAAACGTTTTCGGCCATTTCTATTGGATGGTTGATAGGAACCAACAAAGAAGTTTGCGTCACGTTCGCAGGCTCGACTACCTCTTCCAGTTCGGGTACATTTCTATATGTTTTTAAACACTCTAAAAGATCATTTATAGCTTTAATGCCATCAGGCGCCATAAGATTATTTGTTTCTACACGCTTTTCCGATTCTATAGATATCCTTGGTTGTTTCTTTGGAGGCAAATCATCATTAAAGTTTAAACTTGGTTTCTCGACTCGATTTTCAGTACAATTATCCACAACTTTTTCTTGGTATATTAGAGATTTGCGTTTACGTCTAACATAATGAACACAATCTTCTGTCGATATTGTTCTTACAAATTTTGTTAAATCGGAAGATTGTTTATGATGGCGAGACGTACTACTTGAAACTGATTCATTCTTTTTATCGACAGCTTTAATATACGACAAAATGCTCAATTTAAGCGAGTCATTCATGTCGTCTTGATTAATACTTAAAAACGGAATAAGTCGGTCTATTTTCCGTATTGTCTCTTTTGCAAACACTAACAACAACGTCAGATATCATTATATTGTTATAAACCTTTTAGGAAGAACATTAGATCCGTTCTAGACATTTCCTGCAAATAACGATGAAAATTAAAAATTGAGTGATACATAATGAGCAAAATGAATAAAAGTTAAGTTTATGTTATGCAACAATAAAAAAAAATCGATAATAAGAAAATTCTCACCATCTAAATATGAAGCAATAATGGTATACACGTTTAGGTTTGGTTTGACAGTACTATCCTATAAAGACTGGGCGTGAAGATGTACCTAGAGGTAAAATCGCTAATCATGAAGTTATCCACATCACACCCAACATAGAACTTTTACACAAAGCAATGCAAGTGCATGTCACACCAAACGCGTTCAATATTAAAACACGTATTGGAATACAATTGAGAATTCACTACAGACAACAATCGACTATAGACTCCACAATAAAATCCATTTATAGAAATATGTAGTAACAACTCGACTTTATAGAGATCGAAGATATCTTGAACAAAATTAAAAGAGAGGTATATTAGAAAACATTAAAGACAAAAGAAAGCAAATGCAAAAATCTACTTAGCTTAGTTATAAAGATCAGCAGAATCACAATAATCAAATGGTACATAATAAACGATATAATGATTCGAGTCGAGGAATAAAGGTTAATAATAGATATACTAATCAGCTTATAATTTAAAAAATCGATAAAAATAATCACGTTTGAAAGATAGAATTAACTGATTTAGAGGATATCACATTCGATTTCAATTAACAGAAAACGAGATCGATTTACTTAATTTAGGGCATAAACTAAAAGTTATATTTAAAATCAATACCCCTATTTTAAGTACAAAATGTTATCTGGCTCCGCTTTAAAATTGAACAAAAGCACGAATTTAATCTGAATTAATCTGACAACGCTTATGTATCAAATACATTTAAATTGAAAGAATATACTTGGGCGTTGCTACGAATACCCATAGTAACATCCAGAACAAATCAATATTCAGTTGGGTAATATTTCTTACACCACTTGTGGTAACAAGTGTAAATTAAATTATGTAAAAATTTTTGAAGGTTTCTTATGTAATTAATTAGGTTGAATGTAAACTAAAAAGGAATTTCGGAACATAATCTTCATGATAAAATGACTTAAAACTAACAATTAAACAAAAAGACAATTATAACAATGACAAATACTAAAATGTGTAAAATATCATGTTGCCATTTTTAATCTAAGGCTCGTTACTACCATCTTCTAGTTAAACTATCTAAGAGATTATTACCATGGTTACGGCTATTTTACGCGCTCTAATTGGCTAGTAGATGGGTTTATCTGTAAGATAACTTTAACTAAAAGATGGTAGTAACGGGCCTAAATGCGAAAAAGTAACCTGTCCACTATTGAAAAACTTTTGTCAAAACAGGTTTTATGTAATTAGATATCGTGTTCAATATTTCTGTACATGGGTGATTTTTAATAAAAACACAATTAACCTTAACTCACATAAAACCTCTACTAATCGCCAAACATTTAGATGATTTGTTAGTTATAGTGCCATAAACCAATATCCACAATTGTTAAAAGTATTAAATAATTATAATAACTGATTAAATTTCATTATAGAAATACTAACAAATAATAAGATACCTTTTCTAGACCTCTTATTGATTATCTTTATCTTATTGATAAAGTCAATAAAACGATATCGACTAAATAGTAGAAAAAAAGATATATCCAGCAATCGTCTTTTGAATTTTTACACTAATCACCCGAGAACACAAATATTGAACACGATGTCACACGATTGATCATATAAGAAAAGCAATAACACTAACAAACAATATTTATATGAATGAAGTTAAAACATAAGTATATAACATTTTAACAGAAAACTTCTGCCCAAAAACAATCATAAATAAATTTTGGTACAGAAATCTTAACATAAATGATTTACACAATGTTAACATAGAAAATTCTTTACCAACTACCAAAATATTCAAAGACACATTGGAAGAACGGAAATTCCTTTAAAAATAATAAAGGGAAAGAACAAACTTTGATAACAAAATACATGACTAATTGGAAAGATGATATAAGTAGCGAACCAGAAAATAATAATACACCACCCAAGATAAATAATACGCGAAGACACATTTTAAAATCAACTACATAGCAGGTTTAATCAATAAAGTAACTGCAGTCTTTAAACAATTCGAGTTATCAGAAGTTAGGTTTGCTAAATACAATCATAATAAACTAGAGAACTTCATAAGTAATATGAAAGATAAAATTAAGTTAACAGATAAGATGAAGAGAGAGACTGGACCGCGAAGATTGAAAAAGGTTACAATAGTTACAATAGATATATAGATATATACAGTATGATACGAAACAGATCAAAATACAGAACAAAACTGCCCTATGTCAACACGCTCGAATAAACTCTCAATCATAAATTCAATTTTGATAAACCTAAAATACTTATAACTCATAACAGTAACATAACCAGAAAAAACTGAATCGATATACATAATAAAAAATATAAATAGTACAGTAAATTTTAAAAAATGACGTAGGTAAAATTGGAGCACATTGTACCAATATTTTGGAAGAATTGAAAATATAAAATACTTAAGCATAATTATTCAAAAATAGTTGATTATTCAGGTTGTTAATTTCATAGTTGGTAATGTATAATATTTTTAAACAATTATAACAGTATTCAAATCATTTCTTCAATAAAACTTGTTTTGACAAAAATTTTTTAATAGTGGACAGGATTGTCACTTGTTATATCAGTGTGCCTTATACAGGCTGGTCAAAAATTGAACTACCATTTCGCTGTATTCAATTGCGAGAAAGTCGAAAATCTTAAATGGAACGCCTCATATCTATTTGGCCTATCACAACGGGAATTTAATATTTAATTTAATATAATATGTTATCTATAAACATTGCTATACGTATTTATCATAGTTTTCTTCATATTCAGTATTTGTCATAAGGCTATGAAATTTTGACAGATTACCGTTTAATTTATTTAAATAATTATTGGTGCTACTTCTAGAAAGATCTGCGATTGAATAAACTTTAGTTTGGTAGCTTTTATTTAGCAAACATAAGTGAAGAACGCATAAATGAAACAATGAAAAACAATAATATGGCGTAATATTTGACGTGATGATGGGCGAGATATTCCTAGAGAGTTCACATTATTTATTAATTGTGCTTTCTTGGAAAATATTATTCATCTAAATCGACCGAAGCACCTCTAACCAAAGAATTTGATAAAGCAATAAAATATAACAAAACATTTATTCCATTATCTTCATCTGCTGCTGATAGAAATTTATGGTTTCTTGTTATTTTGATCTTTCCAAAATTAAGAAACAGATCCTATCCAATACTTTATTACATCCGCCATGAATACAAAACGAATATAAAATGTTGGCGTTGAAATAATGCACCATGATATTTAAAGACATTAACAGCAACAAGTGATGACACAACTAAGTAATGACAACAATAACGTAAATATGGATGAAAAGCTGTCAAAACTCCATGGCTTTCTAACATAAAAACCAGAAGCTTTTCGGCATTGCATGCTTCCATTAATTTCCAAATATGAGGGCAACTAGAACAAATAGGCACAGGAAAGAATCTAGATAGTTTGTAGAGAATTAAATTCCCTTAATTTATTTTTTATAAATTAAAGTTTTTGATTTTTTGTTATTGATTTTATTTTTTGTCATTAAATTGTTGTTTTTCATTGTTTCATTTATTCGGTTTTCTTTTGGTTATTTTTGGTAAAGAACAGCTAGCAATCTAAAGTTTATTCGACTTTCACGCAATTGAATACAGACAAACGGTAAATCAATTTTTGACCAACCTGTATAAGATATACTGACACAACAAGTGACAGTCTATTTAACAGCATATGAAGAGTTATCGTGCCAATGCAAAACGTTTTTGAATTAACGTTGGCTGGGATATGGACTTGTAAAGATCATGGTGATATTTGACAAAAAACGCTTAAATTCAAAATAACTCGAAAACAAGAAACGATAGGTACCAATAACTGTTATCAAAGTCAACATATTTTTTTAAGTATAATTGAATACTGTAATAAAACTATAGCATTCCATTTAAAATAACGAAGTTGAGGTCTACTTCCGGTAGACCGAAAGTGGTGGCCATCTTGAAAATATGTAAGATTAAAAGATCAGAATCGACAACCCGTGATACCAAAATTTCATGCCTCTATAATGGAACCTAAAAAAGTTCTAATGAACCAGTTATATGTGACACCCTGTAGATATAAAATTAAGATATTTACACAAATGTGTTAGTTTTTTTTTAACTTAGGCCATCACAGTTAAAAAAAATAATATAATATCTTTGCAATTTGAGGACATATACCATTGTTTTTTCACATTAATCATCATCATTTTCAGTCTAGTATATGTGGTTAAAGTTTTTAACGGAGTCACCAAAACAGCGCGTATAAAAATATTTTGGGTTTATGGTGTGATAACTTTCCTACAACTGTCGTCATTATTTTAAAAAAGAACTATGCATCTTAGCTTGTTAATTCCATAGATGTATTTATCCTTCAAGTGGGAGACTTCTACATACATATTATTTCTAGCGACTCAACCTCTAAGTTTGTATTTCGAATAAAATTAACTTATATTTTTTAAGTAATTTTCTTTGAAGAAAACCAGAAGTTATCGTTCATTGATTAATTAAAACGTAAACAAAAGTAGTTAACAAAAGCTTACCTTTATACAACAACAAAATTAGAAGAATCCGAAATATGCCTAAAGATTTGATCCTAAAAGTGAGGTTAGATTCTCTATAAATATTTGTAAATAAAATTAAACTAAAGATTAAATACTGTGTTACTTACAAACATTCTAGAGTGAAGTATTGCATATAAAAATAATATTTAGATTCTTGGAACAGTGCAAAACTTCTTTTTATTGAGAGAATTGGTTCACGACACAAAACCTGTTTTTCAATGTTTTTCTACTCGGCCAATCCACAGCCTATTGGATGTCGCATGCGACAACGATGACGTCATGCCGGCCGCGGTCGTGAAACAGTTTAGTGTTATAGCTTGTATAATAGACATCACAAAAATTAGAATTATACTATAATTTTAATACAATAAACATTTTAGTATTTCGTACTTAAATTGATCTTCTACATTCTTTAAATATTTCAAACATTATATTCACGTATCTAAGACCTGCGTGACGTCACACAACCAGCTGTTTGTTTGAGCGAGAGGAATACAGCACGTGCTTTAGTTACTGTTACATATCTCGGCACAATCATATTCCATTCAAAAAATGTTGAATTATTTTTACTTAAAATTGTCTATTACTTTTAGTTAAAATAGTTATATACACTCAGCAGCAGAAGTGTGCGTACAAAAAACTTGTAATACTTTAATTGAAAAAATAAGAGTCATAATCTAATGTGATAAACTTGATTTTTTTTTATTTTGTATATTAACTACATATAATTCTATTAACAAAATATGCTTCAACAAAACAGAAACAGTAGTTACAGAAAAAAATCAAAACTAAAAATTCTACAAATAACGGGTATGCAAAAATCTGCGTACAAATCAGGACAGTATTTATAAAAAATTCATAAATGAGATCATTGTTTCTACATTAATATGAGGTCGGATAACCTTTACGTTTAATGACCTCCCTTAAACGTTTAGGCATGGAGTGCACTAATTTCTTCGTTTCGTCCGAACTGATTTTGGCCCATTCCTCAATCATAACATTTTTTAACGTTTCCTTCGACGTTATGTTGTGTTGCCGAATCCTGCGTTCCAGTAAATCCCAGAGGTGTTCGATGGGATTGTGGAGGTGTTTTAAGTTGCTTTGGGGTATTGTATAGTAGCCAAAGCTTAGTGTTGTGGGCGCAATGTTTGGGGTCATTATCTTGTTGAAAAAAGTATTCGGGCCCCAAGCTCAAGTTTTCGATGCTAGGCTTCAAATTTTCTTTTAAAATGTCTATATACATTTTATGGTCCATTGTCGATGTTATGAAAACCAACCTTCCCACCCCTTTGGTGCACATACACCCCCAAACCATAACTCCACCACCTCCGTGTTTTACAGTCGCTTTCAAATTTTTGGGATTAAGGGCAGTATTAGGTTTTCTCCATACAAGTTGTTTACCCTTAATGCCGAAAATGCAAAATTTGCTCTCATCTGTAAAGAGAACTTTCTCCCAGAATTCAATGGGCTTGTCTAAGCGTTTTTTTGCAAAGGCGATCCGCTTCTGACGATTGACCTCTGACACAAATGGCTTTTTTCGTGCAACGCGACTGTGATAGTTAGCTTTTTTTAACGTCCTTCTCACCGTATCTTTGCTGATAGTTTTATGAAATTCTTCTTGTACATTTTCTACTATTTTTTTTTGCCGTCAGCCTAGGTTCTTTTCTAACCTGCTGTACAATTTTTCGCTTCTCTCGGTTTGTTAAAAGGGGTGGTCTACCAGATCGCGGACGTGAGAGGTAATCTTCAGTGTCTTTATAATTATTAATTACTCTTTGAATGGAAGAGTGTGACCTGCCCACAGTTTCTCCTATTTTTCGAAAAGATTTTCCCTCTTTCCATAACTTTACAATAATTTTTCTCTCTCCCAATTCAATTTCCTTTCCATTCGTGTCCATTCTAACTTTTAGCTTCTAAGCCTCTGCTAATATAATTGACATCGATTATCTTTTATTTAAATCGGAAAGCGTACATCGCCAACTACGTATTTAAGTAAATAAGTATATTTTGGAGAAGGCGTGTTTATTTGTACGCAGATATTTGCATACGCATTATTTGGAGAATTTTTAATTTTAATTTTTTTTCTAACTAATATTTCTGTTTTATTGATGCATATTTTGTTAATAGAATTATATGTAGTTAATACACAAAATAAAAAAAAAAAGAAGTTTATCACATTAGATCATGACCCTTATTTTTTCAGTTAAAGTGTTAGAAGTTTTTTGTACGCAGACTTCTGCTGCTAAGTGTATGTACATACAGACTGAAATTCTTCGTTCGCTTCTCTAGCGAAAATGTTAATGTTAAAATGTTTTAACATGCTTCATACGTCTTCAGCCGGTTTTTAAAGTTGGGATATTTTGTTCATAGATAATGATTACTATTCAATATCTGTTGATAAATAAAATGTGATTTAGCATAACAAGGAAATTTTATCAACTTTTTTTTTTGTTAAAAGTACTTTATTTAGCTTTAAAGTTCGTTTTTAATATTTTTAATATATTTTCATGAAAATGTTAATTATTACAAACGATATCTCTTAGATTACATATTTAGACACACGAGTTTCAGTTTCAAATCGAATCATGTTGTTAAATCTAAAAAAAGAATAGCAGATAATTTATGGTAATCTTAATACTACCGTGTATACAATAAAATGAGGAGTAAAATGATTTCATACATTAAATTGTTAAAACTGTTAAGGTATCTTAGTGTACGTTAGTATATAAATACAATTTTACCATATATTTACGTTTTCTTTAAGTGCTCCCTGAAACCGGATCAATAACGTTAAATTGTGATCTGAATCTGATTCTGAGCTTAAATTTGATGGTAAATCCAAAATATTCGTTATCTTTGATATTTTTAAACTGTTTACTATAACTGCCAGTATAGTAAACTGGTAATAAATTGCTAGTTTTGATTGGTATCATTATCAGTCTACCTGCGAGTGATTTTTATTTAACTCGATTGTAGAAAAGAATGAGTTTAATAAAAGAAATAAAAAAATAATTGAATATTAGATAAAAGAATTAAATAAAAGATTAAATAAAAGAATAATTTATTCTTCTATTTGCAAGAAAATCTATTTAATCTTTACTTCAAAGGATTGTCTTTTCTTGAAATATGGAAATTTTGTAACATCTTTTCTTGTTAAGTAGAGTACCGTAAAAGGACGGAATAATAAATAACGAAATAAATTCATTAATTATTTTAAAATGTTCAGTGTTTTTAATTTAACTGAATAATAGAGTTTATTGGACGATCTTGCGGTGCGTATTTATTTATTACTTATTTGTTTAAGATTATTGATTACATTTTACCGTTAACATGCAAGTTAAAGCTAGATCCATCTAAAAAATCGAATTAAAAAAAATATTTTCCAATGAAATCAGTCTCTTAAAACAATTAGCCTTGCTTGAAATGAAATTAAACTCTGTTTTGAAAAGTTTTGTTCATGTAACATTTTTAATGTAAAAATATCTCCATTGTTGCTTTATTGATTAGTATAGCCATTTCCTTAATTCGTACTTCCTGTATTCCTATTCCTTTTATTTGTTCTCCATTATCTTCTTCTTTTATTTCCATTCTGGTAGCGGGATATTGTGCTTTTGGACATTTTTTTATGTAATTAAGTAATTCGTTATACACCTGTTTTATTTGCAGGTAATAGTTGGTGGTGTAGTAAGAATGTGATTGTATCTTGATCTTTTCCATTTCTTCGTGGTTTTCTTCTATCTTCTTCCAATATGCTTTCAGTGTATCCAAACACCTTTGTATGTAGTCGTGCGTTTTTCGTGATTGAGCATCTTTGGTCATGTTGGTATGAAGCTTTTTGATGTTTTGACCAATCTCCTTTTGGTTTAGTTATTCCATAATGCTCGGTTAAAAGGAAATATTTTTTTTGTGTGATTAATGATTCGCGGTTGATGGCGAAAAAGGTATTTAAAGTGAGACTTTAATCAGATAGGTAGCTGATTTTTTTTTGTGTCGAAGGACCATACAAACTCCGGGCCGGCCAGACGTGTGTGGAAATTTTTGGGAATCATAGTAAACTCCGGGCAGGCCAGATATTTATTCTAATTGGAAAATAGTGATTAAATTCCGGATAGGCCAGATGTTTATTTTAAAGAAAGAAGTGATGCTACCAATTTAAAAAAGCATTTAATGAGCATTTTTTTAGCAGTATTATTTTATGTAATAATATTGCTCTTAATTAAATTAAATTTGGTTTATATACAAACAAAAACGCTTAATTTAAAAAAAATTATTGGACATTTAACACTTTAAAAAATAACAATTACCTATATTTTTTGTCAAGAACCGCATACTTTTATTTTAGCAACGTTGAATTATACTTGAAACCAAAACCTAAAAAATCTGCAATTCATATGTCGCCGACGTTTGACCTAGTTAAACAAAATACTAATTCAAAACAAATATGTTTAATGGAAATTAAACAAAAACTGATTTTAATTGTTATAAATATTCGTCTTTTTGTTTCTTTATTGCTAATCTATTTTTGTGTAATGTTTTGAAATTATGCTTTACTATTTTTCTCGGTCTTTGTGGGAGTTTTATATGATCACTATCAAATAATAATTTGCAACTCTTTGTAAATCTTTATAAAGGTCCGTTATATTTGTAAAAGATTGTTCTACAAGTAAGTTCTACATGTAAGTTGAAAGTACATTTTTTGTGTGTCTTTTGGACAATAATGGGATGGTAGTTTATTTAGATTTTCTAAAAAGGTTTCATGAATACGTTTGCAACTCTATTTGACAAGTCCTGTTTTGGTGACAAGGTTTTGGATCGTTTATTTCCATTCATGCCTTCTTGACAGGTGTTCACCAAATTTGAAACCTGAATTCTTTTAAATCAAAAGCGCACAAGATAATCTTCTTACAAATTGACTTGCTCACATTATTTATTTTGATAGAATATTTCAACGTACCAGTTGTACGTGATCTTGGAACTTGTGGACTTTTTCTTTGATTGGGTTCATCCTCGGAAACTAGATTGTAAACTAAAATTTTTCTTTTATCTCACGTTAGTGTATTCCAGAAGTAGAGGTAAACTGTTCTTTCCGATCCTCTTCAGTTATCTTTCCGATCACTATCAAATAATAATTTGTAGCATATTACACCAGCTGGTGAATATAGCAAAGTTTGCAAATCTACGATGGTTGCATCTCCGAATTTTTTACCAGGCTATATTGATGAATAAAGCAGGTTACTATACAAATTGGCGAGAAATTCAAAATTGACAATTTTACTTGATACGGCTCCAGATCTCTCCTAGTGTCTTCTATCACGCGAGTATAAACACTTGGCAAAAAATCTTCCTATTCTTTAGCTTTCGTTCTGTAGCACACTGTCACACTCCATTTGTGTGTGACCTTTCACCACCTATATTTGTTCAATGGTAATATTTAACCTTTAACTACTCGCGCACCTTTTTTTAGGCTACTACTCGTGCAATGTATTTTGTACACCATTGCATATTATGGTGTATATTTATTTTTTTTAGTTTTATTTATTCTAGAAGTCGTAAATATATGTATATAAAACAATTGCTCAATATTTAAGTTCATATTTATTCGCAAAAAACAGTAATTAAATCCAAAAAAATTATTTAAAAAAAAGTAAAAAAAAAAGATATTCTGAAAACACAAAACACAATGCCTATTCACCACTAGATCCGCATTACTTACACATTTGACATGTAATTACGTTTACACTATGTTCCTTACATACTAATTGGTGACAGTTGCTGTATGTAATTGTAGTCACTCTGTTCTTTTTTCTAAAGCAGATGAAGCATTTTCCTCTATATTTTCTCGGTGACTCTTCGTCTGTGTCTGCTTGAGCTTATCTATATCTGGATAGAAAATGCCTGATATCTATGGGTAGCGTAGATATTGCAGCTCTTTCAGAAAGATGAGTTTTCAACAGCGATAGAGACAGCGTTTTTAGGAAATTTCTTCTGAACTTGTGAGGAGAATCAGTGTGAGTGGCGTTATATAAAATTTGGCTATTTATGTTTGCTATATTTAGCAACTGAAAGAAAATAGCCAAGGGCCATCTTCTTGTTCTTCTTAAAACAGAATAAGTATTGCACATTTTGTCGACTGTGTCCACACCTCCCTTTGTGATATTGTAATCTACGATGATCTCAGGTTTGTTAGTATCTGGATCAATAGTGGAGTCGTCGTGCAAAGTTGAAATCAAAACAACGCATTTATTTTTTTTGGACATGTGAAACTATCGTTACATCCTTTTGAAATCCAAAAGTTAATGACCCAATTAATCTATTTTTATTTGGCAGGAACTCTAGCGGCAGCTCTCGTTTTTTTTAGGGTTCCAATAAATGCTATTTTGTTTTGTAACAGTTCCAATACCCAAGTGTAACTTGAGTACCAATTATCACAGGTTAAATTCCTATTACTTCCTTTCTATTCTTCCAGCAAGCGGTGAACTATGGCAGTTTGTGTGTTTGATTGGTAGTATGGCCCGTCTGCTTGTTTTCCCCAGTACAGCTCCAGATTACTCACGTAAAATGTTTGTACGTCACAAAGCACAAACACCTTCAAACCATATTTAGCAGGTTTGTTGGTATATACTGTACAAAGCTGCACCTCCTTCTAAACGCAATTCGTCTATTGTCATAAATTCACCAACAGAGTAGCTTTTCTTGCAATTATTCACAAATTTGTCCAAAATAAACCGCCCTGCAGCTAACTTATCTGTTTTTTGTGACGTCTTTTTACAAAAAACAAAACTAACAAATCAACACGGTCGAACCCTAAAAAAAAATAAACACACAGATCTGCAACACCTCGGCTTCCCAGTGAAGATGGGGTGGGTCTGAATTTATAAGGCGCCACGCAGTTTCAGTTGCAGATCGCTCTAACTGCGAAGAGGGCTGGAAAGAATGAGGTTCGACGAACACCAACATATACACAACACAAGAAATCGGCAAGATTATATACCACCAAATATTAAATTTATTATAAAAAAATAAATGGTAAACAAAGAAATATATATATATATATATATATATAAAATAAACGATAATAATAAAAAAGTAAATATCGAAACTGTTCGACAATAATAAAAAGAAAAATCAGATTGTCTCCGATGTTTAGGGGGGATAACCTGAACTGGAATATAATATAAAAAAAGATGAACCTGAATTTTTGACCGCGACCCGTTCCCGAATGACGCGAGCGCTCGATCAGGTGAACGTTAAAGAAAAACAACAAGAATTTATAATCAAAACTAAAATGAACAATCCCCCTAATACACAGACGTATCTTTACAAAACTAATAATTAAATAACGAATTTCGAAAAATAAAAAAATTAATTAACAAAAGAATAATTAAAATCCGGAGAATTATTATAAAATAAGTGAAGTAAACAACAAAATTAAATCGGTAAGTATAAAAAAATAAATCCTGATTTAATTGATGATACAAAAAAAAATAACTTAATTGAATTGACTTTTTTTCTTTTAGCGAAACAAAAACATCTGACCTTATTCCAGATTCTTCACACACATAGAACTATGGACGTAGACACGAAAATTCTGCAAACTTCCTTTGGAAACACCGGCCCAAGGTGGATATGGGAATTATAGTTCTGACGAAAAAGCTTAACGTCTTTTTTCCAGGGTTGTTTCCAGGATAGGAGTTTAAAATAAAAAAAAAACCTATGTTTCAAAGAGAAGAAAATTGTAAATAGTTGTATATATGTTGTTTAATGAAGAATGGAGAGTGAGTGATTTTTATTTAGCGTGGATGGAGGATTCTTTTTTTTTTGTTAAGTAGTTTAGGATAAGTTAGTTGGAATTAGAATTGTAAAATATAAATGTTTAAACCTACCTCAAGATGGTATGAGGTTTTTCTCTCTTTTTTTTTGTTCTTAACCAGTAAAATTATTTAAATTCATAAACGTGCGTAGAAATCCGGTAGAACCGTAGTCGTAGGAAACAATTCCGTACGAAAAATTAACTGATTGATTAACTTATATCCTGATCAAATCAGATATAGCTCGCTCGACTCAAAATCCAACAACGTGAAAAATTCCAAAATGTCGACGACTATAAAATTGTTAACAATCGTTGCACTATGAATGCTGGCTACAAAAAAGGAAGAATCAAATCGCGCACGGGTATTCATTCCCCAAAATTTATCAAAAAACTCGATTTACAAACGCGCCGTACCAAAAATTCAAACTCACTCCCTCCCTCTATGATTGAAAGTATGAAATTTAACAGATGTAAATAAAGATGGATAAACCGAAAAAAAAATGTTTGTGGTTAAAAATCGAAAGAGAAATGTGTTTAAATAAAAATCAAAGGATAATGATAACGAAGTGGAAAGGACCTTATAGGACTCTGACTGTGTTTCCAAATTCAGCCTGCTGCAAACAAAATACAACTATAAACAAGGTAAATAACAAACAAAATGGTATATAAAATCTTCGATTTCTGTAACAGTTTTAGACAAAACACAATAACACAAAAGTGGACGTTACATTTTATTCTTTCATGCCTTGTTATTTTGTTATCAAATCTAATGTTTGTATGAAAAGAAGAAACCTCTGATAACTCAAGCATGCTCGAAATATTTCTAATCTCGTTTCATCTTTTGTCCATAACTCCAAAAAATGAGTGTGGTTTTGATTCTTAGCTCCAGATGAAAGCAATAAGCCTATAAAAGCTAGCATTTCCGATTTTGTAACGTCCTTTGCGTCTCGTACTCGATCAAAGTTTGGTTCAACTCTTGAAATTTCCAAATTAGTACACTGAATAATATGTTCAACCATTTCATCATTGAACACTTTTGTGAAAGCACTTATCTCATCGGTAATATCCCTTGCGCATTGTTTTGATTCTGGTAGTATGTTTAATATATTTTTGCTTCTGGGCTTAGTAGATTTACTCGTAGGGTAGCGTTTGTACCAAATAGTTTTTTTATCTTTGACAACATGCTGTCCTTCATTAGCCACTAATACTGAAAGAGGAACATCGTCAAATTTTGGGGATAAATACATACCTATATATAATATTAACCTATGCACACACTATGTAACAAAGGCTTTTTTGTAGAAAAACTAAAAAAAATAAACATTATTACTTATTATTACTTACATAGCTACTCGCGTTGGCGTATTCTGTACAACACGACAAATTTCTCTGGATATCTCACTTCAACAATCGAGACCGTACTGGCAGGACACTTAGAAGACGCACTGAACGAAGCATAGTTGGCTTGGCGTCGCTGCATAGGTCATCGGGCGAAATCGGCAGAATTTGGCGCGACTTTGTTGTATTTTTTACACCAGCGCGAGTAGTTAAAGGTTAAATCATGTACCAATTGCAAAAGAGCATTGGCCATGACACTATTTCGATACTGGTAAGTGCAACCATCTGAATAAATAATAATCGGCTTCCCATCTTGATCATTGAAGATTTGATTGTTCCGTCAAACCAATAGCAAGTGCAATGATGGCTTGATGGCTACCATGTCCTATTTTGTTAGTTTGTTACGGTTCAATTTTTTTTTGTGTTTTATGTGAATCGAGTTTTGTCTTAAATTTATGTTATTTGTTTTCTTTTCTTTATGTGGGTGGGAAGTTTGTTGCATACAACCGGGTAATAAAATATTTGTATTTATTTAGAATTAATTTTATTAATTTGTTGTTTTTTTTATTTTTTTTGATTTCAGCAACGATCTCGATCCCGAAACTCCTTAATCATTTCGATCCATTTTGATAATTCTATTTTCCTTTTCTTGATTTCTTTCTTCTTGTTTGATTCTATTGGTCGTATTTATCAAGAGCGCAGATGTAATTTTTTGTGCCTCTCTGATTCTATTTTAAAAGGCTCTGTGGCATGTGCCTCGGGTCCCTCTCTTCTGAGTAACCAGTTAGTACACTGCGGTGCAGGGTGATTTAGGCAATTTTTGGATTTCGCCATTTTTGAGTTTTGGAAATATTGCCGTTTCGTGAATTTGCGGATTCATCACCATCGCATTTATTTTGAAATCACACGACGTTTCAAGTCATCGGATTATTCCGGATTTTTTGGTGTATTTTCAAACTAAATTAATTTTCTGGTTACAAAACCTCAAACATGAGAGGTAAGCTTACATTTTTCTAACGATTTCTTACTTTCTTCTCTTTAACCTTTCAAACATTCATACTTTCTTTCATCTCCAAATTACCTTAACTAAACTACTCATTAAAAACAAAAAAAACTAATATTCTACATTTAAAAAAAAACTAAACTAATTTTCTACAACTTCCTTTTTTTCAAAAAAAAAAAATAAACATTCATTCTAAAATTACGTTTCCTATTTTTTTTTTAATTTTTCGTACAGGTTTTTAGTAAGAGCCAATTTTGTTGGTAATTTTACACCATCTTGGAATTATCCACCTCGGTGGTTTGCTTTCCTGAAAGGAACATTAAGGATTAAATTCCTGTATAACATCTTCGGTACTTACCTTCCTTCCTTGCCAGAGGTCATTGCTGAAGAAATTTTAAGAATACAAACACGAATTTTACTTCGGAGAAAAGGTCAGGAATAATTTTTTTTGTTAAAAACATCTGTTCATAATTTTGGCTATCGATTTTTTTTTGTATATACCGATATTTACATCTTTTTAACTTTCGTAATTCAATCTACGAGTTAATATTTTTTGTTAATTATTGTTGGCGAGTTTTTTTTTTCTTTTCCGAGTTTTTTTTTTTATTTTATCCGGCTATAAGTTGAATTCAACACTACGGAGTCGAGCCGCGAATTCAGATAATCTAGTTGATTTATTATTATTATTTTCTTTTTTTTTTGGTCAATTTTTTTTGTTCGCTAACTTTAATATTTTCGAGTTCAGTCTTGTTATTTTGCCTGGAATTGAATTATATTTTTTTTTTAACAGAGTCGAAATTTATTCTATTTACCTGTATATATTAATATTATTTTTTTTTCTTTCGTTAATAAAAGTTGATTTTATTTTGTACGCAACTCAAATTTACTGTTTTGTTATTTGTTATCTGTGTGTTTGTTTACAACTTTCCTATTCTTTTAAACATCACGTCACAGTTCGTGGGCCGTACGGGATTAACTGTGTGGCGCCTTAAAAATAAAACCCTCCCCATCTTCACTGAGCTAGGCGAGGACCCGTACTTGCGCCGTGGGATTTTGTAACAGGTTTTGTGTTGTTATTAGTTGTTTTGTAGGTAAGGCGTTACAAGTTTGATGTTTAACCCATTCTTCTTCATCTAAAATGTTTATCTTCGTGTTGACAACAGATGTCAGATTGATCTTTTTTGGTTGGCAGAGTGAGCTATTCATATTTTAAAACATTTATTTAATGAATTTTGACACATTGCGATTTGATTTGATACCTTGCTTTGTTCGAGATAATCTTTAAGATTCTTAAAGATCCGTTATACATGTAAAAGATTGTTCTACATGTAAGTTGAAAGTACATTTTTTGTGTGTCTTTTGGACAATAATGGGATGGTAGTTTATTCAGATTTTCTAAAAAGGTTTCATGAATACGTTTGCAACTCTATATGACAAAACTCCTGTTTTGGTGACAAGGTTTTGGATCGTTCATTTCCATTCATGCCTTCTTGACTGTTGTTCACCAAATTTGAAACCTGAAATTCTTTTAAATCAAAAGCGCACAAGATAATCTTCTTACAAATTGACTTGCTTGCATTATTTATTTTGATAGAATATTTCAACGTACCAGTTCTACATGATATTAGAACTTGTGAACTTTTTCTTTGTTTGGGTTCATCCTCGGAAACTAGATTGTAAACCAAAATTTTTTTTATATCCCACGTTGGTGTATTCCAGAAGTAGAGGTAAACTGTTCTTTCCGATACTCTTCAGTCATTTCGTTACATATCCTTTTCTTCGACTTTAGGCAAAAACTTGATGTACACGCTAGTCCAATTGATCTTGCCTTTCTTGCGCAATCATGAACAAATTTTTGTCTGATTAGCTTGTCGTGTATATCCTAAATATTGTTATTAATTTTTTATTGATATCCTTAATATTTACCCTTTAATCATCCAATGGTTTCATTATTATTTATTTCATGGTTATTCTCATCGTCAGATAGTTCAGTTACAGTCTCATTTCCATTATCTTCATTACTTTCAAAAATATTGATTTCGTCGCAGTGACAATCAGGTAAAGATTCTGAATGTTGATTAATGATAGCAACATTATTATTATTCTGTCTTTCTAGCAGAAGGTTGGTCACAGATAATGTAGACTGAGCTGAACTACTTCAAATTCATTTGAAAACGCAGCATCTAAATATTCTATAAAGCTATCGTTTAGAGTATCTGTTGGTATACTAATATTAATTATATTATCAAACGACATGCTGGTATTGATCGCATTGTTTGTCACACCAGAAAGATTAATAATATCACCTTCAATATTTTCTTTGTCTTGTATTGCGTTAATAACAGAGACGTTTTTGTTATTCTTCGCATCGCTTAACATTACGTTATAAAGAGTTTCACACAACTTTGGTAATTTATTTGGCTGGGTTACTACATTGCACATTTGTAAAATCCTTTTTGATCTTGAATCATCTATTATTGCGTTACCTATAATAATATTTAGAATAAAAACAAAGTAATAATACCTCGTAAAACAAATTTAAAATTAAAATCAATAATACGTAA
Organism: Onthophagus sagittarius; assembly: GCA_036711965.1. Taxonomy (NCBI): domain Eukaryota; kingdom Metazoa; phylum Arthropoda; class Insecta; order Coleoptera; family Scarabaeidae; genus Onthophagus; species Onthophagus sagittarius. The sequence continues at coordinate 67,738,490 of JASERS010000004.1, forward strand.
GTAATTACAAGTTTAAAGGTGCATAAATGTAATAAGGAGTTAATTGAATGATATTTTGAATTCACTGCTTAATATTCAAAAGAAAAGCAGTTATTTATGTTTTGTTCAATCATTATTAGATATTATAACATAAAAAATAAAACTACATACTACCTATTTTATTAACGGGCAGCGTAACACCCCTACTCACTCCTAAGTACTTACGTGCTATTGCTGTGCTTTTGAAGATTTTGAGATATTGTTTTGGCGCCAATATATAGTTAACGTTATTTTTTAAATCTATAATATTCTACCAGTGGGAGCAGATAATAATACAGTTCCCTTTTACGCAAAAATCGAAGATTGACATTTTTTGGACTTATGAGGTATTGCTTTGAGACCATCTATATTTGTTTGTATCGATAGATGCTAATTGTGGTAAAGGTTTTGGGGGACTTTGCGTTATACAGGTTCGGACATCTTCAACAACTATTTTGTTTAGTTTTATGGCGGACTAGGGCTTTTTACAGAATCGTCAAAATGTTTGACAACTGTGATAATCTGCTAATATGATGACATAAAGTATCGTAAATCACTGCAATTTCTGGGTATTTAGAGACTAAATTCTTGTATACAAAGACATGTTGAATACTTCCAAACCCCATTTTGATGGGGTATGAATGAAGAAACTTGTTCTCTTCTAAGGTGAATGGTATGATTTAACCTAAAAATAAGTAGACGAAAAATATTGTTATTTATCCACTTTATCGAAAAATGGCGATCGAATTTCTGTTTTAACAAAGACGGATAATATAAAATAAATATGTAATTATTATACAGCGATAATTTTTTTTCTGATGTAAAATAACTTAAAAAAGGCGTTAAAAGTAAAAAAAAAGTGCGGAAAAGCGTTACACTTACCGAAAAATCGTTTTAAAATTCCAATGTGACGTCTTGTAATGTAACGTCACGAAGTTTGTTAATAACGTATTTTACCTTAAAAAGCAATTAATACAGCTAGCCACCGCGTACTACAGATGTAAAATAACTTAAAAAACAAGTTAAAAATAAAAAAAATACGACGAAGGGTGAAACTTGACGAAAACTCACTCTAATGTGTTAATGTGACGTCTCAAGGCATGTTCAAAGCTTGCTTACAACGTATTTTTTCCAGAAAATCGATTATAACAAGTCAGTTAAATTATATTTTCTCAACTACACACACGAAATCAATAATATAAGTAAATAAATATTACATAATTTCTTTAAACAAAATTAAAAATTTATTAATTTACTCCTATTATATATTTTTTTGAGTTAAATACCCTTCCTTCTCATTTACTTATTCGTGTCGATCTGAGTCTTAACCTTGTTTTCAACGAACCCAAACCTAACCAAACCCAACCCGGAAGTTGGAACCCACTCCTGCTTCATACCCAAGGAAATTAGAACCTGCTGCCTTCTACGGAGTCCAAAACAGTTAACAAGCATTTAATTTTTTTAAGTGAAATATCTTTCTTTCTTATTTGGTTCTTCGAGTCAATCTGAGTTTTAATCTTTTTTTCAACGAACCCAAACCTTACCAAACCCAACCCGGAAGTTGAAACCCACTCCTACTTCATACCCAAGGAAGTTAAAACTTGCCGCCTTCTATGGAGTCCAAAACAGTTAACAAGCATTTAATTTTTTAAGTGATATATCCTTCTTTCTTATTTAGCTCTTCGAGTCAATCTGAGTCATAACCTTTTTTTCAACGGACCCAAACCTAACCAAACCCAACTGGGAAGATGGAACCCACTCCTGCTTCATACCTAAATAAACATTGATAGAACTATGATAGTGTAATACCAGCCTAACGCAGTTGGTTGATTTCAACTTCCGCATTGAGTTCGTAGCACGTAGGGGGTTCAACTTCCGGGTCGAGTATCAGTAATAGACTATTTTAATCACCTTTTAAGGTAAAACAAGTTGTTAACAATGTTCGTGTCGTGACATGGGAACTTTAAAACGATTTTTTGGTAAATTGTGCATTTTGCCATACTTTCTTTTTATTATTAACATATTTTGTAGGTTAGTTTTAATCACCATTTAAGGTTAAATACGTCGCTAGCAAGCTTCGTGACGTCACATGACGTAACGTAACATCGAATATTTAAGACGATTTTTCCGTAAGTTTAACATTTTTCCGCACTTTTTTGGATTTTAACCTGTTTTTTAGGTTATTTTACATCAAATAAAAAAAGAATTATCGCAATATCTTTCTGGGTGCTGTCGTAAATATTTGCCAGACTTTGTCAAAATAATGTTTAATAAATTACGTTTCGAAAGTCACTACTGCCTTTGCCTACATCTGGAATGGGTATGGTTACATAAGTATGAAGGCTTTGACGACCGGTGTTAATTGAACTAAAATTAGAACTAACACTAGCACTAACACTGGAACTATCTATCACTAATAGTATCACTAGTGAAACGGGTTCACTTCGAACCAGTTTCTGAAGAAGGTTGCAATATGGCAGCCGAAACATCAAACAGTTTTCAAAAGAACGCACTGCAAAACCCGAAATTTTCTAGTTTTAGATCTAGTATTAGTCATGGTTACGTTTTCTAGAATGTTAGCTTTTTAATATTACCGGGTGATTATACTGCAGGACGAACATTTCTGTGATTTAAAATAATTTTTAGTGTATAGATTGAAATAAATGTTGAAAGAAGTGGTTATTTATTTATTAAAAGTAAATTATAAATATTACATTTTTAATAAATAAAAATCGAACAATTGAAAATTAAATAATGTGTTAAAAATACTCTCCATTGTTTTGTAAATACATGTTTATTCTCCTCTGTATTATTATTTTAAAGTGATATTATTAATTTCCTCTCAAATTGCTGCCTCTAAAACATCTAGCTTCTGTGATCGACTTTTGTAAACTTTATTTTATAAATTTTCAAACAAATAAAAATCAAGTTCTTCTCTAAAATTCCCAAAACTTCTCGGTATCGTTCTCCTGTAATACTAATTATGGAAAAAGATTGGTCTAATCGTTGTATTGACATTACGACCCATATGCCTGCCTTTATTGGATGCTATTTCCTCGATGCCTATTTACCCATGTTCTTTGTATTTTCTCTATAAGTGACACTTCCCTCTCTTACAAAAACATCAATCTCGATGTTTCGGGATCACATCCTTGGGAACTTGGACCTCTACGCTGATGGTCGGATCGTCCACCACCGACCACTCACATCAATATTAGATGTGAATTAAAAAAATTATTCTGTAACACACCCTTTTTTATGATTCATTTTTTAACCTAATTTCATACATTTCTACTACATAATTTCATACTAACAAAATCATACATTTCATTGCGTTAGAAATCGGTAAAGGTGAAAGGAGAAATCAATTGTTGTTTTTAAAGTTTTATTAAAGAAATATAAAAGTATTCAACCAAAAACATGCCGCTCTTTGGAGGAAAATAAAAATGCTAAAACTGAATTTTACACTTTTTATGTCAGCCTTTGAAATATAGTACTAAATCCAACCCTGAGTTGTATGTGACTAAACTAACTAAAAATTATTGCAGTTAATGCAAATTATTACAAAAATGTTTTAACTCTTCTAAATAAAACTATGATATGATTTACTTTGGCATCATTTGGCATATAAATTGCAGTAGTCAACTTTAAACTTAAACTAAAAATAAATTTCTTTGGTTAATAATATTAAACAAAATATAAACTCAAAAATCTATGATATATATTTAAACAAAAATAAAATACATAGAAACTTTGATACGAAAAGTTTTGATAATAGAAACGACCAAATATAACAATACAGAACTTTAACTATGTAGAATTCTTTGGCAAGTAGATATAACTATTATTCAGTGTTTTCTCCTTCGCTTTCAAAGTCTCTTGAATTACAGCTCTCAGAGCAAATAAAGCCACAGTGCTGAAGGTACAAATTTCTTCCACATGTTTAGCAGTAATATTTAGTCAGTCTCCTTTTCTTCATATCTAAACAGGGAATACACCGCTTGCGTGTTTTGTTGACAGTTTTTGTTTTGGTATTTTCCTTACTCACTTCGGCTTTCTTGGTCAAAATTTCTCGAATTCTTGAAGAAAGTGACCGAGGTAAGTTATGGAGTAGTGATGGCCAGTTGCTGAAAAATAATCGATTTGAGAGTTAATTCCGGCAATATTAATTAACGACAAAAAAACTACCATACGCCATCTTCTCGTTCCTCTCTGAACATTGGAGGAGAAACATATTTTGTCCACCATGTCCACTCCCACGTTATGTATATTATATGTTATAATTTCAGGCTTTTTCCTGTTACCTGTGTTTTCATCGATTGCATCGTCCATGTATAAACTGAAGATCAAAAGGACATTCTTCGTATTGTTCTTATTTTGAACAACATAAGAAATCATTTAACCTTCCCTTATAAATGAAAAAATACTACTAATAACTTCTCTATGCTTTACTTCTTTCATTTCTTTAGGTATTTGCCAGTTACTTTTTTAATGTTCCCACATAAGACAAGCAATGTTTCTCCGACAAGTCTTGAAGTAAAGTGACATCAGCAAACCTACTATCGGCAGTAACATTACGTCCTGAATTGTGAATACGAGCTATTAAACATTTATTTATATATGGTGTACATCGGTGTTCGAGTCTTCTTCTTGCTTTTCGATTACTTCTGAAGCATCGGTGTCGCATTCTTTTTCTTGCAAATCATAAAACTGATTTCTTGGATTACCTGAAAAAGTCCAGGTCTAACTTTATTGTCGACGTTAGAGTCGTAAATAGAATGTTGTAGACTTTTGTAATATCCTCAGCTTTATTTAAATTAAATATTTTTTGTGAGTTCATTTTATTGCTGTAATAGAAAATTACATAATAGAAATTTCTAAGCGCATTCAGTCACAAGGGTTGATTGAAAATATAAACTAATTTAAAAAAATAAGTGAGCTCGTGCTGGATCTGTGAGATCCAGTACTCATATTCCACTAATACAATTTACAAAAACAAAATCTATTGCATAGAACAAATATAGTAATGTACAGTATTATAATATAGAAAAATTAAAGATGTAGGAAAAAATAAATATATATTACATATATGTGTTCTGGTTGATCCGAGGTAACATCCGTTCATCTTCTTGGTTGTTCCCTGTGGACAGGGACAGACGTTTCGCCAAGATCTCACTTGGCATCTTCAGTGCTTTGTAGTAGTCTCCTGTTGACAGACTGAGGTACCTTTCAGGATAAAACCTTTCAGATGCAGAACGAGCAGTTTTAAGCAAAGGTTTCAACTATGCCTTAATCCGCAGAAGCAAAAGCAGTAACGGGTTATCACTAAATAATATCTTAATGAACGGTCCAGTAATTCATTTGCTATACTACAACGATTGAAGGGTTGAATATTTAGACTGAACATACTTTACTTCTAGCTTTATTGTAATTGTTCCCAGCTATTAAATGAATTTGGAGACACCAAAACAAATGATAAACATTTCATTAAAGATAGTTCCGAAATAAAAACTTTCGGTTTGGTTTGGGATTCGCAGGAAGATGTATTGAAGTTCGCAATCAACTGGAGTCTGATTTCAAAGAACGAACTAACTAAACATACAGCACTATCATTGATTTCTAGAGTTTTTGATCCCTTAGGGGTAGTTGGTCCGATAACTGTTAAGGCTAAATTTTTCATGCACATTTTGTATTGGTTGAAGTTGGCTTGGGATGATTTTTCACCGAAGGCAATGCAAACAAATTTGCCAAACTTACTCAAGAGTTAAAACAAATGTTATGCGTTATTATTCTCGAGGCACGATTATTGAGAGCAGTACTGTTTTGGACATTCATGGATTTTGTGATGCAAGTTTAAAGGCATATAGTGCTGTGATTTATTTACATGCTAAAGATCTCACTGGAAATGTCAAAATGGAGTTATTCTGTTCAAAGCCAACAGTATTCAAAGTACAATTTTGACAAAAAACATCCTGTTATTTTACCGAAGAGTCATTTTGTAGCAAAGCTAATAGTAAAGGCTGGATACTTGAAATACATGCAGTTAGGAGTACAACTGTTATTAGCTGATCTACGAGAAAGAATTTGGCTTATGTCTGTCTATGTCAATCCCTGAAAAGAGTTTGCTTTGAAATGACAGATTTGAGATGACTTTTTGGACATGGCAGATTTGCTGTAATTCTGGACCGTTTAAATTTCTAATGTTGATTTTGCCGAACCTTTAATTGTAAAGGAGTCAAAATTTAGAAACAAAAGATTAATCTTACTTACTTAACCTTTCGCTGTATTTGTGAGATCATATCTAGAGATGGGTTGGAAACTATGGTCCAAACAATAAGAAGAATGGAAAAGGTGCCAAACAAAAGGTTCGTGTGAGAGTTTGGTACTTTAGAGGGAGGAAAACGTTTCTCTACAGTACTGGCGATTAAGACGTATCCATAAATTACATCCTGGAAAAGATGGTATCACTCGGTGCGTCCACTTCTACCGGACCAGCAACCTTTCGCGCCTCCGGAGGATAGAGAAATATGCAACGGAATGACACTACAGAAGTAGAGATCAGTAATAGAGTTGGTGTAATAAAGTTGTTGTATGTACAACGTGTTTATTAATTATCGTACCCTACTTGATCTTAATGATATTGGTTGTTTATCTCAATATATAGTGCAAGCACCGATATTTTTAAATTAGTAATAAGATGCATTTAACAGTTTTTTGGAGCCTTTAAGTTTCAAAAGAGTTCTACGAAACAGAATTATCAAAATTCTTTCTAGCGATTGCGTCAAGCAGTAAGTCAACACGAAAAACAAATTAACGAAAACGTTCAGTGAGAATTTCTTTTAGATTTTCTTTTTTTTTTTCATGATGTTTGGACTACTGATGTTTTCGACAAGAAAAATAGGAAAGTAGGAGTAAATAAACAGTATTTATAGGATGACTTTATGGATAGAACCACAAGCACAAATTTATGACCGCCGAGGACAACAGATCTTGCTTGATTTTTACTTGTTTGAAAATATGCAAAATAAAGTTTACAAAAAGAAAAGAAAGATCTTAAAATTTCAAAAATTTTTGCATTTAGAAGCAGCAGTTCGACAGGAAATCAATGATATAACTGTAGAAGCGTAACAGCAAGTATTTGCCAATTTACAGCAAATATTTAGTATTTATGGTAATTCGTAGTGCTTCACGAATGGTGAAGTATGTGTTCTGGTTAAACCGAGGTACCGTCAAACAGGGTGAAATCGATTTTTTCATATTTCGCGCAACTACAGTCCGTCGACATCAGCGCCGCGGTCATACGAAAGAGTGAAGTTTCGCCATTGTTGTGTCGTGTAAGTTTGCTGGTAAGTATCTGTTATAATCTTTTTGTAAATAGTTTGGAATATTGCTTAAAACTGGCGTTAAATTGACACTGCCCAAAATTACAATGTATTTAATGCTTACTTATTTTATGAAAATAAAGGTGATTTAAGATTAGGTGCTTTCTACTCAACCTCACTTAATATGAACGTGGCGCCAAATACGTTTATTTGAAAAGTTATTATTGGATACGTCATGGGGGGTCACTTTGATAACGCTTTCGGGGTGAGATTGATAGTTTTATCAAAGTCGTCCCATACTTTATGAGCAATAGTATCTCCACAATTTTACGTTATTTGATTTAATCTATAGACTTGTTTTAATTTTAATTTCAGGCCAAGGGTTCGAAAATCCACAATGGGCCGTATTTACAAGCGTAAAGTTGGGTGCAGAAGTTATAAGAACTACAATGATAAGGATATTGATAAAGCTTTAGAAAAGATTCAAGGAATTCAAGATTCCCTACGGAACTTTATTTCATAAGTACAAAGGCATGCATGTGAGACCACCTGGAGGACAAACTGTTTTTAGTAAGGAAGAAGAACAAGCAATAATTCAGTCTATAATAACCTGCAGTGATTGGGGTTTTCCGTTAAGTGTGGAAGATACAAGGACTACAGGTTCCCCGTTTTAAAAATAATATCCCCGGTCAAGATTGGGTTTATTCTCTTATTAAAAGAAATAAGGCTAGTCTGACACAAAGCCTAGCAGTTAATATAAAACGTGCACGTACAGGTGTTTCCCTTGAAGTAATTCGGCAATATTTTCAAAATCTGCAAATTAGCATTGACAAAGTGCCTCCGTCTAATTTATTCAATTACGACGAGACTAACATGGCTGACGATCCTGGGAAAAAGAAATGGCTATCCCGCAGAGGTAAAAAATACCCGGAAAATATTATAAACCATTCAAAATCGGCCATTTCCATCATGTTTTGCGGGTCAGCATCAGGCGTTCTTCTACCTCCGTACGTGATTTACAAATCCGCGCATTTGTGGGACCGCTGGACCGAAAATGGTCCCAAAGGACATCCTTGTTGCGAGGACCGTTGTTGCAGCTCTGGATCCAGATATAACCGAACGAAAAGTGGTTGGATTGAAGCCAGCTGCTTTACTGATTGGTTCAGGAGTACATTTTTACCACACGCTAATAATGTGCCTGGGAAGAAAGTTTTAATTGGCGATAACCTGTCGTCCCACTTTACTAATGAAGTTTTACAATTGTGTAACCGAAATGACATTGTCTTTTTGTGCCTCCCTCCAAATTCAACCCATTTGACACAGCCACTTGATATGGCTTTCTTCAGGCCGTTAAAAACTGCATGGAGGTCAATATTGTTGGAGTGGAAAATGCAAAATCCAAAACAAGTTCTCCAAACTAGTCCAAAACAACTTCTTTCTTTAAATAAGCATTTCCACAATTGCTACGGCTTACGCTAAAAAAATGAATTCCTCAGGAACTCACTCACCACGGGCTATTGACCACGATTTAAGGGCTGGATTTGAGGCAACGGGAATTTTCCCATTAAACCCTGATAAAATTTTAAATAAAATTCCAACGTGTGATAATAATGGTGATCAATTTGGGGCAGATTTTGATAATAATTTGGTTCCTATATAAAGGAAAAACGTTACAACAGCACCTCTGTTCGAAACGATAAAAGCAAACAAGATGTATTCATTCTAGTAAAAGTGTTATCTGGAAACAGAAATTCTACCAAGTATAAATACGTTGCCCAGGTTGAAGGGCAAGTAGGCAAAAATGAATACAATGTCTTGGGATTAAAGTCATTAGACACCACAAAAGTAACGTTTAAAGTTGTTCCTAACTTTCATTTTTATAACTAGTTTTACCATTCGTTTTCTATGGTCTATACAATTTTCTTTACATATAACCATGGCAAGTCGTCCATTAAATCCTTTCCTATATTTTTTACAACATTTTCACATAGTTTGTATTGTTCGTACAGAATTAAATCTATTTAAAATGTATGTGGTGGTGTTAATAAATCTCTCAGTGGGTCTTGATTTAGAAAATTTATTAATAGATATTTAATTTAATTTTAATTTCACTTCCGACCATAATAATAAAATAGAACGTATGTTAATTGATTTAAAAAATATTTAAAAATTTTAATCAATAAAATGTATTAAGTTTAAATGTGAAGGAGTATATAATATTCCTTCACATTTAACCGCGTTATCTCTAAATTTGCGGTGATACCAACAAATAATCGAATAACTTGGAGAGTTTTAAACGATCCGTATTTTTAAAATCGTGTTTTTGGACACGAATATTACTTACAATTCAAGACTGGACGCGCTTGTGAGTTTGGAGAACCTTGGCTTTAAAAAGTCAAACAAAATTGTTGATAGGGCATTAGTATTGATGGTGCAGGGTATTGTTAGAAAATGGACACAACCTCTAGCATATATGTTTAGTAGCGGAGGTGTCCTGTAGGAACAGTGGAAGGGACGTCGGTGGCAACATCAGAAGACACGAGGAAGAGAGATAGGGAAGAGGAAGAGGAAGATGATGATGTTGTGTTGTTTAAAAGGCCGGCAAGTGTGGCATCTATATTTACAGAGAAATCAAGTGCAGCGAGGAGAGAGATAGATTGCGCCAGATGGATGGAAAAGGAGAAGGGGGGAGAGGGCAATGTAATGAGCGAGCTGTTGTATTTTCAGGAATTGAGGAAGGAGCTGGAATGGGTGCTGACTACTATATCTAAAAGTTTACCATCGCAAAAGAGAGCTGAAATCTTGGATGTGTTTAGGAGGATAGAAGGACTTTCGGTTAGAATGATGTTGGAGTTGGCAGACTGCAAGGGAAGACTGGAAGAAAGGAGTTAATGGGAAGACAGGATAAGAAGAGGTGCGGATGAGGAGAACGTGAAGAGTGTGGAAGAAACCTGTGCTAATGTAGCAGGAAGGAAGAAGAAGAGTGAGGAAAGGAAAAGATCAGGAAAAACGAAAAGATTGTGATAGTGACGGGTGGAAGTGATGTGGAAGATAGCGGGATTTTAAAGGATCAGATAGTCAAATCTTTGAAAATGGAGGAGGGATGGAGGGAAATAAAAGTGAGGAGAGTGGCTAAACTGAAGAATATGAGAGTAGTAGTTGAGGGGGCAACAGAAAGGAACCTGGAAATAATCAAGGAAAAGGTTAAGGGGCCGGGGGTGACGGTTAGACCCCCAAAAATATTAAGGCCAAAGATAATCGTCTACGACGTGGATAGGGGTATAAATAAGGACACTATACTGCATCAGATATGGGGGAAAATGTGGACAGGGTCACGGGTATTGGGTGGGAGGAATTTAAAAAGGAGTGTAGAATAATTAAAAAGAGATAGTTTAAAGAGAGTTAGGTGCCGACATCGCGATGGTTCAGGAACCGTTTTTGAGAGAGGATATATGGGAGAAGGGAGAGATAGTGCTTGGTAAGGGTAAGTGTGTTATTGTATGGTTGAAAAGGGAAGGGGATATTGTAGGAGTGTTGGGGGAGGAGGATTGTGTGGTATTTTAGTGTGAAAGAGGGGACAACAGCATTAGCAGATGCGTGGTGGGTGTGATTTTCACGCGGGACACAGATCATGGGGGAACAGGATTTACGATGACAGAGGTGAGGAGATGAACGAATATATTTTACGGAATGATTGGGAGCAGATGAATGAGGGGAATGGGATGCCAACGTTTGAGATTGTGAATGGGTGCAGTTGGATAGACCTCACGCTATCCAAGGGTATGCATGTATTAGAATGGGGTATTGTTAAGGATGAAAGTTTGAGTGATCGTTGGATGATTGAATGGAATGTGTGTGTTGAGGTGAGCGTAAGAGAGCAGGTTGGGAGATTTTTGAATTTTAGGAAAATGGATTGGGAGCTATTCGAGGAGGGTTCAGAAGAAGATTGGAGAGTGAGGAAAAGGGGATTAGTGGGAAGGTATGTGCGAGGGTATGGAGTGAATGTGTGATTAAGCTGTGTGAGGAACTGAAACTAGTAGAGTAGGAGGAAAAGGGAAACAGAAGAAATTAGGGAAGATATGGTGGAACGAAAGATTGAGTGTGTTGAGAAAGGAGGTAAGGACGGCGAGGAGGAATTTCAGGATAGCAAACGAGGAGGTATGGGAGATTTGGGGAAGAAGGGTAGGTATACAGGATAGAGAAGGGAATACAAAAGGGAGGTCATTATGGCAAAAAGGGAGGCAATTAGTAGGATTGGGGAGAAGGTTAGGAAGAATGGATGGCATAAGGTGTGGAAGGACCAGTGAAAGGGAGGATCAGTGAAATCTATTAAGTGACCAGTGGGAAGGGAGGATCTGTGAAATCTATTATGAGCAGTGTGAATGAGCACGGTGTGAGCATGGGAAGGGAGGAGGTAATCAGAGGACAATTCACGAAATATTTCATGGACGACTGCGAAGGGGATGACATGGAGAGCCAGAGTAGGATTAGGAAGGAAGTAAAGGACAAGTTGATTATGTATGAAAATATGAGGTGTGATTGGAGGATGGTGAAAGTGAGTGGGTGTGAGTTCTAGGGGTTAATAAATGTTATGGCTGAGGAGAAGGCTGCAGGTGCAGATTTTATTACGAGTGTAGTTGTGAAGGAGACGTGGAAGAGATTTAGTGACGAATGGATTAGTCGAATTGAGATGTGTCTGAGGAATTTCCACGCATTTGTAGGAAGGCCAGGTTGGTGTGGTTGCCGAAACCGAATGGTAGCGTTCGGCCCATATGCTTGGCCTCTGCTCTGGGTAAGGTTTTGGATAGGGTGTTAGCGGAGAGGTTGTTAGGGTTTGTTGAAAGGAATGGAAGGTTGGACGACAGACAGTTTGGTTTTAGGAAAGGGAGAGGGACTATGCAGGCGTTGGATGGGTTGTTGAAATGGATACGTAGATGTAAAGAATATGGGTGGCATGGTGTTGTGGTTGGACATTGCCAACGTATTTAATGCAGTGTGGGTGCCTGGTATTTGGAATGGATTGATTATAGGTGTGCCGGAGTATCTGGTTTGTGCGGTGAGTAGTTTTCTTAGTAAGAGAGTGTTGAAGTGTGAGGGTGCAGAAGTGAAAGTGAACAGGGGATGTCCACAGGGTTCGAGTCTGGGACTGATTCTATGGAACTGTGCGATGAATGAGTGGTTTTGTATCGTTACTGAGTGTTTTGATCTTGAGAGTGATTTAGTACAGGCGTATGCAGATGACCAGGTGGTAATGATAGGTGATGTGTCAGTGAAGAAGGTTGAGAGGAGATGGGATAGAGTGTGGAATGTGTGCACGGTGTGGGTTGAGGAGTGCAAGGTGCAGTATGCAAGTGACAAGTTGGTTGGGATGTTCTTTGCTAAAAAGAGCATAATGTGAGGTATGTTAGGGGAAGAGTGATGGGTATGCTAGGACGTATGGTGGTAATGGCAGGGAAAGATTGGGGCGTGAGCATGAAATTGAGGAAGGTTGTGGTAGAGAGAGTAGTCCTTCCAGGTATTGTATGGTGCGGAAGTTTGGGGTGAACGGGCAATGGATTCGAGGGTTTTTGTTGTGGGCGACGAGGGCCTACAGAACTACGCCGACGGCGGCTCTCTGTATCATTCTAGGGATTTCACCTTTACAGTAACAGGCGAAATATATTAGAGAGAAGTGGAGAAAGCAGACAATAGGGGAATGGGAAAGAAACTGTAAAGGTAATGAATGGTGTGAGAGTGCAAGGAGGTTTAGTGTGGATAGTGATGAAGTGGATGAATTTACTGAAATCTTAACGGATGCGAGTAAAGGGGTACAAGGTGTGAGTGTGGCATTTGATGTGAAAAAAGATGGTTTGGTGTGTGATAAGGGTCAAAGGAGGCTGAATGGGTACGCGATGGTGGTGCAAGCGGAAGTCCAAGCGATCGGATTGGGGACGGAATGAGTAAAGATGCCAAAGAAAGTAAGGTATGTGGTATACAACGATAACAAGATTGCGGTGGAGCAAGTGTGTGGGATGGGTGCGAGAAGTGTGGAAGTGAATGAGGTCATGAAAGTGTTTAGTGTTGTAGGTGAGGGAGATAGGATGATATTTGTGGGGTGGAAATCTAGGGAGGAGGAGGGTGCGAGAGATGTGGATGTGTTTGTTAAGAGAAATGAGGAGGAATGGGCGTTCAAGGACTTGTGTAAGGTGAGAAGCGTGTTTAGGAAGGCATAGAGGAAGAAGATGTCGGAGGAATGGAGGGAGAGATGGAGAACTGCAACAACGGGTAGGAATGTGTATAATTTTTTGAAGGGTGAATAGATGGACGAGAGGGTGATGGAGGAGTGCAATTAGTGAGCGGGCATGTGCCGTTCAATGTGTATTTGAAGAGGTTTAGACTGAGAGAGGGGGATGGAGTGTGCGTTTGTGGTGTGGGTGAGGACACACCACAACACATATTGTGGGAATGTGTGGATGAGAGGAGGGTGAATTGTAGGATGTGGGTGATGGGAAAAGGGGAAGGGAAAGTAGAGGGAAATTGTGTGAAATTGTGAGTGAGGAAGATATGAATGATTGGAATGAGTTGGCTGCTTATCTGGTTTTCTACTGCGATGGGGACGGGAAATACGAAGAGAGTGGGTAGATGTAAACTTATCCTTGGTTACTCTTTCCTGCGGCGGCACTGCGGAGCTGCTGGGGTATTCTGGGCTATTCTGTAAAAGGAAAAGAAAATGTTAAAATGTGTAGAGTTAATGATTTGTTTGTATATTAAATGTAAATAGATTGCGTCATGTGGATGGAAAAGGAGAAAGGGAGGGAAGGAATGTTATGAGGGAGTTACTATATGTACATGAATTGAGGAAGAAGTACTGGCAACGACCTCTAAAAGTTTGCCAGCTCAAAAGAGGGGAGAGATTTTGGATGTATTCAGGAGGACAGAGGGATTGTCGGTAAATATGATGTTGGAACTTGCGGATTGCATAGGAAGATTGGAAGAAAGAAGCGTATGGGAAGACAGGATAAGAAGAGGAGCGGATGAGGAGAGTATGAAGAGTGGGGAAAAATCATATGCCAACGCAACAGGAAGGAAGAAGAAAAGTGAAGAAAGGAAAAGGACGGAAAAAAACGTAAAGATTGTAATAGTGACAGGAGGGAGTGAAGTGGAAGATAGTGGGATTTTAAAGGAGCAAATAGTTAAATCACTCGAAAAGGAGGAGGGTTGGAAGGAAATAAAAGTAAGGAGAGTAGCTAAGTTGAAAGATAAGAGTATTGATTTAGGGGGCGACGGACAGGGATGTGGAAATAATAATAGAAAAGGTGAAGGGGCCGGGAATGACGGTGAGACCTCCTACCACAATAAAGCCAAAGATAATCGTCTACGACGTGGATAGGGGCACAAATGAGGACACCATATTACAACAAATATGGGGGAAAATGTGGACAGGAATACGGGTTTTGAATGGGAGAAATGTAAAAAGGAGTGCAAGATTATATTTAAGACAGGAAGAAGGAACAGGGATGTATTGAACGCTAAAAGTGTTGGGACGACTTAGAATGGAGGTTTTAAGGTTTGGGAGGGTTTACATTAAACTACATGCATGCAGGGTGGAAGACTTTGTGGCTGTCAAGAGATGCTTTAATTGCCAGGAGGAAGGGACATGATTTCATAGATTGAGTACGTACCCGGGATAGGAAATGTTCAGGACGGCGGTAGTGATGGTGGAAAGGGTAACCAATTATGATTAGGAGCAATATGGGAAAAATTAAGGGAATACAGATCAACGTGGGGAGGGGAAGAGCAGCGATGCTTTATGCGGTCAGCAGGGCGAGAGAGGTAAGAGCCGACATTGTGATGATTCCGGAACCATTTATGAGAGAGGATGTATGGATGTAAAATTCAAAAGTAATATGGTAAAAAAAATATATAATATGCTCCTCAATAAAATTGAGGAGCAGTTAAATGAATTAACAGTTGAATATAATTCGTCCAATAAAGTAGGAGAGGATTCAGTAAAAATAGAACATTGTATATGATTAACGCAACTAAATTAATATTAGTAGAAAGAAGAGAAGCTATAGAGTTAAGTTACACAAGCGAAAGAGATAGAAATAGTAAATTTGGAGAATTAGTTATCATAGATAGTGTAAAGGAATTAAATAAATTAGTAAATATGGATGAAAGATTTAACTTAAAAACAGCGGCATCGTTACTACCAGTTATGAACGATACAGAATAACGGTACACAACGGTACAGTTAGTTGACGCAATCGAATTGTATGATGCTATGCTTGATGAATTAGGTAAAACCCAACTTATTCAATATGTTTTAAAAACCAGGCTTAGTGTTAGTGCAAAATTAAGACTAAATTCGACATATAATACAACAAAGGCATTAGTAGATGACATAAAACTTCATTTATTAACTAAAAAGTCTGCAGCTTCTTTGTCTATAGAACATAGGGTTAGACAAAATGAAAAACAGATAGAAAATTTGGGTAAACAAATTGAAGAACAGTTAGTTAATTTGACAATCTCGCAAGCAAACGGTGATAATGCAGCGGCAAATATATTACGGTCTGCTAATGAGAAAACAGAAATTTCGACATTCGCAAACGGGTTATGTAATCAAGAACTCAGAACTATAGCTAAGGCTAGAAATTATTCATCTTTGAAAGGCGCAATAGCTGGCGCAAAAGATGAAGAGAACTCTAAGTTTGGTTCATCTTCAAATGTTTTCCATTTTCGACAACAGTCACTAATTTCACAAAATTTTAAACTGGCGTGGTAACCGATCATTTCATAAATTTTACAGAGGTAGCAATCAATTTCAGAATAGACAATTTAATCAGACATATACTTCAAGAGGTAATCAACATTACTTTCAAAATTCAAATTTTAGGGGACAAGGTAGAGCAGGTCAAAATTTTAATTTTCAGAAAAGAAATAATTATAATCGGCAAAATTATCGCAGTAATAGAAAATTTGATCATAATAATCGTGGCAATAGAAGTTTTAATTTGCATAGTAACAACCAAAGAGCATATTTTGCATATAATGTAGGGCATAAAACATCGCAATTACAAGTCAACAATTCTAATGCAATAAGTGAAAATTGCCAACAAAGCAATCGGTTTTTTCGTGAACAATCAAACTAATAACGAAACAATTCTCAGAATAAATGCCATATATTTAATAAAAACAAATCTAATTTTTGACAACTATGATCACAATATAAAACTATTCCTTGATACTGGAGCTTCAATAAACATAATATTTTTGGAATAACTAGATACTAATGCGGAAATTAATGAAAATGATAAAATTAACATAAATGGTATCAACGGTGGAATTACTTCATTAGGTTAAGTAAATTTAAAATTCAAAATTCAAAATCAGGAAATATCTCACAAATTTTTAGTTGTTTTAGTTGTAACAGTTTCAGTGAAGAGTTCAATGGTATTTTAGGGACAGATTTTTTTGTTACATATTCTGTAATAATAGATTACGAAAAGTATTCATTCTGAATTTTGATAAATAATAACATTGTTACCGAAAAATTAGAATCGTCTTATGACCTCATTACTGCAATACCCCCACGTTGTGAAATCATAAAATATTTTGATTGTTACGATATAAATGATGTCTGTGTAATAGTATCCAGAAAATAATAAAATTCCATTAAAATTCTTAAATACGACCGAGAGGGAAATTAAAATTCGAAATTTTCAACCTGTTATTGAAAATCTTTCAATTTTTAATATTTTTTCAAACGACGCAAACAATTTATCAGTTGATAGAGTAGATAAAATTCTTGGCTTAATAACTATGGAAAAGCTAAGTAATTTCGAGAAAAAATCGATCGAAAAATTTGTGCAAACATTTCAACAAAATTTCAAACAAAACAAACATTTCATTAAATCATGAGTCACAACCATATAGATTGCCACATTCGTAAAAACTTGAAATAGAAAAACAAATTGACAAAATGTTGAGAAATGGGATAATAGATGAGACACCATCACAATGGTCATCACCTGTATTGATAGTTCCCAAAAAATCAGATAAATTAGGTGAGAAGAAGTGTCGTGTTGTAACTGATTACAGATTACTTAATAAACAAATTCAGGATGATAAATTTCCCTTGCCAAATATAATGGAAGTATTAGATTCTGTTGCGGGCGCAACTTATTTTTCACACCTTGATCTTTCACAAGGATACTATCAAGTCGAATCAAATAAAGAATGTAGATCGATAACAGCTTTTTCTACAGGAAAAGGCCAGTATCAAATGACTAGATTACCGATTGGTCTGAAAAGCAGTCCTAGCGTGTTTCCAAGAATAATGACAATTGCCATGTCTGGGTTAAATTTTGATTCTTGTTTTGTATATTTAGACATTCTTAATAATTTTCGGCAACACCTGAGATAAACATAATAAAAATTTAATTAATGTTTTAGAACGATTATGAAAAGTTAACCTAAAATTAAATCCTGCAAAATGCGATTTTCGTAGAAAAGAGTTGATGTATTTAGGTCATATAATATCAGCCGAAGGAGTATCACCTGATCCTGACAAAATAATTGCTATTAAAAATTATCCAGTACCAAAAGACAGTAATGAAGTCAAACGGTTCGTAGCATTTGCCAATTATTATCGAAAATTTATTAAAAATTTTGCAAGTATTACACCACCACTAAATAAGTTAACCAGAAAGGGAGTAAATTTTATTTGGGATTTAGAATGTCAAAATTCTTTTAAAACGTTAAGACAAGTGCTAACACACCAATCTTGCAATATCCGGATTTTTCTTCTCGAAATTACTTTACTTTGACAACTGATGCGCCAGGATTTGCAATTGGAGCTGCATTATCAAATTCAAACAACAAACCATTTGCTTTTGCTAGCAGAACTTTGAATAAATCGGAGAAAAACTGGTGCACTATAGAAAAGGCTACTATAGTGCTACTACTTGCTATAGTGTGGGCAGTAAAATATTTGCGACCTTACTTGTTTGGAAAACGTTTCAAAATTTTAACCGACCATAAGCCCTTGGTTTATTTGTTTGGGATGATTATTATGATTTGTATGATATGATCGAGTCGTCTCACAAAATTTAGATTAACACTGGAAGAGTATGATTTTGAAATTGAATATTTAAAGGTAAAGAAAACGTGGTTGCTGATGCTTCATTACGAATAACTTTAGATAAACTAATAGAATTGAACCAATCAGTCTTAGTAATGACTAGGTCTAAAACATAATTATTAACGGATATTGACCAAGAAACAACTTCATGGACTGACAGGCTTGATCACCCTGGAATCGTTGAATTGTTAAAACGACCGTTGACAGCAGTAGAACTGCAACCATGGAATCAAGACGAATTTAATTTAATAATGAAAAATAAAAATATAAAGATTGAATACCAAAACAATAATTTAATTTATAGCTTGCAAGCATATATAATTTATTTAAACCAGAATTTTCGATCAACGTCAGCCTTAGATGCAACGTTGAGAAATCTGAATTTATTATGTAACAAATATGGTATTAATGAAATATTTATTGTTAAAAATAAAATAGCTACTGAACAATTCATTGGAGAGCTCTCAAAACGACGAGAAAATTTAAATTTAATAAAAAATATAAAAATATCAATTATTAACGGAGTAGAAAAAATTTCGAATAAAGAGACTCAACAACTTACATTAAATGATTTTCATTTATTAGCAACGGGTGGACACGCAGGTATTAAGAGTATGTTCAATAATATCAAAAAATATTATTATTGGAAAGGAATGTCAAAAGATGTAGAACAATTCGTGAGACGATGTGACGATTGTCAACGGTACAAGCATTCTTTACCGAATAAAGTTCCTTTGACAATAACAACAGCTTCCAGGTCTTTTGAAAGAGTGTTCCTAGATATTGTTGGTCCATTAAATACAGATAATGATAATAACAAATATATTCTTACCGTTCAATGCGATTTAATGAAATATGTCGAATGTTACCCAATTATAAATAATGAAGCTGAGACAATTGCTAAATCATATGTTCAAAATTTTATTTTACGTTTCGGAATACCGAAAGTTAGGAGTAAACCTTATTAATTCTACAGCGTATCACCATCAAAGTCTTGGAGCATTTGAAAATACACAACATACTCGGTGTATTTTTAAGAATACAATTAGCTAAGCATCCAGACTCTTGAAATCATTTTGTTTAATTTTGAAGTTTTTCGTTTAACACTACAGTACATAGTGAAACAAAATATTCTCCTTTTGAGCTTGTATTTGGAAAAAATGTAACTTTACCAACCAATTTAACAAACAACATCGACCTATTTATAGCTTTGATGATTATGCCAAAGAATTAAAATATCGTTTACAAACTGCGAGTAGCGATGCAAAAGAAAACTTAATAAAATCAAAAATAAAACGTAAGGAAAATTATGATAAAAAGAGTAAGTTAGTAAATTACAAAGTAGGGGATGATATAATGATAAAAAATGAAATAGGTAATAAATTAGAAATGGTATACAAAGGTCCATATAAAATCATAGATATTAAATTTCCAAATGTAATAGTTAAGGTAGATAATAAGTTACTAACGATTCATTTCGATAAGATAAAGTTATATAATAAGTAAAAAAAAGAAAATTAAAACATTGTTTGAATTTTTTTATGGTTCCGTGGGAGGTGTACTGTATTGTAAATTAATCCTAAGTGGCTCAATAACTTGTGATTATTGCAAGCGTTGCATTTTGTACGATGATATTAAAACATTATGCATGCAATAAAAAGAAAGCAGTTGTTGACCGATGGACGGCCAATAAACGAAAATGAAACTGAATTAATTCTTTAATTAATAAAACCATAAAATACTAATATAAACTTCGGTCATCACAATTTAAATCCCTCCTTGTCAGAAAAATGTTTACCCCTAATATAACAGGAGGAAACTGTTAAATAGTTATGAAAGAAGTTATTTATTTGAGGAGGGAGATTGGCAACTTCCCAATAACTGATAAAATAACTAACTCTTTTTAAATAAATGTTTTCAATTATGTTGTAGGGTATGTTACGAGAACAACGTGCAAGAAGTTCAAGTGCAAACATTGTACTGCGCATGTAATTAACAAACAACGAGATAGGTCTAAAGCACACGTCAAACGTGACAATACCCAAGGCAAAGAACTACTATAAGTCATTGCGTAACTATACTACCAAAGCAATAAGAAATGAAAAGAGGGCATATTTTTTGTATGTCAGTTAAACTCTTTTTAGATAGTGTTACAGATATTGTAAATTCCTTTACCTCCGTAAATGATGAAATTCGTAATAGCCATGTATCGTCAGAATTTTCTTTTAAGAGAATAGACGAGACAGAACTTTTAGCTGTCATTAACTCAATATTGTCAACAGCTAGTTGATTAGACGGAAGTAGTGTTGAAATGTTAAAAATGTGTTGTCCGTTCATGTTCAAGCGCGATCCCATAGAATTAAAGGATTTGCGTCCTATTAGTATTTTGCCTGTGTAGTCGAAAGTCATGGAAAAGGTAATGAAGGTGCAAATGATGAATTATGTTGAGTTTAATAGTTTAATACCACAAGAACAATCGGAATTTCGATCTGGGTATAGTTGTACAACGGCAATGTTAAACTTGGCGGATGATATTTTAAGTGCTTCAGATAATAAACAGTATACTGTGGATGTTTTTCTGGATTTTTCTAAGACACTATAAATCATCATTTCGACACTATAAATCATGTGACGTTATGTAATATATTAAAATGTTTAGATTTTACTGAGAAAGCGATTTACTTATTAAATAATTATCTTACTGTTAGGACGCAGATGTGTAGAATAGGAGATGATGAATCCAGTGTGTTGAGGAGTACCACAGGTGTCGCTCAGTTCTTTGACCATTGCTGTTTACGCTTTACACGTCACAATTTGTAAAACAGTTGGATTATTGCAAAATTAATATGTATGCTGACGATTTACAGTTGTATTTCTCATTCCCAGGTACTGATTATCATGGTTCTGAAGCTAAAATAAATAGTGATTTAAATAAAATGTATTATGTGGTAACTAACCATTAATTAAGAATCAATACAAGTAAATCCATGTACATTTGTCTGGATAATGCCAGGGCTAGTAGCAGACCTGTATTGAATATACAAATGAATGGTGAAATAATCAGTTTGGTTCAGGAATCCAAATGCTTAGGGTTAAGAATAGACAATACTTTTAGATATAGGTCGCAGATTGGTTGTTACATCAAAAATGCTTCTTCTTATTTGCGTGACCTGTATCCTTATCTAACCTATTTAACGGTGGATCTAAAAAGGCAACTATGTGAGTCTTTTGTTCTATTCCAGTTTAATTACATGGTACCACTCTGCCACACGGCTGTTGATGCGGTAACTTTTAACCGAATACAAAGAATGCAAAATAGCTGTTTGAGATATATTTATGGTATCAGAAAATATGATAGAATTGCTCATAAGTTGTAAGATGTAAAATGGTGAAATGAAACATGGAATGAAACAGAGGAGAGATTTTCATAGCTTATGTCTCTTTCATAAAATTATAATCTCATCTAAGCCTGAATACTTGTATAAAAAAATTAAGTTCAAACCCGCAACAAATCCACATGTTACGAGATTGTGAAATCCTTCATACCCACCAAAATATCAAACGTCTCTATTTGAAAGGAGCTTCAGCAATTATGTTTACAAGTCTTGACAATATGTTTATGGGCATGTAGAAAACGTTTGATGCAGTTGGGGGTTCAGCAACAAGGTGAATAATCAACATCTGATCTCTATATATACATATCTGTGAAGGCAGTATAGTATAAATTTGGTATAGATTTAGTTTTTCATTTAATACCTTATATTTCATCTTTTTTCTCTTTTGTTTTTTACTTATTTTTTTATCATGTTTATTTTTTTTAATCAACTGGGTTGGTTTGAGCAGACATTGTCTGGAACTCGCCCTTTGTGTTCTTTCTCAAGTTCATATTATGTAATTGTATCTTACTTGTTTTTCTGGAAGGCACAATAAAGATACATTATTATTATTATAATTCGATGGAAATCCACATGGATTTTCATTTCTGCTTTTTATGACCCCGCTAGACCTAACGATTTTCCAAATATTTACTTATTAAATTCTTTAATTGGAAAATTAAACGAAAATGCTATATTAATACTTAATATTCATAACGTCTCCACCCGAGATTCTTTAAAACATGTTGTCCAACGTATCTCTGCAGATTAAAGAGATGAAGCTTGTTAAATAGAGACCTAGTTATGTCACGCTAAAACAATAACGAAACACCTCAAGAATTTTACGACCGTTGCTTGTACATCTTAAATGTAATTAATTCATTCGTAGATATGCATGAAATTACGGAACCTGCGAATGCATTGAAACGAAATCTTTGCAACATATTATCTCTGAAAATATTTTTATTGGGATTAAAAAAACTATTTGGTACCACCATACGTTGTATGCATCTTACCACCTTAACTGAAGCCCTACAATTCATAACCCAAGAAAATAACACATTTTATTTTCAAAATATTCCTAACAAGCATTCTTTACCAAAACCAACATCAAAACCGTATTTTCCTAAACAAGAACCAAATAATAATTACAATAATCGGTATCCATAATATTTTGCACCTTTCCAATTTAATCTATAACACACACCAGAAAATTTCAATTATCAGAATTAACTCATAAGCCCATAGGGGCTAGGACCAACCAACCACTGCAAAGTGGTAAGACAGATGTCCGCACTCTGGGACAGGTGAAGGTGCAAACCAAGTGGCAGCGATCCACCACCTCTACCGAACCCTCATTGAGGGAATCGAAGATGCAGAAGCAGGAATCCGCCCTGGTAAAACCGGCTTAATAAGCCCCGAAAAACGGCTTCAAGGAAGCGCTCTTGTCGCACCTTCAAGAAGCCATTATCAACGACCAAAGTTAGCTGGGGAAACTCAGCGAGACTGAGGCTGGGCACGTTATATACGAGCTGACTAATGCATTGTTTAAAACAATCACTCAGCTCGACCCTAAAAAACCTACGCCTATACGGACGTTCACATCGATGGTCTATGCAGGCTAGACCTTAAAGGTCGCTTGCTGGTTAACGTGATTAAAAACAGCAGAACTGCTTATCTTCCCACCCTATCAAGAATCAAAATTTGGATTCCGGACAATGATGTGGATGTTAATACAATGGAACAGACACTTCACATTCTAGCGGCTCAAAATAGACATCTTGATGTCGCCAATTAGTGCCTCTTCCGCTGTGACACCTTAATTACAAAAATACAAAAATTACATGAAATAACCAACATATTTACAACACCAAAACAATACGGGTCCTCGCCTAGCTCAATTGGAGATTGGGTCGGGTAGAATTTTTTTTAAGGCGCCACACAGTTGCTCTCGGATTGTCCACGAACTGTGACGTGAAGTAGTAAAGTGAGTGTTGTAAACAAATGACAAAAACAAATACAAAAAAAAATCGAATATTTGAGTTGCGATAATATTTATTTTGGGAAAACACCAAAAAAAAACGAAAATAATAACTAAATAAAAATAAAATGAATTAACTAAGATTCTACAAAAAAATAATGTTCTTGGCGATCTAGTAAAAAAAGAAAATTGAAAATAAAAAAAAATTAAAAGAAAATCCCTAAACTGAACGCGTACGACTGAATAAACTGAAAAAAAAATAATATAACCGGAATCAAAATAAATTCGCCAACGAAAATTATCTAACAAAAAAATAATATTCAGAATCAAACCAAAATTAATTTGAAATATTTACAACAACAAAAAATTAACTAATTAACGGATTATAAAAATAATTGAAAATAAATAATTTATTAATGTGTAATATGTTTTCGTTTTTCTATTATTATTATTTTTATTTAGGAATAAAACAGTGTCTTTATCTGACCTTGTCTTCTTTCTTGATTCCTCCTGAGCAACGTATTCCAGAACTTAAAAGAGGAAGATGGATACTGATGAAAGAGATGAAGTACTGAATTCCAACAAATAATTCCAAATGTAGAATATTGTAATTGGTTTCTCCCAATTTGAAAACGGAAATAAACCCACAGCAATGTTCCAATACCAAAAAAAAGGCCTAAAGTGAAAATCAAGAGAATTAGGAAAAGAAATAGAAATGTAAAAGGAAGAAGACAAAGAAAAGTTTTTTTTTAATGAGAATAAGTATGTTATACACCGCAAAAAAAAGTGAAATTTAAAAAAAATAAATGTAGAATTATAGCATAAAAGAAATATCTTACCTCAGATCTTCGAGGCCTTAACCAGAATAAAAGTTTATAATTGTACGGAGAAAATCCGGATAAACCGCAAATAGGAAGTGAAGTCACTTCCCAAGTATTACACACACGAATGATAAATCCTCCAAATAAGGTAAATCGAAATTTTAGTCCAAAAATCAAACGTTTACCAAAATGGCTATCACCAAAATTATCCAAATTCACCGGTGTGGTACGTACGAGATTTGGTTTTAAAGAGAGCGAGAATCGACTCGCTCGACATGAAAAATACTCCCGTTGACAAAAAGAAATGGATTTGCGCATGTTCGAAATTTGAAGAAAAGAAATTAAAGGAAATGAGAAAGAGAATTGAAATAAGATTAAAAGAAGTATAGAAATGAAAACTAAAGAAGTTCTGGAAGTACGCTGCTAAAAAAAAAATAAAATACAAATGTGTTAAGAAACAATAAAAAAAAATTAATGAACATATTAAACTAGGCGTATTATGCAACTCAAATATCCTCTATGATAACACGAAACAAATTTACACTAAGATAGCACATAAAAGACATATACAAAAAATCAAACCGTTACACCCAACCCCCCCAATAAAATAAGAAAATGTTCCTCAAAAATTTTATTCTTGTCTTTAAACAAAGAAAGTCAATGCTTACTTGATATCAGAATAAAAAGGTTTCAGATCCTTAACATGCCATACCGTTTGCTCTCTTCCTTTATCATCCTGTAATTATTGATACGTAGTTGCCGATATTCGACGTGAAAATTCAAATGGGCCAATGTACTTAGGTGCCAATTTCTTTGCGTAACCCTGTGCTGCATCCGACAAAGTATAATTTTTCCTATACGTCGTAAATCATATGTATTCTTATACTTTTCAGCTGTTTTCTGTAATAATAATTTTACTTCTTCATGTAGATCACGCATTTTTCTCTCTCTTGCTACCTGTACACTCTCTTCTGCGAGCTTTAGTTTTTGTGGTGTTTCATTATCTTTTTCCTCATCAAACTCGTTTGTTGGCATCTCACGACCAAACACAACAAAATACGGCGTATGCTTATGAGCTTCATGAACTTGTGTTCTTATGGCACATGAAAGTTTGTGTAAATTCTTGTCCCACGTTTTATGACCTTCTTGTACATAACATCGCAACATAGTTCCTAGAGTTCAATTTGTTCGCTCGGTTGGGTTTGCTTGAGGATGATAATTTGCTGTAAATATTTGACGTATACCGTAAGACTTCAGAGGAAAACCAAATATCAAAAGAAATTGCTCCTCAATAGCACGACAAAGTAATGGAGCAGTAGCATTACGTAAAGGCACAATCACTGGAAACTTACTAAACATATCCAAAATCACTAAAATATATTTATAACCTCTAACACTCCGCGGTAATGGACCTATTAGATCACAAGAAACCATCTCAAACGGAGCATTAACTACTCGAAGAGGTGACATTAATCCAGCAGGCTTCTGTTGTACTGGCTTACTTTCCGCAGAAATTCTATAGGCATGTATATACTTTATAATATCAGTCTTTATTTTGGGCCAAAAGTAGAATCCACTGACACGATGAAATGTTTTAAAAATCCTAGCATGTCCAGCACACGGGTCATCATGATGCTTATAAATGATTTCTTTCCGTTTCTCTTTAGGAACAACCCTTTTCCACTTTTCATTGTCCCCATGCTGCAATGATTTTTTATCGACATATTTATATAAATGAGTACTCTCCACTCGCCATAGCGGATATTTTAAAGGATTTTCAGATACTGTTTTCATCATTTTTAAGTACCATTTATCAGAAATAATTTGATTCGGCGTAAAATCATTATTGAGAGCATCAGCTTCAGGAACAAAACAAGAAAGTAAATCTGGCACCACATGATCTTTTCCTTTTCGATGAATAATTTCATTGTCGTACTGTTGTAAACGTATTGCCCACCTTGCCAATCTACCAGAAGGAATTTTCAGATTGTTAAACCAGCATAACGACCAATGGTCTGTAATAACTTTAAAATGTGTACCTTCAACGTAGGGTCTTAATTTTTCAATGGCCCACAAAACAGCCAAACATTCCCGTTCCGTAGTTGACCACTTTCTTTCCTGACATGTCAAAGACGTGGACAGATAACAAATAACCCGTTCAACTAATACAGGATCATAATACAGGATAAATGAGTAAGCACAAACGTTTGAATCACAAACGGTAAATCAAAATTCGGGCAGCACAAAACAGGGGCTGTAACCAAATGCTCTCTAATCCTAGTAAAGGATTTTTCCTGAGCCTCTCCCCAACAAAATTTAATTCCTTTCTTTAATAAGAGGCAGAGGGGTTGTTAACGTCAGAAAAATTTGGTATAAATCGTCTATACCACGATGCAGCCCCATAATGCTTCTAACATCCGAAACTTTCCTGGGCGTTAGAATATTCAAGAGGGCACTAACCTTGTCGGGATCCACATGAAGTCCATGTTCATCCACAACATATCCCAAATATCTAAGTTCATTTCGACAAAAGTTACATTTATCACGGCTCAATGTCAAACCAGCCTCTTTCAAACGACAAAAAACTTCCTTTAAGACAGATATATGCTCTTCAAAGGTACGAGTAACAATGATGATATCATCCAAGTACACAAATGCAGATGGTTCCAATTCATGTCCCAATACTCGATCAATTAAACGTTGCCATGTTGCAGGTGCTGAATGCAGGCCAAAGGGCATTCTACAAAATTGATACAATCCTCGTCCTGGTACGGTGAAAGCTGTATATTGACGGGAATCCGTTGCAATTGGTATCTGCCAATATGCAGATTTAATATCTAGGCTGGATAAATATGGTATAGCATCAACAAAGAGCAAAGGATAAGCGTCTTTTTTTGTAACACCGTTAACTTTTCTGCAATCTACGCAAAAACGGTATGAATCATCTTTTTTTCGCACAAGTACAACAGGACTACTCCAGGCACTCTTTGATGGCTCTATAATGCCATGTGCCAACATTTCATTAAGCTCATTATCGATGTACTTCATTAAGGTAGGTGACAAAGGATAAAATCGTTGTTTTATAGGTTCTGTGTTGTCAAAAACTTCAATTTTATGCTCTCCATTCCTTTGCTCTCAAATCCGGCACAACTCCTAACCTGATCCAAAAGTCTATTCCAAGAATTAACACATGAGGCAATTCTGGTACAACTAGTATATCTATAATTTTCTCTATTCCCTGCACTTTAACAACTGTACGCAATACACCCAAACACTCACACTCCGCACCATTTGCTACACGAATATGTGACACCTTAGCAGGTTCAAGCACAGAAACACCAGCACGTACTAATTTATTCCAACCTTGTCCTCCCAATACCGTGCACGTCCCTCCAGAATCCAGCAGTCCTAGCATTTCAATGCCATAAATTGATATTTATTTTTAAATAAGGCCTTTCGTCACCATGTGTATATGACAGAACATAATCAAGAAGTTGTACAACATTATCCTGCTTAAAAGAATTACGGGACGTCGAAATTTAATCTTGTAACAGCGCCCCGATGATTCGTTTCCCGAACTCACACATTTAGGATAATTCTTTCTGATAACATTAAGATAACCACAACCATAACAATGAATTTGTTTCGGTTCTCTACAATTCAAAGCTAAATGTCCAACCTTCCCACATTTCCAACATTTTGAACCTGCTGCGGGATTAGATCGAGGATTCGGATGTCGAACCTCAGCCACTCTGAATTTATTCGTACGCAATTCACCACTATTACAATTATTTGTAGTATTAGGAGAAGCATAGGCCAATTCTGGTATTAAGCTCTTATTTTTAGGAGGCGGAGGTACATAAGTAACGGCATTCAATCTTTGAACATCCAATTTTCGACACATAATAAGCAGATCATTAATGGTAGCAATTTCTTTTAAAGCGAAAAATGGTTGATACTAAGGGTCAGTACGTTCCATAATAATTTCTAGTTGTTTTATTTCTGGAATAGGATTGCTAAGTTTGTTAAATGATCCTTTCATACTAGCGATATATAAACCAATAAATCACGATCAAAATGAAGCGGTTGAAACTGTTCTCGCATCAAATCTACTAAAGAGTCCCAATCAGTAGCACTATCTTTAACCATATTATACCAAAATCTAGCATCTCCTTCAAAAAAAATCTATTGCGTCGCGAAACAAGATTGCCTTTGAAGCACCGCGTGATCCACGTAATTCATTAATTCTCTCAATAAAGGTACTAAATGATATTTGTTGTTTCCGGCCCGTAAATTTTAAACCCCAATCTCTAACAGGTACCAAATTGACTGGTCTTGCGGTTGAAACATCAGGTTCCGAATCTGATTCGCTTTCTAGAGGAGAACTATGTGCTAAAGCATCATCAAGACCACCGCGCAAAACTGACAAATCTAAACCGGTAGCTTCTGGAAGTCGACGGCCTAATTTAATTTTATTTTCTAATTTTTCCGCAAGTAACAATAATTTAACTGGAAATTGAGCTTTAATGACACGATGAGCATCGGTCTCTGCAGAACATCTACTAGCTCGACCGAATGCATGACCAAGTTTCGTAGCAATAGTATGATAACGACCATCGTTTTTAACACCAGTAAAATTCTCAATCGCATCTGTTATGGTAGTAATAAGCCCTGTCAACGCAGATTTGTCTTCAACAAAAGTATATGGATAAGTTATTGTAGAAAACTGGTTTCACCCATCCGTAAAATACCCCGATACGCGTTTCTAAGTTCATGTAAAGATAAATTGTCGCACCCCAAACCACGGACTTTTAATTCATAAGTCAATTCCTCTTTACATAAACGAGATGCATCAATTTTATAATTAGTTCCCATTTTCAAAAAAAGACCCAAATCTTACAAATATATACTAAAATATAACAAAAAAATATTAAATACAAATCCAACAAAAAAAATCATTCCGCCAAACATGATCCTGCCTTCCTGGCTTCTCCTATAAGAAAACTCTTTTTTTAGGCCACACGTTGGGCGCCAAAATTTTGTGACACCTTAATTACAAAAATACAAAAATTACATAAAATAACCAACACATTTACAACACCAAGACAACACGGGTCCTCGCCTAGCTCAATTAGAGATTGGGTCGGGTAGAATTTTTTTTAAGGCGCCACACAGTTGCTCCCGGGTTGTCCACGAACTGTGACGTGAAGTTGTAAAGTGAGTGTTGTAAACAAATGACAAAAACAAATACAAAAAAAAATCGAATATTTGAGTTGCGATAATATTTATTTTGGGAAAACACCCAAAAAAAAACGAAAATAATAACTAAATAAAAATAAAATGAATTAACTAAAACTCCACAAAAAAATATAAAAAAATGTTCTTGGCGATCTAGTAAAAAAAGAAAATTGAAAATAAAAAAAAAAATTAAAAGAAAATCCCTAAACTGAACGCGTACGACTCCGTATATTTGAGCTCAAAATAAAGCCGAATAAAAAAATAATATAACCGGAATCAAAATAAATTCGCCAACGAAAATTATCTAACAAAAAAAAATATTCAGAATCAAAGCAAAATTAATTTGAAATATTTACAAGGAAAAAAGTTAACTAATTGACGGATTATAATATATTGTAATATGTTTTCGTTTTTCTATTATTATTATTTTTATTTAGCAATAAAACAGTGTCTTTATCTGACCTTGTCTTCTTTCTTGATTTCTCCTGAGCAACGTACCCCATAACTTAAAAGAGGAAGATGAATACTGATGAAAGAGATAATGTACTGGATTCCAACAATTAATTCCAAATGTAGAATATTATAATTGGTTTTCTCCCAATTTGAAAACGGAAATAAACCCACAGCAATGTTCCAATACCAAAAAAAAGGCCTAAAGTGAAAATCAAGAGAATTAAGAAAAGAAATAGAAATGTGAAAGGAAGAAGACAAAGGAAAGTTTTTTTTATGAGAATAAGTACGTTATACACCGCAAAAAAAAATTTTGAAATAAATGTTGTAGAATTATAGCATAAAAGAAATATCTTACCTCAGATCTTCGAGGCCTTAGCCAGAATAAAAGTTTATAATTGTACGAAGAAAATCCGGATAAACCGCAAATAGGAACTGAAGTCACTTCCCAAGTATTACACACACGAATGATAAATCCTCTAAATAAGGTAAATAGAAATTTTAGCCCAAAAATCAAACGTTTACCAAAATGGCTATCACCAAAATTATCCAAATTCACCGGTGTGGTACGTACGAGATCTGGTTTTAAAGAGAGCGAGAGTCGACTCAGAAAACTTGAAAAATACTCTCGTTGACAAAAAGAAATGGACTTGCGCATGTTTGAAATTTGAAGAAAAGAAATTAAAGGAAATGAGAAAGAGAGTTTAAATAAGATTAAAAGAAGTATAGAAATGAAAATTAAAGAAGTTCTGGAAGTATGCTGCTAAAAAAAAATAAAATACAAATGTATTAAGAAACAATAAAAAAAATTAATGAACATATACTATCATCATGATACTGATGATACTACGCGTATTATGCAACTCAAATATTCTCTATGATAACACGAAACAAATTACACTAAGATAACACATAAAAGACATATACAAAAATCAAACCGTTACACCGCTACAAAGTGAGGACAGACCAAATTGCATGAAGGTAGAATCTGCTACCTTTTTAACACTTTAAAGGCTCGCTTTAAGATTAAAAGACGCGATCGAGAGGATGGAAGCAATTGAAATTCCAACTTCTGAGTCTGATGATAATACCCTCATCAACCTCGACGCCGACCCCAAAACCCCGGTTTCGCTCAAGGAGTTGGATGAGTCCATACTGGACACACCTTCGCCCAAAACAGCATCAGCTGATGACCGGAACAGGTGACGTACAGTAAACTTAAGGGTGGTGCAGTGCAACCTACATCACAGTAGGGCAGTAACTGCCACCCTTTGTCGCCACCTTGATATGATGATTAACACTATTGCACTGATTCAAGTATCTTTTGTTTTCAAATTCAAAGTCTGCGGTTTCAGTAGCTTAGGTGGTTCTATTTTTAGCTGCTCTACCAGTAACAAAGTCAGAACTGCCATTTACGTACCAAGGCACGTAAACGCTCACCTGTTGCCTCAGCACACAGGTAGAGACGTTACGTCGATTAGAGTATCATTAATCATTAATCGGCATCATTAATCGGAAGATTAAGAAAACTACGATGGCATCAGTTTACCTGCCGCTTGAAGACCAGCCCCTATCGCAAGGGTTGGAAAGGTTGGCCGAAAGAAAAGGAAACTGGAATCTTGTCATCGGATGTGACTCCAATGCACATTTTACTGCTTGGGGTAGCGCTGATGATAATGGAAGAGGTAAGTCCCTTCTTGAATTCATTTTTAGCAGTAATTTCGATATACTAATCGAGGCTCTGAGCTGACCTTTATAGCAGCTAGAGGTCTATCAGTTATTGACATCACTCTCGGTTCGATCAGCTTCTCGTCCTCGATCCGCAAGTGCACTGTTTCTGACGGTTTCAATGTCAGACCATAGGTGGATCACGTTTGATCTTAGTACCTTAAAGACTGGAAAGAACCTAAAGCGCAACCCCAGAAGGACGGATGTGGATGCGTTCAGATCTATACTGACTGGGAGTTTGAACGAAATCGGTTTGCTCAAGATAACCAAAAGCTTTGAAGTTGAGGACTACTTCAATACCATTTGCGTCTCCATGATTAAAGCTTACAGAAAAGCCTGTCCTCTTCGATCTGACACCGTTTCGGGGCATGCTACCATTTGATAGTGCCCCGAACTCGGCAAGCTCAAACAAGAAGCAAAAATAAAAGAGCTAATAGAGCTAAAAACTCAAAATTAGACTCAGACTGGAAACTTTACAGAGGTAAGTTAGCGGAGTTTAAAAAAAGCATTCGTCATAGAAAGCGAGAAACGTAGAGGAAATTCTGTGAAGAAGTTTTCTCCTGCAGCAAAATCTCTCGCCTAAATCGGGTACTTTCATCTGACTCTGAACGACGAATTGTCTTATTAAAAAAGGCTGACGGTTCTTTTACCGAAAACCTTTCGGAGAGTCTTCATCTATTAGTGGAGGTGCATTTTTCAGGTTCCAACCAAATGTGTTCACTTCAGGACACCAACCATGAACCTACTGCAGATGATTGGATCTTAGCCGAAGAAATTTGCAGGGAGGAAAAGATACGGTGGGCAATTAATAGTCAAGTCCCTTCTACAATGGGGCTTAGGGGATCTTGTAAACTTGTAGAACCGGGTAAGTTAGATTATTCCACACCAATCATTTAGAGCTATCAGCCTCCCCTCCTTTCTTTTGAAAACCTTGGAGAGGCTGTGTGATCGCTATATTAGGGATTTCTGTCTTCCAAATGCACCAGTAAATCCTAATCAACATACTTACACTCAGGGCAAGTCCACACTAATGGCTCTTCACTCGGTGACCAGCTTTGTTGGTGGGGCGCTGGACTCAAATGAGTCTGCCCTTGGTGTGTTCATAGATATAGAGAGCGCTGTTGATAAAACATCTTTCTCTGGTATTAACGATGCCTTGCTTGAGCATAAAGTTCCACCGACTCTTTGTGGTTGGATTGAGAACGCTCTCAAACATAGGATAGTTAAGATTAGGGCTGGCGATGTCAGTCTTCATGGAAGAGTTATTCGAGGCTGTCTACAAGTGGTTGTACTCTCCCCATTGTTGTGGAATTTCACCCTGGATAGCCTTTTGAAATGCTTCGCTAAAGCCAACTTCACAGCAGTTGGTTATGCAGATGATCTAACCATCCTGGTCAAAGGGAAGAACATAAATGTACTTTTTGATAGGATGCAAGTGGCTCACAAGTTGATTGAGTCTTGGCGTGACCGACAAGGGCTCTCTGTGAATCCTCGGAAAACAGAGTTGATTCTTTTCACACGATTGAGGAAGGTTGGCAAACCCAGTTTGTCATCTCTTGCTAATACTCCATTAGTTTTGTCAAAAGAAGTCAAATATCTGGGCATGATACTTGACAACAAAATGACATGGAAGGCTCCCCTAGACAATAGAGTAAAGAAAGCGTATGTTATATTCAGCCAGTGCCGGAGGACTATAGGTAGGACATGGGGGCTGTCACCTAAAACTGCCTTCTGGATCAACACAGCTGTTATTCGACCTATGCTTACATATGGTGCAGCAGTTTGGTGGTCAAAAACCTTAAAATTTATTTCCACTGCTGCACTAAATAATGTACAGAGACTTGCGTGTTAGTATGTTACAGGTGCGCTGCGATCTACCCCCACCGCAGCCATGGAAAACATGTTGAACCTACCGCCACTTCATTTGTTCATTCAAGAAGTGGCACTGGTGACCATGTTTCTATTGCATACAGCAGGAATCTTTATGGGTGAGAGAAACAGTAAATATGCCGTACTCTGGAGTGAAATGGTCGATTACTCGCCAATTTTGGAATGTAAGACGGAGGGGTATGAACCCTACAATACATGTTTAGTAAGAGTTATCTCACCTACCCAAGTTCCACAGAAGTAGAAGTAAATAAAAGTAACAAAATCTACGCTGATGGTTCGGTTAGACGGGAAGGAGCTGGAGTTTTCTCGTACGATCTCCAACTGCACAGGTTATTAATGATGTTTTATTCAAGGAAGAACGCATAGAAACAATGATAAAAAGGAGTAGAAAATAATCCATCACTTTCGGAGGAGTGACCAAGGGACAGAAAACTGACAAATTGTCAAAATCAGTGTGGACTTTCTACTCACTCGTTGCTACCGGACATAGAAGTACGGTGGAATAGTACGTACCTAATGCTACAACGATTACATGAACAAAAACGTGAAGTAAATCTGTATAGTGTTGAACATGCCGGTATAAATACATTGTCACCCAGTGAATGGGATCTTATAAAAAATGCTCAATAGTAAATCACAAAATCAGGATAATATAGACACCGAAGATGTAAAAAACATGACTAAACAATTGCATGTATATTTAAACAAACGATTTGCATATGTAAAAGGCAATCCCATATTTCTTACCTCAACGTTACTTTAATAAAAGAAGAAGGAAAGAAAATTCTTTTTTTCACAATGATATAAATATTTGTTTATTTTTTTTCAATCTGTACTACACGTGTTTCGCTTTTTTCTTAAAAGCGTCATCAGGTACAACTGTATTAAATTAAAATTAGAAAAGTTAAAAATAAGTTGATTTTATGAAATAAAATATAATTACCGTCAGTTACATCAGAGGTTGCAAGAAATTAAGCGAAGAGAAAAATGCGAAGACATTGGATGATCCTGAACTCTTCTTTGAAATTTTTTGTTAAAAGAAATAAATGTGTTTTTTGTTTAACATTATTAATGTTGAAATGCAAAAGTCTGAATTATTATTAGTGATAAAACATTAATAATGAACGCTGATGTTAACGTTAAATTATTATTAAAGCCCAAGGGCGGCGTGACTGTAATGGCTGAAGGCAAAACGTGGTATTTCTTTTGTAAGTAAAAGTAAAAATTAGATGAAGAACATTTCTAAAATAAATAAAATATAAAATATCAATAAAACAAGTTAAAAATGATAGTATCAAAGATGAATAAAAATCAGTCAGAAATTAAAAACTTTTTTTAAAAAATTTACCTTAATCTAGAGAGCCGTGTGCTTGTATCTACGTTTCGAAACGGTCTGACGAGTTTATGAAATAATTGAAAACAACAAAATATATCTAGAAAGAGATAACTGTTGATAAAATGTGACAAGTCTCTCAAAGAACGGGAATTTCGATATTACAGGAAACTGGAAAAGAGTCTTTTATGGAAAAAATCTGTAAATTCATTTATTAAAAGATGTGAATTATTGTTGTTATAGGATCTGATGTAATATTCTTCGTAAAGATCCATCTTTTTTGATTTCTTTAAATGTTTTAAAAGGGATATGTTAGAAAGATTTGACTTACGTCCTGTTTCTTCAAGATGTTTAAAAAATGCTGAATTATTTTTAGAGATGTGTTCTTTGAATCTGGTTTTTATGTTACGTCCCGTTTGACCAATATAAAAACAATCGCAATCCCCACAGTCAAGTTTGTAAATGCCACTCTTTTGGTTAAGATTAAATCTGTGTTTGTTATTAACAATTAATTGACCTAATTTATTATTAGTGGAAAATGCAGTTGTAACTTTATGAGATTTAAAAATATTGTTGAAAGTATTTTGAATATTAGGGTGAAATGGAATAGAGATAAATTTAAGTTTTTCATTGATTCTCGGGAAGATAAGTTTATTAGTAAAGTTGTTTTGAATTTTATTATAAATGTTTTGAATATCTTGAAGAGAGTAGCCATTATTTAAACCAATTTTTATTATGTTTTTTAATTCGGTAATAAAATCAGAATGTTGTAAAGGAAAATTTAGTAATATGTTAAAGAGAAAACGAAATAAAGCATATTGTTTTATATGGGTTGGGTAATAACAACACTCCTTACTCTTTGGTGTTCACTTTATTACTCTCTCATGATTACTATTCGTCTCAACCTCTACTCTTTATACAATAATCAGTATTATGTGTTGCCTATACAACATCTCCCCTTTTTAATTATTTATCTTAATAAAAAGTTAATTTGAATCCTTAATACTAACTAAAATTAGTTCTTAGTCTAAAACAACATTTCTAAGCTTAATCCTATTATTGATATTTATTTACAATTTTTCTGCCTGTTCTTGTTGTATAATTATTCATGTTTTTAATAATATCACTTTCTTTCAACTTTTTGTCCTTGTTAAGTATTGTTTCATTTTTCTCATCATTGTCATGTTTATCTTCTGTTTTGTTTTCGTCACCTTCGATCTCATTCTGATTTTGTCCATGATTTATATGTCTCTCATTCCTCCTGTATCTTCCCCCCTCTTCCTCTGCTTCCACCAAATATGACCTTGGTTCTTCGCACTTTCCTATAATTTTCCCTTGTTTCCATAGTTCGTTTGGTTTTTTCTTAAACCATACCTTTTCTCCTTTCATAAAATCGTCTTCCTTTGTTTTAGCCTGCCTATCATATGTTTTCTTATATTGACTTTTATAAATGTCAATTTGTTTTTTGTCTTCTTTTAAAGTCACCTTAGGTTTTAGATTCTCAAATTTGATTGGAATACAAGTTCTTAAATTTCTTGACATTAACATTTGGCTTGGGGAACTTATATTTTCTCTAGGTGTATTTCTTAATTTCAATAGTGCTAGGTACGGATCAGTTTTTGAATCTTCACATTTTTTAAGTAAATTTTTTATTATTTTTACTGCACTTTCTGCTTTTCCATTCGATTGCGGAAAATGAGGACTCGACAATATATGTGTGAATTCCCATTCTTCTGAAAATCTTTTAAATTCTTCGCTATCAAAATATTTAGCTCCATCTGTATAGACCTTCATTGGAATTCCAAATCTAGCGAAAGCTGCTTTTAGTTTCTTAATTATTGTTTGACTTCTTAAATCCTTAACCTGCTCAGTTTCAATATAGTTTGATAAATAATCAACCATTACTATAAACACCTTATTTTTGTCATCAAATAAGTCTACACCAACTTCTTGCCAAGGTAATTCTGGAGTATTTCGTAACATTAAAATTTAGATTTTTGTTTGTTACATGAAAATTTGTTGCAAGTATTACAGTTTTTTACGTAGTTTTCGATGTCTTTTCCTATATTTAACCAATAAATACTATTTCTGATTCTATTTTTCATTTTTGTGATACCTGGATGTCCGCAATGTATTTTCTCTAACATTTCCCTTTTCAGATTATTTGGAATAAGTATTTTATTTTCAGAAAATATAATGTCT
Organism: Onthophagus sagittarius; assembly: GCA_036711965.1. NCBI lineage: Eukaryota > Metazoa > Arthropoda > Insecta > Coleoptera > Scarabaeidae > Onthophagus > Onthophagus sagittarius. Next base: position 67,775,972 of record JASERS010000004.1, read on the forward strand.
TTACACATTGTTAAATAGTTTTTTATATCATAATATGTTTTAGTTCTTCTGGTACATCTTTCCTGTATTTTGGCCATTTATTTATAATCATGTTTTTAACACTTTGATATTCTTTATCAATTTCTGCTCTTTCTCTAATAAGTTTCCATATTTTTTCTGTAACAGGTAGTGATTCTATCAATAAATTTACTTGAAGTTCTAAGTCTTTAAATTCTATCTCTGTATCGGATCCTTTATTATTAAAATCTCTTGATAATGCATCAGCCAGATACATGTATTTACCAGGCTTATAGACCAATTCAAAGTCATAAGATTGTAATTTCAACATTAGTCGTTGTAACCTTGTTGTTAACTTATACAGTTTTTTCTTTGATAATGCCACCAATGGTTTGTGGTCTGTTTCAATCGTTATTGCTTGGCCATAAATATATTGTTTGAATTTTTCACATCCGAATGTCACAGCCAACAACTCCTTTTCAACTTGAGCGTATCTTTGTTGCGTTTCTGTTAGAGCTTTTGAAGCGAAAGCAATAGGTTTCCCTTCTTGTATCAATGCTGCCCCCAATCCTTTAGAGCTTGCATCTACCGTCAAGGTTAGCTTTTGTTTTTCATCAAAATATTTCAATTCTGGTGCGTTTATTATTTTGTCTTTCAGTAAATTAAAGTCTTTTTCTAATTGTTCATTCCATTCAAATACAACATCATTCTTAAGTAGTTCTCTCATACCTGCAGTAATATCTGAAAAATTTGGTATGTATTTACACAAATAGTTAAAAAATCCTATTATTTTTTGTAATGATTTTTTGTTTGTCGGAGATTTTAAATTTTTTAATCCCTCGATTTTCTCTTCATCGACTTTAATTCCGTTTTTTGAAAACCTATGTCCCAAAAACGTTATTTCCTTCATATTAAATTTACATTTACTTTTGTTAAACTTCATTCCGCTTTCTTTTGCTTTTTGCAAGACTTTTTCAGTACGTTCACTCAGTTCTTTTTCATTTTTTGCATATATCAATATGTCGTCTTGAAAGGTTACTACACCTTTACAGTTTTCAAATATTTGCGATATAATTCTATGAAATATTTCACCTGCGCAATTGATTCCAAAAGGCATTCTCAGGAATCTGTATCTTCCGAACGGTGTTTGAAATGTGCAAATTTTTGAGCTCTCTTCGTCTAGTGGAATCATCCAATATCCCGCTTTTGCATCCAATTTTGTAAAACATGTTGCTCCTATTAATCTAGCTGATATTTCTTCAATACTTGAAAATGGATAGTGTGATCTTTTAATAGCTTTGTTCAATTCCTGGGGATCAAGGCAAATTCTTATTTTATTATCAGGTTTTTGTACGATAACTATATTGCTAACCCACTCCGTTGGTTCATTTATTGGTTTCATTATATTTTCCTTCACCAATTTGTTTAATTCCGTTTTTAATTTTCAGTTTCATATACCGCAAAAGGAATTTTTCTGAACGGTGCGATTCTTGGATTTACATTTTTATTTAACTCTAAATGTACTTTTGTATTTATACAACCTATTCTATTGTCAAACAATTCATTCATTTTGTTACAGTATACATTCTCTACCTTTTTTATTAAATTTAGTTTTGTACATGCATTTAACCCTAGTATGTTATTATTCATTTCCGTTACATAAAACTTAATTTTGTAATCTACTTTTTTGTACTTACATTTAATAATATAATTACCTAATATCGGTATTTTATTTTTTGTATATGATGTTATTTGTTCATTTGTACTTTTGATATCTTTTATTTTAAACCCTAGTCTTTCATAATCTTTCAATGTAATCAAATTACCATCACCTCGATTCCAAGATTTATAATTTTCTCTTCTTGATGTTGTTGTTGTCCCACTTCTTCCTTCTCTGCACATTGCTTTAAAATGGTTTGGACCATTACACTTATTACATTTCTTCCCGTATGCCGGACAATTTCTATATTCGTGGTTTCTTCCACATCTTCCACACTTTCTACCTTCTTGTTTCTTATTCACCATCTCTATTTCCATTTCCTCTTCTTTCTGTATTTGTTTTGCTTGTTTATTTGCCGTTTCTCGGGCCCTGCATATTTCTAAAGCTTTTTCCATATCTAAATCTGATACTCGCAGTAACGACTCTTTTAAATCTTTATTTATGATGCCACTTATAAAAATGTCTTTTACCAACTGGTCTTTTAAGTTTTCGAATTTACATGTATTACTTAAATTTTTTAATACAGTCATATATTGCTCATACGATTCATTTACCAGTTGTTTTCGGTTAAAGAAAACATATCGTTCATATGTAATATTTGTTTTAGGCATAAAATGCTTATCAAATGCTTCTATTAATACTTTATATTCATTTCATTGTTCTGTTTTAAATGATTGATATATTTCATACCCATCATCTCCAAGAGCGTGTAACAAGATGGCGATTTTCTTTTTCTCTGTCGCTTTTTCCTCTACGAAGGCGTCCATATAAAATTCAAGTTTTATTTTAAATCTTTCCCAATTTCTTGATATATTACCAGTATATACCATTTTTTCCAATGGTATATATGGTTTGTATGCTTTTTCATAGTTTGATTCATTCATTTTTATTATATTTTAATTTCCGCTGTCACCATGTTTTATATGGGTTGGGTAATAACAACACTCCTTACTCTTTGGTGTTCACTTTATTACTCTCTCATGATTACTATTCGTCTCAATCTCTACTCTTTATACAATAATCAGCATTATGTGTTGCCTATACAACATATATTTATGTTGTGAATAGGAGAAAGAGGATTTAGGTATAATCGTATCAGTTGCTGTATCTTTTCGGAATACTTTAAAGTTAAGTGATGACTCAGAAATATTTTTAGAAATTGTGATATCCAAGAAGTTAATTTTAGAGTCTTTCTCTATTTCGGTGGTAAAATCGAGTATGCATATGTTATTAAATACATTAGTAAGGGCAGATAGTTGTGCTTTATTACCATTAAATACTATTAATATATCGTCTACGTATCTTTTGTAGAAAATTATGTCTTTGGTGAACAAAGCGTATTTCTCAGAAACGAGAGTTTTCTCGAAATTATTCACAAAGATATCAGCCATGATTCCTGAGATAGGAGAGCCCATGGGTAAACCATCGGACATGCGATAATGTTTTCCATTAAAGATGAAGAAATTCTGTTCACAAACTACCTTGATAATGGATATGAGTTGAAAGATGTCTTTATATTGAACATTGTTAAAATTTTGAATATTGTTACAAAGGAAATCTTCTACTATATTAATGCATTCATTGACTGGAATATTGGAATAAAGATTTTTTATATCGAATGAAATTAAAGTAGATTTTTTATTAATTTTTAGTTTTGAAAGTTTTGTCTTTGTTTATAAGTTTGATGTCGTTTTGTTCAAAAAATTCTTGAGTCTTGTTGATATCAGATTCTTTAGTGATAATAACAATCCAGCGTTTTTGTTGTTTTTGTCTCCTAATGTGACGATCAAATTTTCATTATTAATTTTCTGTTTTAATTTTTTAATATCATTTAAAGTGACTGAAGGTCTAGTTTTAGAATTTATATTAGATTTGGAAGTTAGATTTGCAAAATTATTGTGAATTTCGTTAAGAAGGTTTGAATTTTCAAAAATTTGTGATTCTAAATTGATGGCTAGTTCTATTTTTATTTCTATTATCGCATGACCGATGGTTTACCCATGGGCTCTCCTATCTCAGGAATCATGGCTGATATCTTTGTGAATAATTTCGAGAAAACTCTCTTTTCTGAGAAATACGCTTTGTTCACCAAAGACATAATTTTCTACAAAAGATACGTAGACGATATATTAATAGTATTTAATGGTAATAAAGCACAACTATCTGCCCTTACTAATGTATTTAATAACATATGCATACTCGTTTTTACCACCGAAATAGAGAAAGACTCTAAAATTAACTTCTTGGATATCACAATTTCTAAAAATATTTCTGAGTCATCACTTAACTTTAATGTATTCCGAAAAGATACAGCAACTGATACGATTATACCTAAATCCTCTTTCTCCTGTTCACAACATAAATATGCTTTGTTACGTTCCTATTTTTTTCTTCTGTTTTCCAAATATTGAATTGCCATTTTGTTATTTATGATTTTGTTAATTTAATTTTCTTTAACCGTGTTTTGTGTTTTATTTTGTTTCAGTGGCGAAGGCTGAGTTCGATCTCCTAAACTGTATTTCCCTTAAATATTTTCTTTTTTTTATATTTACATATGATTAATTTTAAACACATTTATTAAATATTTTAAATTTCGCTTCATAATTCCTTTATTTATTTTCGTTCAAATTTTATTGGGATGTTTACGAGTGCGCAGGCGAAATTTTTTTTATATTAAGTTTTGGAGAGTTACGGAAATCCAAACTTGATTTGCTCTCTTTTGCGCCGTGCTCTCAACCAAGTAAAGTCGCTGTTGTGCCAATACATCGAAGTTTGAGATTTTGGGGTCTTCGGACATTTTGGGGAAATTTCGATAATTATCCGTTTTAACGGGATCAATCAATTGCGACTTTTATTCTCCAACGTTAATTTGGGAAACGTTGATCATCGACATTGTCGGATATTTAATTATTTTTTTGAGAGAATCTCAACAAGTCGGCGATAGGTCTCGAACATCAGAGGTAAAATTTCTTACATTTTTAATTTAATATAAAACAATTATTAAAGCTAAACTAAATTATTTATTAAACTAAATATTTCTAAAACTAATCAAAAAAATACTTATTTAGAAAAAAAATTTCAAAAAAAAGATATGTTTTCAACAAAAAGAAGCGTTTTACAAGAAAATAGCATTTTAAAAAAAATTGGTATAAAAATCATCCTATTTTCTTTTCTTTCTTTTTAGGCTTTTTTTTTTGTTTGGATTATTATTAATTGTGGGAACATATTTTCATTGATATTAATTAATATTACAACATTATTTACATTCTATCAGAAGACGTCGATGGGTGACCATATCGAATACGTTGGCATATAGAACGTTGTCATAATTTATTATCTGGTTTCTTACTTGGAGGAGTCACTTGGGAGGAGGTTGGACATTAATTGAAACCTCATTAATTGGAAACTCCTCCCATATTGCAACCTTTAAGAGGAGTAGGTTTATACCAGTTAACCGAATCTAGAACCTCCTCCTCCAACAATTAGCCGATTCTAAAACCTCCTCCTCGGACGCAGGTTCGAGGAGGAGGTTCTAGAGTCGGCTAATCTATATTACTTTCAAGGAAATTATCCATATCCTTCCCTAACACCATCGAACTCAGGAACGCCATTGAAGCGAAAACGTGGTTGGAAACCGTGGTAGCTCTCCGGAAGGAAATCCATCATATCGTTGTGTTTGGTAAAATCCAACACGGTATTTATATATTTTTCTTGTTATATTATTATTTTTTTTGCAATCAATTTGTTCTAATTTTTCGTTATCAAACTTTCAAGTTAATTTCGTTACCATCACGTTCAGTTTATATTTTCGGATTGGTATAATACAGCTTCTTAAAAGCCGATACCTGCTTTCGTTAGTTAAAATTAAAATTTATTTACGATTTAGTTCATTTAATTATATATACAATATTTTTTTAAATTAATTTGTTCGGGTTTGTAAGCTTTTATATTTTACTTATAATTTAGTAATTTTCTTTTCAAGTTTTATTTTCTTTTCCCTTTTGCTAACAAACAATTTCTAATCAACTTGTACATAACCTTAATCTAAAACAGAAGACATTAGTTTTCTTTTATTTTATATATTTGTTTTTTAATTTTCAATTATTTTTTTTTACCTTTAATAAAAGTTGTTGTTCTGATAATTTGGCAATTCAATATTTTATTCTTTTGTGGTATGTTTTGTTAGTCATTATCACAAACTATCCCGCGTCACAGTTCGCGAAAAATACGAGGTTAACTTTGTGGCGCCTTAGAAATAACCCCACCCTTCGCCGGTGAGCTGATCGAGGACTCGTATTTCCACCGTTGTACTTGATTTTGACTGACCCTTATGTAATAATTCGTTTCAATGTTTTATGTTATTATTTAATAGAAAAGGCGTTACAGCTTCATATCGTTTTCTCTTTAAAAGATTACTAAATTTTCCTTTACAGCATTCTGATTTTATTACCGAATTAAAAAACATAATAAAAATTGGTTTAAATAATGGCTACTCTCTTCAAGATATTCAAAACATTTATAATAAAACTCAAAACAACTTTACTAATAAACTTATCTTCCCGAGAATCAATGAAAAACTTAAATTTATCTCTATTCCATTTCACCCTAATATTCAAAATACTTTCAACAATATTTTTAAATCTCATTAAGTTACAACTGTATTTTCCACTAATAATAAATTAGGTCAATTAATTGTTAATAACAAACACGGATTTAATCTTAACCAAAAGAGTGGCATTTACAAACTTGACTGTGGGGATTGCGATTGTTTTTATATCGGTCAAACGGGACGTAACATAAAAACCAGATTCAAAGAACACATCTCTAAAAATAATTCAGCATTTTTTAAACATCTTGAAGAAACAGGACATAAGTCAAATCTTTCTACCATATCCCTTTTAAAACATTTAAAGAAATCAAAAAAGATGGATCTTTACGAAGAATATTACATCAGATCCTATAACAACAATAATTCACATCTTTTAATAAATGAATTTACAGATTTTTTCCATAAAAGACTCTTTTCCAGTTTCCTGTAATATCGAAATTCCCGTTCTTTCAGAGATTTGTCACATTTTATCAACATTTATCTCTTTCTAGATGTATTTTGTTGCTCTCAATTATTTCATAAACTCGTCAGACCGTTTCGAAACATAGATACAAGCACACGGCTCTCTAGATTAAGGTATATTTTTAAAAAAAAAATTTTAATTTCTGACTGATTTTTATTCATCTTTGATACTATCATTTTTAACTTGTTTTATTGACATTTTATATTTTATTTATTTTAGAAATGTTCTTCATCTAAGTTTTACTTTTACTTGCAAAAGAAATACTACGTTTTGCCTTCAGCCATTACAGTCACGCCGCCCTTGGGCTTTAATAATAATTTAACGTTAACATCAGCGTTCATTATTAATGTTTTATCACTAATAATAATTCAGACTTTTGTATTTCAACATTAATAATGTCAAACAAAAAACACATTTATTTCTTTTAACAAAAAATTTTAAAGAAAGGTATTAAATTACCAACCAATCTGTTTGTTAACTTCAATATTTCAAAATTTCATATTTTTCAATAATTTTAAATTAAATAAAAGAATGGTATTTGCTTCTTCAACGTTTAATGACGAGAGTTCAGGATCATCCAATATCTTCGCATTTTTCTCTTCGCTTAATTTCTTGCAACCTCTGATGTAACTGTCGCTTCAAAAGAAATAATTAATTTATTCAACGGGGATCAAGATATAGAAAACACAGTAAATAGTTCATCACCTCTAGGTTCGATTGACCAGAGAAATGTGGAAGGAGGCTTATGGGATTTTCATGATTTAGACAATTCTCCTAACAAGTCTAGTAAAGATGAATCAGCGTTAGATCAAATTCTTAAATGCTATATAAAAGAACCACGCTTGCAAAGAAATGCTAATATACAGGCTGTCTCAGGTAAATGGTTCATTAGAACTTTTTTAGGTTCCACTATTCATAGAAGCTTGAAGTTTTGGTAACATGGGTTGTTCATTCCGACCTATTAATCTAAAATATTTTCAAGATGCTGAGCCACCAGTTCCGATAGACCGGAAGTGGTGGCTCAGAATCAAACCTATGATGCCAAAATTTCAAGCTTCAACGAGTAGTGGAACCTAAAAAGTTCTAATGAACCAGTTACGTGAAATACAGCAGGAGATATTTTGTTCTATTCCGTTAGTAACACGTTAATTAATTAATCTAAAATTAGAACTAACACTAGCACTAACACTAGAACTATCACTAGAACTATCACTAGGACTAACACTAGATCTAAAACTAGAAACTTTCGGGTTTTGCCTTGCGTTTACTTGCGTACATTTACTTCGACTACTACAACTACTTAAACTGCTAAACCACAAGATCTTTTATCTTGTGCTTTAAGATTTATAGAAATACAACAAATTACATTTTACTATTTATTTATAGAAATACAATAAATTACATCTTATTTAAGCAGTAAAGGTGTTTTATCTTTAAGGATTGTAAAATTTTATTGTGATTTTAACGGATAATGTTCCACAATCCTAACATCCAACAAACTACTGCAACTTTTAAACATTTTTGTTAATTTTTCAGTCAAATTTGGAATATAAATTAATTTTTTATATGTAAAGTCATTCGAGTCGCCAGACTGAGTCACAATACCACCACTCATAGTGGGAACGCCAAGAAGAAGTTTGTTAACCAATTTAGCTGGATACATGTTATTGACAAAGACATTTTCTAATTTTTCAAAGCTTTTATTTAAAAATTCAGGTTCTAAAATTTTTGAAATTCGATGTTTCATAGCGTTTTCATCAGGCTTAAAAATCAGTAAGCTTATTAACAATACATAGATTTGGTATCGAACAATCGAGTGGAGTTTACGAGATTCATTGCCCAGATTGTGATATGATATACATAGGACAGACAGGAAGAAACCTTAAGATTAGATTTAGAGAACATAAAACTAAAGAATCTTCTGCTGTTTTTAAACACATTTCAACACATAATCATAATATATCTTTTCAAAATGTCAAACTTTTAAAAAACCTTAAAAAATCAAGGGAAATGGACCTATATGAAGAATATTACATTTACGACGGTAAACTAAAGGACGGGGATTTAATCATGAATGACATTACAGATATTAATAATTTTAGACATTTCATTAAATTCATTTAAATTTAAAAAATTTTTTATAGATTACGTTTTTCACCCCTCCTTTTAATACATTCAGGTTCAATCCACGTTCAATACTCGTCTTTACTTTAGTCGTTCTTAGCGCTTCACGCCAGAACAACCTTTAACTTTGAAGTAACTTAAACTTTGAAGAAATCTTTTACTTTTATTTTTGTAGAGTTTTTCATTTTGTCTTTTTACATCTTGATTTAATATATTTTTCGTTTTACGATGATAATTAGTAAGAATATATGTCTTATTCCTCGTGTATTTCCAACTAATATATCTATTATCTTTTGTAGTTCTCTGAATTTAACAAAACTTGTTATAAATCACGTGCGCCTCACGCTTTCATTTATATTTTCGACTATATCTAAATTTATTATGTTGAAGTTAACCGAAATTTACCTAAGGATTTGTTTGACATCGTTCTCTCCCGAATTGTAGTACTCTCGCTGACGGTAAATATTTTCAAAAAGAATTTTTAATAAATTACAAAATGGCACCTGTTACTAATTTTATGTAAAATATTTTTTTCTCTTTCTATTTCATAGTCGTGCTTGATAAAGGCTGAAATATCAGCTGAAACAATGTTGCACCGAAATATTTTGTTTTATTGAATAAACATTTGTCGTCGTAAACCAGTGGTTATTATTAATTTAATACTTCTACGATGAACCTCGAATCACAAATTTCCAAATCAGTAGCTTCATATCTAGCTGTACGAATTGCACACGCAACTTTTGGTAAATATAAATCCCAATTTTTGTGGTTTTCCTCTACATAAGCAGATAACATGGTTTTTAGGACACAATGCACTCGTTCGACGTCATTTGCTTCTGCGTGATAAAGGACTGTGTAAGACAATTTCACTGAATATCGATTTGCCAAGTTACGAAATTTCCTACTTATAAACTGTTTTCCAATATCACAAACCAACACACGCGGAACACCAAAAAGTAAATACACATGTTCCTCTATAATTCTAACTATATTCACTGATGTTGCAGTCCTTAAAGGAAAAAATAAACAAAATTTACTAAAGTAAGCAACAACACTAAGGATATACATGTAACCTCGATTAGTCTGACTTATCTGTATCTGTTAAGGCCAACACAAAATTTGTTATTTTGTTCACTGCACATGCGCGTCTCTGGCGCGCACGTTTAAAAACCCGATAAGAGAGATTGAGCGTGTAGATCGAAGCGTTCACAAGTGCCTTTAATTTCGTTTCTTATTTAAATCGTACCGTTACGTGCGCAATTACGACCTGGCTGGAAAGTGTTGGGGAACAAGGGAGGGAAAGCAATATAGTAAGATTTTATTTATTTTTCATCTTTTATTTTATATTTCTAAAACAAGTTCTCCGCGGAAAGCGGAAACCAGCACCTGCACGATCCCGACTAATTGTCGCGCGATCATTTGGTCCTTCGAGCCGGATTTTCCGCCTTTTCTCATCAATTTTCATTAAACTTATTGTTCATTTTTGATTATTACCTCGATAAACCGGTCGCCAATCTCAACATCTGGTCTCCATACCTTTCAACAACGAGCCTTCGTTCCTCAATTCGAGCACGAGCCACATCTGGTCACCTAAAACAAAAAAAAAACTATTTTCGACTCTTTAGTCTTTTATTCTTGAAATTATCTCCCATATATTTTCGTTCTTTTCTTCCATCAATTGGAAAGGGAAAGGCTATTTAATCAACTTACCATCAGAATTTTCTTTATTTTACTTTAGGAATTTATTTTATTTTTTATCGAGCGACATCTACAGCTTATTCCCTTTGGAACATTCACTTTCATTTATTTATTCAGTTATTTTACTTTGTTTCTTTCGTCTTTACGCTCCTCATTCATTCCACGTGGATTATTATTTTCTCTTCTCTTTTTTTTATCGATTACTTATCGATTTCGTTCCCTTTGGAACAATCATCTCCATTTTTTTTCTTTTCTTCTCGGCGTTTTTACGTCTCTCTTTGGAGTACTCGTTTCTCCTTTTCTCTTATCGATTACTTATCGATTTCGTTCCCTTTGGAACAATCATTTTCATTTTTTTTTCGTTTCTTCTCGGCGTTTTTACGTCTCTCATTGGAGTACTCGTTTCTCCTCTTCTTTTATCGATTCATTATCGATTCGTTCCCTTTGGAACTTCATACCTTTGTCTTCTTTATTCAATTCTTGTTTTTCTTGTGAATTACGTTTCTCTTTGCCCTCTCATGGCGGACAAAATTGCAAGATTAACTCTCAAACGCAATATCTTTATTAATAGAATCTCAGAAACCTTTGCATTCGGTAACAACTTACCTAATGATCCTCCTGATCCTATACAAAACCTTATTTTCATGGAAAGAGTTCAAGATGTTGAAACTACTTACAAAGATTTCCAAACTGTACACAATCAAATGGTTGGCCTTATTGAAGAAGCAGATTTTCCTGCTCAAGACAGCATCCGAAAAAGGGTAGACTCTGACTATTATATGATCAAGGCATTATGTCATCAAATGCGCCCTACAGAAGCCTCTTCTGCGACAACTTCTTCGTTAACTACTACACCGAAGCTCAATAAACTTCAATTGCCTATTTTTGATGGCAATCATAAAGAATGGCATACATTTTTTGATTTATATAAAACCATGGTGCACGAAAATGCCTCTTTATCGCCCATTGCCAAGTATCAATATTTACTCACCTCTTTAAAGGGAGAAGCTTATAATCTTCTAAAAGGGTTTCCTGTAACCAACGACAATTATGAAATCGCATATAACGCCTTAAAGGGACGTTATCAAAATAAAAGACATTTGGCTACGCTTTACTTCCATGAACTTCTTAATTTCAAGTCAATTAAAGACGAATCATCAAAAACGTTTCGCCGCTTGATTGATATTTTCAAAGAAAACACTGAAGGTTTCCGAATGCTGGGGTTTCCTGTTGATGCTTGGGATTTTATGCTCTTCAATTTACTTTTACTGAAGTTAGACACAAAAACGAAAACCCTATTTGAAGCAGATCATACGTCCTTCGACATTCCAACGTACAATCAGTTGATTGATTTTCTAGAAAAGAGAGCCAAAGCATTAGATTCTGTATCACTAACGTCATCGGAAACAACTATCCTTAATCGTCCAAAAACCACTCCACGAGAGAGCGTTACTAATTTGAAGATTGAAACTAAATCCCATCTTAAGTGCGTTCTATGCAAAGAATCTCATCCAATTTACTACTGTGCAAAGTTTAATGGAAAATCGTCGTCGGAGCGCCTCTCAATCGCAAGAGACCATAATCTATGTCGCAATTGTTTAAGCGCCAAGCATACAACACAAAACTGTACATCACCTCATAGATGTCGCAAATGCCAACAACATCATCATACTTTACTTCATTTTGACACTTCGCCTACGCCTTCAGTTCATGTGGGAACCTCTTGGCACAACCCACCAAAACTAGAATCAGAAATTTATTCAAGAGTCATTCTACCCATTGCTTATGTCAAAATTCAAGATCAATTTGGACAATGTCATACCGTAAGGGCTTTGATTGATTCGGGCAGCACGTCCAACTTTATCACAGATAAGCTGTCGAAAAAATTACGTCTCCCACGTTCATATCATTCCTCTTTGGAAATAAAAGGACTCAACTTTATGACGTCCATTTGCAACAAAGGCTCCGTTCCTTGTCACATTCAACCTATCCAAAATGTTGAACCGTACTTAACCTTCCAAGCAATTGTCACTCAGAGCATCTGTTCTCCTCAACCGTCACTGACATCTATCCTTGAATCATATCCTCATTTAAAACAATTAATTTCTCCCTCATTATTAGCTTCCACTTCCATGGAAGTTGATTTGTTGCTGGGCGCCGAACTAGTCCCCCAAATTCTCCTGGGGGGACGGATTCAAAACAATCTCAACGATCCAGTGGCTTTGGAATCTATCTTCGGCTGGATTTTGATGGGAAAAACTTCTTCGTCACATCTACCTTCTTTATTATCAACGTGCTTGTCCACGACTGATGATTCCTTGGCCAAATTCCTTGAACGATTTTGGGAAATTGAATCCATAGAGAAGGTCTTACCCTTGACCTCTGAAGAGCGTCAATGTGAAACGTATTTTCAAGAAACCTACACACGTACCGAGACTGGCAGATTTATCGTTTCACTCCCATTTAAACAGTCAGCACCCATCTTAGGGCAGTCGTATCAATTAGCAGTAAAGCGATTTCATTCATTAGAAAACAGATTGCTAAAGAATTTGACTTTACGCCAGGATTACATCAATTTTATGAGAGATTACCTAAATTCGGGTCATATGTCGTTGGTCAGAGATCCTGAAGTAACAGTAAAATCAGTGTTCTATATTCCTCATCATTGTGTACTTCGGCCTGAAAGCGCCTCCACCAAATTGCGAGTTGTATTCGACGCATCGGCTATCACATCTAATGGGCAATCTTTAAATGATGTTCTTTTAATAGGACCTAAACTCCAACAAGATATTGTTAAAATTTTATTAACTTTTCGATGCTATCCATTTGTATTTACTTGCGATGTGAAGCAGATGTATAGACAAATTCTTGTCACTCCGAAAGATAGAGATTTTCAAAGAATTTTGTGGCGATTTTCACCGACTGAACCTTTACAAGAATATCGTCTTAATACGGTGACGTATGGTGTAGCATCTTCACCTTTTTTGGCTCTACGCACGCTTCTTGAATTATCGAACCTTTACGCTCATGAATTTCCAATGGCGTCCAAGGCTTTACAAAACAATGTTTATATTGATGACATCGTTACTGGCGCTTATTCGATGAAAGAAGTTCGTGAAGTACAACAGCAACTAATTGATCTTTTAAAGAAAGGAGGCTTTGAATTACGAAAATGGGCAAGCAATTGCTTGGAGATCTTACAATCAGTATCAGAAAATGATTTACAACATCCCGTTTCAATGGATTATGATGAAATAAGTTGCATCAAGGTTCTGGGACTTCAATGGAATCCTACTACGGATACGTTTACCTATTCCCATTTCATCCGCAATACTCCATGCACCAAAAGATCCATGTTATCGGACATAGCTCGTATCTATGATCCTCTGGGTTTTCTAACTCCCTGCACATTAAAGGCAAAACACTTTATACAACAACTGTGGCAATTACAGATTGGTTGGGATGAAGCACCATCAAAAGATATATGTCAAAAGTGGCAAAAGTTCAAAGACAATCTTAAATTTATTTCAAACTTACGCTTACCTAGATTAATTGTACCCTCCAATACACAGTCACTTCAACTCCACTTGTTTTGTGATGCTTCACAGGTGGGATATTGCGCTGTTGCATATTTATGTTGTAAAAGCTTTGATCAATCGATTACTACTACCTTTTTGTGTGCTAAATCACGAGTGGCACCTTTGAAATCCATTTCTATTCCACGTTTGGAACTATCAGCCGCAGTTTTGCTGGCCAATCTATTGGAAAAATTAAAAGAAATTCTAGCCCCGCATCTCAGCTTTGATTCTATTACTGCTTGGTCGGATTCCCAAGTCGCCTTGACCTGGATTGCAACATCACCCGCTCGGTGGAAAGCTTTTGTATCTAATCGTGTGAGTTATGTTCAAGAGATTCTACCTTCTTCATCTTGGAAATACGTACCTTCTTCCGAAAATCCGGCCGATTGTGGCTCAAGAGGTCTTTTTCCTGAAGCTTTACTTTCTATGAAATTATGGTGGGAGGGTCCTTCCTGGCTCCGTAATCCACCAGAAAAGTGGCCTATTCAACCTCGTCTCAATTCTGAAACAAAAGAATTAATTCATGAACAAAAGGGGTGTACCCAAGTTCACACTCTAGAGATTCAAAGTAACCTTTTTGATATTCTTCTGAATAAATTTTCTTCTATCAATAAAATAAAACGTATAGTAGCATATGTTTTACGGTTCGTTCTTCATTGTAGAAAACAAAACGGCTTCTCATCAATAGTTTTATCTCCACTAGAGATTCAAAATGCTTTCTATAAACTCATAAAATTCACTCAAAAACAACATTTTTCATCACTTTTCAATTCTATTAAATCAAATCAATTCCTTGCTAAACCATTCCGTAAACTGGCTCCATTTGTGGATGGAAACAAGCTTCTCAGGGTGGGTGGCAGACTAAAAAACGCGATCGTGCCGTTCGACCATAAACATCCAGTGCTTTTACCTAAAACATCACGTTTAAGTGAACTAATCGTGCAAGATATTCATAAATCTTACCTTCATCCGGGACCAAGAACTCTGCAATCCTTGGTACAACAGCAGTTTTGGATCATCTCAGCTCGACAACTGGTTCGTCAAGTTACATCTCAATGCGTTCGATGTTTTCGATGCCGGCCAAGGTACTACGCTCCCTTTATGGCAGATCTTCCGTCGTACAGAGTGTCTCAAGTGAAGGCGTTCTCAACAGTCTCCGTGGATTTTGCTGGTCCGATTTACACGACATTGAATCGCTGTCGAGGATCCAAGTCTATCAAATCCTGTTTTTGCGTATTTGTCTGTACATCTACCAAAGCCATTCACATTGAATTAGTTACAGATTTGACTACGGAAGCGTTTTTAGCAGCATTACGGCGTTTCATTTCAAGAAGAGGTCCCTGCTCTTTAATTCTCTCCGATCAGGGAACAAACTTTGTTGGAGCGAATAATCGATTGAAGGAGCTGGTAGAAATTTCGGGTCAACGCCTTGGACTCAATTGGATATTCCATCCACCCGGAGGTCCTCATTTCAATGGACTAGCCGAAGCGGGCGTCAAGTCTGTAAAAACTCATCTACTACGTGTTATTGGGGATCAACGTCTCACTTTTGAGGAGATTTATACAGTACTCACCGAAATAGAAGCCGTACTCAACTCCAGGCCTCTCACTCCGATGTCAAACGATCCAAACGATCTTCAACCATTAACCCCAGGTCACTTTTTACACTTAGAACCACTTAATAGTTTGATTTTAGATCCTAACCTCACCGACATTCCAATCAATCGCCTCGATCGATGGCAACTTCTTCAACGAATGGTTCACGATTTCTGGAGACGATGGAACGTAGAATACCTGTCGACGCTTCAAGCTCGAGAAAAATGGAACTCATCCACTACTAGTCCGGCTATCGGGGATCTGGTGGTTGTGAAGAACGAACAGCTTCCGGCGGTAAAATGGGAAATGGGTCGTATAACACAACTTCACCCCGGAGTCGATGGAATTGTTAGAGTTGTGACAATTCGAACCCGTAACGGTTTGCTCACAAGACCGACAGTGAAGATATGCCCGCTACCAACCGAAGAAACATCAACAACCTAACCTCTATTTTAATTCGCTAGGATCAATGTTAAATTTTATTCTGTATTTTCGCTTTACTTATTGTAACTTCCAATTTGCAATTAATTTAAAATTCAATTTGTTCAAATTTAATTTTGGTGGGTGGCTAATGTTAAGGCCAACACAAAATTTGTTATTTTGTTCACTGCACATGCGCGTCTCTGGCGCGCACGTTTAAAAACCCGATAAGAGAGATTGAGCGTGTAGATCGAAGCGTTCACAAGTGCCTTTAATTTCGTTTCTTATTTAAATCGTACCGTTACGTGCGCAATTACGACCTGGCTGGAAAGTGTTGGGGAACAAGGGAGGGAAAGCAATATAGTAAGATTTTATTTATTTTTCATCTTTTATTTTATATTTCTAAAACAAGTTCTCCGCGGAAAGCGGAAACCAGCACCTGCACGATCCCGACTAATTGTCGCGCGATCAATATCTATAGATAAAACCTCACAATCATCACTAAACGACCACTCACCGTGACGAAGATTTGGCACAATACCCATCTTAATCCAGAAATCCGTTCTCAGAATCAATCTCTGTGACACTGAAGGTACGACCAGAACTTGCAAAACAACAATCTTATCTTTCAAACGAAAAGGAAGTGAAATTTCTCCATCAACAATACAATCCTCGCCATTCGCCACAGTACATCTCTTAGTTTGCGATTCCATACAATGAAGACCCAATTTACGAATTTCCATCCAACCAGGTCCTCCAAGAATAGTCCTACATGCACCACTATCTAAAAGACCTAATAATTTAACACCAAAAATATCGACAGCAAGGTACGGCCTTTCATCCGTTCCTGCATAATCAAGGATAAAATCTAGAATTGTACTCAATTTCTTAGTCGAGGTTGCGTCTTCGACATCATCCACCACTCGACCATTGAATGGTGATGTTGTGAGTTTAACGAAGACCTTTTTATCTGTTGAGAACTATTTGTCTTCTTACATCTAGGGCAATTGTTTTTAGTAACACCGGGTTGCTGGCATCCATTTTAATTGTTTTGGTGCAGGACAACTTTGAACGCGATGATCACTCGCTCCGCAATTAAAACATTGACCAGTAAACGGTGATGAAGTTACCACTTTAGACGAATTGACATTATTTATTTCATTAATCTGATCTATCTCAACATAAGCTAAATCGGCTTCTAATGTTTTTGTTCTACGTCGAGGAGGTACATAATCTTCCACCGAACGACGACTTTCTTCAAGTTGCCTACACAAAACACACAACTCTTCTGCCGACCCAACAGAACGCAACGCCAAATGATTTTGAAAATAAGGAAGCACATTTCGACGTACAATTTTTACTTTAGCATTGAGTACGTAACTTAATTTCTTCGAGCAATTTCTCATCATAATTTGCAGGTTGAAACTCTTCACGAAGCATTCTTTCTAATTAATTCCAGGTATTTACTGATATGATTTAATCGACCTATACCAGGTGAGTGCGGGACCCTCAAATAAATCTAATGCGGATATAAGTATTTGATCACTTGTGATACCACGAGCAATCGACAATTCTGCTACTCTTTCTAGGAATGCTGCAATCGATGTACCAGGTCCAGCCGAAAATTTCAAATCCCATTTATAAACAGGCACGCTTTTCTGCACATTTCCAAGGGAACCAGGTTGTAAGTTAGGTAAAGGGAATGAACTAGCATGAGGACAACCAGGAGTAGTCGACATATCCAAAACTTGTCTTAAACTTGTTTCGATAATCTCCAACTCAGCAGATCTCGCAGCAGCACCTAACTTAAACTGAAATTTTTCTTTTAAAGCCATCGCCTCCGTACAAAATCTAGCCCTATCCTCACAAAACTCATCCATATGTTGTATACGACTCAAAACATACCACAACTTACTCTCAGTCTTCTTAGCATCTTTAGCTACAAATCTATCTATCAAAGCTGAAACCTCAATCAATTTTGCCGTTATAGCTACGGAATCTTCCTCGCTCATATATGGATAATCAGGATATGACTTAACACCTTCCAATTTTTCCTTCTGTAAAACCTCAGCTAATCTTTTCCGCATCTCCTCAACCGAACCTATAGGATATCCTCTCGCATTCAATTCATACTGAAGTTCCTCCTTAATTAAGTAATTTACAGTTACTCGAAGAACCATAATAATAGAATTTAAGATATTCAATTTCAAAGTTATTCGTTTCTACAACAGATGGCGTAACAAACACTAATGCAAACCCTAAACCAGTTTTAACAGTTGCTGCAACAAGACGCAGAGTAAAATATAAGATGGCTACGCAACTCAAGTTTAAATGTTTGAAAATATCGATAAATAACGATGTTAAAGTTATAAAACAAGTGTGTCCTATAAAAGAATACAACCGAACAATGCTAACAACAATAGAATCAACCTTGAGATCGCCACGAAAACTAAGGTATAAAAAAAATCCGGCTGAAACAATATGGGGCCCCACGTTGGGGGCCAAAATTTTGTGACGTCTTTTTACAAAAAAACAAAATAACACGATCGAACCCTGAAAAAAAATAGACACATAGATCTGCAATACCTCGGCTTCCCAGTGAAGATGGGGTACGTCTGAATTTTTAAGGCGCCACGCAGTTTCAATTGCAGATCGCTCTAACTGCGAAGAGGGCTGGAAAAAAAATGAGGTTCGACGAACACCAACATATACACAACACAAGAAATCGGCAAAATTATATACCACCAAAATTTATATTTATTAAAAAGATAACTGGTAAACAAAGAAAAATATATACAAAAAAATAAACAATAATAATTAAAAAAATATATAAATATCGAAACTGTTCGACAATAATAAAAAAAAATAGATTGTTTCGAGTAATTAGAGGGTGAAAGAAACTGAAATATAATATAAAAATAAAATAAAATGAACCTGAACTTTGACCGCGACCCGTTCCCGACTTGACGCGAGTGCTCGATCAGGCGAACGTTAAAGAAAACAACAAAGATTTATAATCGAAACTAAAATGAACAATCCCCCTAATACACTGACGTATCTTTACAAAAAAACTAATAATCAAATAACGAAATTATTTTCGAAAAATAAAAAAAAATAATTAGCAAATGAATAATTAAAATCCGGAGAATTATTAGGAAATAAGTGAAGTGAGCAATTATTTTATTTTTTATATATATATTTTTATATATATTTTTTATTTAGCGTGGATGGAGTATTCTTTTTTTTATTATAAAAAAATATATATTTTTTTTAAGGAGTTTATGTTAAAATAACAGGTAGTAGTGTTTTTTTAAAGTAGTTTAGGATAAATTAGTTGGAATTAGAATTGTAAAATATAAATGTTTAAACCTACCTCAAGATGGTATAAGGTTTTTCTCTCTTTTTTTTTCTTTAACCAGTAAAATTATTTAAATTCGTTAACGTGCGTAGAAATCCGGTAGAACCGTAATGGTAGGAAACAATTCCGTACGAAAATTAAATGATTGATTAACTTGTATCTTGATGAAATCAGATATAGCTCGCTCGACTCACAATCCAATAACGTGAAAAATTTTCAAAATGTCGACGACTATAAAATTGTTAACAATCGTTGCACTATGAATGCTGACTACAAAAGAGGAAGAATCAAATCGTGCACGAGTATTCATTCCCCAAAATTTATCTAAAAAACTCGCTTTAAAATCGCGCCATACCAAAAATTCAAACTCACTCCCTCCCTCTGTGATTGAAAACATGAAATTTGACCAAAAGTAAATAAAGATGAATAAACCAAAAAGAATATTTGAGGTTAAAAATTGAAGCAAGAAAGTGTATTTAAAGAAAAGTTCAAGGATAATGGTAATGAAGTGGAAAGGACCTTGTATGACTCTGCCGGTGTTCCAAATTCAGTTTGCTGTAACTAAAAATATAATTATAAACAAGGTAAACAAACAAAATGGTATATAATTCCCCAATTTCTCTAACAATTTCAGACAATACACAATTACGCAAATGTGGACGTTACAATGCTAATATTTCGATTGTACTTTATTCAATCTTCCTCAGAGCATCTTAATAGCTAGAATTGAAAATTTTTTTAAATCAAAACATGAGGTTAAATCGAACCAACGTGTCAAATTACATTGAAGAAAACAATTTTTTTTTATTTTATTTAAATTTAGAAAACTTACTTGTTACTTGAAGCCAATAGTTATGAACAACCGTCACAAACGTTACTTAAAAACAATGAACACATTAAAAATTGTTAAAAATTTAGTTTAAACTTTAAAATTGTGAAAGAACATCACGAGAATGTTGGACAAACAACATAGATTAATGAATTGCTATAAAAGTATAAAATTTATGAAAAAACCTGTTCGTGACTGCAAACCCAGTTCTAGTTGAATAAACATAGATTTTCCAATTTTATTTGGTCTTTTGGATTCCTGAGAGAGGCTCCTATAGTCTCTTGCTGGGTTTGTAGGTGGTATTGATGTCGTGTTTCCGTAGCAGTCTTCAGATCAAATGAATCTTCTATGCGGTCAGTTCCTTTGATGTAGGGTAGAACAACGCTGGATCTTCTGGTCTCTTCTTGTGGATGTGGGTCCTACGGCTTGAATTGTCGATCGATGGCTTTCTTCACCATGTATTTGGAATTACAGTTTTGAGCAAGGGCCAAAATGACTTTCGTCATTTCTTCTGATCTGTTCTCGTTGTCTGTAAGTCGAACGGATCTTGAGATAAGGAGGTTGGCGACTGAATGGATCTGTGAAGGATGATGATGAGAAGAGGTATAAATACCTAATGAGTCGGTTCGTGTGGGTAGGTTTTCTGTATCTATAAGGAAGCTATCCATTTTCTTCTATTTCCGTGGTGAACTGGATATTTGGATGAATGGTATTCAAATATCCTTGGAATTCCTGGAGTTTTTCTTTTCCAAAAGACGAAGATGTCATCAACGTACCGGATCCATAAGTTCGGTTTGTAATTGGCCTCCCTTAACGCTTTCTTCTCGAGCTAAATTATAAACAGGTTGGCGATGACCGGCGACAGTGAGGAACCCATAGCCACTCCTTCTACCTGCTTGTAAATCTGACCGTCAAACAGAAAATTAGCGTTGTTGTGGCAGTGTTTGGCGAGGTCTACGATATGGCTAGGCAAGTCTTCGTTTTCTCAGATCTGCTAGAGAGCCCCTTCGATCGGGATACTAGGATAAAGAGACTTGACATCGAAGCTCGACAACATGTTACAAAATGGCAAAAAATGAAATTTTGCGCGACTGTCGTAAATTGGCTATATCTCTGGTAAAATACATTCGATCATGATGTCCAACAGTTCGAAATTTAGAGAATTAAATGCTCCACAGGATCGAACTTTTTTGTTTATATATAATTCTTTTTCGTTTCGGTGCGATTAAGTAAAAATATGCAGCGTTTCATTTAAAATGTTCGACTTTCACGCAATTGGAGACAGAGAAACGGTAACTGAATTTTTGACCAGCCTGTATAAGATATACTCATACAACAAGCGAGAATCTATTTAGCAGCATATCAAGAGTTATACCAATGCAAAATGTTTTTTAATTAACGTTGATTGAGATATGGGTTTGTAAAGAGCATGGCGATATTTGCCAAAAAACACTTAAAATCAAAATAACTCGAAAACAAAAAATACTAGGTAACAACAACTCTTATCGAAGTCAACATATTTTCTTACGTGTTATTGAATGATGGTAATTGAATCTATAGCATTCCATTTAAAATAACGAAGTTGAGGTCTACTTCCGGTAGGCCGGAAGTGTTGGATATCTTGAAAATATTTTAGATTAATAGATCGGAATGAACAACCCATGTTGCCAAAATTTTAAGCCTCTACGAATAGTGGAACATAAAAAAGTTCTAATGAACCAGTTATGTGAGACACCCTGTATAAAAAAATAATATAATTTACAGGATCTTCAAACCACAAAAAAAATCTGACCTTTATACGAAGTTTTGTTCACCTGTCTCGTTCGATGAAGCATCGGCAACAAATTCTGATGGATGACAGAAAAAGGTAAGGTGTTTTCCTTGTTTCATTTCCAAAAATTAATATTAAATAAAACCCTTAGGATACACTGAAAATGGAATAGTATGTCGCAAAATAAATACTAATGTTTGCTCCTACCAAAAAAAACCTGGATAAGAAATTAAGGCAACAATGAAATTTTTTCCATTTTTTTAAATTGTGAAAATTTCTTTTTTTTCTTTTGGAGTTTTAATTTAATAAAATGTGAAAGATTGTTAATATGAAGAAAATCGAAAATAAAATGTGAAAGATTGAAAGAAGAACGGCAAAATTGTTTAAATAAAGACCTTACCTTCGTTGTTCGAGGTTTGACCAGATCGGAATAGATTTAATAAATAGGTTTAAATCCGGAAAATCCGTACTATTTAGTAAAAGAAAATCACTTTTGCTTTGGACGATGAACCCCACAATAGTGCATTAAGACAAAGCCTAGCCAAAATTTTCTTATCATCCAAGAAACCCGTATATAAAAATCTGGTTATTGATGAGAAAAAGTGAGCCCGAGTCGGAACGTGAAATGTCTTTTATACTCTAAATTTGAAAACAAGTAAAAAATTTCTTCTGGTGTTTCAACATTCACTCCAAACGAAGAGATGATATATAACAAAATTAGGAATCTTTTTTTTGAAAACTAAAAAGGATTAATAAAAGGAATTCAGAATTTGTTGCTGTAAATAGAAAAAAAAAAAACATACTAAGAATAAAGAAAATGTAAATTGAAGTCCAAGTCGGGAATTTTGCTTTTTAACGCAAACTTGGATACAACTCAATAACCTTCAAAACAAAAGACAAACAAATTACACAACAAATACCATTAAAAAATTGGAATCTAATACACCATAAGTCATTAATTTGGATACCATTATTTATAGAAAGACTTCTGGCTAAATTAGAAACAGTAAAAGTTAATAAAATATTTATGGCGCTACAAAATAATGATTCAGTACACTCATATCATTATGAACATGCTACATTAACTCCAAAATGTGAAAGAAAATCATAAATATTTCCTTATAAGAATTTTGAACCCAATTGTCAAATTTATATTTTATTATCATAGACTTGACATGTTCAAAAAATAGTACTGTGGTTTACTATTGAAAGGTAGTAAAGGTTTTCTATTTGTAATTATAGGTGATAATATTATAAAAATTATTGATTTAAATAAATAATGCTTAAAACGTCCATTAATCTCTATCATCTATTGTGATTCAATTTTTAATGCTGACTTTATGGGTAAAATACATTTTTTTCATTCTTGTGTTAGTTGCCCATTCTAGTTGTATTCGAAATTCAGGCCACGCCCGGTTTTTTTCTTTTAGAACAACATTTCGCAAACATCGCATTTGGCCCACTTCGAATGGATTTAGAAGTCTCGCACCCACAATTTTAATTGTTTTTAATGCAACGTGGACTATTTACCCCTTCATAACAGAAATTATTGGTAAGTGTTGTACTTTCAATGCTACGAAATAGATTAGAAAATTATGAAAACATGTATCAATTTATTATTTCGAAAGCGATATTATTTATTTGAAATAATTGTCATTTTGAGCGATTTTCAAACATTCAATATCCCGAAACGAACTCAAT